>CM076985.1:13317165-13984665 GCA_039105355.1 Benthosema pterotum
GTTTTTGGTCGTTTTTGAGCGTTTTTGAAAAAATGTCGGAATCGAAGAAAAACCATGTGCATAGTAACAAACGGTCTCGGAGCGTTTTTGAGCGTTTTCGAAAAAATGTCGAAATCGAAGAAAAACCATGGGCTATAGTACACGGTCTCGGACGCCATGCTATAGTATGCTGTTTTTTGTCGTTTTGAGCGTTTTCGAAAAAATGTCGAAATCGAAGAAAAACCATGGGCTATAGTACACGGTCTCGGAGCGTTTTTGAGCGTTTTGAAAAAATGTCGAAATCGAAGAAAAACCATGGGCTATAGTACACGGTCTCGGACGCCATACTATAGTATGGTGTTTTTGAGCGTTTTTGAAAAAATGTCGAAATCGAAGAAAAACCATGGGCTATAGTACATGGTCTCGGACGCCATGCTATAGTATGGCGTTTTTTGACGTTTTGAGCATTTTTGAAAAAATGTCGAAATCGAAGAAAAACCATGGGCTATAGTACACGGTCACGGAGCGTTTTTGAGCGTTTTGAAAAAATGTCGAAATCGAAGAAAAACCATGGGCTATAGTACACGGTCTCGGAGCGTTTTTGAGCGTTTTGAAAAAATGTCGAAATCGAAGAAAAACCATGGGCTATAGTACACGGTCTCGGAGCGTTTTTGAGCGTTTTGAAAAAATGTCGAAATCGAAGAAAAACCATGGGCTATAGTACACGGTCTCGGAGCGTTTTTGAGCGTTTGAAAAAATGTTGAAATTTAAGAAAAACCATGGGCTATAGTACACGGTCTCGGACGCCATACTATAGTATGGTGTTTTTGGTCGTTTTTGAGCGTTTTTGAAAAAATGTCGGAATCGAAGAAAAACCATGGGCTATAGTACACGGTCTCGGAGCGTTTTTGAGCGTTTTGAAAAAATGTCGAAATCGAAGAAAAACCATGGGCTATAGTACACGGTCTCGGACGCCATAATATAGTATAGCGTTTTTCGTCGCTTTTGAGCGTTTTTGAAAAAATGTCGAAATCGAAGAAAAACCATGGGCTATAGTACACGGTCTCAGAGTGTTTTTGAGCGTTTTGAAAAAATGTCGAAATCGAAGAAAAACCATGGGCTATAGTACACGGTCTAGGACGCCATACTATAGTATGGTGTTTTTTGTCGTTTTTGAGCGTTTTTGAAAAAATGTCGAAATCGAAGAAAAACCATGGGCTATAGTACACGGTCTCGGAGCGTTTTTGAGCGTTTTGAAAAAATGTCGAAATCGAAGAAAAACCATGGGCTATAGTACACGGTCTCGGACGCCATAATATAGTATAGCGTTTTTCGTCGCTTTTGAGCGTTTTTGAAAAAATGTCGAAATCGAAGAAAAACCATGGGCTATAGTACACGGTCTCGGACGCCATACTATAGTATGGTGTTTTTTCGTCGTTTTTGAGCGTTTTTGAAAAAATGTCGAAATCGAAGAAAAACCATGGGCTATAGTACACGGTCTCGGAGCGTTTTTGAGCGTTTTGAAAAAATGTCGAAATCGAAGAAAAACCATGGGCTATAGTACACGGTCTCGGACGCCATAATATAGTATGGTGTTTTTTCGTCGTTTTTGAAAAAATGTCGAAATCGAAGAAAAACCATGGGCTATAGTACACGGTCTCGGACGCCATACTATAGTATGGTGTTTTTTTCGTTTTTGAGCGTTTTTGAAAAAATGTCGAAATCGAAGAAAAACCATGGGCTATAGTACACGGTCTCGGACGCCATACTATAGTATGGTGTTTTCGTCGTTTTTGAGCGTTTTTGAAAAAATGTCGAAATCGAAGAAAAACCTTGGGCTATAGTACACGGTCTCGGAGCGTTTTTGAGCGTTTTGAAAAAATGTCGAAATCGAAGAAAAACCATGGGCTATAGTACACGGTCTCGGACGCCATTACTATAGTATGGTGTTTTGCGTCGTTTTTGAGCGTTTTTGAAAAAATGTCGAAATCGAAGAAAAACCATGGGCTATAGTACACGGTCTCGGAGCGTTTTTGAGCGTTTTGAAAAAAATGTCGAAATCGAAGAAAAACCATGGGCTATAGTACACGGTCTCGGAGCGTTTTTGAGCGTTTTGAAAAAATGTCGAAATCGAAGAAAAACCATGGGCTATAGTACACGGTCTCGGACGCCATACTATAGTATGGTGTTTTTTGTCGTTTCTGAGCGTTTTTGAAAAAATGTCGAAATCGAAGAAAAACCATGGGCTATAGTACACGGTCTCGGACGCCATACTATAGTATGGTGTTTTTTGTCGTTTCTGAGCGTTTTTGAAAAAATGTCGAAATCGAAGAAAAACCATGGGCTATAGTACACGGTCTCGGACGCCATACTATAGTATGGTGGTTTTTGTCGTTTTGAGCGTTTTTGAAAAAATGTCGAAATCGAAGAAAAACCATGGGCTATAGTACACGGTCTCGGAGCGTTTTTGAGCGTTTTGAAAAAATGTCGAAATCGAAGAAAAACCATGGGCTATAGTACACGGTCTTGATGCTTGCTTGCTTTGATTACAATACATGAGTTCAACTTAATTTTCTGAAATTACAAAACAAAAACATGGACACTGTTCATTCAAGTGCTGTGGACGATAAAATGATGAAAAAAAGGGCGATGTCGTTTAATTCACAACTACTCTGGATCTCATTTGCATCAAGTTAAGGGATTTCTATCTAGAGTCTCTGCTGGAACATTCCATCATTGTAGTCCCCGTTTACACCGAGCATGTGCATTGTGCAAACCTCCTGCAGACTGTGCACTCTGCATCATAAGGGAGGCAGGAAGAAGCAACCACACTAGAGCTCAAATACCCCACCCAATTGGTCAGCTGACCACATCAGCAAATTACATTAAGTGCACCATATTAACCCGTTCAGCAGGTGCCCTAGAGCAGTGGTTTAACCCATTTCATACCAGGGCCCACCATTTAATCTGCATTTTAGCCACGGACCACCATTTGATGTCGAGTTTAGTCTCACAAAAACTATTTAAGTTTGTGTCCACAATTTAGGAGAAATAACTATAACTTTTGAAAATGTTGATGAGCGTAAAATTAAACCATAATGGACCCTACAATTTGGAGTGTTACAGATGTAAGGGTCCTTTTGGTTGTCATTCATTTAGCTGGGGACCACCTGGAATCCTCTTGGGGACCACTGGTTGAAAACCACAGCCCTAAGGCACAGCATGAAACCTCGAGTATCTAAATGAACCAACCGCGCAAGCTACATCTCATTTTGACCACCCAGTATGCTACAGTCCCTTACTGAATAGACTTTGGTAACTGAATCTGGCGGTTATCATGTATGCAACACAATGAGCCAAAACTAACGAGACCATGCAAATACAACACATTGAGCAGGGCACTGCAGGGAATTGAACCCCGTTCTGGTAAACCAGAAGTCCACACAAGCACCATAGTTTGTTTTGTTGTAATTTACAGGTCCAAAAAGCAATCACATCGATTGACATTTCAACCACTCCAACAACAAAACATTGCAACAAGAAAGTCACTACGCAATTAACATTGTTTCAACTTGAATTTTATTAATACACAAATAGCAATGTTTACATCATCTACACGTACAAACACAAGACTCACTACACAAATACCTTAAGGTGGACTCCTCAGACATAAAGAAAATCCATTTTATTTTTCTGCGCTTATAAAGTGCTACAAAGTGCAACAAGTGAAAAGCGCAGCAGCAAACGTTTGAGTCATAGGCCCATAGCCAATGCCTTGATGTTTTAGCTGCAAATGGCAGCATACATAAATCCACTCGCACATTTTAAGACACATCTCAACCTACATCACATACCTAACCCTAACCTAACCCTGTGTGCATTATGTGATGCAGGTCGGCATGAATCTTGACACAAATGTGTAAAGATACGAGACAAATCACAAACACACATCAAATACCGGGCCTGTGTTCATATTTGATGTGGGCTTATGTGGAGAAACCCTACTCACAAGTTAGATCTGATGATAGAACACCAACAATGGTCTTATGACCTAGATGTTTGCTGCTGCACTTTTCTCTTGAAGCACTTTGAGCACTTTATGGACACAAAACAAAATAGATTTCCTTTGTCCCCGTCCAAGCAGTTGGCCTTAAAGTTTTTGTGGAGATTGGCATAACAAAAAATACATATACAACCCAATTCACAATTGACATAATCTAGCAAAGAATGCATGATAGAAAAAAGAAAGTTACTTTAAAAACAAATTAAATGTGATCAATAGAGTCTGAGACAAAAAAAGAAAAAAAAAAAAAAAACTTTATTAAGCAAAGAATAAAGAGAAATGAAGGTTGGGTAAAAGCCTACTTGCAAATGAGGCAACAAAAGTAATTGTGCCACAGTAGTAGTTTGTCAGCAACACTATGAACATTAGTACACAACATATGGATGACATTAGAACACAACAAACCGTAGTAAACATTATGGGGTGATCGATGCGCCTACATTACTTTCTGTTCTCAAATTAAGGGGAATTCCACCCATTTTCAAAATGATATATTAATGACATAGCAAAATGAAAATTGGTGGAATTCACCTTTAACGTGTACATCACCTGAATAAAACTACGGCCGACGTGAATGATAAGCTGTGAAATGATCACATAAAAGCACATTACATACCGGGCCTGTGTTCATATGTAATGTGAACTTACGTGATTATGATTGTGGAAATATCGCAACGCGAATAAAAAAAAAAAAAAATGCGCAAAACGCACCCCGATTGACGCACCACAACCACTAGTGGAGAACTAGTGTGACAGGCAGGAGGAAGGAAAGAAATGACTAAAAAATGCGAATAAATAAAATTCGATCAAAGGAGTCTGAGACAACAACAACAAATAACTTTATTAAAGCAAAGAATAAAGAGAAAATAAGGTTGGTTAGAAACCTTGTACATCCCAAACAGTCATTTTATTGGGGACACTGCAGCTGACCTGATGTAGTAACAAATTAACACTTGACCTAGGGAGGTACAAGGTTTCTGCCCGACAGTTAATGATAAACTACGCTCACTTACCTTTAATATCAGCCATTAAACTCACAACACACACTAACCAAGGAATCAAATGACACACCGGCCATCATTTGCATCCTCTGTTAGTTTACCAGAAGGAGCGTATGCAATCACCTGCGTTGGCATTGCTAGCTAAGAAATCACATTGCCATGGTGCCAACAGGATTGGCATCTACCATGGCAGTTCTGCATTGCACTGTGCTTGTGGTTATGTTTAGGGCTTGGTTAAGGTAAGGGTTTGGGTTGCCGGAAAACACCATTGGCTGCACTGGCTTTTCCTTGGCAACAGTCACTGCCGGTGATTGCATAGAATCGCTCCCTCTAGTTTGCACAGACTTAAACACAATGTTAAGCAGCCTACATGCTACCATGATACCAGACAAATCCCATACCCTCCACATCACCTCTGTACACAGTGTACAGAGATGGTGCGGAGGTAGACTAGTAAAGGACTGGGGCAATAGATAGGACAGAAGGAAAGAAAGAAAATAAAAAAAATAAAATGCGATTAAAGACTCAGACAACCAAAAAACAGATAACTTTATTAATGCAAAGCATAGAGAATAGAAAAGGAGACACAACTTGAACAGAGCGTAACACTTTTAACCATTAATTTAAAGTTTAACTGTTGAAAGATACCAGGTATACAAGCTCATAGCATGGCACCGAGTGCCATGCCATTGTTTAACAATTTACACATAGCCCCATAGTGGCATGTGACATTGACTGGCATTATACACGGCGAGAATGACAACCTACGGTATGGTAGCATGTAGCTCACTTAGAGAAGCATCAACAGATTCACTAACCTTTCACTGCTAACAGCAACCAGCAGTGGAATCATTACTCACCTAGTCACCTTCACAGCCAACAACACCCAGCAGTGGAATCAAAAGGTTCGCCTTCACAGCCAACACCCAGCAGTGACAGCAGCAGCATAGAGTCTGTACCTCTGGACAGCTTCACGTTCTGAAAACAGGAGGAAAGAAAGACAATTTTTTTAGTTTGGCCTACAGGAAGACATTTTGGAAGTGATAGCATAGTCTAACAGGGCTGTGTCACCATTATTTAACTTCATTACAATCGTGAATGATTGAACCCATTAAAGGGATAGTTCAGATTTTTGAAGTTAAGCTGTATGAAATACTTGACAATGTAGTGATGTCAACGGCATTAATTGATGTCCACAGTGCTGTGGTGGGAGTTCTGCTTTTGTTTTGGTGAATATGAAGTACCGGCCATTTTGTGGAGGTCACTGGGGCCATGCAGTAAAAGTAAATGAAACCAAAACAATCATTTGTATTGTTGACGCATTTCCAAATTAGCACATCCTTCGTTCATGTCCCCTCTGACCCCTTTCATATGAACTGTTTGTGTCCACATACTCGCGAGGATGTGAATCTTGTTTGTGGAAAAAGCTTAAATTTGGAAAGAGTTCGCAAATCAATAACTCCCAACTCCCCAAGGGGAATACAATAGGGGTGTGACCTAGGGGGGCCTGAAGGCTATATCATGAACCCTAACACTAACCCACATCCTGATTATGTGGAAAGCTTAATGTCCATGTGCAGCCAACCTGTTCATTTTGGGCTGGCCCAAAAGCTTCCTGTCATGGTTGTTGCCATGTCTTGTATTTTCAGTAAAGTTGTTTGAAAAATTGTAGTTTCAACAGTTTAGTAATATAATAATGATTACTTTGTTCCCTAATGTTGTCAATCTGATTTTGCTCAAATGTTGTCAAACAGGACTGCAAAGTATCCCCCAAAAATCTGTCTCAACAGTTTTCATATGGGGGCTGTGCAACAGATACTCTTAAATGGAACTTGAAGTTCTTTATGAAATTGTTTCAGCAGAATCAAGCAGGTTTAAACATTAGCAAACATGGCTAAATAAAATGCTTCCTGTAACTAGTAATTGCCATTACTTTTAAGCAACTTTACTGAAAAACGTCACAAGTCACAAGTCGCAATTAAAAACACGGCAACATCCGTGACAGGTAGCTTTTGAGCAGCCTAAAATGAAGTGGAGCTGTAGGTAAAGCTTGAATTAACCGCTTTCTGTCTGCAAAGTATTTGTTTAATAAAACTCCACCATAAACATGTTATGAGCTACTCTGCCTAAATAGAAGTGCTGGACTTTGGAGGCACTTGTTTGTATTAGCAGGTCAGGCTCGTGCCTCCTGCATTATGTGCAAATTCTAAACAGCTGGTACACAGGGACTTCATCGTTTAAACAAATGTTTTGCACATAGAAAGAGGATAATTAAGCCTTTCCATACAGCTTCAATACTTCCTGAGTCTAACATTGTTTAATACAAGCAAATCGCAGATATTTTGTTATTGGGAGTCAATCGAAGGCATTGCAAGATTCATCCCATTATAAAAATATAGAGTTGCATTGCAGCTGCATCTTAATGTCATAATGGTGACACAGCCCTCTGGGTTTCTACTGCAGTTACATATAATGCAGGTAAATACCATGGGGGGCCTTGTGCCATGTGGGTTGAAGATAGCCAGTATGAAGAGTTCTGCGGTGCATCTCAGGGGAAACGATGACACTATTCAAGTTCATATGATCAACCTGTAAGACACATACAAAAGAAAAATGCATTACACTGTTAACATTTTTTATCTTTTAAAATATATTGATGTTAAATATGAAAAAGCAAGTCTTCAACATCTACATTATATAAACTGGCCCACTTGAGTTCAGAAACACCACCAGCATTATACCTTTAGCTATTGAAAGCACTTGCTTTAGCCATTGAAAAACCGCCTACAAGATTGTAGCATGTCAGCATTTTTGGAAAATGTTGTATCATCTAGTATCAGGTCAAATTCAAAATGTGTTAAAGAGCTTCACTTAACTGTTGGAAGCAGAAAATGTAACCAACAAATGCTACATTTGGTTACAGCAAACAAATTGTTGAACTACTGATTCAGTAAATGTTCATAAAGTCCATGAGAACAATTTTATGCCCGTTAATGGTACCGACATCTAAATAAAGACCTTTAGTTTTAGACCAGAGAGGCTAAATGTAATCATAGTCTCAGTCTGTGTGGCTTAAATGTAGATAAACAACGGACCCTGGTAGGAAACTGGTTGAAAAATACTCCAGTAAACAACCAAGGCCCTATAAAGTCACAAAAAAAAGTTTAAACAGAATTTAAAGGTGGATAAAACTGTGTGCTTCTCAAAGAAACATTGAGAATAATTTACAAACATACCTGAAACAGCGTCTGGCACCAGTAAAGAACCTGCTGTTGGCGTCACCTTCCTTTTAAACTCTAAGCCCGCCCACTTGATTACGTCACGTTCAAGAGCCATAGAGTTGCGACATTGAGGGGTCAGAAACAGAATAAATCTGGGCTGTTGCCTGATTTTAGGCCTACTGCATTTCTGACTACTTCAGGTCCAGGACGTGTTATCCTCATTATCCTCATGCCCCAGCTAAATGAAAGTTTGGAACCAAATGGACCCATTATGGGTCTGTAATTCGAGAAAGTGCACAAATAAATAGTTACATTAATTATTATTGCATTAATTATTGATACATATTTAATTGTTTATTTTATAATAATATTGTTTATTTTATTTTATAATATATGATTGGGAAATGTCATTAAAGGGAAGTCTTGACTAATAGCCTATCAAACCTGAAATTAAACAGGTTGAGAATCACTGCCAGAGCCGTTCAAAAAAAATCTCTTATGGGGGTCCATGCCATGGCATACATTTTTCAAATGGGTGTCAGTGTCAATTTTGCCATGAAAAACTATTGAGTACTGCCATGTATTGCATGTAACGTAATGCACGTTGGTGGTGTAATGAGCACATACACCCACAGTGCGCCGCTGTTGTAGCATAAACCTCCTCTGACAGACAAGCGCACAGTGGAGTTAGGAATGAGTGAATGAATTAATGTGCCCTAGACCAAGGGATGTCCCATTGGTCTAGTGGTTAAGAGATGTTGGACTTTCGCGTGGTTACACCTGAGTTCAAATCCCAGGTGTCACAGACTTAGCATGTCAAAGTTTGTGCTATTGACATTGAGAATACATTGGGGAAACCAAGCTTTTCAAAGCAATAATAATACTAGGCCACTAGTACCCAGCATGTGTCAGCAAGTTGACACGCCAAGATTAAAACCCGTTACCCACCACCTTCAGCTTGTGAAAGCTCTGGCTTTCTCTCGCACCAATATGGGCTTTATACTAGATTTTGGAATTTCTATTTAAGGTTGAAGGGAGAGGTGCCGAGAAAAGAACCGAAAACACATCTAGCCTACCCTTTTCTGTGGTTTTATTTTTAATGAACACAGAGATCTTAGGCTACACAGATTCAGCTGCACACGCCTGCTCTTCAGACTCATATGCGGTGTCACAGTCTGGCTGCTATTGTATTCCTTATCAATGATGTAGCCTACACCAGATGGCAGCAAAACGTCGGTTTTCCAGTCTCGACACTCTCCAGTCTCCGCTCACGTACAAGTAGGCCATTTGTTCGCTCCACTCGCTCACTCCGATGTCATCAGAGCCACAACGATCTGGCCTGGTGGAGACTTGTGCCACCAAGGGGCACTCATCTAGTTTTAAATGTGCCTGTTATTGCTCCTAAGAACATCAGACTCACAGTGAAAATAAACTAGTAGGCTACATTTACGTGAAGAGGCCCTATTATGTTTCATTCATCAATTGCTCAACTAATGTGTGTGCACTGTGTAGACTCACAGCACCTGGACACTGTGTTGATTCTTTGTGGTATTTAGTTCAGGCTACCTGCTTCTGATACACCCTGAGCACATTCTGTCACGTGACGTCTTTTTACACCATGAGCACACATTTGGGAGCGAGTCAGTTTGCTTCTCAGGCTGTGTGCCGCGTTGTTTAAAAGCTAATAAGACAAATATGGATAAATGCATACATAATACATAAATACATTATACTTGCCCTCTATAACTAGAATTGAACATTTAAAACACATATAGAATAAGCTCTTTAGTTTAAAAATAGTTCATGCTTTTATCCCAAGGGGGGCGCCATTTTACTGTGCCTGTCATAGGGATGCCGTCACAGGAGTAGTATATGGAACGTTCCATGAACCCAGCATTGCAACGTAAGACATCAATGTACTGTATATACACTGCTCTGTTTGTAATGTAAATGGAGACCCCACTGGAGAAATAAAGGACTATAAAACAAATGGGACGAACTGTAGGTGGACAAAACATATAGATATTTGATGCATTACTTCTACTGCGGAGCGATCTCTTGTAGACCATACATGGCCTACTTGTGTGTGAGCGGAACGAGCAGAGCACAAGTACCCACGACACCCGTGATATACTTTTAATAATACTAATAAAGGGCTCTTAATTACCATTACAAGATCAACATGAGAGGTGCAAGCCCCTCTTATATAACGTTAATGATTGTATTCTCAATAACACTCGTTTTAAAAAAAACATTTGACAGGTTGACTCATATGAGGTTCTTCTCACCTTCAAGGCCATCTAATGGGTTAAGCTAAACAACATAAAGCACATGAGTAAAGTACAAATTGAGCCAGTGTCTTTGTAATGGAAGCCAATTTATTAGACAGCCTTGGTACATAGGTACACATGAAGTATACTTTTGTTTGTGCTTGAACACTCGCAAACATAGAATCCCAATAAGATAAACAGCTTTAAGACAGACTAATGTGTTCAGGTATTATTATTTTTATCTCTCATAAATAACTTTGATATAAATCAATTTCATTGACAGTGACCCTATACAACAGCAAATGATAATAGAAAAAAATAACAAAATCAGGCGTTTGCATCACAGAAAACGCATAGTGCAATATACAACTCGTTTGGCCAGGGAAGAAGAGATGACACAGAGGAAATAAAATATTGGTTAGTGGGGTTAAAATTCTTTGCAAAGCCATTCACCATTGTTGGATTTTTACATCGCAGAGGAGAAATCTACCAGACAAACAAAATAGAGAGATATATTTATATATATATATTGTTTTTAGTTTTCTTAAGGTTGACCACTAACAGCTACAGCTAAAACGTCACAAACACAGTGGCTTCACGTTGGCATTTTAAAGGAAAAAACTACTTCACAGTCAGACATATCACCAGTCCACAGCGAGACGCTAAAAACAGCAACACATATGGCATACAACACTACTCAGTGCATGGCCCGATTAAACATCGTTATACTAACCAATGAGGACATAATCTGACAGGATACAATACTGAAATACAATTGGCCCTTTAAGAATATTCTTTAAATATCTGCAAGCAATGGCCTTTTTGACACTAAAACGTGAAATCTCTCCAAAAGAAAGGGGGGGAAAAGGAGTTGTCGTGGTCAAATACTTCCACTCTGGCAGCTGGAGGAGGGATGGTTGTAGCTTGAAATCTTTTTTTCTCCTCCTCTCCCTCTCTTTTGTACAGAGTGGCTTCGCATCTCTTCAGCGCTAGATCGATAAAAGGATTCTCTGATTTCCGGAAACATCCACAACCGGGTATATACACACACACAGGCACAGTCCACACAACGTCCAAGCATGCTACCGATAACAAACATTTCAAATGGGGCTTCTCCTCGATGAGTCCTTTGACGAGATATATTGCATGTTAAAAGTGATAATATTTTCTACGTCAAACTATACACATCCCTCCTCCACCCGACGCTGATAAAATTACACATTGATGATTATAAAACAAAAGGAACAGGAGAAAAACCTCTAACTTTTACACATTCTAGCAGGTGTGTCATAGCATACAATATTACATTTGGTACTTTCGGTTTTAAATGGCCTTTTTGCTGATGTTTAAACCTTTTTTTTTTAATATGTCTTAATTGCATCCATCGTAAAACATGAGAATACTTGCAAGGATTTTACTCTTTGTTACAACATATATTTGTTTTTTGTTTATTTTTTAGTTCATTTTTTTCCCTCAAGCAAGATGCATAAACAATTAATGCAGGATTTTGGTAATGTTGGGTCAGGTGACGGGGGGTCGGGGGTTCATCAGGGGTAAGGATGAACATTGGGGGGTGTAAAAGGAGAGAGAGAGAGAATGCGATTGGACAGATTTTTAACTCGTCACTTCCTCGTCTGGTTTGTTCATGGCCTTAAGCTGTTCCAGAAGACTGTTGGGGGTGAAGACGTGGGTCGATCCTGGAGACATTGACAGGCACACAGAGGAACGTGTGCAAGCACACACGCGCATACACACACATACACACGAACACACGCACACACACACAACATTAGCTGGCCCAATAAAAACATTGTACTGTATATATATATATATACACATAGCCTACATTTTTATCTGAGCAAAATGTGTTTTCAGCTCTTACTATGAATGCCTGGATCACAGTAACATCTATAAACGGATAAGAGTTGTCATGTAATGTTGAACCCTAAAGGCTTGGATTGGCTAATTTTTGGTATGCGACATTGATCCGTGAAACACCAAAAAAACAAACAAAAAAAACACTGCACCTAGAATCCTGCACGGAATTTAATTAAGGCAATGCATTCATGTTCATCAATCATCAGGATTCTGGTAGCTAAAAAAAAACATTTTTTCTTGAATCCTGGGGACATTCCACATTACATATCAGTTACCAGGTGACCTTGAAGATTCTAAATCGGAACGCATCCTAACAGCTGATCCTAAATATCACTTCATACAATGAATCGACACAGCAAAAAAAGACCAAAAACAGATATTCCCTACTTGATTATGTTTTTGAGCATAACCTCAAAATGTACTGTATAACCATATTTTAAACAAATGTGAAAATTACAAATAATAAACTCAGTAGTCCTGAGGATACTCAGGCTGCGTATGGATGGACAGCTGAAGACACATTTCGGACACAAGGCCTTAACAGGAGTAAACCAAACATTTGTCAAACTAGTTTGTCACCGGGGCTGTTGTCACTGAGTTAACGGATGGCTTACCCCCATCTTAAACATACCAGGACCTTTGTTAGTAAGGAGGGCAAACAGACCGACCAAAGTTTTGATTTACTCCCCAAAAACATCTCACTAACAGTATTACTCAACTTCAATTGTTTGTTTGTTTCTGTGGCAAAGCTGCGTGTTTCTTGCTCACTAAAACTCTTTGATTCATTGCTCCATAAACGACATTTTCACTTAAAGGGACTCCATTTTTGCTACACAAACCCTATATAGTAATTCAGTAGTGAAAACACCACATAAATATTTTCTATAGGGATTGTGTAGAGATACAGCAGTAAATGCGTAAGCATTTGTGTAGTAATTCAACAATAAATGTATAGTGATTGAACGTTCTTTCCAAAAAGCCAATAGTGAGGCTGAAGAGATTAAGTAGCAGCCAGGTCTATTTGAATAGATACTTATGTAGTAATTATCAGTAGTGATTAAGTACTGAAACAGGGCATTTCTCAACATTTTGCTATTGAAATCACTAGATAAATCACTACTAATCGCAATAGCAATTGAGTAGTGAAATGGTAGTTTTTGTGTAGATATTTTGTAGTAGTGATGAGTAGTGATTCAACAGTGTTTTTTTTTTTTTCATGAGACAGCCGCCCCCCTATCCACAAGGACAGGTGGGAATTGTAGTCCAAGAGTGAGTGTTGATGAACACAGAGACGCTGGGCTCATTAATTGCTAAAAATCTAAAATATCTAAAACCACATAAATATAGCTGCCAGAAAAGTGTTCAAAATGTCGTTTTTTTTTTCTTTCTTTCTTTTGCAAAAATGGTGAAGTGTCCCTTTAACCACTTTCAACTGCTGTCCCTATTTTGGCATGTCATTATAGGAGCAAACAAAAACTTCACCAATACAAAGCAGCAGACATAGCTGATCTGCTAGCAAACAATGTGCTGCATGTGCGCAACACATGGTACAGCTTGCGAATTGGCTAACTCTGCTGTCGTACGATGAGATATGTATAGGGCTAAAGTGGTTCCAGCTAATATGATATCCTATGACAAAACGGGCAGGTAGTTGACAGTACAGGCACAGAAGAGAAAGAGGCAAGTCCATCTCAAGTTGGGTTACTATGGCGATGCAGGCATTGTGAGGTGAGTGGGATCTGGTGTGAGTGAGAACACTGGTCACAGAGAGGTCAACTTTGGACTGGCCCCACCTAGTTCTCTCCTGTCCCTTGTTAAAAAGTTCCAAAACACACAGCTTTGTGGGGGCCTCGGGGGGCCAGAAACACAACACAGTGGCGTTGCTCATACATGAGGAGGTTTCAGATCAAAATAGCGAAAAACAAAACAAAAAAACAGAACACTTGTTTTAGTAAATGATGGCCATTTCTGTTTAGGTAGTGTTGGATGCAGCAGTATGTTATTTTTCTTTTTTTTTGGAGGAGGGGATAAGGCGGCATCCATACTGCTCATGGTGAGAATTGCTGTTAAAAATAATAGAACATAAAAAAAAGAAATTAAAAAAAAAAAAGTTTGTAAACAACACAGCTTTAGCAAGATTAGTTGAAAATGAGATGGATGCCCTTGACTGTGATGCTGTGGACGATCCATTGTTGCTGGTTGAAAGAAAAAACAACAACTCAACTTTCAAATGACAGTCTGTGTGCTCAAGACCCAGAACATAAATATGGTTATTATTATTGATTACTAATCTATTTTTTTGTTTTGTTTACCATTTCTCCCCCCCCCCCTTAACATTTTTGTAATTGATATTTTTGTTAAATATAGGAAACAAGAAGAGGATATTCTGTAGCTTTGTCTAAGAGTTGAGGTAGATGTTCTCCAACATGAGTAGAGACAGAGTGAGGATTAGGCTACTGACACCGTTTTAGATATGCGACATCTTTGGTTTCTCTTGGTGCTGCTAAGACAACTCAGGTGGAGCAACATTGACGATATTCACAGTGGCTGTACTAGTTCAAAGTCAGACCAAAGTTCCATGACAAAGACAAACCATTTAAAAGCTGTACACCGAAAATATGCTGAGAACAGCAAGCTTGTGAAGTTGTCTATTGTTTAATGCCTCACAATACTGCAGTGTGAGGACAAATTAACTAAGCAAATTACTAGGAAATACCACTGACATCAAACGCTCTGTTTCTGACATAAGAGCATGTTGCCCACCAAAGTGAATATGATCAATTGCCGTACAATGTGTAGTATGAGCTTTGTTAGCTGAATGCACTAGATTTTCGAATTTTTTCCTGGTGTCACCCAGATAAATGCACAGAAGGGGATGGATGGGCCAGCTAATACCCAGTGATCTTTGCAGGAGTGAGCCATGTGCACTTAATGATGCTGAGCTGAGAGTGTATGGTGTGTAGAGGACACATGCGTGCGCATTAGGGGTAAGGGGGTTGGAGGGGTGGGGGGATTGGAGGTTCAGCGGTGTCAAGAAGATTGGGAGCAAAACAAGAAGGTTCAGTCCTGCTTTGAAATCCAACATCAACTCAAGGACCTGCCCCGAAAGAAACAACTGAAAGAGAAACAAAACAAAGAAAGGAGAGGAAAAAAAAGAAAAGAAAACAGCAACGTGATTGTCGTTTGAGAAGAAATTTAGCAACGAAATAAGATAAATAAAATATAAAACACAATGAAGACAGCAAGACAATGAGGAAGATGGATCTCGTTGAGGCGGGGGGGTAGATTAAATCTGTGCCGATCAGGAGTTCTGTGCAGCAGGAGAGTGGGTGGGTTGTGCAACAAGCTGATTAGCTGAAACAAGGGGCTCGAAGGGCGGGCCACAGGCACTGAGGGGCAATTTAATCCACCCCGAGAACGATGTGGAGCCGCAGGAGGAGGCAGCAGGGATGAGGTACCACATGGACAACACACTCCGAACAGGCTTCACTTCCTACAGGCCTCATTACACAAGCCTGCCATAGACCTGTCGGCGCAGTGGTTCACAAAACCCTGTCAGTTCAAGGACCCCCGATTAGCAATTTATAAGGCCAAGCAGCTCCCACCAGAACCTCTGAGAAATGTACAAACCAAAGCACCAGGGCCACTTGGTTGCATGTTGTACGATTTCCCAAGTTACAGACCTGTACAGAAGGAGCGAGTGCAATTCCCGACATTGGCATTGGGCCGTGCTGGCGGTTAGGGTAAGGGTTGGTTAGGGGTTTATTGGAAAAAGGTTTAGTTAAAAGGAGAATTCAGCTCTGGTTCAGTAGTCTCAAAAGGTGGGGGGTGTGCCACACGGTTTATGGCTGAACCAAAAGTGAAAGTATGAGTGTCAAAACACTAATGACATGGTGACATATAAAAAATTGCGTTTTGGAGCAATAGAAAGAGTTGAATTTGAACAACATCCCATAGGTTATGTTGGGGAAAGAGCCAATAAGGAGATTTTTTTTTCCATAAAATAACAACTGGATCACTTTTTGAGAAATAAATCAGCTGAAAATAAAGGTAAAAAAAGCCTTCTGGAGAGGAATTCTCCCTTAAAGTTGTTAAGGTTATGGTAAGGGTTTGGGTTGCCGCATAAAACACTCTTGACAGCCGTGGCTGTTCCGTGGTGCCTACCGCTGCCGGAAAATACACTCGCTCCATCCCTCTCTTCTCTCTCGACCTGTAAGGGTCCATAACAACCACAGGGATTAAAGTAAAAAAAAATCTTGAGACTGAAAATGATCTTTGCAAATAAGCACTGAGCTAATTAAATGACCCCTGTGAAATCCTCAGGACTGAAATCAGTACCCAGTACTGAGAACTTTAATCCCTGCAAACCATTTCAAGTAACCCCTGGGGGTCCCTGCACCACAGTTTGAGAACCACCGCTTCACTGTGGCACGGCACATGCGTTGTTGTCGCCCGACACGGAATGCAGCTCCAAACTCTAAGTCTGCCAATGGATGGCATGTGGGGAGCCAAGCCTGAAAGAGGGGGTCCATTGCAATGAGGCAAAAATAGGGATACCCCCCACATCCCTGAAGCGAGGAGGGGGGAACGTGGGGTGGAGGGGGATGGGGGTGGTCACATAAGAACAGTGCTGAGTGTTGCAAGGAGGAGGAAAAGGAAGGAAGCCCTTGTTCTGCGAAAGTTTCAGAAAGGGCTTCTTTGCGCGGCTGCCTTTACTTTTTTCTCAGTGTGATCTCTCTCTTTCTCTCTCTCTCTCTTCCCATCCCTCCCACACTTTGCCTTTTGCCTCACTCGTCCGAGGGCTCGGGCCCAGGGTCCTCAAAGGACACCCTGGTCGACTCTCGGAAGTCGGGGTGCTGCAGGTCCGTTAAGAATTTGGTGGGGGTGAGCGTGTGGGTGGAACCTGTGGAGAAACAGAGGCGCCTTCACCACTCCATTTCTCAGCAGATGCCACGCCCCATTCCCCCCACACAGTCACAGTCTCTCACTCTCTCTCCCCATCGTGTGCAAACACACATGTACGCACCAGTGTTGTTTGTTCGAGAATATTTTCATTTAGTCTTAGTCTTTTCAATAAGGCAGATTTAGTCTTTTAATCCCAATTAGTCTTCTGAAATTCATTTTTTAAGTCTAGTCTTCTCTCTAGTCTCTAGTTTTATTTCTTGTATAAAATTACTGCAATAGTAATAAGTTCCTTTCCTGAAAACGTATGCAATCTATACTGCAGATATGTTCACATACTCACATACTAAGAATACGAAAAAAAAAGAAGATAAAAATGTGTGCTATTTCCATTAGTCTTAGGTTATGATTTAGTCTTCGTCTTAGTCTTTTGAAAACACGCATCTTTTAGTCCCATTTAGTCTTTTGAAATTCATTTTTGTTAGTCTAGTCTTAGTCAACTAAATATCAAAAACCTTAGTCGACTTTTAGTCTTAGTCCTAGACGACAAAAACAACACTGGTACGCACGCACACAGGCACGCACGCACGCACACACACACACACACACACACACACACACACACACACACACACACACACACACACACACACACACACACACGCACACACACACACACACGTGCGCACGCACACGCACACGCACACACACAAAGACACACAGAAAAAGACATGGCGTAGCAGCATTTGAAAGGTAACATATTTCCAACAGGTTTCAAGCGGAAGCGAGATCACAACAACAATAACAAAAAAAAAATGACAAAACAAGCTTCTTCCCTTCTACGTTGTATAACACACAATGACTGTCTAGGCTGTAAGCACAAACACAAGGACAAACCAAAAAAGGGCTATTTTGGACAAACAGACACAATAGGTACAGGTCAGGTAGATTACATTTCTAAATGTGCTTTCGTCTGGCAAATAGAGCAAATAATAGATAAGTGTAGTCATCATCATTAGCGAATTCGCATGGAGTTTGAACAGCATCTGTTTTTGGTCAAGGGTCTTGGTCTCAAAAGCCCGATTTGTGGTTCTTTAGTCGGGCTCTTCAACACAGAGGGGGAAAACGTGAGGAGGTGTTGGTGCAGTGTTGTCCTAACAATGTGCTTCATCATACTGTGTCTTGGCATGCTGACCTAAATCAAGGACAACAAGTGATTCGAGCAGCCAGTGTATCACGGCCAGGTTAAAGAGAAAACCGCTGAAACTTTCAGGTGATCTCAAACCCCACGGTACGAAATGCCCCCCGCCCCCCTTCTTCTTTTTCTTTAACAGTTGTGTTATTCGATAATTGCGTATTTTTAGTCAACCTGCAAGAATTCACTCATTTCAATACAATGTCACTTGGTTGAAGAATGTAGCAAAAATTAAATAAGACACATATTTTAATAGTAAACTATCTCAATCCAAGCACCTTACGTTCTTTATGAGGAAAATCAAGATTGTTGCACAAAATACAAGGTGTGTTTTGACGGTGTCTTTCTCCACACGCAAGAGTGTACCCACCCTCCCCCCCAGCATGCGTGCAGTGGCACCCCCCCTGTTCCCACACTTACCAATGATGGCCTCCCACTTCCCGTTGGCCTGTGTGACCTCGTAGGCGCAGCGCATTTCGCTGAAGGAAACGCCCCCGATGATGAAGACCATGACGCGCGGTCCGGTGCGGTACTCGCCGGGCGTCTTGTTCTTGTGCCAGTGGCCGTATCGGGCACTGTCGGGGGAAAGAGAAAGGCACTGTCACTATTGTGCAGGGGAGGATCTAGGCATGGGATGTTTTAGATAGATGTTTTTTTTTGCCCCACAAAAAAACATCTATTTTTTTCATATTGTTTTATTCTATCGTCCTCCCCTGTGAATAGCTGAAGACTTTACATTTTCTGAAACACTATTTTAAAAATTAAACAACATTCCATGGCCCATCTGGTTAAAATGTATTTTTAAGCTATGACAGTATTAATAATATTAAAATTAATATCAAATATCTAAGTACTGATTCAAGCAACTTGAAAAACTGCCTGGGGTGTTCATATAAGACTGACTAAAGGATAAAATGACCAAAAGTCGCCTCCTTTACAACAACAAACGACGCAAATAGGCTACCTAAATCTACAAGCGTTACATTGTGTCATGTTGTGACACAACATTTAATGAAAAATAAATGAAATGTGCCGGTCTGCTGTAGTTCCCCAACCTGCCTGGTTGGAGGGAGCGTTAGCTCAGCCCTTTTCAGCAGCTTTAACACTAGGATGCCTCAGAGCTCATTTTGACTGTGATTTTTTTGTTTATGCCCATGAAGCTTTCAGAATGACTATCATGTACGACTATCATCAATTCATCATCCATCATCATTCTGTCAACATTTTTGGACAACTGAAAATAATTAAATAATTAAAGCAAATGCTCATTCTGGCTTATTCTTTTACTGTGTAATGCATAACTTTACCGTATGTGTCATATTTCCAAATGTACTGAGTGGATTAGTATTGCTGAATTGTGTCAATAACACAGGGGGATGGGAGGACCGAAGGGTGTCAATACGCACGCACGCGCACACGCACGCACACACACACACACGCGCGGACACACACACAAACACACTGACAAGCACTAAGAATTAGTAGACAGTCAGCGTGTCAGCATTCTCATACCACTCCTCTGCCCAAATCAATGTCAGTGTCCTTCACGCAAGTCACAAAAATTAATATACAATGATATTTTTCTCCTCTTTGTGTCGATGTACTTTACTGTGGTGTTCATATGATTTATTTACATTTGACCTGACCAATGTAATTCAGAGGAGCTTTTTGCCATGAGAAAACAATTGACATTGCCTCTATTGGCCTGTGACGGACACAGAAGCTTGCTTCCGAGCATGTGTACCACACACACACACACACACACACACACACCACACACACACACACACACACACACACACACACACACACACACACACACACACACACACACACACACACACACACACACACACACACACACACACACACACACACACACACACACACACGATAGGGAGGAGGGCTTGTACAGTACATTACAGTTGCATCGCTCAATTCACACAGATGCAATTTTTTTCCTTCTATCTATGCTACAGTATGTGTATCCTTTGTGTTTGGCCCGCCCGGCTGTCCGTCAATAGCAGTCCCGCCCTCTCTCCCTTAATCATCACTCAGGATATTGATCTGATCAACCCATCACCTTCCTCACTGAGCACAAATGACTATTGATCTGTCACCCAGCCTTTCTTGCCTTTGTAATCAAGATAGGCCTTGTATACAATGCAATAAAATGCCACAATGGGCACCGGTGGGGGGTTTCCACTACTAATGTATACCATGTCCAGCTGTGTCAAACAAAGGTAGCTACAGCCAGGCGCCCTGCTGTGTGTGTGTGCGTGCGCGTGTGCACGCATGTGTGTGTGTGTGTGTGTGTGTGTGTGTGTGTGTGTGTGTGTGTGTGTGTGTGTGTGTGTGTGTGTGTGTGTGTGCGTGCGTGTGTGTGCGTGTACCTGACAGCAGTAGTGCTGAAGGAGGCAGAAGAGCGAGTGGAGATGTAAGGGTAGTGCTTGGTGTCCAATTTATCTTCAATAGCATCCTGAGAGAGAGAAATGATACAACAATGATAAAACAAAGTGTCCTTTAGCAACAAGACACCACAGCCCCCTCTGAATGTAATGCACAATATGTAAAAAAAAATGGTGCCATATGTAAACGCACCGTTTACAATGAAATCTAGACCTTTCAGACACACATTCCCTATGCCAGGGGCGTTTATGCTATTAGGCAGACTAGGCAGTTGCCCACATATAATATGTTCCTTACCCAATGGACAAATGGGTCCATTGGGTAAGGGGGGCTCCAGGGAAAATCTTGCCTGGGGCTCTAAATTGCTTAGAAACGCCACTGCATTATCCAATCAAACCCTTCTATATCTGTTTTGTAGTCTTGTTTTCCCCCCTAATAAAGTTGTTCTGTCTTCTCTAAAGTGAGACAGTGAGCATCTGGAAAAGCCTCTATATGAATTGCATCTATTCGTTTATATCCACACACCTCCATGATGTCCTTCACCAGGGGTGTCCAGCGAGACAGCTGGTAGGTCTGCTCACTGACACGCTCCTTCCGGTCCAGCTTCTTCCCCCTGCGAAGAGTCGACTGTGGAAGAAAGGGATTACAATTATTGGGTGCTATAAACCAAATAAAACTAAAATACGTGTTCCGACTATCTAAACACATTTACAGTAAAATGTCCCCAAAAATATACATGTCTGAAATGCATTCCCTTCTTTTGAGACTTTTGAATTCCTGACAGTATTAGCAATCTGCATGGAGATGACCAGTACTGTCTGGTAAATGCACAAGAGGGAGACAGGAGTATAAAACTGAACATCAAAAAAGATTCATGTTAACAGAGTCTCTGAAACCTGAAAGAGATGAGGATGAAAATCACACAGTAAATTCCTTGAGTATCCATCTAAATCAGAGACTGTAACGGCAAAGTAAACAAACCAGTGATAGGATCTCTGAGTTAAACTGAACGCTATGGTAACTGCAGCGTTGACTAAAACCATGGTTTTAGTGGTAGCTAAAAACAAATAACTAAAAACAAATACTGTACACTGATAATTTCGCCAACAAATAAAAAAAATAACCAATATGTTAGGTGGGTAATAGTGCAGATGATATCCAGTCGAACTAAAAGGGCAACTCATGGATGCTGATAATAGAAGATCTACAAGCTCACAGGGTGTCACAGCGCGACACGTTGTGAGCTTGCAGACCGGCTCTTTTCAGTGTGTGTAAAATCAGCCATCACGGCACTCTGTGTCACACTTACATCTGTGACAATGGGCACGCCCAGGTGGGCCATGTTGGTGATGATCTCACTGTCCTCAGGGGGGATCTGGGCATGCTGGATCAACTTGTTGAGATTCTCCTCAGTGATACCTTGAGAAACGCACACACGCGCACGCACGCACGCACACACACAGTTGGACTATTTTCAGGGGAATCGATGGCCCAAGCACTTCGCCATATGCTCCAAAGGCAGCCCAATATACAATGTAGTTTACAAAAACAAATTAAAGTCAATATTTCATCAATATTTCAGTGTATATTAAAAGAAAATACAGCATCACATAAATGTGTGTAATGCCGTGAAACCTGAATCTCATCCCTGAAAGAGAAACAAATAACAGAGACGAGACTAAAATCTAGAAAAGCCACTTCAAGAAAAAATCAACTCAAATGGAAAACTTGAAGTAACTAATGTAAGAGGTTAAACTGTAATAAGCTCGGCACTTCCACCAGGGGGGATCTAGGCATAGGCATGGGGGGGCAATGCCCCCCTAAATGCCCAGACTTGCCAAACATGATGGCATGCAAAACAACCCAAGATGTTTCAAATTGAAGTGCTTGTATTTAAAATGATTTGAAACACTGCGCTGTTAACTGACTACAATCGCCTCACCACTAAACCAACAGCATTTCATCATTGAAAACAGAGAACTCTCTGAGTCAGACCTTTAGCTTTATGCATGCTGCGTGTCTGTTGCAACTTCAACAACAACTGATTGGTGAAGTTGACCCCCATACCATTTTCTCTTGCCACCCCCCGCCCCCCCAAATGGGAAATGTTACATCCGCCCATGGCGCTTCCCCTTACCGTTCTTCAGGAAGATGTAGAGCAGGATGATGCGGATCTTGTCATACGTGGTGACGTTGGCGTCCAGCAGGATGGGCACGATGGCCCTCATGGGGTCCTTGATCTTCTCCCCCTCGGCATCGGTCCCCATCGCCAGGTCCTGTCACACAGGGAACAACGTACTTGATTGGTTGCTCCTTCCAAACATGTCAAATAGAGACGTAAGTTCACGAGGGTAACATCAAGGGTAGTATCGGTCAATATCGTTATCAGCAAATAAATCTGACATTAACCGATGGCACATTTTTACAGGTTTTCAAAAAATAGCAGAGCTACAAGCCCCTATTGTGCCACTAAAGGTTAAGCTAAAGTTTACAAGCACAGTTATACAAACTGTAATACTGTAATACAGTAATACAAACTGGTTGTTTGTATTACTGTGCTATATATTGTAATGTATCACACCATTTTCCACAATTTACAATTTAGAAATTTCACAGAGGCTCTTAATCCAGAACGACGATTATAGTATTGTAGTTCAGCGCTTCTGAAGCAAATGTAACTTTGGGGGTCAATGCAGTGAATATGGGATCATCGATTCTGTTGGTTCTTGTTAATTCATCAACTGTATTCAGTTCGGTCCAGATCTTTTACCTGTTCCACGCGGCACAACTTGTCAACTGTCCCCTGGTAATGCTTCATGCAGTCTTCAGCCAGCTGCAGGTGAGTGGAGTACTGAGACACAAAGAGATGGACAGCATCAGTGAACACGAACACGCACGCACACGCACACGCACACTCACACTCACACACGCACGCACACGCACACACACACACACACACACACACACTTACCTTGCTGAGTTCCTTTTGGTATTGTGGCATCTTCTTCAACATCTGAGAGAGGTCCCTCATTGTTGTCTGGAGGGGGAAAAGAATCGACACGTGGCTTGAGCAGGGTGTACTTGTGTGATAACACTTTCACAACATGCAACAGTTGACAGAGTGCTTTTGATCTGCACTGAGTTGTTCCTGTTGTTCATTAAAATGTTGTATTTTATGTCGAGTTTTCCAATGACACAACGATGCCATCCAAATGGCGACCAGAGACTTGTCGTGAAATACCGACACCCGTTGACTGACACGAGGAGAACTCGTAAGTTGCAAATACTATGCCATTGTTTTATGTGATTTTAGAGGGTGATTTATTTCATTCTGGGTCAGTTGTTGCGCTCTGGGAACCATAAAAAAGGGTGTTCACTTATTAAACTTATTAAGAAACTTTACACTAGCTGTCATGAAATGAGAAATGAATCAAAGTGGAGTCTCTGGGAGTTCCATTGACGGTCAGTATTCCTCAGAACCTCACCTTCTCTCCGGTGTTCATCCTCTTGCTGGCAGAGAAGTCCTTCAGCTGGCGGGTCACCTCCCTGAAGAATACGACACACGCACACACACATGCATAGAAACGTCATAGATGTCCAGCTGGGACAGAGACTACTTACTACGAGGGGTCTGTTGTGTGTTTTTGCTGAAGAGAACGAACACAACATACTTCAGGAGGCGGCCAGGAGGGTTTTCTGTCGCCCTGCAAATAGCAGCTATCGGTTTCAATAATTTGGTGTGTCCCCCTGAACACAAACTTTCAAAACTGCTTCAGATCACTCAGCATCAGGCGGGTGGCAGAAACCGGGTTTCTTCAAGTCAAATTTGCCAATATTTTGTTGGGTATATCCATATTCTGCAAAAGAATCTGCAAACCGGCCAGACTATTTGTATCTAGGCAGTGGCCTAGATACAAATTTCAACAGGTGTTCCAGGGACCACCAGTGGTCCTTGAGATGGTTCCAGGTGGTCCCCAGCTAAGTTGGTTAACCAGATGAAAAGTTGGGCAGATGTAACTCTTGAGAGCGTAAACATGAAACCATGTTTACGCTCTCAAGTCCAAGAGTTAAAATGTTCATCATCTGAATTACCCCAAGTCTACACAGAAGATTAATGGCCATTTCGATCTGCATGTTTGACTGTGTTTTGTTTCCCAAATCCATATTGTGGACAAATCTCTAGTTGTTTGGGTCAGTGGGGAGAAAATGTCCTCAAATGGTGGTCCGTAACTCAAATGCGGAACAAATAGTGGGCCCTGGTATCAAAAAGGTTGAAAACCCCTGGCCTAGACATGGATCACGTTTCGGGAATGAAAGCGGAGGCTTTCAGGACAGCACACAGTTTCATTTTGTGAGTAACATTGCGGCCGGCAACTTATTCATCAAGGCAATGGCAGTGAGAGAGAGAAAGAGCACTGGGCAGGAGGGCAAAAGGAAGGGAGGATGGACGACGTGGTTGTTACTCACTGCGACACCTCGGCTATATGTTTGTGTCTGAGGCCGACCCACAGGTCGTCGTCCTCGTGCAGAAGAACCTCCTTCTCGCGAGAGTCCCCCATACCACTGGTGTCATACCTGAAACACACCGGACAGCACAGTGGAATCAGGACACACAATCTGGGGTTGAAAGCTTAAAAAAAAAATAAAAAAATAGAGAGTATGGACATAATAATCATATCATATAAGACATGTGGGAACGCTTACTTAGTGGCACTTAACTACTTTCTGGCCTCTACATTCAGAAGAATAACCTTATCTGATTGATTAAACAACATTAAACAGCGTTAATACATATTAACATTGCCACTGCCTTTCATGCAAGGAAAAGCGAACAGATCGTAGCTCAATACGACAGGTTAGACGACACAAACACACACACACACACACGCACACACAGATACATACTTGTACACATCGTTTTCGATGGGCAGCAGGTCGTAGCCCATAGCCTGGAAGGTCAGTTCGTGGAGGACGGGAGACGCTGGGTCAAAGGCCCTGTCCAGGATGATGAGCTGAGAACGGGCCTTGTCTGGACCCTGTAGAGAGACAAGGACGCAGTCAGACGGATAGCCCAGGTTGGAAATGAAGGAATGCAGGAAGAGGACAAACATGTGATTATGGAACATGAAATGGGGTGATTTAGTATACAACGTATAGACCTGCGCAGTGACGTCACCGCCCCTGTTCCAGAAACGGATTCCCCATTCATTTTTCTCATAGACCTTTCAAAAACAATTTATATAAAGACGATTACGCCGTGGACAAAGCTATCTCACGCAAACATTTGGGACAATCAAACAATTTCTAAGATTAAAAAACGAAACAAAAAGTCTTGTATCATGCCGTTTTCTACTTCTTGCTAATTAGATATTATATGACGATATTGTGTTTGTTGTCATGATTTGTCAGGAGTCGACCCCGAGTTGGCTCTGGCCGCGGCGCAATCGTGTTTTCATTAACCATTTTCGAAAAGTCTATGAGGAAAATTACATGAGGAATCCATTAGTGGAACAGGGTTGGCGACGTCACTGCGCAGGTCTATCCAAGACTCACCTCTCCCATGGTGGGGTCGTCTGCCTTGTAGGCATCCAGTTTGTCCTGCACCAGCTGGGCCAGAGTGGCGTTGTCCTTGTACTCACTGGCGGAATCAGACAGACAGACATAATGTATGTGAGCCTTGCAGTCAGTTTCTCTCTATGGGGAGGTGGTGCTGGGGGGTTAGCAGGGAGAGATGTGCTACTATAGATATTAGACTTTTCCTACAACCAAATCACCAAATATAACCTCTCTCCTCTCCTCTCTTGTCCTCACACGCAAGGCTGAACAAATACCGTCTTAACAAAATGCGATGCCATCGTTGTTAACGTTTATTATGTGATTTGCGAAGCTAGCCTCATATGCCAAGAAACTATAGCACTACAGCATCTTGATTAACCCTTCACTAAGTAGCTCCCCAATCCGTCCTTGTTCGAGGATGACAGGAGAAAAAAAACTGCATAGCAGCTGCTAATACTTACTACTATTTGGATTGGCATTGGACAGTGGCTTTTGGGGTGAAACACCGGACAACACAATGGATCCCAATGCGTCCCTTTTTAACAATGATGCTGTGTGGGAATGCCACCCCTGGGTGCCCACCACACCCCGCACCCCTTTGTGGCTACTTACCCTCTGTATCTGACGGCGGGGTACTCCTTCAGGGTGGCACACAGGGTGGCCAGCTGCTCTGCCAACCTCTCCATCACTGGGTTCTTCAGCTGGGTCTTGTGGGGGCTGTAGAAACTCTGGAAGGCATCTGGGTTGTCCAGAGAGTACACCTGGAATGCACACACGCACACACAGTCTTTTACAAGGTGCATGTACACTATACAGTACAGGGCTTGACACTCACTTGCCCGCTTGCCCGGGGCAAGTAAAAAAAAAATGGTAGGGCAAGTGAATACTGTTACCTGGTTGCCCAATCGGGCAAGTGTGTGACTTAGTGCACTATAACACAACACAAGATAAATTTGTCTTGAAGGCAGTCATTGCGCTCTGCCTCTGTGTCTTTCCCTGCTTTCTAGATAGATATCCACAATTCCAGGCTGGATTTAGGAAACAAGCAAATTAACATACACATCAGAATGACCTAATCTTCTAGTTGTGTAGACCTGGGCTAATTAAGATGATGGATTTTAACTTTTGAGAGTGTAAAAATGAAACCAAATGGACCCGCAAGGGTCCATTTGGTTTCATTTTTACGTTCTCAAGAGTTACATCTGGTTAACCAACTTAACTGGGGACCACCTGGAACCCTCTCAAGGACCACTGGTGGTCCCCGGACCACCTGTTGAAAAACCTTGGTTTAAAGCACCCTAGTAGGAAGTGAACATGCAAAATTTACAATATATTTTTGGGGGGCAAGTGACCACGACCTGAGGGCAAGTAGAACCTCACTTGCACTTGCCCGATGGGCAAGTGCCTCAGAGACCTTAGTGTCAACCCCTGAATACTTGTCAAGGAAATGACGTCCAAAGCCACGCACATGTGCACACGACGTGTTGTTGTTTCTGGAGCGAACTCAGACCCAGGCATTCAAGCATGCTGGGTGACAATAGAGCTGTGCAGTCCCACCCCTTTCACGACAAATGACAAATGTTTCCCCAGCCATTTTCCTTATAGACTTTTCAAAAATGATTTACATAAAGACAGTTGCGCTCGGGTTGTGACAAACCATGACAACAAATAAACATGATCTAATTTAGGGAGGAAAAAAACAGCAGGATACAACATTTTTTGTTTCGCTTTTCCTGATCTTAGAAATTATTTGAATGCTCCAAAACATTGTGTGTTGTCAAGATTCGTCATGAACCGAGTTGTCTGCGGCGCAATCGTCTTTACAGTATATAGATAATTATCGAAAAGTCTATGAGGAAAATGAATTGGAAATTCAGTTCTGGACCACGGACAACGTCGGGAAAGAGGCAGGACTGCTCAGTGCTCAGGTCTATTAGCCATGTTAGTGGTCATGCAGTTCCTTCTGTGGCGAGGTCGTCCGTGGTCACATTTTACAGTCTAGTGTGCTGCGGCGCTCGAGCCTCTCGTGTCCTCTCATCACTGCCCTAGTCAAGGGCAGATAAAGATATAGTATGTGACGACAGGGGCGTTTTTGCCATTAGGCAGACAACGCAGTTGCCTGGGGGGGCACCGAGGCAACCACCAGACATGCTTTAAAAGGATCCCAGGCTACTAAGCCTCATATGGAAGAATACATTATACTTAACTAGAACATTTAAAACACATATGTTTTTATTTTATTTTTTTTATCCTTTGGGGGGCACCATTTTACTGTGCCTGTCATAGGTATAACGTCCCCCCTTACCAAATGGACCCAAACGGTCCATTTGGTAAGGGGGGCTCCAGGGAAAATCTTGGCTGGGGCTCCAAATTGCTTAGAAACGCCACTGCATGACGAAGCATTAAACGATGGTACCCCCCCCCCCCCCCCCCCCCGAGACTGCTTGACTACGATCGTCTCACAGCGAACATAGCCGATATACTTTATACCTATATATTATAAACGGTTATACTATATCTATAACCGTCACCATATAGTGTTCCCAGGTCCTGTTCTACTCGTACACATTTAATATTCCTCTCCTCACACACTGTATTGACTCACCCCCTCCCCTTCTCGCTCTGTCTCTCTCCCTTTCTCTATTCTCTATATTTATCGCCTCTCCTCCCCTCTGGTGCCTTCCTCTGCAACATACACCCCCTCCCCCCTTCCCTCCCTCCCTCCTCGCTCCCTCCATCTGTCCGCGGTCACGTGACAAACAAACCCTCCTGCAGATGCGTTGTCGTCGTCCACCGTTTGCGGCCCTGTTCCCCATTGGCCGCCCGTTTGCTATGTGTGGATTCCGCCTCGACCAATTAGGGAAGGGGGCTGCGGGTCTATGCGGAGCGGCCAGCACTTTGGCCTGCAGCATAAACCCTCTGACTCTGAATTAATCATTGTAGACACGGCGGAGGGGATGGGGATGGGTGGGGGGGATTGTGGGTCAGACAGCGTCCTCACGTAGAGGAGACGAGGGGTGTGTGAGGGGTGGAGGAAGAGAAGACGATTTGATGCTCAAATCTCGCGTCATGTACTCAGTACGCATGTGCACATCATTGTCATCACATACTACCAGACACTGCAGCATAGTCTCATCATCTGACAGACATCTACAGACGTGCCACTTATTCACGTACAGTACAGTAACCTCACATACAGTAGTATTTCACATAGGGTCACAACGAGTTTTAACTGGTGACAAGCATTTACAATTGAAGGCATTCGAATTAATTATTAACTGTTGTTCAGGTATTTCGACAACGGTAGATCTGGTTTTATCAAGACCTGTATATTCGCAGACGTGAGGATTATCATTTTGCAAAACAATGCGGCAGCGTACAGACTTGTCTCCGGGGCGCACAACGCACGGCAGCTGTATCCTCAACGCTGCGTGAAATTACAATTTAATGTGTGTTCCGCTCTTGACATGCATTTTGGTGTGATGCGTGTACTAGATGTACTAGTTTATCAGGTGTCTAATAAACGGCATTTCCTGTGGATTTCTGATTCTATGACGTCAGTCTTGCCTAGATATTGAGAATTGCAATATTACACTCACACCCTCTAATATTGTTAAATCGGGGGCATGCGACTGTGACTGTGCCGCATGGGAGACTGACGATGTCATGTAGTTGGTCAGCGTGTGTGTGTGTGTGTGTGTGTGTGTGTGTGCGTGCGTGCGTGCGTGCGTGCGTGCGTGCGTGTGCGCGCGCGCGCTGCCGTGGTGCACCCATGTCCCCAAGACCATAGCCATGATATGGGGACAAAATGTTCCCCTGTTGGTAGAAGCGTTCTTCTTTTAATCACAAAAGACGCGTGGTAAACTCTTTTTTGTCATATCGGTATCGGCAGGACTGTATCGGTACCACTAAAGTATCAGTATTGACCCTCATTTATCATTTATCAGACCATTCAGTATTGGTAAGTATGAATGAATGGACCATTGTAAAGCGCTTTGAGCACTTGGAAAAGCGCTATAAAAATGCAATCCATTATTATTATTAAATATACCAGCATAACCAGCGATCCGACACAAGGAGTTGACACTATGGCAGGTAAATAAATATTGAGGAATTTGCTTTGGAGTTTGAGTGAGGAGTCTGCTATTCTAATCTGCTATATTATTCTGCTACTTGGTGGACTTCATATACGATCTTTTAAAAAATATTTTGTATTAATATACAGTATATATATATTTTTTTCTGGTATCAGAATTTGGTATCGGTGATCGACTAAAACAGAAATTGTGATATCTGTATCGGAATTGAAAAAAGTGGATTGGGACATCCCTAGATTTATAACCTAAAAGGGGACGATAAATATTTTCTAACGTACATCAGCGGGGGCCGGGGCAGAACGTTATTATTTTTTCCTCAGTATACTGCTACGCACACACAGGCACGCGTGTGTGCAGATATAATCTTTGCATGCTTTCCCTTTCCATCTAGATCCCCCTTGTACCCTTTGTAAGCTGTTTTTGTTTTATTATCACTATCATTAGTGATGCTATTTCAGTCCATGTCCTTCCGTGGTTATCGGTAGCTCCTTCATCCTACCTTTTACTTAATGCTATCTATCTCCGCATCGCAGGGCATGGTCTGGAGATTGATTGTCATTGACAGAGAGTGGAGGCAAACAGAAACGAGCAGGGGACCGCATTCCATCTCATGGCGACTGGGGCGAGATGGAGAGAGTTGGACTGTTGCAAACTCTCTGTACTGTACATTGTACATTGCCCCTAATGCCGGGGGTTTACAACAGGTGGTCCGGGGACCAACAGTGGTCCCTGAGAGGAACCAAAAAGACCCTTATAGATCTGTAACTCTTGAGAGAGTGTCAAATGAAACCAAATGGACCCATTTTAGACTCTCAAGAGTTATATTATATTTAAACATCTGAATTACTTATTTTCAAGAATCTACACTATTAGAAAATGTAGAAGACTTGTTATTTTGACCAACGTTTTATTTTGCCATGCAGTTACCTCTCATAAATTGTGGACAAAAACTTGAAAATCCTTACTTTTGGGTCTGAGAGACTAAACACAACATCAGTGGCGGTCCGTGGCTTAAAAGGCTGAATAAATGGTGGGCCCTGGTATGAAAAAAGGTTGAAAACCCCTGCCCTAATGCATTTGGGCATGTTGTTATAGTTGAAACTTGTCCGAAAAGAATCTTTTTCAACATCATAACAGATGTTGAAGTCTGAAGTATTGAAGTGAACATGTTGCATTTCAGTATGCATGTGTTTTTGGTGCCATATCGTACCTGTGACTCATAGGGCAAGAAGGCGATGTTGATCTCAGTCAGAGTCTTGATGGTTTTGGAGGCGCGGCTCTTCACCAGCTCGTTGAACAAAGGGTCAGGGCAGGCTGGGGAAGGGAGTGGGAGAGAGACATCTGCTGTCAAACACAGACAGCTAAAAACAGATTACAGTTGACTACAGTGTGTGTGTGTGTGTGTGACAAGATTCCAGTGGACTTTTCTCGGTGACCATGGCGCTGATGACAAAGAAAAAGTCTTGGGTATTTGACCAGTACTACATCAGAGACTATAGTTTTGGTGAACCCCAGTACTGACAGACAATATACTGTAGTCTTGACTCTTGACATACAGTATATGACATAAACCGGTCGCCCAACGGCTACCTTTTTTCACTGGCAAAAATAAATTAAATGAAATTACACGCTCTCATGACATGATGAAAATTCCGTCAACAAATACAGCTAGACTTAAAGTTGCAGTGAAACGGAAAACGGTGGTCATTTTATTATGAATGCCACCTAAAATGCTGGCTGTGAACTAGTATCTGAACCAATCAGAGCATCACATCCCTTCAGGCGATGGGGCGGTAGCATTCCCAACACTGTTTGCCACACAGAAAACATACGGCCTGTTTGTTTACAAGAAGGCCGACAGTAGGCAAGCTCTAGTGGTTTACTTCTTTGTGGCTTATTTCTAAACTATAATGTTTTCAGATACATATTGTAGCGTGGTGATTAAGTTTAGACCGAGTAATACGCTGCCTAGATGTCAGTGAATGAGATTAAAAACGGACTAGTCCAGGACGATTTCAGCAAAGGCATACAAACAGGTCAGCCTAATTTCTATTGGCTATGTGGCTACGTCATCACGCAGCACATTTTTGTTCTCAGGAACTCATTCAAATTTGATTTGTATGAACTTTTTACGCAAAAAAATAAATTTCCCCCAATTTTTTGGCATCCATTTTCAGATGTTCCCATATAATGACCACAGGTGTTATCCCAAAGTGTGCAAAACGTATTTTTTTTTTTTCACTGGGACTTTAAATGGTGTGAATGTTAGATGCTCTATACTCACAGTCAGTGAAGAAGACGTGGGCTGCCTTGTATTTTGCTGAATGAGGGTCTTTGAAGTCTCCGATCAGGGTGTGCACGGACTGAGGAGAGAGAGAGAGAGAGATAGCCGACTTTACTTTATCTGTTTATTTTGTCGGGACCAAGCATGTTTATGAACAGGCCCGGATTTAACATTTCCCAATTGGGGGGGCAGGTGAAAATGGCAGGTGAAAGCGATGAAGTTGCCACCATGCCATTTTCGGTTACAGGGCTTATATTAGGCAAGTAAAGCATCAATACTAACATCAGTTGTTGTTGAAGTTGCAACAGACACGCAGCATGCATAAAGCTAAAACGTCTGACTCCGAGAGTTTTCTGTTTTTAATGATGAAATGGTGTTGGTTAGTTAGTAGCAGTAGTAGTGTTTCAGATCATTTTGCCGGTAAATAGCCTATCACCACTTTATTTTGAAATATCTTTGAAATGTGGGTTGTTTGCATGGCATCTTGTTTGGTGGGGCAAACAAGATGTCATAAACGGAGCCTGCCTATGGCTAGATCAGGCCCCGTTTATGAACACAAAAAAAGACATTTCAAACACAGTAATAAACAGGGGAATAATAATAATAATAATAATAATAATAATAATAATAATAATAATAATAATAATAATAATAATAATAATAATAATAATAATAATAATAATAATAATAATAAGGGTAATAATAATAATAATAATAATAATAATAAGGGTAATAATAATAATAATAATAATAAACTTTATTTATAAAGCACTTTTTTAAACAAAGTTTAAAAAACACCAGATATATAAGGAGAACTGTTTGTAGATTATGTTTTGGTGAAGAGATTGGCTACTGTAGAAGGGAATCAAAGCAGTGTAGACCAGTGGTTCCCAAAGAGGGGTCCAAAGGGAGGGGGTGAAAGGAGAGACCATGGTAACAGAGGAGTATGTGTGTGTGTCGCCTTTGGTTGAGTCAACAATGGTGTGCTGGGCTCTCCCTCTCCATCGGCAGCAGCAGTATGGTGGCATATGGTTCCTGCTGCTAAGAGAACAGACCTGGTTGCCAGAGACACGGCTCTAAATATACACACTGTGAAAAGGATGGAGGTGTGTGTGCGTGCGTGCGTGCGTGTGTGTGCGTGCGCATGTTACCTTCTCTGTTGGTGTAATCAGGTAAATAGCCTCCAGGGTGGGAAGAGGCTCTCTGCGTTTGTTTATGTCCTCCACAACTAGAGGAGAAAGACGGAGAGAGAGAGAGAGAGAGAGAGAGAGAGAGAGAGAGAGAGAGAGAGAGAGAGAGAAGGGTGGGGGAGAAAGAAAGAAAGAAAGAAAGAAAGAAAGAAAGAAAGAAAGAAAGAAAGAAAGAAAGAAAGAAAGAAAGAAAGAAAGAAAGAAAGAAAGAAAGAAAGAAAGAAAGAAAGAAAGAAAGAAAGAAAGAAAGAAAGAAAGAAAGAAAGAAAGAAAGAAAGAAAGAAAGAAAGAAAGAAAGAAAGAGGAAGTTCATTAGAAGGGAATTCGATATACTGGAATTCGAATACTGTCATTAATATACGAATATACCTTTGAGATTTTATGTGGACATGATAAAAAGCCCCCCCCCCCCCCTCCATTCTGTGTTTCCTCAAAATGGAAAAAAAAAAACATTAACATGGTGAAACACAACTTGATGACGTCATCTGGTTGTGTTTCACCATGTTAATGATTTTTCTTTTTTTGTACAAATGGAACCACATGGTTCACATTTGTACACTCTCAGGAAAATGTTGTAAATGGGTGGAGTTCCCCTGTAATGCACCAAAGATAACCAACACCTCCTGTATCCTAATGGTAGCTGGAAGTAGATGAATGTCTTCAGTGTAAAACCATTAATGTTCATTCAGCACTAATGTGTACAAATAAAGATTTGACTGTGTAGGCTCTAAGCAAAGCATAAATGCAGAAGTGTCGGCTACACTCCAGCATTTTACCTGTAATCAATCGGTAATAGGAATGCAAAACATTATCGAAGTAATTGATTTAACCTGTAATATAGCCTGCTAACAAGTAGTAATAGATCAATTATAATATCATGAAATAATTGATTAATCAATCAATCTATCTCCAGTTTGAGTTAGGATTCTTAAAAACATGGAATGGAGTTTATGGTGTGGTCATAAGCACTATTAGGCTTACAATTTTCTTTCGCGGCTCCAGATAGATCTTGAATTCATTTTTTGGTCGAAAATCTTGGGTTGCCGACCCCTGTCATAGGGATATTGTTTCATAATATTGTGGGTGTTGTCGTGATTTGGTGACACAAGTTAGCTTTGTCTGCGGTGTAACTGTCTTCATATACCTGTAGATCATTTTCGAAAAGTTTATCTTTTCGTGTCCAGTCTAAAATGAATGGAGAAATCATTTCTGGACCACGGGCTACGGCGCTATGAAAGGGGTGGGACTGCCCAGCTCTTTAACGACAGGTGCTGCATAGCATCATTTGAAAGAGGTGCTACAACGTTGGTGCTCATATACCGTAATTTCCGGATTATAAGCCGCTACTTTTTCCACATGCTTTTGACCCTGCGGCTTATACAACGGTGCGGCCAATCTATGGATTTTCCAGGTTCCAGGTGGGCTCCGCAGACTAAATGATAGAAAGTTGGTTAACCAGATGTAACTCTTTGAGAGCGTAAAAATGAAACCAAATGGACCCTAGCGGGTCCATTTGGTTTCATGTTTACCCTCTCAAGAGTTATGATATTCACCATCTAAATTAGCACCACTTAATTAATAAGTCATAAGTCATGTTCATTTTGGTCTAATTTTGATGTTTTGCCTCTTTTGTTTGCAAAATTGTGAATTGTGAACAAAACCAAAAGAGATCTTTAGTTTTGGGGTCTGTGGGGTGAAGATGTTGTTAAATTGTGAAAAGTTGAAAACCGCTGCTCTAACATGAAGCACCTGACTATAAGCCTGGTGCGGCTTATAGTCAGGTGCAGTTTATACAAGGAAAAATCAGTATTTTGCCCCAAATTTAGCTGGTGCGGCTTATATTCAGGGGCAGCTTATAATCCGGAAATTACGGTAGCACCAAACATGTTTCCGATGTGAAGTGAACTAATTTGGTGCTATATGGTACCCTTTTTTTAGAGTGATCATCAAAGATAAATGATTATGCCTTACTGGTGATGCCTTCTGTCATAATGTCTGTCATCTTGCAGCAGGAAGACAGCATCCTCATGCTCAGCTGATCCACAATGAGTGCCTGGAAACAGGAGACACGTTAATATCAATCCTCCTCAGTATTAGGAAAAACGAGAGATTATGCTGTCTGAAGTACAGTACAGTACAGGGGTGCCCACACTTTTTTGACTCGAGAGCAACTTTCAAAATGACAGGCTCAACAAGATCTAAAAAAAACGTACATTAAAAAAAAAACATTTCTAGGCCCCCAAGAAATGGAATAGTTGTGATGGTGTTACTTACTGTTTAAGAATAATGCAAAATATAGGGGAGAATTGGAAGGTTTTCCTATATATGCTACTACTGACGTTTGTAAACAGTATTTGGGGTTTGAGTTGACAGTTTGTGATGTTGAATTTATAGTCTCTTGCACCCAAAGCTAATAACTTTCATGTTTTTGTCCACAATTGGGAAAGAGAACTGGCAAAACGTTGGTCAAAATAACAATTATTCTCCATTTTCTAATTGTGTGGACTCTTCAAATTAGATTCAGATGTTTAAATATAATTTAAGTCTTGAGAGTGTAAAATGAATGATCTGTAGCTCTCAAGAGTTACAGATCTATACATTTTAGGGGACTGTCATGTGATCTACCTGCATGGCCTGTGTGATCTGTGACCTGTGTTTTACTTATTAAATTACATTTAGCATTACATAACTGTACATTTTATTTTCTACATTCACCAAAGGCGAACACTGTCTGTTGTCAAGTGATTATGAAAATTGTGTTTTACTTCTATGCTACCAAACACTACAAAGCTCACTTGCAAACGGTTATAGTACAAAAGACTCTGCTTCATGTTCCTAACTTCTCACACGCTCACCCAGAAATGAGATCAAATGTAACAGTGAGGTATTCACGACAGGAATAAGTGAACTGTCTTGTTCTACTCTTCTTTAAAGATTTATAGTTTATAGGTAACTTCTAAGTTAAATCATTCAATCAAGGAACACAACAAAGAAAAGAATAGTGGTACAGTTTAGCAGGTGTGGTGCCCTATAAGTATTAGTAAATTATTGTAAAACAAGCTATTTACAAGCTATTAACAAGTGATATGTTAGCATGTTGATCTCAACGTTTGGCAACAGACACCATCATACAACCAATAAATCAAGCTAAGAAAATGTGATTTTGCTTGCTTACTTTTAATGAAGTTGAGGACATAATGAACGTGATTTTAGGATCGAGTTTTGTGGTGTGTTCCGTCGAGTTACACAATATAGATAATCATGTGATGTGCAGAAATGTGACATGTGGAATTAAGCGTATGCGCTCGACTGTTTCATCCAATGACCTACACATGAGCATACAATGTACAGGGAATAATTATACATAAAAGGTCCAGCTGGCTGTCAATTAACTATCAGGTTTCAGTGGTCTGGGAAGACAGAGACCATTTCAATTCCTCTACGTTTATTGGGCTTGACTTTTGAAGGCATTTTGAGGGCGATTCCTACCTTCCATTCTCCCTTCTTCTTCACCTTCTTGATAACATCATTCATAATCTCTGTGAATAAAAGAGAGAAAAATACAAATCCGTTTTCAATCATCATTTCCAGGCATCTTGCATCTATGCATCTATCCATCGATCCCTCCCCTCCACCCCCCTCTCTGTCTGTCTCACACACATATGCACACACACACATTGTAATTAAAGGGGGATTCCACATTTTCTGAGAGCGTACAAATGCAACCAAATGAACCCTAACGGGTTCATTTGGTTCCATTTGTACGCTCTCAGAAAAAAGAAGCATCTAAAGAAATCCATTAACATGTTAGTGGTTTTCTTCAGACCTCCATTTCTAGGAAACACAGCACATGGGGGAACTTTTTTTATCATGTCCACCCAACAACTCTAGGGTATACTAATGACATATTAGAATGTTGAAAATGGGTGGAGTTCCCCTTTAACATGTGGATCATTCTGTACATACAGTATGTAGTGAGAAACCCGACCAAGACAAATAAACTAATAACACACACACACACCAAATGGCAAACAACACACGCACGCACGCACGCACGCACGCACACACAAACAGCAGGGCCAGGTGGGTCTATTCTCCAACAGGGAGTTAATCTCTCCATCCACAGAGATATAAACCTGTCTGCTCATCGGCCTTGTCTGAGTCGACCAACAAATGCTAATATGTCATTTACTTATGGGGCCGGGATATACACAGTATATTAACCCATTGTGTCCTGATCTTATTCTAGTTTCTGATGCTTTTCACAATTTTTTTCAAAAATAGCAGAACTACAAGCTCATATCGCGCCACTCGGTGGCGCGATATGAGCTTGTAGATCTGCTATTTTTCAACAGTTTAAAAACACCAAAACGCGTTCAGTACACAATATTGTGTCTGTCAATGTTGTGGCATGACACTAAATATTGCCTTTGATTTTGGATAATGTCATCTCTCCTATTCTGATAGGATCAGTTTTACTTTCAAAAACTATAAGAGAACATTTCCAAAATATCAAAAATAGCACAAACCCCACATGGTGCAGAATGATGTGTGACCCATTGTGGCTTCTGTAATGCTATTTAGCAACGTGAGTGTATTTGCATGTATTGCTTACAGCGGTTATGTTTCCATATCAGTATAATGTCATTTGATCTCTGTTGTACTATTACTAGAATTATGCGACGACAATGGCAAACATGCACTGCGTAAAGTTCGCGCCACGAGATCAGGTGTAGCCATTTGGAACATGCCATATGAAAACCTCACATCAAAACCTCCTGTTGTCGACTGGGTATAGCACAATTCAATTTATACATATAAAACGCCTTTATCCATGGTGTTTTACATACATTTTGTATCACATTGACCCACACACATTCATACACCAATGGTGGCGGAAACCATGCGAGTTACCAACCAGCATTGGGAGCAACTAGGGGTTCAGTTTCTTGCTCAAGAACACTTCGAAACTTGCCTTGGGCCTTGAACTGGCAACCTTGTGGTTACAATTCAGCCACACTAAACCTTAGCCGCCACTGTACATCTGCATGTTGAATTCAATCATTTAGAAATGCATTGTGATAAATGTGTTAAACCTACAATACGAGACGTTTATGTCCGATTCCGGATCCAGGATGAATCTGGTTATAAAATGTGAAATCTGTAGTCTACTGTTGAGCTTTAACGGAGATCATATCTTTTTTTGAGAATGCAAGTGATTTTCCTTTTGAGTTTCATGCGATATGTACTACCAATTCAAAAAGACCACTGACCGTAGTGGGCTAGTTGTATTGGATTAACATACGCCAGTCTACCATACAGAGAGGATCAATAACGTTTTATGGACAAACAAAAAGGCTACGGAGTACGGACAGCAGCTTTTAAAGGGGAATTCCACCCATTTTCAAAGTTTTCCTGAGAGGGTGCAAATGGAACCAAATGGACCCGCTAGGGTCCATTTGGTCTGTAAGAAAAATCATTAACATGGTGAAATACATCTTGATGATGTCATCAGATGTATTTCACCATGTTAATGGTTTTTCACACCTCAATTTTTTTTAGGAAATACAGAATTGGGGGGACTTTTTATGGGACAGGAGATCTCGGGCCGCCGCGAACTCGGACCGAGCAAAACTGCGGAGATCTCGGCTAGGTGGTGTGGAGAAGTCGGCTAGGTGGTGTGGAGAAGTCGGCTAGGTGGTGTGGAGAAGTCGGCTAGGTGGTGTGGAGAAGTCGGCCAGGGGGTGTGGAGAAGTCGGCCCATTAGACATGCATAGGCACCTTTATCACTGCATATCATAGACATGCATAGGCACCATTATCACTGCATATCAACCATTATCAGGCCATATACCAACCATCATCAAGTCTTTTATGCTTGATATGTCTTGCTGTTGTGACAATAGACATGTATATAGGCACCATTATCACTGCATATCAACCATTATCAAGTCATGACAATAGACATGTATAGGCACCATTATCACTGCATATCAACCATTATCAAGACATATGCATGTTCAATAATACTGGTTTACTCTCAACTAGAGTTGAACAATTAAATGTTTTATCTTTACCAGAGTTGAATAAATACATATTTCACTCTTTACCAGAGTACTTTAAAGTTATTGAAGTAATTCATGTAAATCTATGCTTCAGATTGCAGTAATGTGGCTAAAAGGATACATTCTATGCTTTAGGATACAAAATGTTTGTTTTGACTATAGCAATGGCTAACAGGTTGACACATGCCTGAACTCCCAGAGTTGAATAAATACATATTTCACTCTTTACCAGAGTTAAAGTAATTAGACAATAACACATATTTAAAACAGTTTGAAACATTGTGGATGTGTTCTTCCAAACTGCAGCAGGACTAGGGTTGAGGAAAGGAAACGGAACTTTAGACAAGAATAATGTAATAATCACTTTTATACACTTTGAGCTCCCAAGTATAATGTTACATTATACTTAAACATCTGAATTACGTAATTTTCATTTCCCAATTGTGGGAAACAGTACACAGCAAAAATTGGAGAGTTAAAATGTGTATTTCAACACCTTTAGAGTTAAATTGGCTTCAGTGTTGGAGTTATTTCATAGAGTTGATCATGTCAGAGTTGTCTGGAGTTAATTTTACTTTAAATTTATTGAAGCCATTAGCAAGCAATTTCACCTCGGGTCCAAGTGTGAACATACCCTCAGCAATTATCAGTCAATCACATCACTTTTGCTGGACCAGGGAAACAAAGCAGTCAATTCACTAGATCAACATGACAATTAATCTTCTACATTCTGTTGTAGCCTTAAAAAGTGCACAATAATAAGGATAATGATATACAAGGGCCTAAAACAGCTGACACTAGCTCACTAAGTAACTAACTATTCCACAGACATGGGCCGACCTCTCCACTCCCCCGGCCCGACCTCTCCACAGCCGCGGCCCGACCTCTCCACTCCCCCGGCCCGACCTCTCCACAGCCGCGGCCCGACCTCTCCACAGCCGCGGCCCGACCTCTCCACACGATTCGGGCCGACTTCGCGGCGGGCCGACTTCTCGTGCGACCCTTTTTTTCATGTCCACACAGCATCTCTAAGGTGTATTAATGACATCTGCATGTTGAATTCAATCATTAAGAAATGCATTGTGGTAAATGTGTTAAAACTACAATATGAGGCGTGTATGTCCGATTCCGGATCCAGGATGAATCTGGTTATAAAATGTGAAATCTGTAGTCTACTGTTGAGCTTTAACGGAGATCATATCTTTTTTTGAGAATGCAAGTGATTTTCCTTTTGAGTTTCATGCGATATGTACTACCAATTCAAAAAGACCACTGACCGTAGTGGGCTAGTTGTATTGGATTAACATACGCCAGTCTACCATACAGAGAGGATCAATAACGTTTTATGGACAAACAAAAAGGCTACGGAGTACGGACAGCAGCTTTTAAAGGGGAATTCCACCCATTTTCAAAGTTTTCCTGAGAGGGTGCAAATGTGAACCAAATGGACCCGCTAGGGTCCATTTGGTCTGTAAGAAAAATCATTAACATGGTGAAATACATCTTGATGATGTCATCAGATGTATTTCACCATGTTAATGGTTTTTCACACCTCAATTTTTTTTAGGAAATACAGAATTGGGGGGGCTTTTTATGGGGACAGGAGATCTCGGGCCGCCGCGAACTCGGACCGAGCAAAACTGCGGAGATCTCGGCTAGGTGGTGTGGAGAAGTCGGCTAGGTGGTGTGGAGAAGTCGGCTAGGTGGTGTGGAGAAGTCGGCTAGGTGGTGTGGAGAAGTCGGCCAGGGGGTGTGGAGAAGTCGGCCCATTAGACATGCATAGGCACCTTTATCACTGCATATCATAGACATGCATAGGCACCATTATCACTGCATATCAACCATTATCAGGCCATATACCAACCATCATCAAGTCTTTTATGCTTGATATGTCTTGCTGTTGTGACAATAGACATGTATATAGGCACCATTATCACTGCATATCAACCATTATCAAGTCATGACAATAGACATGTATAGGCACCATTATCACTGCATATCAGCCATTATCAAGACATATGCATGTTCAATAATACTGGTTTACTCTCAACTAGAGTTGAACAATTAAATGTTTTATCTTTACCAGAGTTGAATAAATACATATTTCACTCTTTACCAGAGTACTTTAAAGTTATTGAAGTAATTCATGTAAATCTATGCTTCAGATTGCAGTAATGTGGCTAAAAGGATACATTCTATGCTTTAGGATACAAAATGTTTGTTTTGACTATAGCAATGGCTAACAGGTTGACACATGCCTGAACTCCCAGAGTTGAATAAATACATATTTCACTCTTTACCAGAGTTAAAGTAATTAGACAATAACACATATTTAAAACAGTTTGAAACATTGTGGATGTGTTCTTCCAAACTGCAGCAGGACTAGGGTTGAGGAAAGGAAACGGAACTTTAGACAAGAATAATGTAATAATCACTTTTATACACTTTGAGCTCCCAAGTATAATGTTACATTATACTTAAACATCTGAATTACGTAATTTTCATTTCCCAATTGTGGGAAACAGTACACAGCAAAAATTGGAGAGTTAAAATGTGTATTTCAACACCTTTAGAGTTAAATTGGCTTCAGTGTTGGAGTTATTTCATAGAGTTGATCATGTCAGAGTTGTCTGGAGTTAATTTTACTTTAAATTTATTGAAGCCATTAGCAAGCAATTTCACCTCGGGTCCAAGTGTGAACATACCCTCAGCAATTATCAGTCAATCACATCACTTTTGCTGGACCAGGGAAACAAAGCAGTCAATTCACTAGATCAACATGACAATTAATCTTCTACATTCTGTTGTAGCCTTAAAAAGTGCACAATAATAAGGATAATGATATACAAGGGCCTAAAACAGCTGACACTAGCTCACTAAGTAACTAACTATTCCACAGACATGGGCCGACCTCTCCACTCCCCCGGCCCGACCTCTCCACAGCCGCGGCCCGACCTCTCCACTCCCCCGGCCCGACCTCTCCACAGCCGCGGCCCGACCTCTCCACAGCCGCGGCCCGACCTCTCCACACGATTCGGGCCGACTTCGCGGCGGGCCGACTTCTCGTGCGACCCTTTTTATCATGTCCACACAGCATCTCTAAGGTGTATTAATGACATATTAAAATGTTGAAAATGGGTGGAGTTCCCCTTTAAGTCACAAATGTCCCTTTATGCAATTTAAAGACACTGAACACAACAGCAAAATTAATTCTTTTAGGAGGCTGGTTGGCATCACAGTGCCACGACAGCCCCACAGAGCGAAAGAGAATAATAATCTCATCCAGCGCAGATCGGGGATCAGCGCTCATGTTTGTGCCATGATGCCGATATTAGCTTGATCTGTGTACACTGGTCATCTGGCTGGGGTATTAGAATAAATCCATTAAAGGGTGAATTGGTGCTTATCATCCAGTAGTATCACTGTAAAGCACTAAGCCTGGTACGGCAGGATTAAACCTGGGGCTGCAGGAATTCCCATAGATTACGACAGATTAAAAGAAAAGGGCATGTTGTGGAGACTAGGAAAAGCATTTAAACAAGTGTGGGGGGATTTGTGTGTGTGTGTGTGTGTGTGTGTGTGTGTGTGTGTGTGTGTGTGTGTGTGTGTGTGTGTGTGTGTGTGTGTGTGTGTGTGTGTGTGTGTGTGTGTGTGTGTGTGAGTGAGTGAGTGTGTGTGTGTGTGTGTGTGTGTGTGTGTGTGTGTGTGTGTGTGTGTGTGTGTGTGTGTGTGTGTGTGTGTGTGTGTGTGTGTGTGTGTGTGTCAGATAGCCGTCCTACATACACATACCTGCACCTTGAGACTGGTAGATATAGAGGTACTATAGAGGAAGAACGTACTTGTATATATTGTGATCTAAACGATGTTGAGAACGAGTTCCATTTTGTTTTCTACTGCCCACTGTACCATGTTTTTCGGCAGAAGTTATTTAGTAGATGTAAAAATACTGAACTAATATGGTTAAGTGATGCAGAACGCCTTCGATGGCTTTTTGAATACAAGTTATTTGCATTAGCAGAATTTATAGAGAAAGCATGGGATATACGCTCAAAGAAAACCTATAACTGATTTGTTTTATTTTATTTTATTTATTTCTGATTTGTTTACATTTGGTTTGTCTTAGCAAATTAATACTTCATGTAGTTGTGTGGAAGTGTTACTGTTTGTTTATGTTTGCCATGCAAAACAACCCAAGATATTTCAAATTAAAGTGCTTATATTTAAAATGATTTGAAACACTACTAATGCTACCTACAGTTGTGGCACCACTAAACCAACAGCATTTCATCATTGAAAACAGAAAACTCTCTGAGTCAGACCTTTAGCTTCATGCATGCTGCGTGTCTGTCGCAACTTCAACAACAACTGATGTTATTATTGATGCTTGACTAATAAAAGTCCTGTAACCGAAAATGGTATGGGTGCGGCCCCCATACCATTTTCTCTTGCCCCTCCAACATGTTCTCTTGCCCCCGCAAATGGGACATGTTACATCCGCCCCCGATCCACGGCCAAATACAATGTTTGATGTGAGGGCCGGCCCTTTGTTCATTTGATTAAACAGGTTTGTTCCACTGTAGACACAGCCATAATCCAACAGTGTGAGTCAGTCCAGACAGAGTCTTCGTGACTGGTCTCCTGTGGGAGACACACCAGTATCTTGAAATAGAATGTCGATGTGTTTCACTGAGGAGAGTGACTTCACCTGATTCAGCAACGCTTTATCTCTTACTATACTATAGCCTGGGAACCACACCAATCTGGCACTGGAAGGAAAGACAAAAACACTCCCTGGGGAGATTGGTCCGACACCCCTCAGTTTGTTGGATCGCCCCGGGGTTGTGGGTGACCATTCAGAGCCCACTATTCCATTTTTTATCTAAATTCCAGACTAATATCTACATTCTAGTGACATTGCCAGGCTACCAATTTCCGGCCCCTCTCATTGCTACGTAGTACGTATGATGCTCTACAGCAGCGGTTCTCAAAGTGAGAGGGGTTCCGGGGGTTCCCACCCAGCAAGCCAAATGGTGTCACGATGACGTTATGATTCCATCACAGCCCATTAGAGGCGGATGTAACATTTCCCAATTGGGGGGCAGGAGAAAGTGGTATGGGGGCGGCTTCATCGACGAAGTCACACCCATACCAGTCTCGGTTACAAGACTTTAATTAGGCAAGTATAAGCATCAATAATACCATCAGTTGTTGTTGAAGTTGCAGCAGACACACAGCATGCATGAAGCTAAAGGTCTGACTCAGAGAGTTTTCAGATTTCAATGATGAAATTGTGTTGGTTTGGTGGTGAGACAACTGTAGTTATTTAGTAGCAGTAGTAGTGTGTGAAATCATTTTAAATATAAGCACTTTAATTTGAAATATCTTGGGTTGTTTTGCAAGCCATCGTGTTTGGTGGGGCAGATCGGGCATTTTGGGGGGCATTACCCCCCCATGCCCATGCCTAGATCCGCCCCTGCAGCCCATATGAGGACGATCTTTACATCATTTCCAGGAAGTCTACAGTTTACATAGTCTGGCCTCAGTCAGATTCTCTGAGTCATCCAGGGGCGTCGGCCTTTAGTGGACAGGATTTATGTTGGTTAAAATCAGGTGATATTCTGGGCCAGACTTGACTAGTATTGGTTTGAGGTGATCTGGCCCCAATCAAGACGTCACTAATTTTCCTGGTCCTGACCGTGCTTGCTAGGTTTTTGATAGTCAGGAGGAACCAAATGTACCCTTACAGGTCTGTTACTGAGAGTACAAATGGTACCAAATGGCCCTGTAATGGCAATAACAATATGTTTTTTTTTTGCTCTGGATCAGAGCTACACAGCTTTTTGACTCCATGAACAAGATAAAACAACATTTAGATATCCGTCATTCGTGTTGCCTTTCCTATTCCAATGCTGATGCATTTCCTTTTTTGCCCCAATCATCCTTTTCCTGCAGACGGTCGAGCCGAGTGAGGCCTTTTATCTCTTCCCTATTGTTCTTTAGTGTGCAATTATATAAAAAAAAAATAAATAAAGTGATGCCCTGTATAAGTCGACCCTGATTATAAGACGACTCCCATTTTTCAAGACTCATTTGAGAACATTGAATGTCAGATAATATAATCCCCCAAATTTAAGACAACATTTTTTAGGATATTTCCATTGGAAAAAACTGTCTTATATTTAGGCCAGTAGAGTAATTAAATGTGTTGCACCAGTATATAAATGGATAATGTGTCATCAGCAGACAGTAACTCTGGTTTGAATCCAAATGGCTCCAGGTTGGCCCCTCTGTCCTATCCAAATATAGCGCAATTAATGTAAAAAGCTTATTAGTGCCACAAACATGCCTCCTACACACAACTAGTCTGACATATGAAACATGGACCTGAATGAACACACTATGGCCAGCCCAGCTGTGTCCACCAACTGGCACAGTTGACACACACGCACACGCACACGCACGCGCACGCGCACGCACACGCACACGCACACGCACACGCACACGCACACGCACACACACACACACACACACACACACACACACACACACACACAGAAGGCAACAAAACACTGAAACACACAATCCCCGGCTGTCTGTATGTACACACAACGCAAGAACACGCACACACGCACGCGCACACACACACACCAAGCTGTGGTGGACACACCGTATACACGACTGTTGTCCAATTTAATCTTTCAGGCTTGCCATAGTAACGACTAACGAATTCATTGGAAACATTGTGACATGATAGCTGATCTACAAGCTCGCGGCCCGTCACACTGCGAATGTTAGTGCATTGAGCTTTTTGGCTATTTTCAGCCGACGAGGTGCTACTGTAAGTAGTATAAATCAGACTTCAGTCTCAGGAGGCTGTCAGCAGTGAGCCATTATGTCACATGACTCTTTGCTGTACAGTCTCAATGCATCCTTGGCCCTGAATATGCACGTGATCCAGCGGCGCAGTGCAATGTTGACACAGTCGTCCTCCTTCGCATGATGCTTCACATTTCCCTAGAGGCGGCTTTCACCTACGAGTAGGTGACCCATTTCCCCCTCGACTCGGAATCTCAGCGTCACAACAGCGCCAACACAGATCTTAAAGGGATATTCCACCTTCAAAAAACTCTACTCTACTCAGTCTACACTACAACGTACTCAAACGATATGTTGTAGTTGTACTTGAATTGTACTGTAAATAACCAAGCTGTTATCAGTTGTGTCGTAGTTGCACTTGACTTGTACTGTAATTCTCCATTCATTCATAGAAAGCCCTGTCAATGATGTAGGTGGACCTTTCAAATTTCCACGGCCACCTCCTATGGTTGAGTGGGGAACATACAGTACAGTAGAACCTTTTTTGGTTGAGTGCAGAGCCAAAGTGGGGTATGGCGGTATAGTGATCGTGATATATGCTATATTTCCAAAAAAATATTCTACGGTAATCAGAGTCACTGGACTAATAATGGAAATGGGGAGTGTGGAGGAAAATTCAGAATCTCAAACAAAAGACATCTGAAAACGTAAAACATTGACGTTTTCCTCCGGGGTGGCGACCGGAGCATGAATGCCACTTAAAAGCCATTCATGGCAAACTGGGTTCTCCATTTTTGTTCAAATGTTTCCAAAAAATACGATAGATATTACACATTTATTCACGCTAGGCTAGACCACAAAACCAGGCAGATCCCAGGACAAGGGTGTAATCGATTTCTGTAGCAGCCATGGGCTCTTTTACGTTAGCATCCCTCTTATTATAGGTCTGATGAAGACCGAGGCTACTGGTATATCAAACTGTGTGTACTCGTGTGCATGTGTGCGTGCATGCGTGTGTGTGCATGCGTGTGTGTGCGTGTGTGCACGTGTGTGTAGGGAGTGAGAGTGAGATGGAGCTCGGCTCACGTAATCCTGCCTACTAGAAGCGTGGGAGGGAGAGAAAGGGACTGACTGAGAGCCAGCTCATGACACAGCACTCCTCCCTCGGTAAGAGCATACAGACAACGTAACGCTGCATCCAGGAGGCCTATTTTAGCAAGCCCATTAGGTTACAAACAGACCATTGAGAGTATGTGAGTACACTATGTACAGTATATACACTACACAGTATGATGTGTAGCGTTACGCACACACACACAGTTGAAGGTTCCTGTCTGCCTGACAGCACTATACAGTAGGCCTACCATGCGCGCTCGAGCATCTGTGTGCGTGCATGTATATAGTGTATATACATGCATCTATACATGCCCTACAGTGGGGGCAGCAAACACTGCGTCACACAATAATCCCAAATGCTCTGGTCGAGCGACGCTTCCAAGGTCAGCGCAAGCAAAGAGGCCTGTGTGTGTGTGTGTGTGCGCGCGTGCGTGCGTGCCTTGGCCCTGGACAGAGAAACAAACGGAACCAAATGGGTTCCAAGTGTACACACTCTAGAATTAGACCCAAAAGCTTACTTGAAAGCATTCAGAGACTGGTCGCAATACTAACCCTGTCTCTAACCCTAACCATAGTCCATAACCACAACTTAACAGCACATAGAAGCCACATAGTCGGAATGGCGGTGTGTCCACAGGTATCGAGGGGTGGGGAAAAGTTAGACAATTTTAAGGGGGCCCCAAAGCCGGAATTTGGTGTGACGGCCCTGGGTGTGTCAGAACAGCACCTTGTCCCTGGTTCCTGCACCTGCCACTGAGAACTAGTGGCATACGATGGCAACTTACTGGCCTTTCAGTTAATAGTACTGTTCTCTACGATATGCTACAGTTAAACTGGCTATAGTAAGTCTATAGTCTCTCCTGATGCTGGTTAGCATTTGAGCTGTTCATTATCCCACTGTCTGTTGACAGCAGAAACAGTCAAAGCTTGTATTGAAATCACTCCTGAGTCCTGTGTACCAAGATGTGCACATGGACCCACTCTACAGTGAGTTGATGTGCAACATGCCAACAACATATACATCAAAGCCCACCATCACTCGATCCTGATTGGACGAAAGGCTTATCCCAAAGCCAAAACTGAAACTAGGGTTTATTGACCCTAAGCACTCACTGGGGACAGGGAGGAACTCCTTATACCACACTCTATAGTACGGAGGAATATCCAAAAAAGAAAAAAAGCCTTCTGAATTCTCTGCTTTTACCATGCCATGACTTTGTTATGTCTGTTTGTACTTGTTATGTCTGTTTGTCCAAGAACAAGGACGACAATGGAAATAAGTTTGACTCCTTTTATCCTTGACGTGTAATTTCCTCAAATGCATTGTATTTACTTTCTTTTATTGTACCTTTCAAACAAATCAAAGGATGATTCAATCATTTATGAATTACAGTATATAACATTGTCCGGTTACTGATGTGATATCTAGCATGCGTCAAGTCTCAAGTGTCAAGTCTGTAAGATGATATTCAATCGTACACTGAAATTAATCCGGTGAATGACCAAACATGTAAAAAAAATGCTTTGGAAATTTTCAAGAACTCATGAAGAGAAAATATGGTATCTGTCTCACATTTCGATTTTCACTGATTTGATTTTCACTGAATGTTCCAACTACGCATAAAAGGAACCCTATGATTCGAGCAGTTAAATAACTGCATGTGAGAATATTTTAATGACTGACAGACAGTGACATTAACATGGTATATAGGTTTGCAGAACAGTAGAAAATACTTGATGTAATCCTAAGAAAGACCTTCTTTTAATTGCCCGGTGATTGGTCACAAAATAAAGCACCACATTGGTTTTACTTGATGGTCTAGGAAATGTGTCTCTTATAATGCGTTTCAAGTTCTACCGATACAACCCTCCTTCGCGCTCTGCCCTTATTTTCCCTCGTATTGCTCCCTGGAATTGATGCTCATACAGTCATAAAGAGGGAGGGAGGGAGAAGCACTATGCTGCCCATCCCCCTACAACCTGGCTGCCTTGCTGCAGAGAGAACCCATGGTGTACTGCTTCCTCCTGCATCCCCCCTTACACACACTACATCACAGACACACACAGTAAACCAAGGCGCCAAAAAGCATCACCTCAGTCAAACAGGGCAGGTGCTGTCGTTTTCTTACATTTGGGACAAGGCGCTATAGCTCAACTGTTAACCTTGATGAGTTCATTCAAGAAAATACTGTCCGAAAAGCCATCTTTCCTTGAACCAAGTATTAAAACGTCTGGGTTTCCGAGGCTAGGGCCAGTAACACAAGCTAGGCCTGGATAACTGGAGTGAAACGCTGTTTGCATATCGCATGATGAATAAGCTATGATGAAGTCGGATCGATGATCATATAGTTTGTCATTTAAAAGGCTACGCATACTGTAAATATGTTTATGTTTATGTCATATCATCTACAAAATGAAAGCAAAACCCAGACTCAATAAAATACATATGATCATCCTTGATCCATGGCTAGGATTACCTTTACGATGTAGCCATTCTACCATCTAAAATCAGCCACCAACAGATAGCTAGCCCATGTTAGTGACTACAGCTGGTATTACCCAGGTACTAACATGGTAAATAGTAGAAGCTTGTTAAATAGTCTCCAATACCCCAAGGTGTGCATTGAAAAGTGGATTACACAACACTAAAGTGACCCCTCCCCTAATTACAACCCCCATTTTTATGGCACATCTGTCACCAGCAGTCCCAGGCAGCTGCACCCGGTTGACCCTACACACACACGCGCAGTATTGATGAGGTAAAGAGAATTGGTGCATCTCAACACTAGTATATAGACAATGCAAGGCCTCCCTCCCTTCGTGCCGTGCCTTATGTGCAATTTAGCACCTACCATGGTCAGCAGCCTCCCAAAATGAGGCGGGGGGGGGGGGGGGTCACTCAATCAGACAGTGCTTTAACGATGCAACCTCAAAAATGTGATTTGGTGCATGGGGCAAATGAAGAGCTATGGCGATTGAAGGGCAGAAACGCTACGTATGGATCCTCGGTTTTGGATGCTGTGTGGAGTTGGTGGTGATGATAGCTCACTCACACTAAAATGCGGATTTTCATCCGTGCCCGTTTCTAGTCAGATAACTTTCTCATTGTGGGGACTGTGGACAAAGCATGCGCCATTAGTAGTCCTACAACAAATCAACGTAATTTTGGAGTGACATCCTATACTACAGTATAGGCGCACATTATATTGTTCAGATGGATGGTGACGCTGGTGTTGTACGCGGCGTATTCGATCACCACCGCCGGTGATCCATCATAGGGGTGAGGCAGCATTACCATGGGTCGTGTGGGCAACGCGCCTAACATGGGCGAAAAACAGATATAACATACACAGGCAGGCCTATATATTGTAGGCCTACTGCAAATGCTATCACTGATATTGTAGGCCTTTATACGTCTTGGATCAGAACCCTAGTCAGCAAAAATATATAATAAAATTATTATTATTATTTTGTTAACACACATGCTATTTGTATTGGGTGCAATCAATGTATCATACGGGGCATGGACGTTTCCTATTTATTGCCTCACGCTAGGGGTGGTTCTACACGGTGCACCTTCCCTTCCCTGGGAAGATGCTCGTCTTGATCTTTCATTGGTGATAATAAACCGCAAAGCGATCAAAAATACGCGATCGGGGTCATATTCCACACAAACGCAGGCGCATATCCTCATCCCCGTACATACATTAGAGTATGTACAGCGTTCATCTCGTTCACCAGCACATGCACATCATCACAGTCTACCATCATCATCTGCTCTATAAATGGCCATCCGTCCGCATCCTTGAGAAGGGGAGAGACGCAGCTGCATACACACTGTAGATTAGAGGCAAACATGAATCCACGCGCGCGCGCACGTCCCGCCACCGCACCAGTCATTACCTACGTCTCACGATAAAGATGTAAAGATGAATAAAGGCCTCGTTAAAAACACACACACAAAAAAGCAATTCTTACTTTCGCCGACCACCGCCTTTAATCCAATGGGTGCCATGATGCTGTGATGCTGTGCTGGGTGTCTGACCGTCTTTTCTCTCTCTCCTGCGGTTTTGTCTGTAGCCCACTATGTACTCCTCACCAGAGCATACAGCGTATAGATAGATTTGTGCCATCTCCGTTCACTTCATGGGGCCACTTAAATGGAGGCTCTTCTACATAGACATAGAGAACGGGGGCGAGCAATAGGGACAGGTCCTGGACCGGAAGTAGGCAGAAATGCATTGGACTCAACAGCCCAGGTTTAATGATCTTAAACTCCCTTATTTTTTTCCCTAGAATTGTTTTAGTACCACAACATTACCACAAACATTTCAGAGACCTTAGTCGTTATTATACAATACTTACAAACAGACATGTTGCACACATGCTCTTGGGCTATAAATACCTCCCGTTTGTCCCTATTCTGGCTGCATGAACAGCGGTCAGTTTCCAATCGCTCAATGTCGCAACTCTGACACTAGATAGCTCTGCTGCGGATCAGCCTCCAATTGGTGCGCCATAAACTTCACCCCATAGCCTGGAGAGACGATAGCGACTACGATTGGCTCGAGTCTTCACCCCATAACCCGGAGGGACGTCAGACCAAAACCAAGTCCGTCCTTCCCAAAACTCCTAAATCAAAAATGAAAATAAAAGGTTTCTATCCGTATGAGTGGTAATCCAACATCCAAATAGAAAATATATCCATAATCAAAATATAACAATTTATCCAGTTTAGCAACAGACCTACTTGGTATAAGCGTGTAGTAGTCTGTCTAACTATCTGTGCATTTCCACACTGGTCTCTGTCACACTGCCCAGGCATATGTGCCCCCAGGTGGCCCAAACATTGCTAGACACCTCATCAGCCAGGTGAACTGCAGGGGTTTCTTAATCACTGACTGTTGTTGCCATAGCAACATGCTGGAATAGACCTTTAGGTAAGCCCCTCCCAAACTGCTATTGTCCAATAGACCTTTAGATAATGGTCAACTGTGGCATAGTCAGTGAATAAACAAGAAAATATCAGTCTAGCAAACTGGTAAAATACATAATAATTTAAACAGCTGGGCACAGTCAGATAGATCTGACTGTGACCAGATGGTCGGGGGTCCTTGATGGCCAGAGTTCCAGCTAGGGGAGCATCAAAATAAGTTAACCACTTTACTTTTTGAGCAGTGCACTAGCTGCTCTAAGGCAGAGCTTGGTCTGTACGTTTGTCCCCTGACTTAGGCTGTGAGCACACGATAGCCGGAAAAGTCTGCAGTCTCGGCCGCCATGTTTGGATTTTTTGAATGGCTGAGGATGGGAAATAAAAATGGCCGTTGCGGCAAAGTCCCACAAAGACCTGCGTCCTGGGGACGCAGGTCTTTGCGGCAGAACGGTGTTGTGTCCAGCGTCTCTTTCCATCCAGCACCTGTATAAAACACGTCACATGACCTCAAGACGCTGCGTCCAAAAGACACAGTTCGCAGTATGGTGTGCCCAGACTGTTACCGAGCTGGTCATTGTTTGGACCAATCAGCAGCTCCTACTGACAGGATCTGCCAATCTTGCCTTCTTCAATTATTTGTTTGTGAAATTAGTGTGAAGCAAGCTTCTTCAGGTTAGGGGTCAAGTGTTTATGCTAAACTCGACTCGAAGGCACCAACCGCGTGCACACACACACACACACACTCGAAGGCTCACCCAGGCCAGAGCCATTTAGAGGAGGAGTAAAGCGAGCAGCCCGGTCACGTGGTTCATGTAGAGTTGAGATGCTCAATAGTACCCAGCTGCAGTCTAGCAGTCCCCGTGAACAGCGAGCATGAGCACACACTCACGGGTCTGCGGGGCTGCAGCTGGGTGCTTTTCCTTACTTCCCAGCTAAGTCTTGTGAGAAGGCCCGTATCGCGACAATGTCAGTTCATTCTTAACAGTTTGTGAAAGGGGTGCTATTGAAGAAACTAGTATTCTATTCTTTCAGTACAATTATAGGCCTATATCGTTTGAAAATCATAAGACAAAGTATCCAAAAAGATGTCTCTTCTCTAAATTGGCTGCATCGATAATTTGTTTACAAGGTCATATCTATTGATACATGATGTTTTTTCATGCATTGTCTGCTGGTCCATATCCCATTCATTTCATCAACTTCCGGTTAGAAACTGTCAGCGTAGGGCTTGGCATGGAAGTTAATGGTTTCAGAACTCTGTCTCTAGATGGCTCTGGGCTCACCTTACTGCTGAGAATGCATACAGCAGGTATAGACTTTTTATGCAATCGCACTCTACAATGCAAGTACATAGAACTGCCTCCCCCTTGTGAGTTATGTGGCCCTGGTCTTGTGTGTTAATGTACACTTGTGTATCGTTGTCTTACTGTGCTTGTTGTTGTCTTTTTCTGTTTGTCCTGTTTGATTCTGAGTCATTAGCATTTCAATTTCCCTCCAAGGATTAGTCTCATCTTCGCAACCTACCCAGTAAAGCTTATAAATTCACATAGGACTAATAGTACTGTCCTTCCAAGCTTTAAGAACTTTAAATTGGAAAAGACATCCCAGGCCAACGAGGGGTCAAAGCTAAAAGTGGTACTGGATCCATGATCAAACTATTTCCTCTTCTGCAAAAGTTACAAGACTTGCGTTGAGGTTTATAACATCTAAAAGAACCTACAGTGGCCATTACAGCATAGAGTACAGTAAAGCGTACAAAACAGTACGAGCGTTGGTGGGTCATGTTCCATACTACAACAGCACCCATACAAAAATACAAATTCAAGGAAACCACAGTTTGCCATAACTTCCTCTGTGTCTATCAGCTATGCAGAACACTTTTACACTCACCTTGTATTGCTTTTGCCACAACTGCTGTACAGTAATTAGAACAATGGATTTATAGTTGCACTGCTCACTTCACACGGGTGTAATTGTTTCCACACAATTCACAAATTAGGCATTTAGCAGATGCTTAATCCAGAGCATTTTAATTTAGACATACCCTATTGGCCTGAATATAAGAGTTTTAAAGAGTTTTTTTTTTTTTTTTTAAGATTTTTTTTTTCAATGAAAATATTCTCAAAAATGGAGTCGTCTCATATGGGGACCATATTATTTGACATTAAATGTTCTTTTTACACAAATGCGTCTTGAAAAATGGGGATCGCCGACTTATTCACTGGCGCAGACAATATTACATGCAAGAGTATACTAAGTATATGCTTATTAAACAGGGCCATGGAGGCTCTATTTACATCAACAGATTTTTTCACTGATTTTAAGAATTTCTTTGACCTGGACATGTTCTTTCCCTAGGCAAGCTTAGTCCTAGGCAATGATTAGGCTGAATTGAAAATATTATAAACATAGTTATTACATAGCTATTACAATTACTAATTAGGTATTATTATTTAGTTGGAAGCTTATAGCGGCTTGATTTGATATAGTTGTCTGTCAGAAAGTCACTCTATCAAGCAATTTTTTTTTTTTATAAAAGACACATGGTCCATATAAAAATACAAAGACAAACGAGGCAGACAATCACTATACTAATGCCATGTTTCAATTGCTAAATAATCCAGTTGAAACCAAGCAGGGCTTTAAACAAAAGCATGCGTTTTACAGTGCTGTATCTCTTACAGTCCAGACAATGGGCTTCTTCAGCACCAATCAGCATCAATCAGTTGACACTGATTCAATCAGTCTCTCAGTCAGACCCTTCTTAGGTACATACTGTAGGTCACTGGTGTCAAACATAAGGCCCGCGGGCCGGATCAGGCCCGCGCAATGATTTAATCCGGCCCCAGGCTTGTAGAGCAAAAATGTCTGAGTCTATCAAAAAAAAAAGTAAGTCTCTAGCACATTCCTGTCAAAAGTTATGATCGTTTAAAGAAATGCTTCCAAGTTCTCTTCTCTGAGCACTAGTCCAGTAGCAGTAACCTGACTCCGCCAGATGGGGCAGCAGAGAGAGGAGTATTCCCTCCTCCTCTCTCTGCTGCCCCATCTGGCGGAGTCAGGTTACTTCACCAGTATGAGGGTCTATAACTGAGGGATTATTCAGATCACAGCTTGGCTATTTAAATATAATAATATGGGTAATAATAATAATAATAATTCAATTCAGAGTTAAAAATATACTGTATTTTAGAAGCATTAGTTATTTTTATTCATTCATTATTTTTGAATGTTCAATGATCCATCACTTCAATAAAAAGCAGGTCTGCATAAAACCATGGGTTTTGTAGCCATTTACAGCTAAGAAGCTATTTGCTTTTTGAATGGTTTATTGGCACACTGTAAATAAAGTATCACCCATAGCAAAGTATAAAACCAATAATGAAAGTCATTAATAGCTATTAATAATAATTAATGCGACTGACCCACCGCAGCGTGACTGGCACCGCGGCGTGACTGGCACCGCGGTGCTCCGGCCCCGATGAAGTCACATTAAGTCCAATGCGGCCCCTACCCCAAAATGAGTTTGACACCCCTGATACTGTAGGTGAACCATATATTGCCTACAATAACACCAAAATAAATCAGTTGGGATGTTTGTCTTTTCTCATTTAATGCCCAGTGAAAACAAATGCCTTCATGGACAGAGGATCAAATGTAGGTCTGATCCACACGATGGCGCTGTGTTCCTTCAAATCCAGAGAGGGATGCGCCCGTAGGCCTTGCTCTTAATTGTTAGCCTACTTTGTTGGACTGGTTGAATGTGACTTTGATTGACAACTAGACTGCATAATACCGTGAGAATGAATAGGGATACTAAAAGGTAAAAATTTAGTGTTTATCAAAGGGTAGGCGCGCATAAGACAGAATGTGTTTGCGCAGCAGCTGTAGGCCTATTAGAAAATATCTAGCCGATGAATGAATAATGAAAAAAATAATGAAAAAAAATGTAATCAATCGAACCCCTTCATTTCAATACAGTCACATTGTAATCAAGACTGCCGTGGCCACTCCTTTTGCAGAACACGTTGATTCCCAGAGCCAGATAGGGGTGTGTCCTGCACCGTGTCTGTCACTATGAAGTAAAGACAGCAAGGCATATTATTCACTTCACTGAAGTTGCAGCTAGTTGGTCCTGCTGCTCTCATTTGAGTCAATCACGGGTGACGGGATTGCCAGGACTAGAGCTGCCTGCCTGCCTGCCTGGCTGGAGAGTAGGATAACCGAGACAGGATTACAGACGGGCAACGAACGATCTGTTGGAGCAGGGGAACGGGGGAAGCCAAAGTGGATCGCTTAACATTTTCCCCCAGATATCCGAGGTGATAGTGCGTTGTTGGAAAACCTGGGACTCGGTCACCTGTAGGCTGTAGCCATGGGAGACGTCGTGTCTTCTCATCTGGATGAGAGCAAGCGTGAACTGATCACAGGTAAGTGAGCGCCGGTTGGCTCCAATAGACAGTGGAGTTCAACCAACCTTTTTGATCCCAGCTAGAGCCCACTATTGATTCAGCATTTGAGCCACGGACCACCATTTGAGGACATTTTAGCCCCACAGACCCCAAAAGTAAAGATTTCTTTTTGCTTTTGTCCACAATTCCAGGCTGGATTTTGGAGAAAACAAAAAAAAAAAGCAAATACAGATGATCATGAATCTTCTTCATTCTCTAGTTGTGTAGACTTGGGCCAATTCACATGATGAATATTCTAACTCTTGACAGTGTAAACATGAAACCAAGGACTATTAAGGACTCTTTAAAGGAGAATTCCACCCATTTTGCTTCTAAACCTTATGATGGTGTGTGGAAATAATAAAAAAGGTTCCCACAATTTTGTGTTTCCTAGAAATGTAGATCTAAAAAAGCATTAACATGGTGAGACACAACTTGATGATGTCATCAATTTGTGTCACACCATTTTATTGATTGTCTTCATACCTCCAGTTCTCTCTCCCACAGAATGGGCTAGGGAGTGGGTGGGGCTTTTTTTTTTTATTATTTCCACCTCTAAGGAATATTAATGACATAGTAAAATGTTGAAATTTAACAGCTTTAACTTGTCGAGTGAACTGTAAAGATACAGTATGCTATTTAAAGATCTACATGTGAACTTAATATTTATTTATTAATGTGTTTATTTTATTTTTTTATTTTATTTTATTTGGGGGGGGAGGGGGGGGGTAAAAAGAAAGGGTAACAAGAAAAACTCTCTCTTTTGGGGTCTATAGAGCACAAAGTCCTTTCAGATTCGGTTCTGGCATGTGGCCAAATATACTACTGTACATGAATTTGGTGGTCCTTGTTGGGGAGAAAAATGGAGGAACACCAGGCAGTTCCCTAGAAAGTCACATCTACTAGTAGTATGGGCAATCTCCCACGCTTTCCTATAGCCAGTTCCCACTATTCACTTCCAGTGCGCTGTCTGTCTGTCTGTCTGTCTGTCTGTCTGCACTGCAGACAGTGCAGCAACTTGAAGAAAGCCCCAGAGCTCGAATCTCCACGCAGGGCTATTTACAAGAGATAATGACTAGGTTTCCCCATGGCCCGGGGAATGGTGTTTGTGTAGGTTTAGGACTGGCTTCTATTTAAAACTTTAGAATGCCCATAATAAGCCTCCCACTGTGATTTATTGTGGTTGATGTGATTTCAACAAAGCATGGGAACAGAATAAGAGTTGGGCGAGCAGCAGTACTGAGTTAGGAAGGAGAGAGAGCGATGCCAGGACTTCTGTTTTGGGACTGATAGGATGCTCATGCTCAAGGCCTCAGGGGCGGATCTAGGCATAGGCATGGGGAGGCAATGCCCCTCTAAATGTCCAGTCTGCCCCACCAAACATGATGACATGCAAAACAACCCAAGATATTTCAGTGCTTCTAGGCCTATTTAAAAGTATTTGAAACACTGAAAATTGTATGGGGGCAGCTTCGCGCCACGGGCGATGAAGCTGCCCCCTTACCAAATGGGAAATGTTACATCCGCCCCTGCAAAGCCTGCTTCCATGTCACTCCAAGTCAAAAGAGCTCAAGAAAAACAGAGACACCCAGTTCTTATTTGCCTTGGCGTATTGGTTACAAAGTTAGGGACTTGAATGTTTCCTAGAGAAGTTGTCTGGGGCACTGCCAGCAACAGGAAGGGAGCCCACATGTGGGTGATTCACCATAGCATAGTATTTTAGACTGGAGAGAGAGGGAGAGAGAGAGACAGAGGGAGAGAGAGGAAGAAAGAAGTGTATGAGACAGACAGGCGTTGTGCTTATTAATCCTAGGCGTGTTGCTACCTGTGCGCTGTTGCAGCTTCACTCACTATTGTGTTCTCTCGAACTCCGCCAGTCTCCTGTGTTTCAGTCAACCAGGAATAATAATAATAATAATAAATCTTTATTGTCCACCGAGGTGGAAATTCGTCTTTGGCTCACAATACATATAAGACATTAGAACAAGCAGCGAGGATCACAACATAGATAAATGAGACACTGGCACTAAGATACACCAACAGTAAAATTACCAACAATAACAAGCTGCATCAATAATAGATACACCGACAATAAAATACCTGTTCATGATTACCAACAATAAGAAGCTACACCAAGAATAAATACAACAATAAGAACCTGTCCCATTAACAACAAATAATAAAAAGCCTGTTTCATGATCACTATCATCGCCATAACCAACATCACAGTCATGCAGTGCATTATTCAGTATAAAGCACAGAGCTGCCTGCCTGACGATAAACGACATCAGCGTCATTGCTTTGATCTAATCAGAGACCGTTCACACCCCAAAAAAAACGATGCATTCATTTGCCCTGTAGAAACACTAAAGATATTAGCTACATACAACTGCAGATGTGATATACTGCAAGTGAATGTTGTTAAAACCTACAGTAGCATACTAGTGTCACAGAAAGTCACTTACATTTGTCTCAGTAATGGTGTGTGTGTGTGTGTGTGTGGGGGGGGGGGGGGGGGGGGGGCAGGCTGGTCAGCATTTCTGCAGTGGGAGTCTTATTTAGAGTAGACAGCTCAATCAAGATGATTTCTTCATACTTGCTGCTGAAGCACATTCCCACTGAATGTCCTACTCCTTGCACACACTTACGCGTCATTGGTAAAGCCTTTTGAGTGAAAACAACTTCTGCAAAATCTGCCTCAGGTGTGCAAACAGAGGGCTGCCACCAAAAGATATATGGGCTACTGTATATATCTGTGATATATCAGTCATATTGAAGACATTAAGAATCCAGTACTGGCCCATTTCAAATGGACTCCTGGCCTGTCCATTGCATGGAAACCAGTACAGAGAAGGGGGACAGCCTTGCACCAACGCAGATCCGCAGCTGTAATCGAACAGAAGCCACCTCAACAAAGTGGTCAGCACCTTGCCCAGAGAGCCGCCAGTTGTCAAGTTACCTTTTTGAAACACACAGTGTTCATTTGTTTACACAATAATTCAATTATCTTTGCTATCCTCGCTCGATCAATTTAAAGCTGTTATGTTTCAATCCCCTTAGGGTTCTGTATTTGGTCCCTGGCTCATACCGGTAGCTCTTAAACTCAAGAAGATCAACATAGCATAACCAACAAAGTGCTTTTGTGAACCATTACTTTACAGGTATTTCTGCTTTACTGAGCAGAGTCTGGGAAGAGAGGACAGAGAGGGAGGAACTGACACCGCAAAAACAAGTATTAATTGAACCCAAAAAGTCTGAGTTCAATTAATATATAGTATATACATTATATGTTCACTCACCCGCAGATTGCACGATAAACCGATACCGGTCTATTCTATAGCCTGCCCTTTTAAATTAACTTTAAAATTGAGCCATTGGTAAGCTATGAGGTTCTACTTTTACACTGTGGTTTGCATCAAGGCTCAGGACTTCTGCTGTGTACTGCTGAGGTACCTACAGCCCACTTTTAACAGCTTTGCTAATATAAATAACAGTGTGGTTCATTCCTGCTTTCTTCTATTCCAAGGACAAGCTTCGGCATGACATCTGCTCTGCAGAGCAGGTGATGAGCCGTCAGCTGGCCTTTGTGAAATAGCTGCATGATGCTGGGGTGATGAACAGGACGGGAAGGTGTGCTACCAACCCTACAGTACTTAGTACATACCCCTGCAAACATCTGCCCTAATGCCTGGTGGGGTGGTGGCATCTTGCTATCATTCCCGCTTCAAAAGAATCTCCCCAAGATGTCACCTTTCTTGAGCGCATCGCAGAAACTTAAAAGCAAAACTTTTTGGTGCGCAGAAAGCGTCAATTCAACCAATCTGTATGTTGTAACTAAACTGCAGCGATTGGAGGTGGCACCCCTACTCCCTCCTTATGTGGGAGCACTAATTGGTTGATTGTAGGTCAACGTGCAATATGTACGTTTCACAACATCCAGGAACTTCCTTCCTGGACTACAAAGTCACACCACCATGCAGCCTCCCCACTCTTCACGAGGAGAAGAAATGCAATGGAGGTGGAGGTGACTTTGTAGTCCAGGAAAGACGTTCCTGGATGTTCATGACCATGAACATCCCATCAAAACTAAAATAATCTACGGCCCATGGAACACGAATCTCACATTGTCAACTAAAATGTTGACATGTCAAATAGGAGGATCACGTGACAAAAATGTCACTCTTAAATAAATGTAAGCTTCACTTGCACTATTGACTCTGTCACACCTGTTGTTTTAGAACATTAATCCTGTCATGACTTATCTGCAAATTACTGTTGGCTAGCTTAAGCATTGTTTGCACTGTGTTCATCATGCACTGTGATGTTCAACAGGACCCACAACACACATACTATTTGTGTAACACGTGCCAAAGACAAAAGACAGCCATGAAGTGTTTCAGACAATTAAATGTTTTTTTTATTTACAAGCGCCAATTAAAAAAGTGACTAATATTTCAATGTAACTTTGCCAAGTGCATCTTCATGACAGAGTCATGGCTCCAAAAAAGTTAAGTTCAGCATCAAAGTAAATTGTTTACATTACACCTTGTAAATAAAAGTCAGCTTTTATTCTGACCGTGCTTACTGCCCGGAATTTATTCAATAATAAGGGCCTACCCATTTGTTACTCTTTAATAAAACCTTATATTGTACAAACACTCTATAGCAAGGAACACTTGCTATCAGAATATAGAGCAATTTACTCTTATTTTAACCAAAAATATCACTTTGCACCTTTAACACACTGCCATATTACTCACTGAGCTACAGAGGAGCACAATTATCCTACATTATACAGTTCTGAATTCATATTATGTGTCTACGTAGCTGTGGTGAGACCTGCAACGTTTCATTTATTCCATACTCAAAGAAGCCCTCTGTCTATCTGTCTGTCTGTCTGTCTGTCTGTCTGTCTGTCTGCCGGTAATGGAAACAGGAAGCAAAGTGTTCAATTCCAGCCCAGATTTCCATTGTGGTGGCACAGCTCACTGGCAGCTTATGGGGATCTGAATAAACTTAAACATGGCTAGCCGGGACAGTATAGACAGACACATGCACGCACGCACAATACTATTACTGTTGTACTCGCTACTTGGGATTCTGCCTTTTTCTTATTTTCTTTTCACAGTTAGCTTCAAGCCAAATGATCATTTGCATTGTGGTGGCTTGTAACAAGAGCTTCTAACTTAGTGCTACGGCTTCTGTGCGTGTGCGTGTGTGTGTGTGTGTGTGTGTGTGTGTGCGTGTGTGTGTGTGTGTGTGTGTATTTCTCATGCATGTCCTGCTTTCTGGATCTGGTATGGCAAAGCCCTGAGCAAAATGGAAAGTAGGGTCTGCAGAAATAGCAGCCATGACTGTGTCTTGTTGAACATTTCAAACTAGCTAGCTCATAGACCTGATTATTCAAATTAGAATAGAAAGCATTACTAATACATAGACAATGAGCATACGGTAATTATACAATAATAATAGCAGCAATAATAATACCGCACAGACATTTCTGCCTGGTTTACACAGTAATCTATTTCACTGCGTTCGCAACTAGTTGGAAGCAAGCATTGGAACAAGAGCTACACAAGATATAAGTCATAGAAAATGAATTATATTATACTAGATCTCTGCCCCTTCAGGGCACAGGTCTCCACCAACACTGACCGCTATGTCACCCCCTACGTCACCCCCTTCCTGTTACCCCTGTTAGGGTGACGTAACAGTTGCACGGACAGACATACACACGGATGGACGGGGTAAAACATAGTCACCACCATACTGTTGGAGACAATAAATGTGACACACTTTCATCCTGCTGCTATCCATTAGTAGGATACACATTATGTGCATGCATTCTAGGAATATCCTGTTAATAACAAAGGATTTGATTGAATAGAAATTCCTGGCTCATGGCATAGTATAGTATAGTGTAAACAATGGTTTGGTGCAGTTGCCTTACACACAGTCAAGTCCTAAGTGTCCGTTTGTTAATTTAACAGTATATGAGTTGCATTGTAGCATTGCTAGTGTCTTGTGTTTCAGGTATAGGACTGTTTTTGCTGTAGTAACTCTGTCCCTTATCCTACCTCCTCCACATTCTCTCCCTCGCTATCCTGTCTTGTGTACACTTTTCCTTCCTGACCTCCCACACCAGACCTGTTTTGCTCCTTCCTGCACCCCTCCCTCCATCCCTCCCAACCATTCACAAACATCTCTCCTCATCCTGATCCCTGACTCAGCCCAAAACACTAATCGACTGACAAACCTTACGTTTCCTAGTGATGGGGCGGGAGAGGTCATGACATGGAGATATCAATTCCCCAGTGTGTGTGTGTGTGTGTGTGTGTGTGTGTGTGTGTGTGTGTGTGTGTGTGTGTGTGTGTGTGTGTGTGAGTGCATGAGTGCGTGTGTGTGCGTGCATGTGCAGACCTTGAAATCTTCACAATCTGACTGTAACTGCTATAGACCTGCGCAGTGACGTCACCGCCCCTGTTCCAGAAACGGATTCCCCATTCATTTTTCTCATAGACTTTTCGAAAAATAATTTATATAAAAGACGATTACGCCACGGACAAAGTCAACTCGGGTCGTGGCGAATCATGATGGCACACACAAACTTTTGTGACAATCAAATAATTTCTAAGATGAAAAACGAAACAAAAAGTCTTGTATCATGCCGTTTTCTACTTCTTGCTAATTAGATATTATATGGCGATATTGTGTTTGTTGTCATGATTTGTCACGACCCAAGCTGGCTTTGGCCACGGCGCAATCGTGTTTTTATTAACGATTTTCGAAAAGTCCATGAGGAAAATGAATGAGGAATCCACTAGTGGAACAGGGTTGGTGACGTCACTGAGCAGGTCTATACTCTACGTACGACCAGGTCCAGGCAATGCCACTGACAGAGAACAACTGTTGAGGTCTTGATGGCAGACAGAGCTTTCACGTCATGTCTCTGATAAAACCAGGGTATTTAGGAAACTGTTTCTGATGATGTGCAACCATAGCTTGGACATGATGGAGGGAGATTGGGAAGGTGCATGGGAGAGATGTAGATAGAGGGAGAGCCTATTTTTTGGCCAAACAGTAACTTGGCCAATGCTGCATTACTGAAATTATCTGTGCAACAAAGCCAGGCAAGTCATGTACTCTGTTCTAAATACGGTACTTTGTTTTAATGTGTTTTTTGAAGCTTTGATTGTAGCGTCTGAGCGTAGGTATTTCACATGTACAGTATGTGCCTAAACAATGCATCAGCTGGATCTGCTGCTGCGAAAGTGAAGCATTTTCTGAGTGTATTGTATTATAATGAAAACATGCTATGCAATCTATTGCCATCATCAATGCAAGACATAATTGTGTTTGTGTGTGTGTGTGTGTGTGTGTGTGTGTGTGTGTGTGTGTGTGTGTGTGTGTGTGTGTGTGTGTGTGTGTGTGTGTGTGTGTGTGTGTGTGTGTGTGCGTGCATGCGTGCGCGCATTGCCTCTAGCTCGCACCGGGGACGTGATGAGGGAGTTCGGTGCTCTGTACGAGCAGCAGTATGCGGTGGCTCTCTTCAACAGCGTCCGCTATGAGATTGAAGGAGGAGGAGGGACGCAATCGCAGCTCCTTCACAGGAAGGCAAGTTTACACACACTCCGTTGCTACAGGGATGTGCGTCCTGTAGCACTCACTCTCTCTTACTATGCTGGGGTTGTCCTACTTCTGTGTGTGTGTGTATATACGAGAAGTTTACTTTGCTCATCAATATATACACAAGTCCATTGAAATGTGTATTTCCGCATATCACTGCTTAGTTTCCCAACACAGTATGTATTTCATTGGAGAGGTCAGAGCGCCAGGTTCAGTCACCTGCCTGCAATTGGAATACTGTGACGGGGATCACAACACCAGCAACCTTTCATTTGTTGGGTGGCCTGCTTATGTCTCTAGGCCATCCTCACTGTGGGCATGAGTCACGACACTGACATCGGTCATGTAAAAGGCAATCTGCGTAGCCATTGGCCAAACAAAGGAAAAACAGACCGCTGTCTTTTCCTTTGTCACAATATCACAGCCTGTCTTGAGAGACTACCGTATTTTCCGGACTATAAGGCGCACCTAAAAGCCTTTAATTTTCTAAAAAATCCACACTGCGCCTTATAATCCAGTGCGCCTTATATATGGATTGTTTGACTGAAGTAGCTTCTATTCTATGTAAACTGTAGTAGCTTCTATTCCCTGCGCCTTATAATCAGGTGCGCCTTATATATGAAAACAGTTCTAAAAGGTGCGCCTTATAATCCGGTGCGCCTTATAGTGCGGAAAATACGGTAGTCAAAAGGTGAAGAGATGTGGGCCATGATTTGTTGTGGCCGCGCTCACACGTTATACTGCCTTGTCTGTGTTATTTAAGAACAACAGACACTTTAATAATTGAGATTAAAAACAAATCCTGTCCCAATAAACCACAAGTGAAACACACATACAATATAAGCATGTCAAAGCCAAGTAGCCAACATTGACATTTGTAATTTCTGTTGGCTAATTGTGTGGCTATTGTTGATCAGGATTCACCCGAGGGCCCAAGTATTTTCAGATTGTAAATAGCTACACAACAAATTTTACCATCCACTCTTGTGACAGTTTTGCCCTCACTACAAACAAAAGTGTGTACAGTATGTGCATCGCGCAGTGCAGTGTCCCTGAACACAATAGTGTTTGTGATCATAATTCACTATAGTTGTCTGCTCAACAATCAGTCTACCCTGAAATGGACACAGTTCTTCCATTCAGCGGCCTGCTCCAGTGCCTTTGTAGCTGTTACCGCTCCTGACGGACAGGGGCGGATGTAATATTTACCAATTGGGGGGCAGGATAAAATGGTATGGGTGCGGCTTCATCGCCCGTATCGCCCGTATCAGTTGTTGTTGAAGTTGCAACAGACACGCAGCATGCATAAAGCTAAAGGTCTGACTCAGAGAGTTTTCTGTTTTCAATAAAATGCAGTTGGTTTAGTGGTGGCACAATTGTAGTTAGTTAGTAGCCGTAGTAGTGTTTCAAATCATTTTAAATATAAGCACTTTAATTTGAAATATCTTGGGTTGTTTTGCGTGCCATCTTGTTTGGTGGGGCAGACTGGGCATTGACCCCCCCCCCCCCCCCCCCTGCCTAGATCCGTCCCTGCTGACAGAACCACAGAGCCATTAGAGGGAAAAGTGGGGCACATTTCATGCATGGACAGGCAGCCATGAATCGCTGCTCGCATTCTCTGCTGTCCAACCTAATGTGATGGCGTGCATCGGGACCGAACACAGGTGCCAAGAATGAACGCACGGCACTGTGATACTAGTCTGACTGTTTGAATGCACCGCGCATTGAGATGGATTCATGCTCAAGCTATGTGGAGCACTTTGCATTCTCCTCAGGGGCGGATCTAGGCATGGGCATGGGGGGAGCAATGCCCCGCTAAATGCCTTGACTGCCCCACCAAACATGATGGCTTGCAAACAACCCGAATTTCAAAGATATTTCAAATTAAAGTGCTTATAATTAAAATGATTTGAAACACTATGCTACTAGCTACAATTGTCAACCAATAGCATTTCATCATTGAAAACAGAAAACTCTCAGTCGGTCCTTTAGCGTTATGCATTCTGTTGCAAGTTCAACAACTGATTTTGTTATTGATGTTTTACTTGCCTAATACTTAAGTCCTGTAACCAAAAATAGTAGTGCGGCTTCATCGTCCGTGGTGCGAAACGACATGGGCAATAAGCCGCCCCCATACCATTTGAGTCCGGTGCCTTAAATTAACTCTGGTGAGGGTACAAACCGAACCAAATCGACCAACATGTGTCCATTCGTGTTTCCCAGAGTTCAATTGACACAATGGATTTCCTTCCTTGGCCGAGACCGCACTTGTTTGCATTTTTTGATCTGAGACAGGGAATCTAAAAACAAAGTGGGTGTTGTTGTATACAGTATAGCTATGTAAACACACACGCCATGTTGTTGTGGTTCAGTCCTGTAACCAACACAACACACAACATGGGAAGCACCAATCAAGCTTCAAGGTTATCTCAATGGCAGCCAACGGCTCAGCCCAGAGCCATGGACAGAGAGAGTTACAACAACAATAAGCACATGCGGTACTGTGAAACCCAGGGACGGATGTAACATTTCCCAATTGGGAGGGCAGGATAAAATGGTATGGGGTCGGCTTCGTCGCTTCGCGCCACGGGCATACCATTTTTGGTTACAGGACTTTTATTAGGCAATTATACGCATCAATAATAACATCAGTTGTTGTTGAGGTTGCAACAGACACGCAGCATGCCTAAACTCCGAGAGTTTTCTGTTTTCAATGATGAAATTCTGTCGGTTTAGTCGTGCCACAACTGTAGTCACTTAGTAGCTTAGTAGTAATGTTTCAAATCATTTTAAATATATGCACTTTAATTTGAAATATCTTGGGTTGTTTTGCATGCCATCGTGTTTGGTGGGGCAGTCTGGGCATTTAGTGGGGCATTGCCCCCCCCCCCCCCCCCCCCATGCCCATGCCTAGATCCGCCCCTGGTGAAACCGCCACTGTAGTAAGTCATGATTTTAACTGTAATGACTTATTTTTTCATTTCCAGGACCCACTGGAGGACAGGTCCATCTTCTCAGGCAGTATGTTTCAATATCTGGAAGAGAACAAGAAATGGAGGAATCGTTTCTTCTTCATCTCCAACACCTACGACGTCAGCCTGTACGACAGCAAAACGGTGAGTAATCACTCAGCCACGTTGTACCCATTACAGTTTCACAGACTTTCCATTGGCTGGATGGTTGTGCAATTCTATTTTTAAGTCATTAATTACTATTAATTTAGTAACATTACGATAGAAATTGTTTTATCTTGTGAACTGAGAGACTGTATGTAAAGGCTAAAGGCTCACCTTATGTAACTTAGAGAGCAGTGTATGTAGACTTAGGCCTATAGCATTTCATGTAAATATTGCAGCACTACATAATATTTGTCTATATAGTTTATTTAGCCTAGATAGGTCCTTTAGTGTTATGTTCTTAGCATTATTTACAATCCCCTTAACTATTATATAGTTTATTTAACCTAGATAGGTTCTTTAGTGTTAGCATTATTTACAATTCACATTAACTACTACTTCATAGGTATGTACAGTAGTGTATATGATGTATCACCATGCCTTTTCTTTAGTTCATTCCTTAATGTAAGTTGCTCTGGATTAAGAGTGTCTGCTAAATACCTAGATCAGGGGTGCCCAACCTTTTTTCGTTGCCAGCCTACAGTAACTTCACAACAACACAACACTACTTTGTTTTACCACTTTACTTTATGTCCATATAAGCATAAGGTACAACAGACTTGTCATAAGTAGGCCTACAACAGTACAACATAAGTACAACAGACTTGGACAAACACTGCCATTGCAAATGCAATCATAATAAGAACAGTCCAGAATAGTCCATTATAAGTTGCAGAACAGTCCATTACACGTTGCAGAACAATACTGTTGGCATAATTCACAGACTGCAGACAACAATCCTCCAAATGAGCCGCTTCGTAGACAGACAGACACGCAGACCGACACGACACACACACACACACGAAAATCGCTCTATTTCTCTTTTCCACCCCATTTTTTTTCTTTCCCCCCCACATCTCCCGAGATCTACTCGTGTCGTGATCAGGCCGAGATCTACTGGTAGATCCCGATCTACTGGTTGGGCTCCCCTGTCCTAGATTGTAAATTGTAAAGCTGTTCTAATTTAGTGATCCTTCTCCCTGCTTTTTTGTTTATTTAGGCTCATGACAGAGGGCTGCACGCCAAATCTACCATCAACTGTGCTGGATACAAGGTCTTGACATCAGTGGAAGAGTACATGGAGCTGATCAACACCAGCCTGCCAGGTAGGAGAGAGACAAGAGAAACAAGTAGAATGGCTCATAAACAGCTCATACATGTTTGCCTCTCTAACGCCCTCTGCACGACCCCTGGGCTATAAACAGGGGTGTAGTGGAGGGAGAATTATGCATTGTACTGTAAACAATCTTTCTCAATACGATATACTTGTTTTAATACCGTGTCTGTGTGTGTTGCGCAGGTGCACGCAAATGCGCATGCAAATGCAAGTGTGCATGCACGTGTCTTAAAGTCGAATTCCACTCATTTTCAATATTTTACTATGTCATTAACATACAGTATCTTAGAGATGTTGTGTGGCCATGGTAAAAAAGTTAATGAGTTTCCTTTTTTTCTGAGAGTGTACAAATGCTAGGGGTCCATTTGGTTCACATTTGTACACTCTCAGAAAAAAATGAAAATGGGTGGAATTCCCCTTTAAGAGGCGTCCCCCCACTTCTAAAAGTCCCACTACAACACTGGCTATATATTGAATACTGACTGAGATGTCGGTTTTTATTGTTGCTCATCGTTATTATACAAATTTGGCTTGCAGGTATCAAGGCCAAAGCGAGCAGCAGTCCGTTTTTCAAGTGTGCCACCCAGTTCCCGCTCATCCTGTGGCACCCCTACGCCCACCACCACTACTTCTGCGTGATGACGGAGAAGGAACACAGCAAGTGGCACGCCGTGTTGCAGGACTGTGTCAGACACACCAACAACGGTAAGGAAACGGCACGCACACATACACGCAGTTAAGAAACAAGGACAAAAATGTGTTGTACTTTTCTTGTACTATAATAATTTATTGACAAGTTGTGAGCATGTAGCCTGGCCATTTGAACTATTGAAAATTGTTTTTTTTTAATAGTTTAAAAAGGCAAAGAAGTTAAGGGAAAAGGGGTTTAGCTGTGACGAAAATCTAGGCCATAGAGTATAGCTCGAGGGATCTACAGTACATCATTGGGGGGTTGTAGTTCACCTATTTTGATGTTTTGATAAATATTTAAAAAATAAACAGAGCTTCTTTTCCCAGATTATTTTTCTTTTTTTTTAAATGTTCAAATCCTGTACAGGAAGACATGGCATATTTTGGATGTAGTTCGAATGGTGATTAATCATGATTGAATCAATTTCGAAGCTGTGATGAATCTGATTATTTTTTTTAATCATTCAACACAGCCCTAACTACAATACATCGGCATCACGCGCATAATAAGAGAAATCACGTATGGTGTTATGCTCAACGTAAAGAGTCTGCTTAGGCTTTCTACAGTATTTCATCTTACGTAGTATACAAGTAATTTGATTCAGTGGAGCACAATATGGGTGTAGCATTAGCCTTTATGTGCACCTCTCTGTGTGTGTGTGTGTGTGTGTGTGTGTGTGTGTGTGTGTGTGTGTGTGTGTGTGTGTGTGTGTGTGTGTGTGTGTGTGTGTGTGTGTGTGTGTGTGTGTGTGTGTGTGTGTGTGTGTGTGTGTCAGAGAGCCAGTTTTGTACATTGTCTGTACACTTTGAACTCATCAACAACAGTCATTCAGTAGCCCACATTATAGGCACACACACGCGTGCGCGCGCACGCACACGCACGCAGAGGATTTAGGATTCCCTGCTCCACCCTGAACAGTAACTGCTAGTGTCTTCCTATCAACCATTGTTGGTGACACTGACAAGGGTGCGTGCATGTGAACACGCACAAGTGTGTATGTCACAGTGTGAGGCCAGGGGCGGATCTAGGCATGGGTATGGGGGGGGGCAGTGCCCCCCTAAATAACAAGTCTGCCCCCCCAGACACGATGCCATGCAAAACAACCCATGATATTTCAAATTATAGTGCTTATATTTAAAATGATTTGAAACACTACTATTGCTACTAACTAACTACAATTTTGGCACCACTAAACCAACAGCATTTCATCATTGAAAACAGAAAACTCTCTGAGTCAGACCTGTGTCTGTCGCAACTTCAACAACAACTGATGTTATTATTGATGCTTTACTTGACTAAAAAAAATAAAAGTCCTGTAACCGAAAATGATATGGTTGCGGCTTCATACCATTGCCGCTCCCATACCATTTTTTCTTGCCCCTCCAACATGTTCTCTTGCCCCCCCCCAATGGGACATGTTTCATCCGCCCCTGTGTGAGGCGCTTGCATGCCATTTGACACTGCGGAAAGTGTATAATTCACTACTTTTACCAAGACGTTTTTTTTTTTATAATTCGAGTTTATAATTCATAGTCTCATGGACTACGGATTATAAAGAGCTCTCTGTCTATTCTGTGTGGGCTAGCATGTGGGTGGTAACAACTCAGAGATGGAAAAGACAAGACCTGCATTGTGGAACCCATGTGAAGTCATTATGTTGGTGTAGTAAGTGGTATAGGTGTGTCCTTAAAAAAAAAAAAAAAACAGAGGGTGTGGCTTTGTCACTACTTGCCTTCACTGCCTGTCCAAGCCCATACAATGCATTTAGATGCATCTCTGTAGAGACAATAGGTAGGCAAGGCAGTCAGTCATATACAACAGTCTGGCTCTTTCACCTACTTTTTGCTACATCCAGCGAAGCGACAGTTCGTAGAGACACGGAAGACAGACAGTTATAGTTATTATACATTATAGAATGTATGCAACCTACAAGCCGCCCTCATTCTCTCCCCATATAGCTCACTTTTTCTGCCCAATTAAATCAGCTGCCTCTCCCCATGATCATCTCTGTAGCTCGCTCATTCGCCACAAGCATCTTATTCACACCTATTTTCCCACGGTCTAAAGTTCAGTAGTTATTCTACGCGGCGAGCTGTCAAGCTGCTTCCAGCTCTGCGCGTAAGGTTAGGTATATTCTGGGATATTTTGGATTGTATACGATCTTGCTGGATATGATGCTCATGTGCTATTGTTATGTATTGTTGAGCCGTGACTCGGTGCACGTATAATCGGAGATGTCAAATGTGATCGACCGACATGAGCAGAGTCACGCCGCCAATACTAACATACAAAAGCATTGCAATAAATGGTCCGTGGTCAGTCTGCGCTGGAGTGTATCAATGTTTTTGTCGTGCAAGCCTATTGTGCATCAAAGGCTGTAGTTGTAAACATCTGATGTACGTGGCTGCTGGGCAGTGTGACGTGTGCCGCGCATTGTTGATAAGAGGGTGTGGCACTTCTCTTCTTCAGCAGCTTCAAATAAGCAACATGAGTCATTTTGAATCCATCCGCGATGGCCTCCTTTCTTTAAATAGGAATGCACTGTGTCATTGTCTTGAGTCACCGATCGAGGGGGAGACTTTGCAGGCGATGTCCACGCAGGGCAGTTCTAAGCAATTATGCAGCTATAACTGCAGGTATGTTTGGGTTGGGTCTAGTCAGTGGTGTATATTGGAATGTGTCTGCATACTTAGGCCTACTACACATCTGGGGAAGCAGAGGGAGAGGACTCTAGATCCACTGCATCCACCTGCATGCAAATGCACAATTTATAGATCAGGGACGTGTTTGGACAGTAAACCCTGCATCCCAGTGATGCAATACTGTACACAGCATGTGCATTATAAATCAGGGGCAGGGGTTTTCAACCTTTTATTTATTCAGCATTTGAGCCACGGGCCACGATTTTAGGACATTTTTAGCCCCACAGACCCCAAAACTAAAGATTTCTTTTGCTTTTTTCCACAATTCCAGGCTGGATTTGTGAAACAAAACAGGCAAAACATACAGACCAAAATGACCATTAATCTTTTACATTCTCTAGTTGTGTAGACTTGGGCTAATTCAGATGATGAATATTTTAACTCTTGAGAGTGTAAAAATGAAACCATTTGGTTTCGAATTTGAATTTGATCATCGCCCGTGTCGCTTCGTGCCAGTGTTTCAAATACTTTTAAATATAAGCACTGAAATATCTTGGGTTGTTTTGCATACCATCATGTTTGGTGGGGCGGACTGGGCATTTAGGGGGGCATTGCCCCCCCCATGCCTAGATCTGCCCCTGATTTGTACACTCTGAAAGTAGGAGATGTTAACAGTGTAGACAGAGGGTCTTTGTGTCCCCCTTGCAGGCCACTTTCCTAATTCTATTCAGAGGAATGGTGTGCGGTTGTGGGAGCCTGTTACTTAGATTTGAGACTCGGAGGAAAGACTCAGAAAGTCAGAATGCGAGGGAACAGTTGGGAGATTTTTATAAACAGCCATGCAAAAAAAAAGAAAAGAAAAAAACAATAGCAGTGATTATCCATTCTGTGATATACAACAGGTGATTGCAGTGGACGTGATCAGGCCTGTTTGGATCCTCGTGCCAAAGTGCCACAGGGTAGCTAGGTTTTTAAAATTCCAGTAAAGTCAAGTCAAGCCCTTCATTCATGAAAAGGACCTGTGCAGGGTTTGTTTATGTGCCCAAATCTGAGTACAAAACGTTGAGGAAGAATTAACAATGGTCATGAAATCATAATGCCAGTGCTCTGATTGTCTATCTGTCGATCTGTCAATTTGACACAGTAGGCCCTGTGACTTGACTGTGACGTTGAGCCTGTTCAGACTGTAAGCAATGAGATATCAGAATACCCTTTGACAGAAAGTGCAACCCATACTTTCCACTGCATGGAGAAAAAAAAACATTGGAAATGCTCTACTTAACTGTTTTAAACTTCATAATTGGGTCGTTTCGCATTGGTGAAGACATAGTGGATATGGATGACTATAATGACATGTCCAAAATAGGCATGCCAGGTTGGAAGTGGATTTTAGAAAAAGACCAGAAATTGTAAAATTAAATAAAATAGTCGACCAAAATGTCTGCTTGAGAAATTGTTTTACCCTAGTCACATTAACTGGATCGTACAAGCAAGCTAGCTTTAGCCGCACTCCTAAACAATCAGATATGCATAACCACTCTGCCCCAAGTTAAGCAAATAAATGGCTATGAGCTCTGCTGGGCACATTTGGCTAAGAATATAAAATGCAAAAGTAGCACAATGGGAGTCACTTTTGTAATCTTCAGCGAAGCTCTCTCTGTACTGAACCTGCCTCTCCCTTCACTCCCACCTGTTGAGGCACGCTCTGTGTGAGCTCACAGACATTCCAGTCCAGACGGGGGTTTCTTTTGACTCCCCAAAACTGCCACACAAGCAGGGGCGGATCTAGGCATGGGCATTGGGGGGCAATGCCCCCCTAAATGCCCAAACCAAACATGATGGCATGCAACAACCCAAGATATTTCAGTGCTTATATTTAAAAGTATTTGAAACACTACTAGTGCTACTAACGTCTCACCGCTAAACCAACATCATTTCATCATTGAAAACAGAAAACTTTGTGTCAGAACTTTTAGCTTTATGCATGCTGCGTGTCTGTTGCAACTCCAACAACACCTGATGTTATTATTGATGCTTTACTTGCCTAATAAAAATGGTAACACAAAATGGTATGGGGGCGGCAATGAAGCCGCCCCCATACCATTTTCTCCTGCCACCCCCAATTGGGAAATGTTACATTCGCCCCTGCACACAAGTCAGTTCTCAACCTTGTTTTCCTCTTGCTGTGCTGTACAGTTGCTCTAAAAGCCTTATTTTTAGGACAACGTCGCTCCAAAATAGCCAGTTTACAAGCTCACGGCATAGCAGAGCATAAATTAGGCATAAGAAAGGACATGTGGGCAAACTGGGAATTATCTTTGTAGCTATTAGCAGCACCCTTTTAAGCTGCTGGGCTTGGCACAGACCAGCCTCTGGCTAGTACCTCCTCAGCCATGTTTTTTAAGATAACCATGGCCACACTGTAAAATCCTCAGGATTCAGGAACCAAATGGACCATAGCAGTCCATTTCGTACACTATTCTACTGTGCCATAACTGCCTTCCCTGAGACACTAAAGTTACTGACATAACTGCTATTCCTGTTAAACACAGAAAGACCACACGCACACGCTCGCACGCACACGCACACGCACACACACACACACACACACACACACACACACACACACACACACACACACACACAGCGTGACCACTGACCGCACACACACTCACAAGCGCGCACACGCACGCACATACACACAGCTGTTTGAAACAAGGCACCTTTAAAATATCTCCTATTGCAGAATATGTGGAACCAGTACCACGTGTTTTTAAAGCTTTTGTAACATCACACCATTGTTGTTGTCAATTCCTCCGGCACAGGCATGTATCAGAATCACTGGCTGAGGTGATGTGTTATTACATTACTAAGTTGCAGAGGGTATGAAGCTTTAAGAGACCTCGGTGATGAAACTGGAGGTACTATATACTGCCTGAAAGGCAAAACCCGACACAAGTGTTATGCAAAGCAAGTCTTCAAAGAATTCCCACTGAGAGGAATGAGGATACTGATACAGTAGTTGATAGTGACTCCCTATAACAGAGAGACACTATTCAGCCTGCTGAGATAAGTTCCACCAAAGTCAAATATGGACGGTGGCGAGCTTTGATAAATGGGATTATCAGAAAGGTGCACTCAAATTAAGTGACCAGCTGTCGTATACAGTACCTTATTGGGATATGTGCGTTAGGATGATGTCATAGTATGCAAATTGAAGAAAGCAATTCATTCGCTGAATTTGAATTTCTTCAATTTCTGCTGCCATTTCTGCTGTCATTTCTCAAGGCAACCAACTGAGAATGATCTTGGTTGGTTTGCACGATTTTTTTTTACACAATACAAATGTTAATACACAAAAGATAAAGTATTGTAAAACAAAAAACAAAAAAACACTGATGCTCTGTTGTGTTCATTCTAGTGAGAGTGTGCATGAGTTGCACAGCAACATTGATATTACTATTAGATAATATTAATGTTACGTATGTTACATGTTGTGCGTTTGTCCTTTGTCAAATACTTAAGGTATTTGCATGTCCACAATACCTCCTGTGAATATAATGACTAGCATTAAGTTAAGTAATGAAAGGATAGAGAGAGTGAAGTGGAGCGACAGCCCTGCTCCCCCGCTACTCATTTCTGTGAACGTTGTTCCATGTGCAATTTTAACTTTTGGCATGAGTGGCCAGAAGTTAAAGCCCGGACCCAGTATTAGGTCCATTAGGGCCCTGTAGCCAGTGTTGCCAACTGCCAAAATCCAAAATGCACTAGTGGCACTTCCAAAATGCACTAGAATGCACTAGAGCGGTGGTTTTCAACCATTTTCATAGCGGCCAGGGACCACTATTTATTCTGCATTTTAGCCACGGAGGACCACCATTTGAGTTTAGTCTCTTGGACTGATTTAGTCTCTTGAGAGCGTAAACGGGACCATTTGGTTTGAGTTACAAATCTATAAGGGTCCATTTACCAATGGTCCTTTCTAGGTTACCAATGGTCCTTTCTAGGAAGGAAGGAGGACTCATAGGAGGATCATAGGAGGAAAAATAGTGAAAACCGAGGGTTTTATCTCTGGCGCCTGTCAACCAATTTCGCACCAACTCACCAGCAAAAAAGCATAGTTTTTCCGCCAGGAGTTTATCACTAATTTTGCCGCTAGTGGGGTCTGGGAAAAAAGCTAAATATAGCGTCAAATGCGCCAAGTTGGCAACTCTGCCTATAGCTTCGACATTGGAGAACTTCACTAGGGGCTTTTACTGATCTTTTGACGTGACGCGTCCCAACTTCGCACCGTAACTCCGTAACTATAGGCTGTAACCACCACCAACCATGCTGAAAACAGCCTAGTAGTGAACAGAGTCCTGCAGGCAGGCAGGGACAGCCCTGGGCTGCCACACTGCCACCACAGAGCCATCATCAATCATACCCCCAGACATCCATTCTCACCAGTTTCCCCAAACCCTAAACTGGGGTTTTACAAGCCTCTGGCTGGAGTCCATACGACTAGTATAGACCTGTAAGAACTGCAGAGAAGATGAACACACATAAAATAGAAGCTATTTGTTGTATGTGTTCTTCTTAGTAAAGATAGTGGTAGTGGCAAACTGTCAGTGTTTGTCAGGTACTTTTTACGCCTTCTAGTCCACAGGCACACACACTATGAAGTCCTGGGAAGAACTTGTCCTTGGCTTTACCTCAAAACCTACAGTGCAGTGAATTAGGAGAGAGGGAAATACCTCAAATGAAGAGACCACAGTAAATGCTACCACATGCTCTATTTGCGCACACACATACACATGCGCGTTCACACACGCACACACACGCGTGTTCACACACACACACACACACACACACACACACACACACGCTTGCTATACATATCCTCTGTGTCTGCGCACTTGTCATTGGTTATCGGTTCCATAATATAGTTTGTTTAGTTTTAGTTAGCCAGCCTTACAGTTTTATTTTTCTAAATTCTTGTTGCTTTTGGGTGGAAATGCATCTCCAAGCAAGCATTGGGCTGTGATTTGCGAAGCTGGGTAGCCTGTGTGCTACAGTATTGCTGCCCTCCAAAGCTTGACTGCCCCCTCTAGGCCCTAGAGGGGGGAGTCAAGCTTTGGAGGGGCAGGGGAGGGGCCGAGGATGACGACACGTTGGTGAGATCAAATCAGATCAGCTCATCTGCCGTCTAAAAAGTGACGGCACCCCGCCTCCCTAGGCCCAAATCATTTCAGGTTAGGCCAGGCTAGAATGGATATAATGCAGTACTGTCTTGAGAAATGGCAGTCTATACCAATTCAGAGTAGAGGATTCACCAGTTCTATTTAGTACAATGGTTCACATTTCTACAGCACCTACAAAAGGACTTCACAATAGTGATAGACCGATTATCGGCCGCGGCCGATTATCGAATTCGATATTCATGATTTTATTAATAATCGGTATTGGTGCTCAAAATAAATAATCGAAAAAAGAGCAGCCGATTATTTGTATTTATTATAAATGTTCAAAAATTGGACATCGACCACTTTCATTGAAGATCCGGTAGATTGTGGTGGTAAGGAGATGTATAGCTGTGTGTCTCTCACCTCATGTATTTATAGATTTATCCAAATTATCCAAAATCTATTTTCTCTTTTTCTTTTATGTCTGAAGCTCTGTGCCTGTACTTGAATTAAAAAAGATGCATTTGATGGAGGGGAAACTGAAACACTTTTGCTGCTTCCGCACTTTTATTCTATTAAAGTAAATAATAATCGTATCGGCTGATATCGGCTATCGGCCTTTTTGATGTTCCACTAATCGGTGATCGGAAACATCGGCCAAAAGTCTGATCGGTCGATCTCTAATTCACAATGTGCATTACACATAGTTGGCTCATTTACACACATATTGACACAAGCCGATCACAAGGCAGAAACCGGCTCACCGGGAGCAGTTATGCCTGATTTAAAACATACTGCATGCTGTGTCACACACCTAAAGTAGCAGGAGCTACTGCAAGCTTCCAGAGTGTTGCGTTGAAAGCTTGCAGAGCGGCTCTGTTTTTTTTTTGTGCACAACCCAGTCATTGGTTCCTAAAGTGCGGTCCGGGGGCGACCCCAGGGGTCCCTGAGGAAGTTCAAGGAGGTCCGCAGCTAAATGAGAGTGCACAATGGAGCCAAATGGGCCCATTTGGTTTCATTTGTACACTCTCAAAGTTAAACTGACATTGATTTTTTATTTTACGATTTTACTGTAAATTGGGGGTCCCCAAAGATAGAAATGCCATTAAATGGGGATCTGTAGACTAATATGAATGTCCAACAGACATGTTGGACATTCACATTTGACGGTTTTGCTTTCTCTAAAATCCACCCTGGAATTGTGGACAAAAACAAAAGAAATCTTTAGTATTTGGGGGTCTGTGGGGCCAAAATATCATTGGGTGGTCCGTGGCACAAATGTTGAATAAATAGTGGTTCCTGGTGTCAAAAAGGTTGAAAACCAGTGGTCTACGAGATCAAGACAAGATGTTCCCATTGCTCCCGAGTCACTGCTGCCTCGTTGGTCGTCTGGTCGATATGACTGAGGTTATTGTCATACTGGCCTTAGAAGACCTGCATTATATTCCATTATATTCTCACGAGAGAGAGAGAGAGAGAGAGAGAGAGAGAGAGAGAGAGAGAGAGAGAGAGAGAGAGAGAGTGCGCCAAGGCAAGCCAACACGTGGTTCCAGAGCCGACACAGTTGGCACCGAAATTCAGACAGCTTTTTCCTCTCTTGTCATGCCCCTCCCCCTTCACTCGTCGCTCACTTCCTGTCTTTGTCAGGCCTGCCTGACTCACAACTCGCACTGAAGCCCCAGACAAAACATTTACTGTAGAATAGATAGTCAGGCTGCGCAGTTTGTATATGAACTCTTACACACACACACACAGACTCCACATTGTATAGGATACACTACTCTGTGTCAGCTGTGTCTAATATACTCATGAATCTAAATCTTTACTTTACTTGTGTGTGTCGACTTGCTACTGAAAGCTAGTTCATATTATAAGTTTGTACCCGGGAACGCGTGTAACTGTAAAACCAAACTATTTGCAGACTTGAGAGACCACAGCTGGCATTACTACTGATCCCATGGTAGCCCAAGGTTGGCACAAAAATGCAAATAAACATTACATTCCGAACCACAGAGGAGGGGAAAAAACGCACGAGAACAGCCACAAATGGTCCCTGCATGGTCGTTCTTTTCCCAAATAAGCGTACGTTGACGCTCAAGTCAGAGAATACATTACATGTGGTACAAACATAATGTACATGTGGCCAGCACACCTGCTTATTAATTACCCCATTTTGTCCTGAGCCTCAATTCGAGTTTCTGACACCAGATTATACAGTAGTTCCTTACACTTATACAGATTATAGCTGCAGCAACATTCTAGCTTTTGACTCTAGATTCTACAGTAGTTTCCTACACTAGAGTCTAGTTATTGACACTAAATTAGAGTTTCTGATGCTAGGATCTACTTTTTGATACTAGAATTTACTAGTAGAGAACATATTTCAAGCCAAGGACCACCAGAATTATCCATATGTGGCTGCAAACCTGAAAACATGTTGTTCTAGGGATCCCCCAGAAGCAAAAAAAATGAGTTAAAAATGTTTGCTTCCAAAATAATGTACTCAGAGATTTGCAGCACATGTTCACAATTTTTCAAAAATAGCACAACTACAAGCTCATATCGCGCCACTCGGTGGCGCGTTATGAGCTTGTAGATCTGCTATTTTTCCAACAGCTAAAACACCAAAACGCCAGGGTCGCATGGTGGTCAGCGGCCTCGAGAGGTGGAGACAGCTTATCGCTAACATCCGGTGGACAGCTTTCGGTCCTTGGCAACCCGTTAACATGTTGGTGCCTGGTTGTGCATCATGTACGACACGACCGCAACGATAAGGGCCAACTTCCTGAAAATGTTTTCTCGTTGTCCCTTTTGCAAAGAGCTAGCGGCTCCCATTGTCCTCGAGGGCAGGGGAGGGGCAGTAACCATGGGGAACACCGTGCACAGACAGAATCTGTGCTGTGGCTATAGGCCATATCTTCCTGTTTTGAGGGATGACACGCAGCTGCATGTGTGATGTGTGGGCGTGTGATGCTAGGGGCCCTCTGTGTGTGTGTGTGTGTGTGTGTGTGTGTGTGTGTGTGTGTGTGTGTGTGTGTGTGTGTGTGTGTGTGTGTGTGTGTGTGTGTGTGTGTGTGTGTCTGTGTCTGTCTGTGTGTGTGTGTGTGTGTGTGTGTGTGTGTGTGTGTGTGTGTGTGTGTGTGTGTGTATTGTCCCTCACTCCAGGAACTGTTGCTGAATACACTGCCAGCCAAACATTCTATTTATAGGATCTGCACCTCAAGAGATTTTGACAAGTTCTGGAAAATGTCCCTACAGTGCTTGGATTTTTTCTTTTTTCTTTTTCCTTTTACACAGAAGTCAAACGAAAGACCTTGAACGTTCAAATGCCCAGATGGCCAGCCTACATCGTTCTAAATCACCTTCCACCACATCACTGTCGTGACCAAAGTTATGTAGCCTAATTTCACATCTTCCTAAATGAACAATCTTTAGGCAAGTTAGGCTTCAACAGGCCGCAACTCCCTGTGCAGATGAGCAAAGGCATATGAAAGAGAACAGAATCTTATTGGCACCTTCTGCGTGATTGTGGGTCTATATGAATGGGTACCACTGAACTTAAACATGTGGAGAGAATAGGGATCCAAACTGCCGCTTGGTGACAATTGGTTGGACCTTCCATTATGAACAATACTAACCATAATCTCTAAACCCTAACCCTAAACATAACCATGGGAGCAAGCATGAAAGCAGCGTGTGTTTGCCAGCATCAATGCGTTCGTACTTCGGATCAGTCCCCAAATGGCTTAAGTCAGGGGTTTTCAACCTTTTTGATACCAGGGACCACCTAAAGATTTATTTTGCTTTTGTCCACAATTCCAGGCTGGATTTGGGGAACAAAACAGTCAAATATACAGGTCGACATGATGGTGTATATTTTAACTCTTGAGAGTGTAAAAATGAAACCAAATGGACCCGCAAGGGTCCATTTGGTTTCATTTTTACGTTCTCAAGAGTTACATCTGGTAAACCAACTTAGCTGGGGACCACCTGAAACCCTCTCAAGGACCACTGGTGGTCTCCGGACCACTGGTTGAAAACCCCTGGGTTAAGTGGTTAATCAATCCATCTGTACACAAGTACAAGTTTATCTTTTTTTCTGTTGTTTCACTGATATGGTAAAAAATAAAGTGTAAAAGAGTGATCCAAAAGTTTCTTCTTAGCTATTCAATTCATTGACAGAATAATTGCTGAGAAGATCATCAATCGCAGCACCCGAAGCTGGGTGATATGTACAAAACAGTACATGCGTCATTGAAGGCATTTTTTTTAGACTGGCAGGTTCATTCGGCTAATGTACGAAGTCCTCACTCACCACTAAAGTGTTCTCTCTCGCTCTCTCCTGCCCCCCACAGGTCTGTCCGAGGAGTGCAGGGTTCAGACTCCAGCCTTCACCGATGCGGTCCGATATCACCGGCAAGCCAAAGGAATCTATGGCACCTGGGACCTGATGTGCGGATCACCGGCACAGGTGGGAAATCACTTTGCTGCAGGGAAATACACACAGCAAAATGCTCAGTGTTATTTGAACGGTTTGTTAAATTAACTCAGAGTTTACATTTTGATCACACTTACACTGTGCCCTGCTATGTGCTGTACTGTGCTATGTTATACAGACCCTAATATACAGTAATTAACCATATGAACCCTACCATATAGGGCCTCTTGAGAGGCCGTTAGCTTGTGTCTACACCATAACACACACAGACGGAAGAGTGTGACACACTCAGCTGAGTTATGAGATGAGGTTGGGGATCGTTTAGCATTTCCCATTCAAATGTCATGAAAGCGCACACTTTGATGTGAGATTCTTTCCCGTACAAACACAAGAGAATGGCACGCATTGGGACAAGGTGGGGCCCACACACACACACGCACGCACACACACACACACACACACACACACACACACACACACACACACACAACTTCTTTAGAGGTGCGCTACTTTCATAAAGAGTGTTTTGTTTTGTTGTTAGTTCACTGGAATCTGGACTTGTATGTCCGGCTCTCCTGTGCGTGAATAAATAGACAGGAGAATTTGTCGCGGCCATTAATTACGCCGGAATATGTTTACTTTACCTAAGAGTGTGTGTGTGTGCATGCACACAGTGTTGCCAACTTGGCGCATTTGTCGCTACATTTAGCTTTTTTTCAGACCCTCTAGAGCCAAAATTAGTGAAAAGCTCCTGTCGGAAAATCTAGAGTTTTTTGCCTGTTGAGTTGGGGTGAAATTGATTGACAGGCGCCAGAGATAAAACCCTCACTTTTCACCATTTTTCCTCCTACGACACTGGTTTTCAACCAGAGGTCCCCATGCTAAATGATGGACAGTTGGTTAATCTAAACACATCTAGCGCATTCTAGTGCATTTCGGATTTTGGTATTTTGTGTGTGTGTGTGTGTGTGTGTGTGTGTGTGTGTGTGTGTGTGTGTGTGTGTGTGTGTGTGTGTGTGTGTGTGTGTGTGTGTGTGTGTGTGTGTGTGTGTGTGTGTGTGTGTGTGTGTGTTTACTTGAGGCCAGTGGCACTATAACCACTCTTCCTGCCTCTCTGCATCCAGCATCTGTATGTGGTCTCAATTGGCCCAGTGTGTGCACACATGCGTGGCGCACAGGAAATGGCGGCTGCATGTATGTATGTATGTATGTGTGCTCTGTGTTTTCACTGGAACAGACATTATGTTGGGCCTGTTTGTGTGTTTTCCTTCGGGGTTGGGAGGATCGGGGGCTAGTTTTTTTCCCCCTACACCCTTTACCAACCCCGATATAACCTGTTGTCATAGAAACCGTAGTGTGTGTGCGCACGTACGTGTGTGTGTGTACATGCATGTACTCTGACATGTCCCCGTGGGGGTTGGAATAATGGAGGGGGTGTTAGCGGTCATTTGGGCCTTTAATAATAGGTCATGTGCTGCAGTAGTCTGTGTAAGTGGAACTCCAGTGCCTGCCAGAAACCTAAACGACATATTCTTAACCTTCTCAACAATTGTTAGCATATTGTCAATGTCAGGCATTTCAGGGTTTTTCGTAAATTCGTTTGCCGTGTAATGTAGAAAATTAGGTTGGTGGCTGAAAAATAGCTGATCTACATCAGACAATTTTGTACATACGGTCACATTTGTTGCCTGTACTGACGATGACATGCCCGTACATAGAAATAGAGGTGGGGGAAAAAGGAGGGGGCCTAGCATAGATCTCTGGTGGACCCCAGTCTACAAAGTGTAAAGGTTTTTAAGTGGATAACTCTTATCTCGGCATCCAGACAGGAATTGGAATCCATTTGAGAGTGTTTCCAATATCATCTGGCTAGTTTACTTTGTTTCCATTTGAAATATACAGTACCTGTTGTTAAATACTAATCATGGTTTTAGTGAGTAAGTATTTTGGGATCATAAATCCATGGACAATGTTGGTTATTAAACCAACATTTAATACTTATAATAATGAATAATAATAATGAATAGTATGGCAGAACTGCCCTGGCCTTATAAAATGTGGTGAATAACTTACGATGCTGCTCGACAATATCTAAGCTTTTTAGATTCACATTCATTAAACGGGAACTCCACCCATTTTCAATTTTTTTCTGAGAGCGTACAAATGGAACCAAATGAACCCTAACAGGGTTCATTTGGTTGCATTTTTACACTCTCCGAAAAAAGAAGCGTCTAAAGAAATCCATTAACATGGTGAAAATACATCTTGATGATGTCATCAAGATGTTTCACCATGTTAGTGGTTTTCTTCAGACCTCCATTTCTTGGGAACACAGGATTTATCATGTCCACCCATTGCACCCAACATCTCGAAGGTACATCAATGACATAGTAAAATGTTGAAAATGGGTGGACTTCCCCTTTAAACGTTGATGTTCCTGAAGATCAACCATTGCGTCACGTTTCAAGTTCAACAGCAGGCTGCAGTCCTAGCCTGCACTCATGATCAACAAAAGGTCAACAGGTCATCCTTTGACCCACGAGGCCCGACGTTGAATGACAGCCTTGCACAAATAGGGCTTTTGTGTCGTGACTACGAGAAGAAAAAGCACCCTTCAGATTCAAGAGGTGTGTTTTAACATCTTTGAAGGGTAAAAAAAAAACATGTTAGCTTTGTAATTGACCTCTGAACGCCACGGCACGCTGCGCTGTCAGCATGGAGTAAACATCTGCGCATGTCCTATAGGGCAGTAAGAGCCACTGGTTCCCAAAGCCTGTTGGAGATTATTTTGTGTGTTTTGAAATTACGCCGATTAAAAACAAAGGGGAAGGAAGCACAAAGCTAAGGGATATTTACTCGTCGTGACCCATAGATGTGTCCGCAACCCACACAAATGGCTCCTGAACAAGTGTTTGGGTGTGAATGACGCCACCAAAACCTGTGTGGTACGATAACTTAAAGGGGAATTCCCCCCATTTTAATTTTTTTTCCTGAGAGGGTACAAATGTGAACCAAATGGACCCTAGCAGGTCCATTTGGTTCCATTTGTACCCTCTCAGGAAAAATGGGTCTGAAAGAAAAATCATTAACATGGTGAAATACATCTTGATGATGTCATCAGATGTGTTTCACCATGTTAATGATGTTTCCTCCATGTTTAGGAAATACAGAATTGGGGGAACTTTTTCATCACGACCACACAACATCTCTATTATCCTTTACTGCCTGGCGTGCCAACTTAATCCCAGTCATGTCGGGGTGTCGCTTGTCAAAACGAACTGTCATTTCGCAAACACAGTCGCGCTGCGGAGCATACATTAGGCTGGTGGATGATAGAGGACTGAGTTGAAATCAGTGGGCGTTTGTACCATCAGAACTTCATTAAATTAATACCGTTAACACCGCTTTTTTGATTCATATGTGTGTTTTTGGTTTCGCCCGAGCGTGTGTATCCACCAGGCAGTGATGAGAGGAAGCCATTAGGGCTGTTTATCTGGAGATATTTGCTTTGTAAGTCTAAGTAAGCACCACCTGGCTTTCCTGCATGGAAAGCCAAACAGCTTGCGCTCAGGTAAAGGGGAATCCCACCTTTTTAAGTCTTCCGGGCTTACAGTACAGGCAGCGCTGCTCTCGCCAGTGTTGTTTTCGTCTTTCGTCAGGACTAAGACTGAGGTCTGCAGCGTTTTTAGGATGTCGACTAAAATTAGACTATCATGAATAGAAATGACTAAAATGAATAAGCATTTTGCCCAACGACTAAGACTGACTATATGTTTAAAAAAAAGAAAAAGCCTGCCGAAAACAACACTGTTGTTGCTTTTCTGAGGAAACGTAAGCAACCAATAAGTAAATATACTGTACCTACTTATTAGTTATTATACTTGACATACTGACATTTTTTTTTTACTAATTGGGACTGAAGGTTCCGTTGACTAAAAGTGAATAAAACTTTTAGTCAACTCAAGTTTCCGTTAACTAAAACTATCAATGATAGAAATGACAACATGATTTATCCAAATGATTAATATGTGACTAAAACAAATAAGCATATTGTCCAGGACTAATGCTGGCTAAATCAAAAACATGCCTGCCAAAAACAACACCGGCATATTCTCTCTCGTTTGTCGACTATTCCACGCAATTACCGATGGCTGTCACTAAAGGGAAGCATCCGTTACTCGAATCGTCGATATTGTCCGCCTTCAGCATGGCGGCGTGCTAAGATCAAACGAGGCGAGGCGCGTTTCATATTCCTTTCATGCGCACACACGACGTGCACGCACATCCAAAGACAAGTAGTGGTGTCTGTCTGAAGTCACCATGTAGGCTCACTGCTCTGTTTGAACTAACATTTGATCCGTTCCCTTAATCCACCATGTGATTTTCGACTGTTGTGTCAACACACATGAAAGGTTACCTCAGTCTGAGGTTGTCTCCGGCTCTCCACCGGCCCTGTATCCTCATCGTGCCGTCCCGTGTGTCAGTGTGTCTTTACATGAGTGCGTGCACAACATGCATGATAAATATGTACTTGTGTCTCTATGTCATTTTCCTGCGAGTATAGATTCTGGCTAACCTGGTGATGGAGACTCTACACCCAGAGCTGAGAAGCCTGATTGGTCCTCGTCTGAAGGGGAAGATGCAGCAAAGACAGAGGAAGTGGATGCTGGTGAGTTTCCTACTACCATAGGCTGCAACTACACTACCAATTGCACATTCCAAGTCTCGGACCGGGGTGTGACGCCACGTCCTCCTCACTGACACAAGAACACAGATTTTTCAGAATCTAGTGTCAATAACTATAGAATCTAGTGTCAAAAAATGTTTTTTTTTTTTTTTTTTTTTTTTTTTGCACTACTGTATTGATTATTGTACAGGACCCAAACGGAAATAAGGCCGCAAGGTCTTTTTTTGGTGTTCCTTTTGGATCAATACTTGCTTGACTGTACTGTGTACTGTTTCGCTATTTATTTGTCTAATAAAATATTCAATCAATCAGAAACTATCATTTAGTGTCAATAACTAGAATCTAGTGTCGGAAACTACTGTAGAATCTAGCGTCAAAAGCTAGAATGTTGCTGCAGCTAAGAACTTCTGTATAATCAGGTGTCAGAAAATCGAATCGAGGTTCAAGACTTCAAGGATATATTACTGTATCCTAGACACGTACGTGTACAGTACATGTGCTTTTAGAAAAGGCACCACTGTATAACTTTAGAGCATTTTTAATCGGTCTAAAAAATATATATATGTTTGGTCCCACCGGCCAGATCTCTGACGCGGTGTACAAGCAGGTGCTGGCCCAGACCACTGGCCACTACGACGCCTTGGTCCAGGCCTGTGAAGCCCAGCGGCCCCCGCTGGACGCAGCCCTCCGCACGGACATGGACCAAATCATCACCTCCAAGGAGCACGTGAGCGGCAAGATACGAGGTAAGGAACCACATTGGGGGAGTGGGACATGGACAGCAGGGTAGAGGGAGAGAGTGACGTGCGTGCATGCATGCCGAGCGTTCGTGTGCAGTGTTGCCAACTGCCAAGATTCCAAAATGCACTTGTGGCACAACCGAAAATGCACTGGATTGCGCTAGAGCAGTTGTTTTTCCAACCATTTTCATACCAGGGCTCACTAGTTATTCGGCATTTTAGCCACGGAGGAGGAGCGCCATTCGATGTTGACTTTAGTCTCTTGTACTAATTTAGGAGAAATAACTGGCAAAATAACTATTTCTAAATGTGTAGATTCTTGTAAATTGGGTAATTCAGATGTTTACATATAAATTAACTCTTGAGAGCGTAAAATGAAACGGGTCCATTTGGTTTCATTTTACGATTTCAAGAGTTACAGACCTATAAGGGCCCATGTGGTTACCAATGGTCCTTTCTAGGACTCATAGGAGGAAAAATGGTGAAAAACAAGGGTCTTATCTCTGGCGCCTGGCAAACAATTACGTCCCAACTCACTTACAAAAAAAAAACTCCGCCAGGAGTTTTTCACTAATTTTGGCCCTAAGTGGGCCTGGAAAAAAGCTAAATATAGCGACAAATGCGCCAAGTTGGCAACATTGTTCTTATGTACAAATAAACATGGTACAGCTACACAGACAGATACAGCGATGCTTGCATACAAATATGCATGTGCAGTATATACTGTACGTGTATGTTATATATACAGTATACACATGCATACATACAGTACATACAAACAGCATGGTAGGGGTGTAGGGCCAGCTTTGTAATCAGAAGGTCACCGGTTCACCTTCCAGCCCGCCCCAACGCGTCCCTGAGCAAGGTGCTTCGATAATAAATTACATATGTACCTTTTTTTGCTCGACACCAATGTCGGTTTACTTACAGCTGTCCAAATATTATGCTATGGAAAACCCTTTCGCGTCACTTGATGCCTACTGTCCCGTGGTAACACGAGCTCCGCCTGTATGGGAACCGTCCGCCATTGTTTGGCCTCGGCGCTGCTGGCCTCAGCGAGAGAGAGAGAGAGAGAGACGTGGGGCTGTGGTTTCTCTGCTACGAGGATTTCTGGCACATGGAAGTGATCAGACTGGTCACTGTGAATGGCACTCATACAGTGCTCGGTCGGTGTTGCGTTTCAGCACCGTTTTGTTTGGACACTTGGCACTTACAGGAAACCTTTGCGTTGTAACCCTACCCTCCGTCCGCCTTCTCGCGTTACGGACATCCCTGACGACAGTCTGCCTTTCACTCTCGTCTCAGGCTTTCTACCTGTACTCACTCTCCCTGTTGCCCCGTCGCCAGTATCGCAAACTGACAAAATCCAAAATGCACTAGTGGGCGCTTCCAAAATGCACTAGAATGCGCTAGAGCAGTGTTTTTGTTTTGTTTTTCAACCATTTTCATACCGAGGCCTACTATTTATTCTGCAATTTAGCCACAGACCACCATTTGATGTTGCGTTTTTAGTTTCTCTAGACTAATTTATGAGAAATAACTGGCAAAATGTTAGTCAAAATAGCATTTTCTAAATGTGTAGATTCTTGAAAATTAGGTAATTCAGATGTTTAAATGTGATTTAATGGTTTCATTTCACACTCTCAAGAGTTACAGATCTATAAGGGTCCATTTGGTTAGCAATGGTCCTTTCTAGGAAGGAAGGAGGACTCTACCATAGGGAAAAATAGTGAAAATTTAGGGTTTTATCTCAGGCGCCTGTCAACCAATTTCACCCCAACTCACCAGCAAAAAAGCACTAGACTCTCAGCCAGGAGTTTTTCCACTAATTTTGGCGCTGGGGGGGGTATGGGTGAAAAAAGCTAAATATAACAACAAATGTGCCAAGTTGGCAACGGACAGAGAGACGGACCTCTCTGTCCGTCTTATACTCAAACTAATGGTTCTTCGTGATGACGTTCTGCTTTCCTCCTGGGTGAGGAGATTTCGAGTCAGTCACCCTTCACCGTTTAAGTGTGCTTGGCACAGTCATCATGTTTTCTTCCGTTTTTGTTTCCCAGGGAGCCAAAAGTGGACCAGCCACATTCCATCACTGTATAGGCCCAGTCTAGTCTTTTATGCATTCTCAATGCCAGGCCACGCAAGTCCAGTTGAAAGAAAAGAAATGATATGCGGGGACCTGGATTTTTGACTTCAGGACCCCGGCATGTTTAACCACTAATGTATGCAGTTTTGTTGTCGCTGGGCACTGTCAGAGTCACGTCACGGCTCAATACCTGATCCTCATCCCGGCCCACGTGTTAGACAACAAAGCACCAGGGAGTGTAATTGGTTTTATATTACCAGTGGTGTACACGCCAACAGCTTGCACAGTTGTCTGTACACGTCGTTATAAATTTAGGTATTGCATTAACCATATCGCAATATCACATTAACCAATTATGGCCTCATAGAGCAAGAGTCAGATTTACAGAATTTGTTCATGGTACTAGAGATGTCCCGATGCCACTTTTTCATTTCTGATGCAATCCTAATACTACAATTTATGTGCTAGCTGATACGGATGCCAGAGAAGAATATACAGTATATAATAATATAAAACATGAAAAAAGGCCTTATGTAAATTACACCATCCAGGAACCATTAACTCAGTGCCAATACATGACCCGATAATGACAAATAAGGGCTGATAATGATACTTTTCCGATACCCATACAGTATTTGGCGATAACGATACTTTTCCCCCCGATACCGATACAGTATCGGGACATCCCAAGTCGCTACATATTTGAGGTCTATTTTTATGGGTGAGCCGTACCAGTTGCATTTAGTCTCTTCTGTCATCACACACATCACAAACACACGTCTTGAGGGCATAAGTGGACACAAAACCAATGTCTAGAGGGCGTAGATACCACAATGACATTGAAATGAGCTTCTCTGGCCTTGACCCACAGAGGCTGTAGCCTTTGGTCAGTGGTCACTCCGTGGTCAGGGGCGGATCTAGGCATGGGCATGGGGGGGGGGGGGGGGACAATGCCCCCTACATACCCAGTCTGCCCGTCCCCCCGTCCCCAAACACGATGCCATGCAAAACAACCCAAGATATTTCTACTAGTACTAACTACAGTTGTGTCACCACTACACCAACAGCATTTCATCAGAAACAGAACAGAAAACTTTAGCGTTATGCATGCTGCATGTGTCTGTTGCAACTTCAACAACAACTGATGTTATTATTGATGCTTTACTTGACTAATAAAAGTGCTGTAACTGAAAATGGTATGGGTGCGGCTTCATACCATGGGCGATGAAGCCGCCCCCATACCATTTTCTCTTGCATGCCCCTCCAACATGTTCTCTTGCTCCCCCAAATGGGACATGCTACATCCGCCCCTGTCCGTTGTTGGTTTCTGCAGAGGGTTGTGTGGCGTGTGGGTGTTTATAGATGATGGGCTGCGTGAGTCACCAGCACTGGTGGAGGAACTACTACGATTTTTGCAATGTAGAAAATACTCAGGCACAAGTGAAAAGTCAAATATGGAATAAAAGATATTGGCATGTACCAAAGTATCACAACAGGTTGTGATTGTGATCTTGATGAGTGGCTTTTTTTTAATAGACAAAAGTCTAAAACTGAGTTTATAACTAACTCAATTGTAACCAGTGTTGGGCAGTAACTGAATAAATATTACATTACTGTAATATTACTACAGTAAAAGTAAAGTGCCAAAATGTGTAATAAGTAATGTTACTCTGCCAAAACATGCCTCATTACTTGTTACTTTTGAGCTGGTTGTTGCATGTGAAAATAGAACACACTTACTAACAACAGAGATGCACAGTAGTTTGTAGATCCTAATCCACCGCAGTATTATCACATACAAATTATCGCAGTTGTGGCTAAACAGATTGTGTTGTTGCGGGTGTGTTTGTGTGTATTACATGTTACATTGTAACATGTAATATATTATTCTTTGATTCTAGTGATACGTAAAGTAATATTACTTTTTCCAAAGGGGTCATGGGTAAAGTAAAGATATTACTCTCCTAACACTGATTGTAACTAACCTTTAAATGATTGTTCTGCCGCAAATCGGACAATATTTGAAATTGTCGCCACTGGGATACAGTGGAGTTGGAGCACAAAGCACTAAAAAAAAAGAGGACGCACTCCAGTAAAGTGTGAACATACTGGTCACCACTCACCGCTAGCATCCATCCACTAATCGTCCATCTCTCCGTCTCCGTGTGCAGCTCTGGTGTTGCCCAAGGCCGAGCAGATCCTGAGGAACAACATCCAGCCGTACGTCAGCTCCATCCTGGAGGCGCTGATGGAGCCCACCAGCCGCGGCTTCTCCGAGGTCAGAGACGTCTTCTTCAGGGAACTGGTGGAGATCAGCAAGAACTCTGTCAACGGAGCAGGCAAGGACAAGTTGGGAGAGGTGAGCCAGAGCATTATTAACTATTAATTAACCCCCATAAGCTGCAAGATCAACGGAAAATTTCCGTCCTTTATAGAGCAGGGGCTTTTCAACAGGTGGTCGTCCGGGGACCACCACCAGTGGTGGCTGCGAGGATTCCAGGTGGTCCCCAAGGCTAAATGAGGGAAAGTTTGTTAACCGGATGTAACTCTTTGAGAGCGTAAACATGAAAATGGAAAATGTTTCATGTTTACGCTCTCAAGAGTTAAATCTGAATTAGCCCTGATGTCTACACAACTAGAGAATGTAGAAGATTAATGGTCATTTTGATTTGTATGTTTGACTGTTTTGTTTCTGAAATCCGGCCTGGAATTGTGGACAAAAAAAAGCAAAAGAAATCTTTAGTTTTGGGAGGCCTGTGGGTCTAAAATGTCATCAAATGCTGAATAAATAGTGGGCCCTGGGATGAAAAATGTTGAAAACCACTGGTGTATACCCCTGTGTGTCTTATCTGACCTATGATTAGTGTCGGACAGCACCTTGAATGTTTTGCAAAGGGCTGTCAACGTTGCAGCACTAGACTTTTAATTAAGTGCCAGGGAGTGTCCTCAAGTGCTCTGTTCACTGTGTTCAGTACCGGCTGCTCTCTTAGGCAGACCATCTCTTAAGTAAAAACCTATACTTTGCCGTACAACAGAATCATCTGCCACAAATAGACTCATCTATAAGCTCACAGTGAGCTTACAGATACCTATTCTTGGTCCATCACAGCTTCATACAAGCAAGCATGAATTGGGCATTAAATGGGGAATTCCACCCATTTTTAACAAAAAGAAAGAAAAGAAGCGTCTAAAGAAATCCATTAACATGGTGAAAATACATCTTGATGATGGCATCAAGATGTTTCTCAATGTTAGTGGTTTTCTTCAGACCTCCATTTCTTGGGAACACAGAATGGGGGAACTTTTCTTTATCATGTCCACACAACACCTCAAAGGTACATCAATGACATAGTACAGGGGTTTTCAACAGGTGGTCCGGGGACCACCAGTGGTCCCTGAGAAGGTTCCAGCTGGTCCCCAACTACATTGGTTAACCAGATGTAACTCTTGAGAACGTAAAAATGAAACCAAATGGACCCTTGCGGGTTCATTTGGTTTCATTTTTACACTCTCAAGAGTTCAAATATTCATCATCTTAATTAGCCCAAGTCTACACAACTAGAAGATTAATGGTCATTTTGATCTGTATGTTTGACTGTTTTGTTTTCCCAAATGCCAAATAAATGGTGGGCCCCTGGCATCAAAAAGGTTGAAACCCCCTGACATAGTAAAAAAAATATTGAAAATGGGTGGAGTTCCCCTTTAAGGCGATAATGGTCTTTCTCTCCCTCTTTTCCCCTTTGTACTTTCCCATGCACTCTCTCCCTCCACAGCACATGGACAGGATGTCCATGCTGGCGTTTCACCCGGTGAAGATGCAGAGCTCCTATGAGAAGGTAGAGCAGCTGAATCTGGAGGGTCTGCAGCAGAGGTTCGACATCTCCCAGCCCTCTGTATTTGTCCACAGGGCTCAGATCCTAATGAGAGAGGTGAGCTGGCCCTGTCTAGTGTCTACCCAATTTTGTGTGACAATAATGCATATCCAATTGAAAATATATGTCAAAATAAAGAGTTGGCACTACAACATACCTGGGCCCGGGGGCCAAATGCGGCCCTTTGGCTGACTCTGACCGGCCCGTGAAAGGGTTTTAAACCAGTGGTCCGGGGATCACCAGTGGTCCTTGAGAGAGTTCCAGTTAAATATGAAGAGTTGGTTACCCAGATGTAACTCTTTGAGAGCGTAAAAATGAAACCAAATGGACCCTTGCGGGTCCATTTGGTTTCATGTTTACACTCTCAAGAGTTAAAATATTCATCTGAATTAGCAAGAGAATGTAAAATAATGTTTTTTTTTATATCTATGTTTGCCTGTTTTGTTTGTGAAATCCATCCTGGAATTGTGGATAAAAGCAAAAGAAAGTTTGGGGATCTGTGGGGCTAAAATGTCATCAAATGGTGCTGCGTGGTTCAAATACTGAATAAACTGAGGCCCCTTGTGTCAAAATGGTTGGTCTTACTCTTACTTTTATCTTGAAATTAAATTAATATTAGGCAGACTTCAGTTCAGCCTTTAGTCGTGGCACTCCACAATATTTCATGTATCTCATTTGGCCCTTTGGGAGAAATAATTGCCCACCCCTGCACTACAAAGATCCCATGTAAGCAATCTTGAAGAGAATGCCTCCATCTTGCTACCGACAGTAGCCCCCACTGTTTTCTACTGAACTCTAGTCCCACCTCGTGGATGCAGGAGGTACTGCAACTGAGAAGTGCTCAAAAAGAGCAAAGCATGGCTTTGCAGCAAAGCTCTGTGACAGTTTATCTTTGAGGGTGTGCAAGTGAACCTACAAGGACCATTTTATGTATGTGTGACGGGAAGGACCCCTAGTAATACTTTGGCAATTGTAACCAACCCTTAAATGACTACGCCACTCTCAAGGAGGGTGAGAGACCCTAATTCAATACTGTGTCCCGAATAACAGTCCCCATGCAAGGTACTTTATATGGACAGACGGAGGCTTCTGTGTATACAATTGATTTCACTTTATTCTCAATATCATAGAAGGATAAAAGCAAGCATATTAAAAGTAGACCGTTTACTTGACCTGGTGACACAATACGACACTTCTCATAAAATATCACTGCAAACTGTTAGATAAATAAAACACTACAAAAAGAGCAACTCCAAGGTCGATATTGCACACTCATAACACGCAGTTATTGTTAGTAGGCAAACACAGCACACTAGAAGTGCGAGAGGTAGTACACCGTGGTCATTAGTAAGAGCTACAGTGGAGGGGTTTGCTTTTCTAAAAGCTGTAGGCACACAGTGGAGGCACTAGAGCAGCAAAACAAATAAACAATATAGCTGCAAGCAGCAATAAAACGGGATCAAGCAAGCAGCAATAAGGAGTAAGAACAATACGCACAAATAAGCCCTAGAAACATGGGAGCCTGAACTTCAGAAATACATCAGGTAATTATGGGAGCAGGGCAGGGTTTTTGATTCCTGCCCTGACTGACTCACACATTGTAATCTGGTGTGACTGAGTGAATGATTGGTGAGCTGTGAGTGAGTGGTGAACTGAGCTATGAACTGTCATTAGTGACAACATGGCCGAATAGTGACAGTCAAACAGCCTTGCCCAGCCATGAGGCCCATAGGGCACGTGCCTATCTCCTGTTTCTGTAGCATGAGGCAGCTTGATGTACAAGTACACCCTCTGGACATGACGCTAGTATGACACAGGGTCTTACCCCCAATCCAACCCTTGATGCTGAGTGCCAAGCAGGGAGGCATTGGATCCCGTTTTTAGAGCCTTTGGTATGACCCGGCCGGGAATCGAACCCCGGCCTCCCAGTCTCAGGGCGGACACTCTAACCACAAGGCCACTGAGTTGCTGAATGAGTAAATGATTGGTGAGCTGTGAGTGAGTGGTGAACTGAGCTGTGAACTGTCATTAGTGACAACATGGCCGAATAGTGACAAAACACAACATGGCCGAATGGTGACAACCACCATTACATTGAGTTTTACCCTGGGTTACACATAGAACCATGAACTTAGATGTAGAAGACCACATGAGATTGTGCATGATTGACTCATATTACTAGGTGTCCGTGCCGGGATTTGAACCCAGGAACTCTCATTTCCAAGTCATGCGCTCTACCAATGAGGCTACCCAACAGACACAAGACATACTGGAAACAACACACACATTCAGTGGACTGCTTGGTAAATGGTAAATGGTGCATTTATATAGTGCCTTTATCCAAGGCGCTTTACATTGTGCATCACATTCACCCATTCACACACACATTCATACACTGATGGCAGTGGGACAGGGAAACATCGACACTAACTCTGCAGGAGCCCGGGATCGAACCGGCAACCTTGTGGTTACCATCCGGTTACTCTACCTCTGAGCCACTACCGCTCCTTAAATATGCACAAATAAGCCATAGAAACATGTAAGAAATACATCATGTGATTGTGGAGAAACAGCCGAATAGTGACAAAACACAACATGGCCGAATGGTGACAACCACCATTACATTGAGTTTTACCCTGGGTTACACATAGAACCATGAACTTAGATGTAGAAGACCACATGAGATTGTGCATGATTGACTCATATTACTAGGTGTCCGTGCCGGGATTTGAACCCAGGAACTCTCATTTCCAAGTCATGCGCTCTACCAATGAGGCTACCCAACAGACACAAGACGTACTGGAAACAACACACACATTCAGTGGACTGCTTGGTAAATGGTAAATGGTGCATTTATATAGCGCCTTTATCCAAGGCACTTTACATAGATTGTGCATCACATTCACCCATTCACACACACATTCATACACTGATGGCAGTGGGACAGGGACACATCGACACTAACTCTGCAGGAGCCCGGGATCGAACCGGCAACCTTGTGGTTACCATCCGGTTACTCTACCTCTGAGCCACTACCGCTCCTTAAATATGCACAAATAAGCCATAGAAACATGTAAGAAATACATCATGTGATTGTGGAAACACAGCCGAATAGTGACAAAACACAACATGGCCGAATGCTGACAACCACCATTACATTGAGTTTTACCCTGGGTTACACATAGAACCATGAACTTAGATGTAGAAGACCACATGAGATTGTGCATGATTGACTCATATTACTAGGTGTCCGTGCCGGGATTTGAACCCAGGAACTCTCATTTCCAAGTCATGCGCTCTACCAATGAGGCTACCCAACAGACACAAGACGTACTGGAAACAACACACACATTCAGTGGACTGCTTGGTAAATGGTAAATGGTGCATTTATATAGTGCCTTTATCCAAGGCGCTTTACATAGATTGTGCATCACATTCACCCATTCACACACACATTCATACACTGATGGCAGTGGGACAGGGACACATCGACACTAACTCTGCAGGAGCCCGGGATCGAACCGGCAACCTTGTGGTTACCATCCGGTTACTCTACCTCTGAGCCACTACCGCTCCTTAAATATGCACAAATAAGCCATAGAAACATGGAAGAAATACATCATGTGATTGTGGAAACACAGCCGAATAGTGACAAAACACAACATGGCCGAATGGTGACAACCACCATTACATTGAGTTTTACCCTGGGTTACACATAGAACCATGAACTTAGATGTAGAAGACCACATGAGATTGTGCATGATTGACTCATATTACTAGGTGTCCGTGCCGGGATTTGAACCCAGGAACTCTCATTTCCAAGTCATGCGCTCTACCAATGAGGCTACCCAACAGACACAAGACGTACTGGAAACAACACACACATTCAGTGGACTGCTTGGTAAATGGTAAATGGTGCATTTATATAGCGCCTTTATCCAAGGCGCTTTACATAGATTGTGCATCACATTCACCCATTCACACACACATTCATACACTGATGGCAGTGGGACAGGGACACATCGACACTAACTCTGCAGGAGCCCGGGGTCGAACCGGCAACCTTGTGGTTACCATCCGGTTACTCTACCTCTGAGCCACTACCGCTCCTTAAATATGCACAAATAAGCCATAGAAACATGGAAGAAATACATCATGTGATTGTGGAAACACAGCAGGGTTTTTGGAGACTTGGAGACTCAGACATGAGCATTTTTCAAACTGCTTAAAATGGCAGACACTCTGGGGGTGGAGCTTACCAGTCGAAATTACAGATGTGTTCCACATGAATCAAGGAACGTGTAGAAACAAGTCCCATGATTTTAAGCCAAACGAAGCCTGAGTTATGCTTGTTCAAATGTTTCAGTTTCAAAGAATTGCTATAGCGCCCCCATTTGAGCGATTGGAGCAAGACTGGTTTTAGTGCTATTTGGCATCCCCCTCTACAAAACTGTAAAATCCCAGAAGCAGATTACGTTGCATGTGTAGATTAGGGGCAATAGACGAATTTTCACAAATGAGCAATTTTCATTGGCTCGTAAAAACATCATTTTTTCCACTAAAAACATGATTCACACCCATTCCATGTTTGTATGGCTCCAAAGTTCATGTGTAGGTCATTGTTATGCATTTTGATCAAAGATTGTAGGAGAAGAGACATTTTAACTGTTTTACATATAATTCAAGATGGCAGTTCATCTAAAGGTTAGAGGTGAAAAGTCAGAATACAAAAGTTGTTTGACATAAGCAGACGCATAAGTGAATATAAGTTACATTTCTGAGAGACGAGCAGTTCATGAGTTATGAGTGTTTAAAGTTTGCAATTTCAGTTGAGTGCTATAGCGCCACCATTTGACCAGTGGTCACAGGCTTCGCATCATCACCGTTTGGCATCACCCTCTACCAGATTACCAATTTTCGCGAAAACCGACTGCACGGTTCAGCCAGAACAGCTATTTCTGGTGAAAGGAGAAAAAAAGAGACAGAATCAAGAAGGTATCAAGGTCCACTTCGTGGACTGCTTGATCCCTTAAAAATAAAATGGAGGAAAGGAGCAATGGCTGCCTGTTGACCACTGTCAGCAGTCCAGCCTGCAAGATACAATGCAACTATTAGACACTAATGCTTCACATAATTGGGCATTACAATATGTACATTCAATATACACGTGGGCCTAGCTTCCTACCTCCTAGGTCCAGGCAGTGTACCCAACAGGTAGGATTCAGGCTCTGTTAAGGGTCCAGTCTGACGTTCTAATATTAAATAAAGAATTACAGTATTAATTCCTTTGCAGAATAAAGCTATAGATGTACAACAAGGACAGTGACATAAGGTTGTTTGCATTAGCTGTGAGAATCATACCTATTGTCTGTCTATCAGGCGTGTGTGTAGAGTTTGAGTCTCAGACAAACAGGGGGTCTGCACACAGTAAGTCCTCCCCACAGCTAGCATTAAACACATAAATACAATATTAATTCTCCAGCAAAGGAAATCTGTAAGTGTGCATCAAGAACAATAACACCAGGCTATAATTCACATTAGTATGTCTGTGAGAGTCATACCTGTGTTTTGTGTATAACACTGTGCGTGGAGTTTGAGTCTCGGACAAACAGGGGATGCACACATCTACTCTTCCCACAGCACCACTTGTTGCTAGAAATACAACAATAGTAAGTATCTACACCCAAACCAACTTTAATGAAACATTCCTCTACATTGTGTTAAGCCTCGGTTATTGTTAACATACCGTGGTAGTTTCACTAGAGGTACGTAGGTGCTGCTGGACGCCACTGTTTGTAGTGCACGCACACGCGCATCAAACGCCGACAGAGCGAGGACAAAGGGAGCTTCACTGTTCTCCCCAGAGTTTTAACAGTTCCTGTCAATGCTACCGCAGCTGTGCGCTACTCTGCTCTGCTCTAAGCGGTGGCTCCCAGGTCCTAACGCCCGCCCGTCACATACACCCCCACCTTCAAAGGTTGCCGTCCCGGTAACATGACTGGAGGAGTCCCATGGCCTAAGTGTCACTTGTTGGGAGTGTACTGATGGAGGTGGGGTCGGTCGAGCCAAGGGCAGGGGTAGATGGAATGGGTTTGAATGTTGGCCAGCAGTGGTTCTGTGGGAGCGCCTTACTGCTCCCAGCTCCGGCGGGTGCAGGGCTGTTTCTGACCTTTCTGAGGGTTGTAGTGGGCTGTAGTCTGGGCGTTCTTGAACAGACTCCGCATCCGTGTCTGCGGGCTCTTGAATGACTTCTGCCTCATTGTTCGGTGGTGGGGGGCCTATCTCTGACTCCATTCCTGTCATTGGCACAGTCTCGGGCTGCGGGTTTTGGGGGGGGATGGTTGGATGAACAACGAAACGTGGTGAGAAGCTGTCCTCCTCCTCCATGACACCTTCTAGGGGGGGGGTATCCTCCGGTTGTTCCGGTGGGCAGGGCACTGCCAGCGGTTCTGACACCAAGGCTCCTCCTTCAGTGATGGGCCTTAGGTGTGAGCGGTGAACATTCTTGGATTGTCCTGGATGGTCACGGGACTGTATCTTGTACACTGTACCCACATTGTCATGGCATTTCACCACTCGGTAGATTGTCGACTCCCACACATCTTGAATTTTCCTTCGTCCTGGCCCGTGGTTCCTCCGGTAGACTAAGGTGCCGACGGGGAGAATGGCTGTGGTGGTCGGCGGGTGACGCCTCTCCCTGGCTCCAGCGGCTGCATCCAGCTGTTCTTTGGCCGCTACATACACTGAGGCCAGGTGCTCCTGGTGCTCCTTCACCCAATCATCTGGTGTGGTGGAAGCTGCCTCTTCGTCTGCCCGTCCCAACAGTAAGTCCACAGGCAGCTGGGGTTTCTGCCCAAACATCAGTTCGTAGGGTGAATGGCCAGTAGACTGGTGGACTGTGGTGTTGTAGGCAAACAGTAACTGAGGGAGCATTTGTGGCCACTTTCGCTTCTTGTCAGCTGGCAGTGCGCGCAACAGGTCATGGAGTGTGCGGTTGAACCTTTCGCACTGTCCATTTCCCTGTGGGTAGTACGGAGTCGTCCGGGTTTTAGTTATGCCATACAGGTGGCAGAGGCGTTTGAGCAGTTCTCCTTCAAAGCTGCGGCCCTGATCCGAATGGACCCGTTTAGGGACGCCGTAAGTGTAGAACCATTTCTCAGTCAGGGTCTTGACTACCGTGTGGGCCTTCTGATCCGCAGTTGGATATGCTTGAGTGAATTTAGAGAAGACGTCAGTCACTACCAGTATGTTTTCTCTCCCATCACTGGCTCTCTCCAAGGTGGTGAAGTCGATGGCCAGTACTTCCAATGGTCTGGAGGCTGTTAGATGTCCCATAAAGGTTCTGACCGACGGCTGAACCGCCTTGGAGATGACACAACGTTCACACTCCTTACACCACTGGTCAATGTCCGACCGCATGTTGGGCCAGTAACATCTCTCCCGGACAAGCGCCGTTGTCCTCTCTGCTCCTTGATGGCCATGGTTGTCATGTAGACTGGTCAGTACCTCGGTTCGCAGTGCTTTGGGTAACAGCAGCTGGCATACCGTCTGTCGGCCTGGGGGCATCTGTATTTCCCTATACAACACATTGTCCTTCTCTCTGATCCTCTTCCATTGTCGAGCCAGCTCCAACACCTGGTCCGACTCCCTTGCTCTCTCCATTTTGTTTGGGGGCCGCCGTCTCCTCCAGTAAGTAAGGAATGGTTTGATGACAGGGTCAGTACCTTGCAGAGCCTGCAGGTCAGCTTTCTCCCTCACTGGAGCTGCATCCACAGCCATAGAATTGGCAGTGAGCTGTGGCTGTCCCACCTGGCACTGAATAGAGCTAGTGGCCACCTGTGGAGGGACGGTGAAGCCGGGTGCCATGTCAGGAAGTGCCTGGGGTGCTGGGGTGGTTGGCTGGCGAGACAGGGCGTCGGCATTGCGATTGGTTGTGCCGGGGCGGTACTTGATCTCGAAATTAAAACTTGCCAACTGTGATGCCCACCGTTGTTCTATAGCTGCCAGCTTAGCGGTCTGAAGATAGCTCAAGGGGTTGTTATCGGTGTATACAGTAAAGGGCGTCCCCAGGAGGTATTCTCTGAACTTCTCCGTGACAGCCCACTTCAGTGCGAGAAACTCCAATTTCATGGCGCTGTAGTTGGACATGTTCCTCTCTGTAGGTTTTAGTCCTCGGCTGGCGAACGCAATTGGCCTGCGTACGCCCTCTTGTTCTTGGGAGAGTACCGCTCCCAGGCCCTGGTGACTGGCGTCCGTTTCCAGGATGAAGGGCTTCCTAAAATCTGCATATCCCAGTACAGGAGCGGATACCAACATGTTCTTTAGTGTTTGGAAAGCTTGTTCACAGGGTTCGCTCCAGTGTCCCTCCAACTTAGCACTGACTCTTGGACGCTGCTTCCTGGGGCCTCCTTCCATCTCTCCAACCAGCCGGTGAAGTGGGGCAGCGTGCCTGGCAAACTCTTTTACAAACCGTCTATAGTACGAGCAGAACCCCAGGAAGGAGCGGAGCTCTGTCACGGTTGAAGGTCGTTTCCATTCTGCCACTGCCCTGGTCTTCTCTGGGTCGGTGGCCACACCGTCAGAGGAAATGACGTGGCCCAAGTACTTCACCTCCCGTTGGAAGAAGTGGCATTTGGACATTTTCAGTTTCAGGTTATGCTGTTGGAGTCGATCCAGGACCACCTCCAGCCTCTGCAGATGTTGGCTGAAGGTCGTAGAGAAGATGACGACATCGTCCAAATATAACAGTAATGATTGGAAGCTCTGGTCGCCGAAGATGCGCTCCATCAGGCGTTGGAAGGTACTGGGTGCGTTGCAAAGTCCAAATGGCATTCGGTTGAACTCGAAAAGTCCGAATGGAGTACAGAAAGCCGTCTTCTCTTTGTCTTTCTCGGCCATTGGCACTTGGTTGTAGCCACTCGCCAGGTCAAGGGTCGAGAACCATTTGGCCCCGGTAAGGGCATCCAGAGACTCCTCGATGCGTGGTAGGGGGTATGCGTCTCTTCTGGTCTTGGCGTTGAGTTGCCTGTAATCAACACACAGCCGTATATCCCCACACTTCTTCTGGACCACCACTATGGGGGAGGAGTAAGGGCTGCAGCTCGCTCTCACGATGCCCCTGTGTAGAAGATCTTGTATGTGGGCCTTGACCAGTGAAAACTGAGAGGGGGGGAGGCGACGGTACCGCTGGCGCACTGGAGCCTCATCCATCACTGGGATGTCGTGGTGGATCAAGTTGGTACAGCCGAGCTCTCCGTCCTCAAGGCTAAATGCATCCCTATACTTTGTCAACAGGGTCTTAGCTGCTGCTATGTCCTCCGCAGGGAGGTCAGGCCACTTCAAATCGTCCAGACCAGCTAGGGGCGCAAGGGGAGTTGGCTGCGCTGCCACGGACTGAATGAAAACCACCTGCTGATCGGAGTCCCGAAGCCGTTCTTCCACTTGTACTGGCTGGGAGGAGGTATGTAGATCAGCCAGATGTAGTGTGCCCAGGACGGTTTTTGGTTTTAACCATTGGTCCTCCTCTCCGACATTGACAACGGGGATGTTGACAGTCCCCCTGGACACATCAAGTAGGGCACTGGAAATCAGCAGGTTTACTGGCAGGTGGCCTTTTCCGTAGGGCAGGGGTTCCAGCATAACACTGTCCAGCGCTGGGCCCGGGCCTTGGTTGCATGTGGCCTGGATAAACCGTAGAGAACCTGCTGGTATGCGGATTGCCGGACCTGGCAGTGCCACTGCTTCCCCCACGCAGCCTGTCTGTAGGAGGCGTTCCATTTGCTGGCACTCTGACAATGCACGCACCCAATCCTTCCCAGCTTGTTGTACTACAGGAGAAGAGAAGAGATTATTACCATGTTCACTGAACAGTACAGAATAGCAGCCACTGATAACATTCATTCCCAGTAGGCCCGGTACGGCAGTTTTCCGACGCTTGGACTCTGGGTCCGGAGGGTCCTTCACCACTAGAATGCCCATCTGTGGGAGGAGCATGCCCAGAACTTCAACATCCAGCTCCACATATCCCAAGTATGGGATCTCCAATCCATTGGCTGCTGTTAAATGGAGCCATTTACAAGATTTCAACTGTTCATTAGTTTGGGGCTTAAGATGCTCTTCAAAGAAGGCCTGTGTTACGGTAGTGACCATTGATCCTGTGTCAAGTAGGGACGGCACCCCCACCCCCCCCATGATGACCCGGACCACTGGGCAACGTCCAATCAGCCTGGATGCTAGGCTCGCCTGGTTTGAACCCAAAACACCCCCTCCTGTTGCCGGGTTCCCAGCAACAGAGGGCGCTAGTTTTCCTCTTGCTCCACTGCATTCACCCTGACCCCCACCCTTTGGCCCTGACCTCTTGACCCCACCCCACCTGGGAGCCCAGTAATGTCAACTCGGCAAAACCTTGCTATATGGCCCGCTCGATTGCACCGCATGCATATTGGTTTGCCATCTGGCTGAAATTGGTATGGTTTTGTCCTATTATTACCGGGGGCATCTTGGGGGTTTACATAGTTTGGTACAGAGGTGGTAACAGAGGAAGAGGAGCCTAAATGCTTAAGTATGGCATCAAGTTGAGCCTGCTGTCGGCGTAAACACTCTTTTAATTCTCCCAACTCATCACTGGGGCTAGCCACAATTGCATTAGTATCAATATCACTCTGAGAGAAACCTGAGGCTTGAGAGTCACAAGAATATGCTCGTGGTCTTTGAGTAACAATCAAGGGCCCTCGCTTTTCCCATTTGATGGCTGCATTACGTATGTCTGTAAATGAGTGGTTAGGATGTTGCCGAATCAAGTGTGACAATTCACGCTGCAATTTGGCATCACGTACATTTTCAATGAAAGTGTCACGAATCAACAATTCTGGGTTTAGAACTCCCCGTGGATCTTTGCATTTAAGCAGCTCCATCAAATGTAGTAAAGCATGTGAAAATTCACGGATTGACTCATTGTCCTGCTGTTTGCGTTGAAAGAACTGTCTCTGTAATGTTACATATGTTTGGTCACAACCAAAATTGCTCAGCAATATATTAAAAATAGTTTCTGGGTTCGCTCTATCTGCCGCAGAACCAAATTTCACCTCTCTCTTAGCTTCCCCATCTAGCAGATCACAGAGGAACGCTGCCTGTTCAGCTGGGGCTGTTTGCCGTACCGACAGTGATTTCCGTGCTTCCTCCACCCAATCTTCTACAGTTAAACCATCCTGACTCATGACCCCTGAAAACCGTGGACATTTCCTCTCCATTGGTGCATAAACATACACTCGCTCTGGTACTGGATAATTACTGGCACCACCAGCAACCACATGGCTAGGTGGCTCGGGGGCTTCAGTATTTGTAGTCTCATTACCCCTGTCTTTGAGCTGAGTATTCTCAGCCTGTAGCTGTTTAACGAGTTCAGTCAAGGTCCTGATTTGTTCAACGGCCTCATCCATTTTCCTCTGACTTATACCAAGCCCAAAAGCTCAATACCTCAATAGTGGTGGGATGCACCAACAGGAATGACCACCGTGCGTGCAACGTAGTAATGCACACACCACAGGAATGTCCACAGGATGTGTAGAAGGGTGGCGCTGCACACACTACCAGGAATGTCCAAAGCGTGTGCAACGGAACGGTGCTGCAGCTAGAGGGCGGTAGATGTCCTCTTGATCCCGTCCTGGACAACCACTGCTCCTTTCCTCAAACCCTAACCACTCAGTGCTCAGTGCCTCCAATTAAAAAAAAAAACAAAAGCCTCTATGTCCACTGCCGACTTACGCCAAATGTGACGGGAAGGACCCCTAGTAATACTTTGGCAATTGTAACCAACCATTAAATGACTACGCCACTCTCAAGGAGGGTGAGAGACCCTAATTCAATACTCTGTGTCCCGAATAACAGTCCCCATGCAAGGTGCTTTAAATGGACAGACGGAGGCTTCTGTGTATACAATTGATTTCACTTTATTCTCAATATCATAGAAGGATAAAAGCAAGCATATTAAAAGTAGACCGTTTACTTGACCTGGTGACACAATACGACACTTCTCATAAAATATCACTGCAAACTGTTAGATAAATAAAACACTACAAAAAGAGCAACTCCAAGGTCGATATTGCACACTCATAACACGCAGTTATTGTTAGTAGGCAAACACAGCACACTAGAAGTGCGAGAGGTAGTACACCGTGGTCATTAGTAAGAGCTACAGTGGAGGGGTTTGCTTTTCTAAAAGCTGTAGGCACACAGTGGAGGCACTAGAGCAGCAAAACAAATAAAACAAAATAAAATGGAGGAAAGGAGCAATGGCTGCCTGTTGACCACTGTCAGCAGTCCAGCCTGCAAGATACAATGCAACTATTAGACACTAATGCTTCACATAATTGGGCATTACAATATGTACATTCAATATACACGTGGGCCTAGCTTCCTACCTCCTAGGTCCAGGCAGTGTACCCAACAGGTAGGATTCAGGCTCTGTTAAGGGTCCAGTCTGACGTTCTAATATTAAATAAAGAATTACAGTATTAATTCCTTTGCAGAATAAAGCTATAGATGTACAACAAGGACAGTGACATAAGGTTGTTTGCATTAGCTGTGAGAATCATACCTATTGTCTGTCTATCAGGCGTGTGTGTAGAGTTTGAGTCTCAGACAAACAGGGGGTCTGCACACAGTAAGTCCTCCCCACAGCTAGCATTAAACACATAAATACAATATTAATTCTCCAGCAAAGGAAATCTGTAAGTGTGCATCAAGAACAATAACACCAGGCTATAATTCACATTAGTATGTCTGTGAGAGTCATACCTGTGTTTTGTGTATAACACTGTGCGTGGAGTTTGAGTCTCGGACAAACAGGGGATGCACACATCTACTCTTCCCACAGCACCACTTGTTGCTAGAAATACAACAATAGTAAGTATCTACACCCAAACCAACTTTAATGAAACATTCCTCTACATTGTGTTAAGCCTCGGTTATTGTTAACATACCGTGGTAGTTTCACTAGAGGTACGTAGGTGCTGCTGGACGCCACTGTTTGTAGTGCACGCACACGCGCATCAAACGCCGACAGAGCGAGGACAAAGGGAGCTTCACTGTTCTCCCCAGAGTTTTAACAGTTCCTGTCAATGCTACCGCAGCTGTGCGCTACTCTGCTCTGCTCTAAGCGGTGGCTCCCAGGTCCTAACGCCCGCCCGTCACATATGTAACATTGATTTGAATTAATATTGTTTTTTGTCCCCCGTGACAGCAAATGGACAATGCCGTGTACACATTCGAACAGCTGCTCCACCAGTCTTTGGAAAGGCACGGTGAGGACAACCTGTGCAGGACTATTCAACACTGCCAGGACAGAGTTCTCAAGGTACGTTCAACAGTGAATGTTGCATTTCTGCAGTCTTTATATAGAAGCGCTACACAATGTGCACACATCCACCTCTCCCTGCCCACGTCGGTCTCCACTGTACTTCCGGGTAAAGCCTTAAAGCGGGAATGACATGGATTCCTAAATTTGTTTTTAATACTTAATATCTTATTGTATATGCCCATCAAGCTTATTTCTAATGGTTTGAGGCTCAGATTCACCACTAATATAACCATATCCTTATGGACAGTTTAGCTGCAGTACCACAATGTCCTGAGATGATGTGCAGGATATTTTATAGAGTCATTATAATACTGATGCTAGATATAAAAAAAAACAGGCTTGTTTAAATTCCATGTCAACTTGGAAAATCAACAATGGTGGACATTTAAATAAAGTGGAAATGCAAATTTGGAACTAAAGACTGATGGAGAGGAGGAATTATACTGTACAAAGCATGGTGCATTGATGCCATCATTATGAGGCCAAAATCAAATGAGCTGTTCCTGAGAGCAATCTCCATTAAAGCTCCTATAGGATATAAAAGACTGATTGTTCAAACTAGATACTTTGTGGGGATAGAAAACACACATGGGAGCACCAAAAAAGTTGAATTTCATGTTATTCTTCTTTTAAGCCAATCTCAACAAACAGATAACGAAAGAGAAAGAAGCCTAACAGTTAACAGAGTCGAATAACACGGCATTAAGATTATTGGTGCAGATACAAAGAAAGAAGAGTGTGAAACTTGAATGTTCCGGTCTGTTAGTGAAATGATTTTGCAATTGTGCATAAAGGTGTTTTTGCATTATATTGAATTTTTAGCCTATAGGAACCCTTTTTAGACTATATGAACCACAAATGTGGGGAAAATTAGAGAGCCCCAAAATAGCAGCTATTTTTCAATGAAAGTTAAAATACCAAAAGTGCAGTACAGAATGGGCTTTCATTAATTTCTCCCACATTTTTGTCTTGGGTTCATGGGCTAAAAATCTTCAGTATGTCCTAAAGAAGCCTCATACAAAATTTATCCACAAGTGCACAATCCACCTAAAACAGTGCACTAAGAGACCGAACTAAAATGAGAGCTGACATTAGGGTGGTAAAGTCACTCTTTTAGGTCAAGTTGATGACGTTTTAGAAGATTTAGAACAGTTTCCTGGTAGCCTTTTGTAACAGAATAAATGCACTGAGTCGGTAACAGTGTCCCCTGTCCTGTGTTAGAAATACGACTACGACAGCAGCACGGTGCGCAAGAAGTTCTTCAGAGAGGCTTTGCTACAGATCATCATTCCTTACATGCTGAAGCAGCTGTCTCCGTCCTGCACGCCTGTGAGTAGCGCCTGTAACGTGATTTGGTGTTCTTAGCTATTGAAAAATAGCAGATCTACAAGCTCAGCTTGTAGTTCTGCTATTTTTAAAAATCGTGAAAAAGTGGCATAAATCTCTGAATCTATTTTTTTCAGAAGCAAATATATTTTAACTCAAATATTTGCTTTTGGGGTAGAACGATGTTTTCAGGTGGTGGTGTTTTCAGTCAAATATAGATAATTCGGTGGTCCTTGGCATGAAATGTGTTGGGCATTACTGACACACAAACATGGATTTTTTTCCCAGAAAAAAATATTATCTATTGCCAGAAATCTAGTGTCAGAAACTAGAATCTGGCATCGGAAACTAGAATATAGTGTCAGAAACTAAAATGTAGCCTCAGAAACTAGAATATAGTGTCAGAAACTAAAATGTAGCCTCAGAAACTAGAATATAGTCAGGACAAAATGGGTTGATAAGAAACCTATACATATATACTACAGTATACAGTATACTGTATATAGAGACAATACATAATATAACACATGACCATCTAAAGAGTTCATTTAAGAATATCATACCTTACAAACCCCACCTACTTGATTAAAAAAAGTCAAATAACTATGACAGGTAGTGTAGACCACATGTGCGTTCATTTGTGTTTGGGTGCAGTCAGTGTATTGCATTCTCATACACACATAGACTGTAAGCATCTAGCAGGGGGTGAAGAGAGTCACCCCCTGCTAGATGCTTACAGTCTATTAAGTTGGATTGTATCTCCTTCCTCACTCCAGGAGCTTCCTCGGTTCGAAGAGCTCATCTTCGAGGACTTCTCCCGCTTTTTGCTGGTGGAGAACATCTTTGAGGAGGTGGTGCTGCAGTCGGTCACCAAGGACATCATGATGGGTATGAGGCTATCGCCATTTATTTGATTGATTGATGTATACTGTGTATTAACACTTTGGAGTATTAGAGTAATTTTCAAGCAAGACTTTTAACTGTGGACGACACCATAAAGCATTCCCTTGTTTACAATAGGTTCCACCATTTTCAATTCATCATAACATTTAGAGTCGACAAATATACACTTCTGTAGAGCCAAAAATATAATGCACCAGCATGAGACTACTACCTCTGCATAAAATATACTCTCTGCAGTGCCATCAGTCAGACAACTAAACCACGATTCATTCACCCAAGGAATCAATGAGTGATGCCGCCGCTCATGATATACTGTAGTTTTTGCCCCATGGATGGGACCATTTAAATATAAAAACGGTAAAAATCAGTTGGAAGCGCCGATAAAGGCATGGTTGTGCGCTATGGAGCATTGCAGTCCTGCACCCTTTCACGATGACTAGAACCAGAAGAGATTCTCTTCCATAGACTTAAACATAAACATACAGTATATGTATCTAAAGACGTTTAAGCCATGGTCAAAAACTCGGATATCGTGACAAATCAGGACAATAAACAATGTTTTCGGGCAGATCAAATATTTTGTAAGAAGAGAACCAAAAACAAAAAAATTAAAAAAGTGTAGTTAGACTCCAAGTAGGAGTCAGACCAACGTCGGTCCAACCTGCACCAACCAGATAAATCGGTGACTAAAATCAGTGTATTTTCTCTATCTACAGAGGAAGCCATTAAGTCATGCCTTGACTCCGTGGTCGCCCGCTGGCCAAGTGGTCCAAGCGCAAGCCACATATAGGCTCTGGCCTGACAGTGTGTCGCGTGTTCGAGTCCCATTCGTGACGACCTTTGCTGCATGTGTCTCTCCTTCTCTCCGTCCCACTTTCCTGTCTGTAGTCACAACACAATCAATAAAAAGCCAAAAAACAAACATCTTAAAAAAAGGAACCTGACACCCGTAAAATCGGATACCCCACACCCCCACCCCATTTCTGTATGTTTCTTTTCCCTTTTACCTCCTTACATGATTTGCTTTTTTAAAAAAAATATATAGATGTATTTATTTGTACTTCTCTACATGTTGTGATGAATTGAAAACACTGCAACCTCGGGCACGGTGGCATGGTGGCTAAGCCCCCCCAGGTGAAAAAGTGGCAGCTTGGACTCCTCATGCATTGAAGGAAGCATGAGGCCAGTCCGCTGCCTCCCTAGGTTGGTGGAGGGAGTGTAGAGCTCAGGATCACATTAGGTAATCGGCACCAGGTGAAAGAAAATGGGTTGCAAAATTGTGTGATAAAAATATTTTTTTAAAAAGAAGAAAATGTAACGTAAGTGCAATGCTTCATCAGTATGACGTTCACAGAGTTGTGCCTTCATGTAATGTATCCATTCTTCAAACCGCCAATAAAAACTTCAATCAAGCCAAATAAATTATGAACTGCATGTACTGTAATAGAATAGGAATAGAGTTATTCATGTCGCAATCTGAGTGGTGCCGTTTAGTTTTGTTACTATTTTATACATAATGTCTACATTTACTTTGGGACGGTTCAAATTGTATTTTTGGGGTACGCATCCTGGGACGTTTGCAGGTCAGTATGCAGACTAAAAGGAGTTCAACAGGAGTGGACATTTTCTTTACATGCGTATAGCCCAAGTCTGGGTGTGTCAGTGAGTCCAAAGAGCAGATGCGCAAATGGGACAAAATAGGGCCAAATGTAAAAATCAGTGATTTGTCGCTATAGTTAGCTTTTTTTTTCCCAGACCCCCCTAGCACCAAAATTATTGAAAAAATCCTGGCGTGAAAAGCTAGTGCTTTTTTGCTGGTGAGTTGTGGGCGAAATTGGCGCCAGAGATATTTCACCATTTTTCCTCCTTCCTTCCTAGAAAGGACCATTGGTAACCAAATGGACCCTTATAGATCTGTAACTCTTGAGATCGTAAAATGAAACCAAATGGAGTTAAATTATATTTAAACATCTGAAATATCTAATTTTTAAGAACCATTTTCATTTAGAAAACGTAGAAGAACTGCTATTTTGACCAACATTATGCCACATATCTCTCTTAAATTAGTCTGAGAGACTAAACCCAACATCAAATGGTTGTCCTCCGTGGCTTAAACGCAGAATAAATAGTGGGCCCTGGTATGAAAATGTTTCCAAAACCCACTGCTCTAGCGCATTCTACTGCATTTTGGAAGTGCCACTAGAACATTTCTGATTTTGGCAGTTGCAACACTGGTAAAAAATCTGTCTTGTTTCTTTTTCTTTCTCCAGCTGTGAGGGAAGCGGCGGTGCAGAGGAGACACAACCTGTACAGGGACAGCATCATCCTGACCAACAGTGACCCCAACCTGGACCTGCTGGGGGAGAACACCCCCGTGGACTGGGCTGCCAAATTCGGCTCGGAGGGCGACGACGAGTCGTCGTTGTCGTCATGCGGCGGCGGCGCTCTGGGAGGCGGAGCGTCCGGCAGGAGGCAGCGCAGGCAGCAGGTGGTGTCCATGATCCAGCTGGACCGGGTGACTCTCCCGTACGAGTCCTGCTTGGACGTGCCTGGAGTGGATCTCATCCCCGAGGAGGCCGAGGAAGACTGCGGCGAGGAGGAGGAGGAGGAGGAACCAGAGGACGAAGGAGGAGATGCCGCCACTCCCTCCGCGGCTCCAGAGCCCAAGTCTCCTGACAGCGTGGACGAGATCCGGAACCTGATCAACCCGGTCGTGGAGCTAGTGGTGCCGGTTTCGGAGGAGGGGTCGGCCGACAACGGCGAGTCCGTGGTGCCGGAGGAGGCGGGGACCGTCTGCCTGGAGGACGGCGTGGAGGAGGAGGTGACGTTAGTCACCACCGTGGTGGAGGAAGTCATCAGGAAGTCGCCTCGAGACAAGACCCCGCCGCAGGAAACGGCGCAGCAGCTCGAGGGGAAAGAAAAGCCCGTACAGGAAATGGAGATCGCGGAGCAGGCGGATGACAGCGAAGCGCCGGAATTGGATGCCAAGTCGGCCCCGTCGCCGCCAGGCGGCGACTCCAGTCCCCACTGCCATGACGACAGTGGCTTTCAGTCACCAAACACGGAGGGTCCGGAGGAATGCGAGCCTCGGTCGCAGATCACAAACGGGCTGAAAGGAGAGGACAAAACGGCGGACTTGGGGGATGTTGAAGTGGTTTTGGAGCAGGTTGACAATGCTCTGCACCATGACTGTGAAAACGGAGAAAACTTTGCGAAGAAGATGGCACCCTACGTGGATGTTGTTTGTGAGATCTGAATTGGGTGCCAAAGGGAAATAGCTATATGGATTTAAAAGACAGGGTTGCACTTGAAGTCGGTCCTCTGTTTTCTTTGCTTCACAAGTCGAGCTCTTTGGCATATTGTACCAATTCCAACATCATTTTTTGGGGATATAGTTTGATTGTACATTTGGTATTCACTTTTTAACATAGGCTTTTTTGTTTTAAGCTGTACCGTAGCTCACGATGGTCTGATGTCATTTGATCCAAGTTACTTAGGCTTATTCATGGTCTTATGTGTGGAATATGAGCAAATTATCCATTGTTGTCAATGGACAATGCCACAGTGATTTCCTATTTATTTAGGCTCTTGCTGAGCACCAGGTGGTGCTCTAGTCTAACCAATCTGTAGATGCAACTAACTTCCTTTGTAGTTTGGTACTTTTTACTGGAGAAGCATTTCTTTTAATCACATATGGCCTTAATATTTCAATGCTACATTTTTCAAAGATTGTCACAAAAAGCTTTTTGGTTACTTATGAACTTTTCCCGTCCGTTGTTTATAGGAATGAGTAAATATACTCCTTTGCTTGTCAGGTAGATTAGCTACATTGTGTAGTGTTAGTCTGAGGAAAGAATAATGTCGCCCTCTGGTGGGTGTATTCAGAACTGGGGGAGGTTTGATTAAGTACATTATTCATGTTATACAAGATAAATCCACAGTTCATAATTTTGTATTATTCTTATCTGGTGAACGCTAAAAGAAATTTAATTATCACGCTCAGCAAATGCATTCATTCATTCACAATAAATCACATCCCAGTAACCTGTATAATGAAATATGTAAATCCTGCATTTGTTTTTATAAAGTTGCGTACCATAAATGTAGCAAGGTTACAATATCCCATCAAACAAATAAATCTAAGCTACTCACACAGAACTTTTTTATAGATGTTATCTATAGCTTGATCAGTTAACTCTTCAATGGCATTCCACCCAGCCACAACGGTTTGGAATCACCAGTAATTGTCACTGTAAATACGTATTTGAAAACTGTAGACTTAGAATAAAGTCCTTCCTAAATTGCTTCATGGAAAAGGGACAGCTGCATCATTTTATTTTTTGTTTATTTATTTGGAATACTATAAATATTAAAGTGGCATCAGCCTAATTATGAAGTGTATCTTTCGTATTGTCCAAACATTATCTACATAAACCTATATGTATGGATGAATAAAACTTTATCCAGTCAATTGCTTGTTGAGTGTGTTTATTTTGGAAAACAAGTTATATAGATAAATGTTCCTTCTAAGGGACACAAAATGGTCAGTCTGTACAATGTTCCATCCAACAGTACAAATCTAATCTAATCCCACAGTGTAGCTCTCCCCCAGTGTTACACAAAATGTGTTATCTAGCTGGCAAACACTTTGAGTAGGGGCATATTATCAAGGGTAAACACCTGAAACGGCAAATGTTAAGGCACTAGGATTAGAGTTATGTTTTCCTGTGGTGTATAAATGACTGACTGTCACACAGCCACATGACCTGACGTTCAACTCTGTCACACACAAACAATGCGCTTCCTTAATCCATAGTCACACATGATAAAATGACTTGATCACATGCTCCGGCACAATCGTCATTGCACAAGTCCTCAAACTGGGCATTATCTTGTCTCATGACCCGCCTACTACCAGCAGTCACAGTCTGTTCCCTCTGCAGGTTTCAGAACAACATGAAACATTTGTACAAATAAATAAAATAACACTTTTCCAAAAAAGTATTGCCAACTTGTCATTTTGGGAAACACATTTAACTACTTACTTTTCCTGTTTTTTTTTTGTTTTGTTTTGTTTTTTTTTCTTCACTACACTAAAGTTTCATGGTTAACAAATCGCAATCTACAATCTCATATTCACATTCATGCAGTTCATGGGTCAGGATTCAACAAGATCAAAGGAGCACTAGGTTATTGTCTTGTTAAGTTATAATTAATTAAATAACCTTTGCATCTTCCTTCGGGTTGACTCTGATAAGTAAAAGACAACAGCATGTTACTGTTTACTTATAGAGCCTGTCACCTGACAGGCCTATACAATTTGTGGCATCACTGCCCTTTATATTATTGTGCATCGTATTTTGAATTTCAAGGTTTTTACAACAAATGACTTCATAAATGAACATGTCACACTAGCATGCCCGAAGAACATAACATAGGGACAAAAATCATAATTTGCTTAAATTCATATTTAGAAAATATTCAGATGTGATAGATGGGGGAACCTTCTGAAAGCTTCATGGTCAAAAATAAAAATATATTTAAAAAAAAAATCAATCAGGCATGCTAGTGTTAACGATAGACTGATACTATGCACAGCTTGACTAAATGTCCCGTGTGTTGGCTTAGAATGTTTTGTTCTACCCCTATTCTCTATCACGTTATGATAACGTTGACAAAACAGTGTCAATTTCCTCAAGGTGGCTCTAAATGCGTCTTCTCCCCCCGCCGCAGTTGCTTCAGGTTTAACCAGTTCACATGGAAGCTTATCTGTGTGTATGTGAAGACATAGCGGCTGGGAAGCAAGTCAAACACTGGGAGGTCATTAATACCTAACCAGCAATGGGTCATGGCTCATGCAACCCCCCTTTTTCAAAGGAGAAAGCCTACTAGATATGTATCCATGTTAGTTACACATTCAAGTGAAATTCAAAAGGTACTCTGGTCTACGTGACCAGGGAATGGAGAACCAGACCTTGGGTGCTCATTGTGATTCTTGCCGCTCAAATAACTTCCCGTTGAACCGTGATAAGATTCCTGCTGACAACACATTTACACCAGTTGCCTGATACGTGTGTGTGTTACGGTCACTACGCATGCATGTCCGGCAAGCAACATCGGGGTTCCGCCTTCATCTCGTAACCGTTGGTTCTGCACGCAGAAGTAACGCGGCTTTCTCGTCGGATATATCCGAGTCCGTTCAACTAGCCAAGAAACAAACAAACGTCCTCTCAGTGCATCCCGGATGGCACCATGGAGCCCAGAAGAGGGAACGCGATGAAGTAGCCCAGGACCGAGCCGAAGATAACGCCCAGGAAGATCCAGGTGTTGTAGGACATGACGCACAGCATCAGCATGTAGCCCAGAGTCACCTGGAGGATGTGGAGCACTGTCTGGACACCGTGCAGCAGCCAGCTGAGGAAGGAAATCATTCCCTGAGTGGTTGGAACGCCATTGTTTTACTCAAGTAAAAGTAATGTACTCGAGTAAAAGCACAAAAAGTGTTGGCATCAATATGCACTTAAAGGACAACTTTATTTATTTTTTTCAACTACGGTTCATGTTTTAGGTCATTGGTTTTCAACCTTTTTGATACCTTTTTGATACCAGGGCCCACTATTAGCATTTTATCAGCATTTTAGCCCCACAGTCCCCAAAACTAAGAAAACCGTCAAACACACAGATCAAAATGACCATTAATCTTCTAGTTGTGTAGCCTTTGGCTAATTCAGATGATAATAATTTAACTCTTGAGCGTAAAATGGAAAAAAAAAAATGAAACAAAAAAAATTGTTTTCATAATTACACTCTCAAGAGTTATATCTGGTTAACCAACATTTCATCGAATTAATCAACTTAGCTGGGGGACCACCTGGAACCCTCTCAAGGACCACTGGTGGTCCCTGGAGCACTGACATTTTTTGACAGGCATTTGATGGCCCTAAACACATATTAGTTTACTTTTTATTATTATTATTATTATTATTATTATCTACTACAAACAGATGTCTACTATGGCTTTTTAATCAATCTGTGCATATCTGATAAGTGAATATGCACACAGACATACAGTACGTGGACTGGAGGCCAGTGATCCTGCTGATGTAGATCAACAGTAACATAACATACATGACGTATACATTACACATAGCAGAAACCACAGTGTAATGATAAGTACGGTTGTGAGGTTACAGAATAGCCAACTTGACTTTTCAGCGACTCTGAAGTCTTCTGTTTGACCAAGTAAAGTTTGTTACTCAATAACAAAGTACAGTATGGTGAAACCCTAACGCAGACCAGCAGCTGCTTTTAGGTTTTGATTTTGAGAATGATTTTCCCCATTACTCTCCCAATCAACCATTTTCTTTTCTAGATAGAACAGAAGTGTATGTGTCTAAGGTTAGCAACATTCATAATCATTTCACAAGACCTTGTATCTGTCCATTTTATTTGTTGTTTGGGGAAACACCTTTTTATACAGAGGGAATGTGTCATCAACAAAGCGTAAAACTACCAACTCCACTTTCACTTTTAAGTCCTCCCTGAAAATATGACTGAATAGCACTTACTGTAGGATGAATCTTATTTAATCTCCTGTTGCACTTGTCCCAGTCTTTTTTACCTTCAGTATTTGTACAAAAGGACTACATTCAGTTTAAATTGAGTGTACATATTGTATATGCTGACTTGTGCTGTAATATTGATGTCTCATCTGCAAACATACAGTATAGGCAAACACACAGATACACACACACAAAAAGAAAAAGGGAAATCCCTTTTATTGTTTCATTTTTAAAAGGACTGCAACGAGGGAAGTGTTTGCAATCAAGCTTCAAATTCAGCACTGCGAATTCACAAGATGCACCTTTGTTGTGGTAATGTCGCCAGTGTTCCGACGCCTCTAAAACTTACCATCTCATCTTTGATTATCACCTCCCCAATCCCTTCCACACAGATAATAATAATAATAATAATAATAATAATAGTGGGGTCTTTTGTACGAGGGACAGCCTCACCTGTTCAGGTTGAGTCCAGTAGCTGGGGCAGGTTCCATTGGAGCGAGAGAGGACTCAGAGGGACTACTATAACTGTCCAGGCCCACGCTGCCCTCCCTGTGGCAGTCCGATGAAGGCGCGTAGGGTGCAGATAAGGAAGGCGAAGTGGATAATTCCGACTGACGCTTAGCCAGCACAGAATTCTTCGACAGCCAAACCCTCCACGCTTTCAGCAGCTCGAACAGTAACGTCAGGAGGAAGACGACGAATACTGACAATACCATCCCTGGGGGAAAGCAAACAAATACAAAAGCCTTGATTATCCCTATTCATGACGACACAAAACCCTTTTGGTGGTTCGTGTTGCCATGTACCGTATAGAAGTATAACATTTAAAAATATTGGAATAAATAGTTTTTTTTTTTTTTTTTCTTCAAAAAACATGGCATTTTAGTACCAGAGCCGGTCATAAATGGAAAAATAGTTATATGTGCGTCCACGTTGTAAGGCGACACTCAATGTGAGGCGCATTGTGAATTTGTGAGCATGTAGATGTGCACATGCACACAAAATACACAAACCCCAATTCCAATGAAATTGGGATGTTGTGTAAAATATAAATAAAAACAGAATACAATGATTCACAAATCCTCTTCAAGCTATAATCAATTGAATATACTATAAAGACAAGATATATATATATATATATATATATATATATATATATATATATATATATATATTAAGGCTGTTGAAAATAGTTAATTAATGGGATTAAATTAATTTTGTTGATTAATCTGATTAAAATTTTTAACGCAATTAACTCATGTGCACACTCACTCAACCCACTGAGCATTTTCTCATTGAAAGAAAAGGGTAGAGCATGGTTTTACGGAGACTTATAGCTGTGTCTCCCTGTAACCAGAGCCATAGAGTATATTTTAATCATTCAACATCCCTAATATATATATATATATATATATATATATATATATATATATATATATATATATATATATACAAGATATATATATATATATAAATTTTGAATTTGATCTCAGCAACACATTCCAACAGAGCTGGGGCAGGGGTATGTTTACCACCCTTCCTTTTAACAACACTCAATTAGCGTTTGGGAATAGTGGCCACATGTTGCTACTCCTTGTCAGCATGTCTTACTGTCTGTAATAACACGTGTTTAGGAGACGGTACAGTGGCATCATACTGTAGCGCTCATAACAGCAGCAAAATGTCATGCGCTCACTGATGTGAAGGTTGCGTTTGTTTACAAGTATACAGATCATACCGAGAAGTGTTCGCCCGCATGATACTTTGTTTCCGTGGCCTTAAAAGGAGTACTACACCTTTTCTATCTATACACATGCCACAAAGCATGTGTAGGCCTATAGATACATTTGTAGTTTTTGTCAAATTCCTGAGAAAATAATTTAATGACCGGGTCATGGGTCAGTCGTTTTTATCCCTGCTGTTTTCAACCAAGGCATCATTCGCAGTTTGAGAACGCCTGTCCTCAGGTTCGATCTTACTTACCAGCAGGCCCACGCACGTCCCAGAAATCAAAGAGCAGCGTCACACTGGTCGACACGTCAAAGGTCATCTGCAAAGCAAAGACAACAGGACAGGTACCATCAACACACAATGTACTCAGTCAAAACCAACTGCTATACACCAGTAAACTAGATGGGCCTTTTTAATATGACAGTCTGTAGTCATAAATGTAGCAGCAGGTCAGTCATGAGACCTATGGTAGGCTTGAGTTTTTGTTGTTTTTTTGACACAGAACACAAAATAAGCTTAACCCTTGTATTTTTCACTTCAGTATTTAATGTTACTGTCCAGATTCTGTCCCCAAATCCTGCAAATTGCTTAAGATGGATCTGTCCAATAATTGATATTCCGTCTCTTAATTTGCAGGACTTGTCTGTTTAGAGCAAAAAGCATCAAATCATGAACGCAGTGGAACTTATGTGAAACCTTTAACACACTTTCCTACTAGGCGGACAAATATAAACGCACGCTTCTCACATTGGCCTGTTATTACAGTGCCACTAGCCTGGCCTAACCTGAAGAGATTTTGTTTTCATGCAACGTGGACAAAGATGAAAGCCTGGGTGTCGAGGCTACAGTGCCACCAACTATGGACTTTTGCAAATGGGTAGAATTAGTATTAACAAGCCTTCTTACAGTAGGGGTACACTCTTACCCAATATTATGTGGGACTGTCAGTCAGATATTCCACATTATTTACAGTTCCATCAACTGTAGCAGCCATATTACTGTGCATCAACCGGCTAGATTAAACTGGCTTCAGTCAGGCTTTAGTAACAGGTGTCTTGACTACACAACACTCCCATTACGATACACTTCAAAGAAAACAGCTCCAGGTGCTCCAGAACAATGCTGACCTTATTCTTTTCCCACTCAACATCACTGACCCCAGACTGGGAGCAGAGCAGCACACTGTAATCACCTGTACTCAGCAGCAGCTCATTACACCCTGCCTTTTGTCTGACTGTCTGTGTTCTGGCACAAGGTAGACCATCTCCTGTTTCCTCTGGCCTGTACATGAGGCTGCTTATGTCACATTATGGTGCATGATGTTCTAGTACAGTGGTTTTCAACCAGTGGTCCAGGGACAACCAGCGGTCCTTGAGATGGTTCCAGGTGGTCCTCAGCTAAGTTGGTTAACCAAATGAAAAGTTGAGAGTAAAAATGGAACCAAATGGACCCACAAGGGTCCATTTGGTTCCATTTTTACTCTCAAGAGTTGAAATATTTGTCATCTGAATTAGCACAATCTAAACAATTAGAGAATGGAGAAGATTAATGTTCATCTCTGATCTCTGTGTTTGCCTGTTTTGTTTCCCAAGTCCATATTGTGGACAAGAGCAAAATTAATCTTTAGTTTTGGGGTCTGTATGGGGCTAAAATGTCCTCAACTGGTGGTCCGTGGCTCAGATTCTGAATAAATAGCGGGCCCTGGTATCAAAAATGTTAAAAACCACTGTGTAGTATGTTGCAGCGATGCTGATTGGCAAGCAGGAAGGCATTAGGTACGTTTAGTATAGTCTGGAACTTAATGCCAACCTCCAAATCACAGGGGGGAGTAGGAGACTAAACAGAAAGCCACTGAGCTCCTAATGTTATTTACACTTACAGTTCCTTTAGACACCCATATGAGATGATGACAAAGCTAAACTGCACCTAATTTGTTCAGAATACTGATGTTTATAAGCTTTTTGTATGGCTATACCGTATCTTGCATACCATGAATGCCACAGAAAGACAGAATTTGCAATTGCAATACAAATGCCCATTCAGCTGATCACACCCACATCAATTTAGATTAGTACTACTCATTCAATACAGCATGTCTGCTGTTCTCTGCTGCCTATTGTGGGTCCATGGGAATGGTGTGTGTGTGTGTGTGTGTGTGTGTGTGTGTGTGTGTGTGTGTGTGTGTGTGTGTGTGTGTGTGTGTGTGTGTGTGTGTGTGAGTGTGTGTGTGAGTGTGTGTGTGTGTGAGAGTGGTAAATAATTGGCAGAAATAAGGAAAACCACCTGTGCAGAGGAGAGTTACAGTAGCGGCATGGTTCACATGATAGATAACTTCATTGGATTAAATAAGTAAAAGGAAGATTATTAGAGTAGGAAGAGTATTAAAAGATGGTATTAAGGTTTGTTGCTAAAAGTTGCATGTTGTGCGATTTGATTTAGTAGCATGAGCATATAACTTAAACATCAATAAATAAAGTGAAATGAAACTTTTACTACATCTGCGCTGCGAAATGAAACTTCTTTTGTCTGATGCTCAGTCTGAAATATCATTTCGTTTCACATTTCATCCAGGGAAAATAATTTAGGGTGGTGAACACCAAGGGGTGTTTTTAGTGCAAAAACAATGCTTGGAATTGCTTCAGCATCATGCTGACACAAGATGTGTTTCACCATGCTGTTTTTCCCCCAGACCTACAGTTCTAGAAAACAGAACGGCGGAGTTTTTATTTTTTATGTTATTTGCCCACATCTCTAAGGTAGGCTAGTGAAAATGAAAATGGGTGGATTTCCCCTTTAAGTGGTTTAATTTTAGTAGCATGTCAGTGGGTGAGTGGGTGCGCGTGTACTTGTGCATTTACTTTAGTTATAAAACACAATGAAAGTTTTAACACAGAGAACATAAACCAGCTATGCACCCCCACGGTTGCATCCATTACAATAATATGCTAATGTCTACAGACTACGAGTTGGAAGTATAGTTTTTAAATAAGCGAATGGTTAAAAGTTACTGCGGCTTTTTCGAGAATCTTTACGTACCTGCATCATGGCTAATGTTGATGTAAGCAGACACACACAGCGGGATAAAACAACATGCAAAGCAGTCAGTCAGTCGAGGTTGTCCCAGTTCTCCATTATCACAGAGCAATCCCGTTCATTGTGTTGGTTGGACGTAGTCGCTTCATTGTCCAAACGCTCAACAATCTGCTTTCTTCTTGCACAACAAACACTGCGGGTCTGAGGAGGAGGCCACCACCATCATTTTGTCCCGTGATAACAGTCAAAAACTACAGTTCCCATCTTCACCAGTTTAGTTTCGCGGGCGCAGCAAGACACTGGGCATGATGGGAAATGTAGTTTTTTTGTTCCAAAGCTATGCCTTAACGTAGGCAGAGCCTTGGAAATACAGAGTTACGCCAACTCCGTTCACTTCATGGGGCCAGTGCAATGGCGACTCTTCTACATTGACTTCTATTGGATAGTGACAACGAATAGTGACAGCCAGAAGTTACTGAATGCATTGGAGCCTATGGGCTCGCGCGAGTACTAGAACCACGTGAGACCAGACTATTTTTTTGCCCCCTCAATGTCGCAACTCTGTCTATTTCTAAGGCTCTGAACGTAGGCTACTACTGTTTATAACATTTCAAAGCCTGACCTCTGTCGGTCGTATGGTGGAATTGAAGTTTAATTCAGACAGAAGTAGAATTTGATTAATTCTTATCAAAATATGCCCGTGTACAGTTGTGTTCAAAATAATAGCAGTCTGTTTAAAAAAATGAGTAAAGCCCAAAATCCTTATAGCGGTTTTTATTTCCATGCATTGGGAATACTGCACATTATATTCTAAATCAAAACATGAAGAAAAAAGCAGAAAATATTTAATTACTTTACAGAAAATGAAGAAAAATGAACATTGGGCTGTTCAAAAAAAAAAAAAAAAAAAATAGCAGTGTCTGCATTTTACTTTACAAACTCAAATATTTACTGTATTAACTGAAAAATATCCAGGATTCAGCATTCCTGTGAATCACTAAACTAATATTTAGTTGTATAGCCACTGTTTTTGAGAACCACTTCACATCTGTGTTGCATGGAGTCGACCAACTTCTGGCATCTGTGAACAGGTATTCCAGCCCAGGATGATTTGACAACGTTCCATAATTGCTCTGCATTTCTTGGTTTTGCCTCAGAAACAGCATTTTTAAAGTCACCCCAGAAGTTCTCTATTGGATTAACGTCCGGGGATTGGGTTGGCCACTCCATGACCAAATTTGTTGGTCTGGAACCAAGAAGCTGCTCGCTTACTGGTGTGTTTGGGGTCGTTGTCTTGTTGAAACACCCATTTCAAGGGCATTTCCTCTTCAGCATAAGAGAACATGACCTCTTCAAGTATTTTGATGTATCCAAACTGATCCATGATCCCTGGTATGCGATAAATAGGCCCAACACCATAGTAAGAGAAACATCCCCATATCATGATGCTTGCACCACCATGCTTCACTGTCTTCAGAGTGTACTGTGGCCTATTTATCTGAGGAATTATGGAACGTTGCCAAATCATCCTGGGCTGGAATACCTGTTCACAGATGCCAGAAGTTGGTCGACTCCATGCAACACAGATGTGAAGCGGTTCTCAAAAACAGTGGCTATACAACTAAATATTAGTTTAGTGATTCACAGGAATGCTGAATCCTGGATATTTTTTTCAGTTAATACAGTAAATAATTGAGTTTGTAAAGTAAAATGCAGAGACTGCTATTTTTTTAACAGCCCAATGTTTATTTTTCTCCATTTTCTGTAAAGTAATTACATTATTTCTACTTTTTTCTTCATGTTTTGATTTAGAATATAATGTGCAGTATTCGATGCATGGAAATAAAAACACTATCGGGATTTTGGGCTTTACTCAATTTTTTAAACAGACTGCTATTATTTTGAACATAACTGTACGTCCCATGCATGCAGATGGTCTATGAAGTCATCTGTGAACAGGAACAATTTAGGCCTGTAATGCAGACACTCAATCCAGAGCAGCATGAATAAAAGAAAAGTCGTGGCAATGCAACATCCAAAGTAGGTGAATCATACAGCCCTCTACAACAACCTACAAGGCCACGGCACTGCATGACAACATTCACTCCAAATTTCTCAGAGACTCGGCCAGCTCCAGTCATCACCCATATAGTTAACCTCTCTATCAAACAGGGACAGGCCCTGCACAAGAAAGCAAATTAGCAATGAGCAAATTAGACCCCGGCAACTACCGCCCCATTTCTATATTCTAATGCCCATTACGAATGTGATGGACAAATACCGACAGGTGGGAAAGTACCTTGCCACTAAAACAAAGTCTGTATGAATTGTGTATGTATGAATTCCAATCTGGCTTCAGAACATCCCAATCCACTGACACATGCCTCGTCCATTTGAGTGACCTCACTGAGGCATGGTCATGCTGCACCTCCAAAAGGCTTTTGAAACTGTGAACCACTCCATACTGCTTAACAAACTGAGAGCAATTGGTTTTGATAGCACATCAGTGAGCTGGATGCAATCCTACCTGGAGGGAAGAGAACAGATGGTGGAAGTGAACATACCCTTTTTTACCTCCACTATGATTTTACCTCCACGATTTGCTGCTTCTGACTTTACTGAAGTAATTATTTTGTATGTATTTGAATGTCTTGAAATGAAATAAACAAGTTGGCCACTATTGTAAACAAGTGTATTCTTGACTTAACTGGTGTGTCCAATGAGTTTTTCGGGGGAAGTATTACTGCACGGGTCTGCAGTTCTGATTGAAATGCGAAGTGCATAGTTTTGGGGGCAGAAGGAAGAAGAGTTTGGGGCTTGTGGAGCCGTGGGGTAAGGGTCCTGCTTTGAATGCTAGTATCGGATTTTTGTAGAGATTTAGCGACCGGCTGCAGCAGGCAGCCAATGGAGGGAGTGGAGAAAGGGGAATTAATACGTGAGAATTTTAAGTGGGTAAAAACCAAGCGAGCTGCGGCAAGTGCGCATGTTAGTAGACCACAGGAGCGGGGAGTTACCGTAAAGTTTTGAACAAATTAATGTTGTGTGCACACACATCTAGATATAGGTGAAAAAGATGCCGACAAATGTTTATCCTCATAGTTCCTTTGTCTCAAACTGGGAACCCATTCACAAAACAATGGAAAATAGTCTGTCTCGAGACAAAACCTTGCTCTGCAGTGCTTCTTCTGGGACCTGGAGTGTGTGCTTGCCTTATATAATTATACAAGTCCTTAATTTTTAAGTTGTTGAGAGATAATGGAGGGCCTATTTGGATATGTGGCACGCCTGAACTGACTTGGGGCATCCAAAATCCTTCTACACAAATTACAGGGCGGTGATAGAAAATGTTCCAACATTTATTTACCGCAAAATACATTTTTGCCTCCTCCACATTCAAATATTGATCAAACTCACAAAAATGGTATAGCCTTCATGATCGAGACTCTGGCTGAAATTTGGTGATCTGTATGACTCGTCTGTAATCACCATCTGAAGTTAGTGGGAGGGGCCTATTTTACAATGAATGAACGCCACAAATAACAAATGGAATGTCCATTTGTTGTTTGGACATATGCAGTCACCCCCCAGGTGACTATATAGACTAATCCAAGGAGAAGTTATTTTCCTCAGACAATGCTGGTGGTGTATTATTCGAGAGAGAGATCGAGAACGCATACAGAGCCGTCCGAAGTACAAGCACTGACTCTGTCTCCGGTACCGTTCCAGCACACATGAAGGACCCGACCGGTTCCCTTGTAGCTGTGCACCAACGCTCCAGTTGCAGTGTTCCAGATGTGGACGCAGTTGTCAAAGGAGCCACTGGCCAGGTGTTTGCCATCAGGGCTGAAGGTCACACTATAGACAGGTCCCTGATGTTGCCTCAGTGTGTGCATACACACCCCCTTCTTTACGTCCCAAAGGCAAATGGTTGAGTCGAAAGAGGCGCTCGCAAGCATAGTGCTAGAGTTGGGGTTGTTGGCTTCAGGGGCGACGGGGCTCCACGCGATGGCGTAGACCTCTTTACTGTGACCACGGAGGTCGTGGACACTCGAGTCTTGCTTCAAAGCCCAGATCTTTACGGTCATGTCATCGGAGCAGGAGGCAAGTAAATCCCCTGATGGGTCCCACTTAATAGCATTGACCTCACCCGTGTGTCCCTGGAAAGTCTTCAGAGGTCGGTCGCGGCCCAGCCGACACACATGGATGCACATGTCTGTGCTACCTGAGGCAAAGGTATTATTGGCCTTCCAGTCCACGGCTAGTGCCGGGCCTGAATGAAAGGAGAACTTCTGCTTTGCTTCATGCGTGACCACATCCCAGATTATTGTCATCTTATCAGCGCCGGCACTGACAATAGATTCTGCCTTTTTGTTCCACTTAAGTGCTAATATGGGCCCATTGTGCGGCCCCAAGGTAGCCAGCACTTTCCCGTCTTTCCATATTCTTGCAAATCCGTCATCCGACCCTGTCGCTAAGAGAGTCCCACTGCTATTCCAGTCCAGCGAGGTGATACATGCGTTGCTGGGGACATCCGGGCTGCCTTCCGGAATGCAGTGGCGCAATACCAGCGGGGGGGAGCTCGGTTTGGTCAGGTCCCAGATCCTTGCTGTGGAGTCCCTCGCGCCCGAGGCCAGCAGATCACTGACAGGGTTCCAGGCGCACGTGACCACCTCAGAGTCAGACGCGTGGCCTCTGAGCACCGTGTCCTTACTGGCAGGAGCCTCAGAACATGGAGCCTCTTCCTGGGCCTCGGGAGCCTCTTGCTGGGCCGCCGTGTTGCAGGAGGCTTGTTGCGTCACCGCGTCAACGAGGGACAGTGGCTTGGTCGGTTGGCCATCAAGCGCCGATCCTCCGTCCTTGCTGAAGCTGATCTCCAGCTGCATATACTGGAGGCCCTTTTCTAGGGCGGTGAGGAGGGCGGCACGGGGCACTCCCTTTTTACGGAGGTTGGACTGGCTGGCACGGCTCTCATTGCCAAAGGTGAACGCCGAGTGGGAGAAACCGGATTCCTGGAGATATTTAAACACCAGAAAATTGACCTCGTCACTGGTTATACTCATCTTCTACATGCACACGGAGGTGGTCTGTAATAAGAAGTTCAGTGCGAGCTTGTGGTGACTACAAGAAGCTCCAGCTATTCATAAACAGAACAACAAACAATAGCCTCACCGGCACTCAGGTGGTGGGCAGGCAGATTGGCCCTAATATCAGTGTTGTTAGGCATTGGTTTCTATTGCGTTTGACGTCACACTCCCATACATGGAGATCCCCACTTCAGCTCAAATTGATTAGTAAAATAAATAATACAATGTATAACTTGCATTCATTTAGGTGACTGCATTTGGTACAGACATTTAGAGCATGCCTGTGTGCTCTGGGGAGAAATTGAATTCAACTCAACATGTGTGTTGAATGCCGGATCTAAAGGCAATTGCGCAAATCTGGATTAGAACATGAACATATGCAGCGTTACAGCCTTAACTTAAGGAAGACCAAGGACGCTGTCTAAGAACAGGGCAAAGTTTGTGGGCTGTCCGGGTAGGAAGGGCAACAGAACTGACAGGTCCATGGTTTTCAGGGTTTCTGTGAGGGTGCTGCAGGTGCAGTAGAACAAGTGGGAGTCTTTGTGCAGTTGTTGGGCTAACTCTACCTGGTGGTTGTCCATCAGTGCCTCGTTCACAACCACTAGCAGGGGCTTGCTGGCGCCGAGGGCCTCAATACAGCTACCGGCCCCAGCATGGCTGATGATCAGATCCGCACACCTCATGTCGTCTGCTATGGAGTCTTTGAATCGGAACACCTCTAGTTTGACATCGGGGCAAGCCTCCGGTTTCGGGAGAAACAAGCCTCGACCAACCTGAAGAACCAAACGTTCATAACCGCGAACCTTCAAGGCTTGAACTGCATCGCGAGATGTGACACTGCGAATGAGTTCATCAAAACATGTTGTTCCAACGGTAACAAATACGGTCTTCATGTCTGAATGCAGTTAAGCCGCAGCTTCTTGGTCACGTAATCCATCCAATTGGGAAGGGTGTTATAGTGGCAATGATGATGCGCTTAAGTGTGATGTAACAGTGATGTAAGGGTGATGACGTTGCAATGCAATGTTGATACATTTGGGTAGGCTAGCATGGCTAAACTTATCTGCCTGCGTTGTGGAGTAACCAAAGTCCCTACAAGAAGGTCTTGTGAGATTGGTAGGTGGCATGTAAAAGCAGACAGGGATCACAATAGTGGTCCTTTACTGTTTAACGATGACCAAGCAGGGTTCCAAAAGCCTGTAGTCATTTAAAATGTTCAGTGTCACCATAATAATTTATCTGTAGTGTTCAGGAGATAGGGGTCTGTATTACAGTATGTGCTCTGCTTGTGTGTGCAACGTGTCATGGCTCATTGTACTTATGGCTTTTATCTATATTTGTATCAGCACACGAAAGAATATGCCATGAAAACTCAACTTGTTAAAAGTTCTAAAAAACCCTTTATTGTCCATCACATAGTGATACAGAATTTCACACACTTCATATAGTGTTGCACATCGCTAAAAAAAATCTGAAGATAGAATGCATAGTTTGTGAATCAATACATTGCTAATATACACTGTACAGCCAAGAGAGTCCACCTCTCAATTTAACTCTAACTTTATACAAGATAAACTACATTTTCATACAATCATTTCATCTTTTTTACATTTTACCCCCAAGAGACAATTAAGCACTACCCCTCAAGACAACTTTGGCTAGTCTTCCTTTCAGCGCTTTGCAAAAGTGTGGGGAGAAAAAAAAAACAAGTGTGGCGTGTTCTTCATATAGTCAATGTTCACAGTTCACCAACAGGGGTAGGAGAAGAGCGGGTACTGGCTCCACTCCGCCGTGTTCACCACGTTCCCGCCATGATGGTGGTAGCTGCGTTGTTGGTGGCCGCTGTGGTCAGGGATGGCGGCGGGGGCGCCGTGCGCATGGAGGGAGGGGTGTGCCAGCGGATGCATCATGTACTGTCCCGCCGACTCAGCCTCTCCTCGGTGGCTCATGTTCTGCTCTGCCGGGGAGTAGTACCCCCCATGCCCGTAGACAGGGTAGCCCCGAATACCAGCGTTGGCTTTGAATGGCACCGGCATGCCGACGGGGGCTGGCCGGTAGTCTGGGCTCGGCGTGGCCACGTGGCTGTGGACGGGAGCTCGCTGTTGTTGTTGGTTCTGGAGATCCATCTCCCTGCAGAGGTCAAATCGGAAGCCCTGGTTGAGCTCTGGAACGGTGGCGACATCCGGAACGTGGGCGACATCCGGGACGTGGGATTCGTAGCTGCTACGGCCGTCACAGTCTCCCGCCGCAGAGGCCGGGGATGGGAGTCCGGAATGTTCGTCTGAGCTGGAGGAGGAGACAATGGGACTTTGTTTAGGCTCAGTGCAGCACTATGCTTCAAATCACACAAATTTGTTTTCAACTTGCCATTCTACATTATACATATAGTAATCCTACCGGTAGTGCTGGTATGGCATGGATGCTGGGACCATTTGCTCCTCGCTGCTGTAGTCTTGTCCGTGCAGATCTAGGGACTCCACAGCCCATGGTGAAAGTTGACTCTCCTCCTTGATATTCTTCATGGTCTCCACTGACTGAGCGGCATAGGGCGACCTCTGGAGGCCTGTAAAGGGTAATACACATTGGTTAATTTGAGTCATTCGAAATTGAAGATTTTGTGTCCCCAATTATTCAATTATACTCTTGACAGAGTCCAATTCTTGGGGTATAGCTCTTTGATATCTTATTTAATATTAGAATATATGCCCATTACACTACACAACTGATGACTTAGGAAAAACTACATTGCATTTTGGAGGGTGGGTATTACCTGGAGGACTATTGTACACGGCCTTCGTGTCCAGCTTGGCTTTCTTTGCCCTCTTGGGACTGCTGTTTGAAACGCGGCACCTCTTGGTTTGGGGGTGGGTGCCATCCTCTCGGAATCCTTTAGCAAAGGGATTGTGGTCGATCTTCAATTTGGTGATCTGAAAGAGGGAGAAGCGGACGTTAGCCATCATCAATCAATGCTTGCATCAAGATAGTGTTTAAAATCAAGCCTGTTGTTAGTAGTTTGATTTTATTTTAACACAGCAATGGTACGCACCTTTGTGTTCTGGTAAGCAGTGACTGCTGTGAAAGCAGTCTCCGGGAAGGTGAAGGTCTGAAAGTGCCCCCAGCAAACTGTGTAAGGGCTGTCGGCCTGGATCACGTGGAACCTGGGCTGGTAACGGTGCAGCGAGTGCAGGATGATATGTCCAAACTGATCCAGAGTGTTGTTGGTGAGCTTCATCTTGAGGAAGGACACGGACTGCTTCATCCAGTGAGCTCCTGTGGCGGGGGAGTCGGGATGGACGTAGGTACGGCAGGGGGGCTGGGGCTCTGCCTTGCCGGCTACTTCCCACTTCTCATTATTCCACTACAGAAGATACAGGAGATGGGAGAAGGAGGAGGGGGTGTTACCAGGTGTGAAAGACAGCATTTGATCAAGCACCAGATTAACATAATTCTCTCTGCACGAGAAAAACATCTTATTTCTTAAGAACAGCAATGTCTTGAGACTACCATGCTGGTGATAAAATGAGCCACATTCTACAACTTTTATGACAAATGAACAACAATATAGTATATACTGCTACAAATACACCCAAATCCATGTCTGCTATTGCAGGAAATGATCATGGGAGAAAATGTGGACGGGGGGAATGCACTTCACCTCTTTTCACAGGCATGCTAATAAGTGTGTTAGAGACCAAATGGTCCAGGGCAACTGATATGAGGGCCATATAAAGAGCCTGATCTTGGAAGTCTTGGAAGGATGCTAATTGAAAGCCCCCCAGCTGAGGGTAGAAAAAACAGGACGTGATAACGCCCTTTCATATGCAGGAGCCATGGTGATTGGCCCAGCATGGACCGGGCCATCCCATGTCTGGGATGGCCAGTGGCTTTTACCGGGAATATTGTCTACAGTACAATCTACTTCAACAGTACAGCAATGCATACCTTGTATCTGAAGTTGTCCACAGGTACCATGTCCACCATAACAACGTAATTGGCATAGGGCTGGAGTCCAGAGATGCTGATGTTGCAGTGTGGAAACATTCTCCTGAAAAGAACAGAAAACAAAACAAACGTTGATGAACTTGCTGTCCAACTTGATCACAGTTTAGGCATTGTGCCTTAATCCAGGGCAATTTTTTTTTATTAAATTTGCTGTAGAAGAGCGTTGCATGATTACCTTCCATGCTTGGTGATGATCATCTCTGTTTCAAAGCCGTGAAAGGTCTTCCACAGATCAGAGTTCTCCAAATTCAGCTTGGCGGTTGGCTGCTGATAGGGTTCATCTGCAGGAGGGTACTGTGGTGGCATGCTGAAGCCAGGCTTGGTGTCTAATCAACAGAAACAGGACAAAAATGAGAATAATTGTATTGTCATGCTTGCAAGTGAAGAAATCAAAAAAGGTCCTTCATTGTGTTTTTAGCTACACATTAAACGTTGTTTAATAAAAGTTGCATTCCCATGCACTTCTGCTGTCAAATCCTTAATGTAAATGTCACATTGATGAAACTCAAAATGAAAACAAAATGCAGCTTTAGACTTGAGATCCCTCAAGTTTGATCCCAATGGTAAATAAATAAATAAATGTGAGACTCACCACAGATTTGCTGCATTGTATCTTCTTCAGATCTTCACCACTAGCAGCAGTGAGTAGTAGCAGGAGCTGAGCCTTGGTGCAAAGGTTCCTCTGAAGCAAGGCAGTGAAGTGCAGAAGTTCCTTGAGCTGATAGTTCAGCTAGGTTGTTGTGCTGATGTGTTTATCCACTGAGTGAAGGCCCTTTTTAAATGTCCTCTCCTGGCTTGTCCTGGACTCCTGAAGGTCTGACCCTTGAACTTGATTGGTCCTCCCAGGGTGGGAGGGGTTGAGGTGGGTAGTGAGGGGGCCGGCAGACTCATTATCTGGTGTCTAAGCCTTTGAAGTGAGGCTCATCAGTGGAGTGCTCCCAGCTCACACTGTGACATTATGCGTAGATGTACTGGAGTTGTTGGTGGCCTTTTGTTCCAGTGGATACACATGGGCCATCAACATGCTTGCAGAGTACACTATGCTCGTCTCAAAGTCAATGCAGATTATGTGGACTGCCAATTGAACAGCAACACAAGAATAACTTTGTCAACACAATCTGTGCAAAAGATAGCATTCTCTCAACATCAAAGGTGGTCTGTGGCTAAAATGCTGAATAAAAAGGGGGCCCTGGTAAGAAAAAGGTTGAAAACCACTTTCTCAGATACATAATATAGCACTTTATGTAGACTTAGCAGTTCATGCAGACTATATATTTTATGTGTATATACATACATGTGTTTTCTTTGCTTGAGTATTTCCAAGTAAAGAAAAGTGTACTTTTGCTTCTACTCCACTACACACTACACTTTTACTCCATTACATTTATTTAGTTACTCTGTTACTGTGTAGATTTAGGTTATTATTGCAAAACAAAACACTTTACCCTGTACACATTAGGTTGTTATACAGTACATTTTATACATTTAGAAACTAAAATACCTAAAGCTATCTACCAAATACCTGTAAATCTGTGTTTTTTTCCTCATATGTATTATGTTATTATGCCCCTCAGGGTTGGGTTTTTGTGTGGTTGAGAAACATGTTTGCTTGCTTCACTCAATTTCATCTTACCAGCATACCAGAACAAAGAAAAAGAGTTGTGTGGTATTGTGGACTATTAATATTAATTTAAGCATGTTTCTTACTCGAATCATCTACTGTATGAAACAACAAGGTACTGCACTATATATCCACTATACTGTACTTGAATATCCATTTGTCTAAGCATAACACTCAGGATTCTCTCCAAACATCACAAATGTATGAACTATTGTAACTTGTCAATTCAGGTTTAAAATGTCTTGCTCTGCTTTGACCAATGGCAGCAGATAGCTTTAGGTATTTCAGTTTTTAAATGTATAAAATGTACTGTATAACAACCTAATGTGTACAGGGTTAAGTGTTTTGTTTTGCAATAATAACCTAAATCTACACAGTAACAGAGTAACTAAATAAATGTAATGGAGTAAAAGTGTAGTGTGTAGTGGAGTAGAAGCAAAAGTACACTTTTCTTTACTTGGAAATACTCAAGTAAAGAAAACACATGTATATACACATAAAATATATAGTCTGCATAAACTGCTAAGTCTACATAAAGTGCTATATTATGTATCTGAGAAAGTGGTTTTCAACCTTTTTCTTACCAGGGCCCCCTTTCTATTCAGCATTTTAGCCTCAAGCCCAAAAGCAAGGATTTTCACGTTTTTGTCTCCAATTTAGGGGAGATAACTGGCAAAACGTCAAAATAACAATTCTTCTACATTTTCTAATTGTGTTGATTCTTGAAAATAAATATGTTTAAATATAATTTAACTCCTGAGAGTGTAAAATGGGGACCACATGGAATTCTGTCAGGGGTCCCCAGCTAAATGATGGACCACCTGTTGAAAACCACTGACATACAGTAAGTGAGCTTTTGCATATGGCTAGGGCAAGTACTATGGTCTGAACTGAAGGTGTGTGTTTTCAGACCGGAAGATAAGGAGCAAATTTGCAGTTCTGACAATAATGTGAAGTGCATTCATCTTTTTGGGGCCAGAAGGGAGAAGAGTTTGGGGACATGTGGAGGCATGTGTCCAGGCATTTCTTTAGTGCTTCCCTGCACAGAAAACCACACCTGTGTGAAGTGAGGGGAGCTTTAATCCAAATGAAATGTATCTTTTGTGCGGGACAAATAGAAAACCAGGCCGATTTACTCAGACACACTATGACAAAATTCTCCATTAATTGTCAATGGAGAACAAATGTGTAGGCTGGAAAACTAAATCAATAGCTGAATATAGGAAAGAATGGGTACTGGTCTGAACTACTAATATAAGTGAACTTGTACAACTGTAAATGCAATGTTACTCTGAGAGTCCTGATATTTAGTACAGAGTGTGTGTGTGTGTGTGTGTGTGTGTGTGTGTGTGTGTGTGTGTGTGTGTGTGTGTGTGTGTGTGTGTGTGTGTGTGTGTGTGTGTGTGTGTGTGTGTGTGTGTGTGTGGATGAAACAGAACAGGATACCCCAGGGGTGGAGAAGGAACATCACAGTGTCAGGATGTAACAGCCCTCAGTCTGCAGACTTTCCCTGATGGTTGTGCTGTGCTAGTTGTGTATTGGAGTGGAGAGGGGAGTGGGGGAGTGGGGCGGGTTGTTGTAGTTAGAGTCTGGCCTTGACAATGGCAGATTGTGCTTTGCTAATCCTCCGAGGCCGTTGGGTCCTGCCCCCTGCTGCATGCCCATCAGAAGTGCCCTGGGAGCACTGAGACTGCAGTGGTTCCCAAACCTTTTCTGTCTAGATAATATGCATAATATTCAAAGATTTGCACCACATTTTCACGATTTTTTAAAAATAGCAGAGATACAAGCTCATAGCGCGCCACTCGGTGGCGCGCTATGAGATTGTAGATCTGCTATTTTTCAATAGTTAAAACATAATGCTTTGAACACCAAAACGCGTTCAGTACACTAAGGGTTAAAAAAAATGGGACCACCATTTCTTCAGAATATGAGCCACGGACCACCATTTGATGACATTTTACCCCCATAGACCCCAAACCCAAAGATTTCTTTTTTTATCTACAATTCCTGGCTGGATTTCGGAAACATAACAGGCAAACCTAGATCCCTAGTTGTGTAGTTGGGCTAGTTCAGATGATGAATATATTAACTCTTGAGAGTAACTATTGATGTAACGTTCTCAAGGGTTACATCTGGTTAACCAACTTGGCTGGGGACCTAACCCTCCCCGGACCACCTGTTGAAAACCCCTGCACTACGGCATTTCTATCCCTGAGGTCCCAATTCATACCGTACAACCATTGTTACAGAGTGGAACAACACGTAAATACATGTTAATTTGACTTTGAGTGTGTACAAATGGAACCAAATGGACCCAATAGGTTCCAAACTATCCCCAAGGAGCCCCTAGTGTCCCCGGACCAAAGTGGGGTCCCAAAGTACAACGTTGAGGATGTATTTTCTTTTACATGCTACTGGAGCATTCCAGCTTTATATATAGATGAATTCTATTCCTACCGGGACATCTCAAAGGCTAATATATAACCAATCTTGCAATCTTGTGATGCATCGGTATAGTACATTTTCAAAACACTTTTTATGTGGGACATTCTGCAATGAGTGATTTCAATGCAAAGAATTCATTTTTAAACATATCCACATTGTGAAAGTGAAATATTTTAAAACTGACTTTTACATTGTTTAATTTATACTTTTACAACACACAATGACTGATGGGTGCAGCATTGTGTGTCAGGACAACACAGAGAGGGATATGGGATCCAAATCCGAGCTTGCAGGTACTGCAGAGGGGCTACTTCATGTAAAAAATAAATAAGAAAGATTGCAGATGGTGTCAAAACCAGTGTGTCGGAGTGATGTACAAGCTCATCGCATTGTGAACTATTTATATATATTTCCCCGGAATGCCATCAATTTATGTATATAATTTAGGCACGTGGCAGTCATCTTAATCCAGATATCCTTAACATTGTGGTGCATCATATACATAAACACGAATTACATACAGTAATACAGTGTAATATACTGCATCTATGTAATTAAACTATGCATATAAAGTTTATTAACTATATACAGTAGTGCCTTGTCTACAAGCAATGCTGTCTAAATTATATAGGCAATGCTACAGGACCAAGATGAAAAGGTGGATTGGGGTCTGCATTTCTGATTAAAGGGGAATTCCACCCATTTTCAATATTTTTTTCTGAGAGCATACAAATGCAACCAAATGAACCCTAACAGGTTCATTTGGTTCCATTTGTACGCTCTAGTATATGTGTTTACTGCTGTTGTTTTAAAACCTGTTGATTGTAAACTGTCTGCCCTGTACCCCCCCAGTGGCAAACTACTGAGGCTCCATTTTCACACTGCTAATTTGCACTGCTCAGATCTCTGATGGGTCTCTGTGTCTCTGCATGCTCTATGATATTGGTCCCTGGCCCAAAGGCCATACATGTGCTAAATGGCCCATTAGCAGGAGCACTCACTTAATCCATAGCTGTGGAGTGCACCGTTCTGCACCTATTCATTCACAAATGTGTGTGAGTGTACAGCGTCTGTGCGTGTCAATGGTGCAGGAATGCAGAAATGCAAGAATGCAGGCGCATGCACACACAAACACACACACACACACACACACACACACACACACAAACACACACACACACACACACAGTAAACAAAAGGTGACACGTACATGGAGCATAGACTGTGATTTATACTATAACCACTATATACTATAACAACTAGAATGTTCCCTCTTTTATTTATCTAGACATAAACCAATTTTGGGAAAATCTGGAAATACCTGGCATGCTGAATCCCCCCAAACCTAAAGTATTGCATTTATTTTGTATGTTTATGCTCTGCGTTGCTCTATAAAGCATTTGCAAGTCTAAATACAAGCGTGGGCCATTAGTTGACCTGCAACATCATAACCTGCCCATATGGAAAATTGTATATAAATGTCATATATGCAAACTTTTGAAAGTGGCACCTTTCATACATACCACTTCACAAAACAATACTATGGATATTCTGTTTTGAATGTCATTTATAATTCTTATAAAATACAAAATTATACACTGTATGTTTTATGTTTCACTTTACTTTATTCTCTTATATGAGGATTGTCTGAAAGGTGCCACTTTCAAGAGTTCACATATATAAATATTTCCATATGGGTGATGTCATCAAGTCCAAACTTTTGCCACCACAGTTTGATAAAATGGTCACACTTGCCCAGAACTACTAGAAGTGTACCCCATTTTTTAAGATTGTACTTCTATATGGGCCTGTTGTAGGGACCTCTGGAAATGCACAATTCTGTAGTTATCTTCGTTCCAATTTGCTCAAATCACGCTGAAATGCTTTTGAAAATATAAGCCAAGGAACCCCATAAGAGAACATTTTTGCGGCTCTAGTAGTGATTGACAATTTTTGAAGTGCTGCCAAGCACTTCCCTTAGACGATGTACAAGATGTGTGTGTGTGTGTGTGTGTCTGTGTGTCTGTGTGTCTGTCTGTCTGTCCCTGCCTGCGTGGAGTCATGTTGACGTTGCCATGTTCAGAGAAACAAGCACAATGGGACGAAGTGTGTATTGTTGATGTTGCCATGTTCAGAGAAACAAGCACAATGGGACGAAGTGTGTTTTAGTATACTGTAGCCACACACGCAGCACTTCATTTCGCACGGGTGTGATTTTTTGTCAACCATTTTCATTTCAAGGAATTTTGATCCTAAAATAAGCCGTTCTTTGGAAAACAATTAAAACAGCAATGTAGTAGGACTATAAATGGATATTTGCTAATAAGATGTAAGATTGGTGTGGATTGGTGTGATCAGAGAACAGAACTTTATTCAATTTTACAAGCAAACATTGAACAAAGTACTGAAAGTGTGTGTGTGTGTGTGTGTGTGTGTGTGTGTGTGTGTGTGTGTGTGTGTGTGTGTGTGTGTGTGTGTGTGTGTGTGTGTGTGTGTGTGTGTGTATGTGTGTGTGTGTGTGTGTGTGTGTGTGTGTGTGTGTGTACTGTTCTGTACATCAATGCTGCACATGAATACAAAATGCAATACTGCACAAACACACACAGCAAGTTGTAAATAATAATTTACAACTAAAAAAAAAAAAAAAAATCAAATATATGATATACAATGATTTACTAATATGCTGCCCCTCCCCCCATCCACCCCAAATTGGATTTGTCTGTTTGTGGTGTCAAGTCAATAATCCTGTATATAATAGTTGGCCTGTGCCTTTGTTGTCACTGTATTCAGAATGTCCCTGTGTGTTGTTTAATTTAAACACTTGGGTATTGGGTATTCCTGTTTCAGGTTTGGGTTCAGGATTAAGGTAACATCATAACCGCATGTCAAATCCAAACACGCATTGCCAAAGTTAGTAAAAAAAATAGAAAAAGTTGCCCAAAAATACTAGCAGTGTTGTTTGGGTGCACTGATTTAGATTGTCCTTCTATGTCCTTCTATAACTGTTGCAGGCATGGTAGTAACTTTACCTCTGGGATTTTGACTGACTGGCAGGAAATAAACTATTCCATAGTTAACTTGCAACATTTGGTCGTAACTATTCTATGGTCCAAAAGTTTGCTCCCCCTTATAAATATATACCAACCTGCCAAGGATCCCCATAAGAGAATATTTTTTACGGCTATAGCAGTGATTTTCGACCATTTTCACTTCAAGGTCATTTTGAACCCAATAGAAGCAGGTCTCCACACTGGTACGCTATAGACGTGTGTATAGCGTACCAGTACGATGTGTAAAGGGTTGCATTCTTTTCTTAAGCCTTAGATGGCAATTGGATGGACTTTCCCCCCAAAAATGTGTGTTTTGCCACCTGTTGGTTGGTGTAATTTCTAATACGAATGTGCGTTAATGATTCCATGTAAATTGCACGGTGCGTTCATGATTTGATACTGTTTGTTCAAAGTGAGCCACTCCTGCAAACTTTTAAAGCCAATTATAGACAATTGTAGAATTGTAGAAATAATGAGTAACAATTTGCAGAATTTTGGACAGAATCTAGAGGGGCAATATGAGATAATGTGTTTCAGAAAGGTCGGCCTCAAACTGTGGGATTCCAAGTCCAGGCTTAAAACAAACAAACAAACAAAAAAACAATTACCATATGGGTCATTAGTTGACCTCTGCATCATCATTACCAGACATATGCTAAATGGGGGGGGGGAGGTGCTAATTTGCACTGCTCAGATCTGATGGGCATCTTTGGTCCAAGATATTGGTCCCTGGCCAAGGCCACGCATGCACTAAATGGCCCATTTGCAGCGTTCTGCACCTATTCATTCACAAATGTGAGTGAAATGTGAGTACAGCAGCTGTGTGTGCACGTCAATGGTGCACGGGAATGCAGAAATGCAAGAATGCAAATGGACACACACAACATGCACACACACACCCAACCACACATGCATACAGTAAACAAATGTGACACACACATTTATACAAGCATTTACAGGCTATAAACTTTAATGGTCCGGGGTCCACCAGCCTGGAATTGTGAACAAAACCAAAACAATTCCTTAGTTTTAGGTCTTTGGGGCTAAAATGTAATCAAAAGGTGGTCTGTGACTCAAATGCTGAATAAATGGTGGTCCCTGGTGTCAAAAAGGTTGAAAACCCCTGCTTTATACTATAACCACTATTGCCCAGAATCCCCAGGGGCTCTGTATAAGGTCCTCTCTTTTACTGCCCCAATACGCAAAAACTTCTCTGTAAAACACTAAAATAGATGCCATGCTGAATCCCTCCACTCAATTGTTCGTCTCTGTTGCTCTATAAAGCATCACTTATCTAAATAATACAAGTCAACACTGAACATGCACTGCATGTGGGTGTTGTTTAATTAAAACAACTGGAAATTTTCTATAATTTCCATTTTCAGGTTTGGGTTCAGGATTAAGGGTTGAACCAAATAAACCCCATGGGCCATTAGTTCTAGTATCCTAAAACAAATCAAAAAGTAATCTGTGCATGGAAAGGTAGCTATCTCCCCAACTAGACTATAAAGGGGTATTTGAGATGTAAAGTGGGTGTGGATTGGGGTGTGTGTGTGTGTGTGTGTGTGTGTGTGTGTGTACACACACACAACACATTTGCACCATTCTGCACATATTCATTAACAATTTAAACGTGTGTGAGTGTACAGTGTCTTGTCTTGTCTATGCTTGTCACTGGAATGCTGATATGCAGAAATACATGAATGCAAATGTGCCACAAAACACAGACAGCAAACAAATGTAACTAAACTGTAAAATCACAGTATATAAGGATTAGGTAATATGCAATCCCTAGTCAAAAAATCCTATAGAAAAGTCATGTAAGATGTTGGAACAAATTCTATTGCATATCCAATAGGAATCAAATAGAATTATAAGATCTCACAGGAATCTTATAAGAAAGTCTTATAGGATTTTCCTATAGCAGAGGTTTTCAACAGGTGGTCCGGTGACCACCAGTGGTCCTTGAGAGGGTTCCAGGTGGTCCCCAGCTAAGTTGGTTAACCAGATGTAACTCTTGAGAACGTAAAATGAAACCAAATGGACCTGCAGGGGTCCATTTGGTTTCATTTTCACGTTCTCAAGAGTTAAAATATGCATCATCTTAATTAGCCCAAGTCTACACAACTAGAGAATGTATAGAAGATTCTGGACTTGTGGACAAAAGCAAAAGAAATGTTTAGTTTTGGGGTTTGTGGGGCTAAAATGTCCTCAAATGGTGGTCCGTGGCTCAAATGCTGAATAAATGGTGGGCCCTGGTATCAAAAAGGTTGAAAACCCCTGTCCTATAGGATTTGTTGCAAAATCTTATAGGATGGTGAGTCCCCAATTTAGGTGATGAAGATGTAAATTGGATGTGTTTATTTTGCCTCCACCAGGCCAAAGGCATAGGGAGAGAGTATGTATGTTTTGCACTCTGCCTCTCTGTCTGTCCATTACCACACAACTAACCTGGTTGATGATACATTTTGCACATACACGCCCTGGATGCCAACGATTAACCTCTGTCCCACATTTTCCAAAACATGGCCTTTTATGGGATCACCAGGAGGTCGACTTCTGTAAAACACATTTTTGGATATTAATCTTCCAGATTCTGTCAACAGCAAATTGTTACACTGGTGTGGACCTCCTTCAGTAAAGTCTCTGTCACTGCCACCATCATTAGGACAAAGATGTTTGGATTTGGGAGGCTGTGATCTCAAGGACTTCTGTGAAATGATTTTTTTTATTTATTAAAAAACAATATCCTCAACATGTTTCACACAGAGACGAATTCCTAACTCTAGTGAACAATATACAGACATAAGGTTTAGGCTCTTAAGCAATGGAAACTAAACTAGAAAGTTCCTGAACACGAGAGTAAGAAAAATATTGTACAAAAGTAGAAATCCTCTTGTTAGAAAAACGACCAAAATATAACAATTCGGAAAACTACACACAGTTGCAATGATCAGCAAAAAACAATAAGAAACAGTAATCCTAAATTAAATTGCTCTAATATTAGTTCAGGCTCTGATTACCTAGTCTTTAATTCAGTGGTCACAAAGTGAACATTTCTATTAAGTCAGTTCAACTGGGACAAAGGATAATTAACCTGTAGTGCTAAAAATGTCGCCTCATTTAACAACTAGCATACATACAAATCATTTAAATTACAAAATTATTCAGAGGCCTGTCAGCCTTACTTCATTTCCAACACAGCATAGCAGCAATTTTCTATTCTTTCATTATTGGTTTGAAAAATAAACCGTTAACTCCAAACTGGTCAGCAAAACATGGTTAAAAAGCTATGGCTTAAATCAGGGGTTTTCAACCAGTGGTCCGGGGACCACCAGTGGTCCTTGAGAGGGTTCCAGGTGGTCCCCAGATAAGTTGACTTATGGTGCTAATTTAGATGTTGAATATCATAACTCTTGAGAATGTAAAAATTAAACCATCATCATTTTTTCCATCAAATCATTTTTACACTCTCAAGAGTTAAAATATTCATCATCTGTATTAGCCCAAGTCTACACAACTAGAAGATTAATGGTCATGGACAAAAGCAAAATAAATCTTTAGTTTGGGGGTCTGTGGGGCTAAAATGTCCTCAAATGGTGGTCCGTGGTTCAAATCCTGAATAAATGGTGGTCCCTGAGATGAAAAAGCTTGAAAACCACTGGCTTAAATCATACTTTGTTGCCTGACCCTTAAAACTTAAAAAAGACAAGCACTGTATGACACTTGGCTGTGACGCAGTGTGCAGAAGGGTAAAATTTTGTGAAATGTTTGTTTGGTCTGAAGGAAGCCAAACAAAAGGTTTCAAGAGTCAGACGATAACACACAATTATGGTCCCCATATCCAGTGTGTCAATACATTTAAACTAATGTTTGTTTTGTGAATCCCTCAACTCCTTGAACATGATTCCGCCTGGACATGAAAACTCTATGGTTTTTGAACTGCGAGAAGCTTCTCTAGTGGCTTGTTAATTGCAGCAAAAGTATATAAACATATATTTTGGTCATTAGAAATCAAATTTCAAAAATATATTGTAGCTATGACAGTATATCTTCTCCACATATAATTTGTTTTTACTTCAACTCAACCTCTGCTAAGCATCACATCACAGGAAAAGCGTCTATTTTTAGGGTGTCTGTGTGGAAACCTCACCAAAACATTTTGAGCTCGTAGAATTGATACTTTATGTGTAGGGCATTGACTTATACCAGGGGTTTTCAACAGGTGGTCCGGGGACCACCAGTGGTCCTTGAGAGGGTTTCAGGTGGTCCGCAGGCTAAATGATGAAATAAAAGTTGGTTAACCAGGTGTAACTCTTGAGAATGTAAAAATTCAACCAAATGGACCCTTGCGGGTCCATTTGGTTTCATTTTCACACTCTCAAGAGTTAAAATATTCATCTGAATCAGCACTATTTAATTAAGAGGTCTACACTGTTTTGTTTGCAAAATCCAGCCTGGAATTGTGAACAAAACCAAAATAATTCTTTAGTTTGAGGTCTTTGGGGCTAAAATGTCATCAAATGGTGGTCCGTGGCTCAAATGCTGAATACATGGTGGTCCCTGGTGTCAAAAAGGTTGAAAACCCCTGACTTATACGAAAGAGTACAAAACGTTAGAATATGGAGAGGTTTTAGAAATAAGCAACGGTATACCGTATTTTCCGGACTATAAGGCGCACCTAAAAGCCTTTAATTTTCTCAAAAATTCACACTGCGCCTTATAATCCAGTGCGCCTTATATATGGATTGTTTGACTGCAGTAGCTTCTATTCTATGTTAACTGTAGTAGCTTCTATTCTCTGCGCTTTATAATCCGGTGCGCTTTATATATGAAAACAGTTCTAAAAGGTGCGCCTTATAATCCGGTGCGCCTTATAATCCGGTGCGCCTTATAGTGCGGAAAATACGGTACATGCTTGGTTTGAGAGGATGATTTGGGACCAGGGCTTGACACTAACACTTGCCCGGGGCAAGTAAAAAAATGGTGGGGCAAGTGAAGACTGCTACCTGGTTGCCCGATCGGGCAAGTGTGCAACTTAGTGCGCTATAACACAACACAAGATAAATTTGTCTTGAAGGTGGCCATTGCGACCTGGGCTAATTAAGATGATGAATTTTAACTCTTGAGAGTGTAAAAATGAAACCAAATGGACCCGCAAGGGTCCATTTGGTTTCATTTTTACATTCTCAAGAGTTACATCTGGTTAACCAACTTAGCTGGGGACCACCTGGAACCCTCTCAGGGACCCCGTGTTGAAAACCCCTGGTTTAAATCACCCAAGTAGGAAGTAAACTTAAATGCAAAATTTACAATAAATTTATTTATTTTTTATTATATTGGGGGGCAAGTGACCATGACCTGAGGGCAAGTAGAACCTGACTTGCACTTGCCCGATGGGCAAGTGCCTCGGAGACCTTAGTGTCAACCCCTGGGGACTAGTAGATGCAGGACTGGGACAGTAACTCTTGGTAGTGTAGTCCAGTAGCTAGAGAGTGAGCCATGCGTCGTGAGGTATGCTTCATGTTTCTGGCTGCTCGGATGGCCCGGTCCAGAGAGGTACTGAGGGAACGCCGCTGGGTGGTGGCCAGGGAACCCGCACTGCACCTCGCCTCCTTGCGGCCCCTGACACCCGAGTGTGCTCCTCCACCGCTGTTGGAAGGCACACCCAGGGCCTCTGGGTAAGGGTCCATCTTGACCACAGGACTGGGGTAAAACCTGTGTGAAAAAGGGTCATGTCAGGACCAAGATATTAAACAATTGAACGTCATTCCACTGTTCTGAGCAGGTCAGGGTGGGCTGTAAACACCCTAAAGTACAGTATGTCTTCTACAGATCTGCAAGTTTATTATCTGTGTGTACATTCTGAGCTTGTAGAGTGAAGAAAGGAGAGGGCCTAGTGCAGGGTTCCCTAATTGGCATCCCGCGGGCCGCAAGCGCCCCCTAGTGGCCCGCTGAGGTATTTCCTAAAAAAATTTTTTTTGTTTTGTTTTTTAATACCTCTGCAGGCCACTAGGGGACACTCCCTTTGTTTAATCATACCAACACTTTTTGACACTTTTGGAATCACATGGACTATAACAGATCCATATTGTTAAATTTGTACTCTCAGTTTCTAGCCACCTAGTGGCAAAAAAATAAAACTTACGGTAACTCAGATTACTCTCTTACATTTAAGTGGACATGCTTTTATAATATAAAAATAGACTAAATAAATGTTATGACAAATTGAGTTAACGGATATACAGTAAACGGCATTAAATGCGGGCCATTAGCCTATGCATGTCAAACTGGCTTCAAATTAAAATGGTAAGAATCACTGCTAGAAAGCTGTCGTTTATACGTTTTCAGATGGATTTTTCAGTCAAAATGAATTTATTTTCACTCAAGAATTAGAAGATCCATAAGGGTCCCTTTGGTTACCAAATCTCCATAATTTAGCTGGAGACCACCTGGAAACCTCTCAAGGATCACTGGTTGAGAACCTGCTCTACATCTACCTGTAATATAAGATATTTCACTTTCACGATATTTTGGTCATTTTATGACCAACACCTCAGATGTTTTTTAAGTTATCGAGTCACTCAGTTTTTATATGTTTGATATGAGGGGACATGGCAGCTGAAATGAACATCAAATAAATTTAAAAACTGTGTCCGGGGTGTTCCTAAGTAGATGTTAGAATGACCAGACCTTTTTTTGGAAGTGAAATATACCTTTAATTAATGAATAAAAAAAAATTAAACCCCAAATTTCCACACACATAGATTCAGCCCCGGCCTGGTACCCTCGTCAAAATGTGGCCTTTGAGGAAAATTATTTGGGGAACCCTGGTCTAGTGTATACCCTGGAAGACAACGGTCTTCCAGGTTGTGGAACTTGTAATGCACAATTTGGTGCATTTATGTCTCTGCTCTTGACTTCAGTTGCTAAAACTAATGGGTACTTTATCATGTGTCTCAGGGGGAGTGGGTGTTTTTACTCACAGAACTGTCGTCGGGCACACTGGCACACACTGCACCATTGGCACACTGCCCAGCACAGGGGGAACGTAAGACCCTCTTCCATTTCTGTCTGTGAAGTGTGCTGACTGGCATCCGCTGTGGGTGAGGTCTGATTCTCTCTCACTCCTACACACTGTGAAACCCAGAGCATGTCCCCCTAAACATCATTGTCTGCAAACCAACAACACTTAAAGATGGAGTGCCATAGTTTAGTAGCTTTGTAAGTGTCTAAGTGTCAACCAGTGAGGTTGTAGATTGTAGTACTATTTGCCGTCTCACCTGGCTCTGTGTTGGTGTTGCTGTAAGGCTCAGGTCGCCCACACAGAGCACAGCAACGAGAATGGGATATGTGTATAGGCTTCGAGTTCTCCCCCAATGGACCTTAATAATGAGAAAATATACAATTAAACACAGAAAACGGCCTTTCACAGGGAGAGAGGGCAGCGCTATTGTATGCACAGACAATAATAATAATAACTGATAGTACTGCTACTAATGGCCTACGTGTTGAGTGTCCATGGTGGTGTGTGTTACATTGTGGACAGACGCTCCCTCTTCTGTCAGGTTCATCCAGTACTTCAGTTACACATGCAGAAAGGCCAGGATGCTGCCCTGGAAGTCAGAGATATGCATGGATGAGATGAGAGGGGGATATATCACGACTAAAGTCGTGATACTGTATATCCAACCTCTTAAAATCCCAGGTAATCATGTTACAAACATGCACATACATACAACGTACATATGTACTACCCTTTATTCAGTAATTAGGTTATCAAAAAAATAACCCTGCCTATACCGGTTTCATGAGTAAACCTGGAAAAACGACTGTTCAGACAATTAGGTGGCACCATGCTTGGCATCTCTGGCCATGCAGTAGTTGATTGGGACAGATTCATATTGTTATTTCTTACTGTGTTGTGATCTGCTCATGCTGAGTGTGTTGAAATGGCTGCAGTCACCCTCGTCCTGTACAGCAGGGGACCTGAGGAATGGTGTGGGGAACTGGGAGCGTGGTGTAGAATGATCATGCTCCGAGTATGCAGCTGCAAATAAAACACAAGCATAATGTTAATTAAACACACACTTGTATTCTAACATGCATGAATGTTTAGTTTAATGTCAGCGTGCATACTTAAGGATTTATAATGCCAGTGTGTATACTCAAGGAGTTATACCTCAACTAATGGTTATGTGCTAACTTAGTGTAGCAATGTCCTGGGGCATTTAAGGGTCCTTTTGGATGCATTTAGTGCAGTGGTATTCAACCAGTGGTTCGGGGACCACCAGTTCTCCTTGAGAGGGTTCCAGGTGGTCCCCAGGCTAAATGATGGAAAGCTGGATAACCAGATGTAACTCTTTGAGAGCGTAAAATGGTTTCATATTATTCATCAAGTCTACACAACTAGAGAATGTAGAAGGTTAGTGGTCATTTTGATCTGTATGTTTGACCGTTTTGTTTCCGAAAGCCTAGGATTGTGGACAAAAGCAAAAGAAATCTTTTGGTGGTCTGTGGGGGTGAAAATGTCATCCGATGGTGGTCCATGGCTTAAATGCTGATTAAACAGTGGGCCCTGGTTTCAAAAGGGTTGAAAACCACTGATTTAGTGCACACTCGCCCAAGTTAAATAAACGTCTGAGGATTCTACTGAGCAGGTGAACTCACAGGTGTGTGTCTCCTGTCTCTGTCTGGGTACAGAAGCTGATCTCTTCTCAGAGGTTAGTCCCAGAGTTCTCTCCCCGTCCGGCTCCTCCACCATTCTCCCCCCACTCCTTTCATCTCCTCCGCTACCCCCCGAACGCTGGCCTGACCTGAACAGCAATTCACCATGTGGGTTAGAGATGCCGAGGCCTTGTTACAATTGAAGCATTTAGCAGATACTCAGTTTAATTCACAATAAGCAAGGTAAACACATACATCAAAAGCATAGATCTGAGTGCCTCAGTAATCTATAGGGTAGCAGGTAAAAATAATGAATTAATCATATTCATTATGAAATCATAGATCATCTCATGAAGAACCGAATTTATGCAATTGTTTGGCCGATTTCCTCGTCATGACAAACTGTACATATGGCATGCATTTCCCTTTATTGTCAATGGCAGTTAGATTTGTGTTGCCACAGATTTACGGCATGATTCACAGAAGACCGCACACACATACACACGCACACATACGCCTGCTCAAACAGAGTCTGAGGTTGCGAGTGTCCTGCTCAAAGGCACTTGGGTCATGCTTATAAAGCCAGACACCAACCTGATGCGAGGTGTAGAGGTGGTGTGCTGCAGGCGGTGTCTTGGTGCTGGGGGAGGAGGAGGGGTCACTGGGACCACCGCCATGGCCCTTCTCAGGCTGTCCAGTCTGTCCTTCAGCTTGGTGACCTCCGTCTGCAAGTTCCTCACAGCCTCACTAACGCACACGTCACAATGTGTTTGTATTATTAACAATAGAACTTTCCCATCCTCCCTCACTACTACAAAAGATGGATCAAGTCAGTTTTTAGAGTGTATGTGAACAAATAGTACTGTGTCATGCAAAAGCAATTAAAAAGCTGATCAACAAGCTCACAATGTGTCACATCACAATGTATTGTAGGCTTGTATATTAGATATTTACACAATACTTTTTTTTTTTAGTTTTACTTTCTAGTCTCTTATAATAGCAGGTCCAACATAATGATTATCCACCCGTAATCGATTATTTTATGGGAATGGTCTCTATTCAAAATTGTTTTTACGGGTTAATTGTATCCAGTAGTCCAGTGGTTTTCAACCAGTGGTCCGGGGACCACCAATGGTCCCTGAGAGGATTCCAGGTGGTACCCAGCTAAATGATGGACCGTTGGGAACCATAATGGACCCTTATAGATCTATAACTCTTGAGAGCATTAAAATGAAACCAAATGGATCCTTACGGGTCCATTTGGTTTCATTTTACGCTCTCAAGATATTTAAATATGAATTACTTCATTTCCAAGAATCTACACAATTAAAAGAATTGTTATTTTGACAAATGTTTGGCCAATTATCTCTCCTAAATTGTGGATACAAACTTCCTTGGTTTTTGGCCGAGACTAAACTCGATATCATAATGGTGGTCTGTGGCTAAAATGCAGGATAAATAGTGGGCCCTGCTATGAACAAGGCTCAAGACCACTGCAGTAGTCTGAAAGGTATCAAAAAGGTTGAAAACCACTGCTGTAAAGCTATACATTGTCCTGTGGGCTAGAGGAACTCACTTGCTACTGGTGGGCTGACCGCAGCGCAGCAGCGTGAGATGATGGTCACAGCAGTGCGGTGCAGTGGGGGAGGGGCTCCGTTGGTAGCCTGCATCCTCCTCTGACACAGTGTGAGCTGGAGACACGTGGTAGGTTAAAGGATTATCATTATTCATAATATTATTATGATTTAGTTGTGATTGTGTTCATTGCTAAATAAAGTTTTGGAGTGGTTTGATCGGTACACTTGAAAATCCATCCAAAAAAGGTTCTGTGGTGCAAAAATCTGTGAGACTAAAATGAGTTAATTTTTTGAATTGTGTTATTGTTTATGTAATTAATTAATCTCAATTAATCAGTTAAAGTCCCAGCCCTAATAAAATACAATCTCCATGAATTCAAGATATCATCAGGTGTATCATTTAGAGAAAAATGAGACAATGGGTGCAATTCCCGATCGCTGGTGGTGTAGCCAGGAATGGTGTAAGTCCTCTCATTGGCTGCATGGCAGCAAATCAGGTCTGGGGCCTATACCACCTATAAAGCCTATACCACCAGGCCTGGGCCTTACCAAATAATTATCCATAATAATTAAAACCAGTCATCAAGAGCTTCAACTCATAATGAACAAAGCCGGGGAGTACAGTAACATTTTAAATTGGGGGGTCAGGTGATTTCTGGACCTTTTGACTTGCAGGTTTTAATTATTCTGGGTAATTATTTGGTAAGCTCAGGTCCAGGGCTGGTGGTATAGGCTTTCGGCCTACCCTGAGGCCCCAGACCTGATTTGCTGCCATGCAGCCAATGAGAAGAAATACACCATACCTGGCTACACCACAGCGATCGAGAATTGCACCCATTCTCTGCACACTCACAGGACTAACAGAAACAAGGAACACTCACTGCATTCAGTGTCCACCTCCAACTCGCTGGTTGCGCTGCCCCCCACGCCGTGCAGGCGCCTCTCTCCGGCCCGGTTCTGGCGGGAGCTGGACGCCGAGGCGCCTCTTCTTCTCCTCTCCCGGGTCTCTCCTCGGGCCGTCCTGGTCGGACCCCACGCCTCCCCCCCGGCAGACCCGCCGGACCGGGAGCCGTCGCTGTGGGCCGACGACGACGGGGAGGGCGAAGGAGAGACGAGGGGCGGTTGTCCCGGGGTGGGGCCGTGTCTCTCGCGTCTCCCCGGTAGCCTCTCAGGGAGGACTGATGATGTGCTGCAGCACCAGAGACAGACGAGATTAGAAAATGCGGATGGTATGCTGGGACCAGTGTTGCCAACTGCCAAATCTAAAATGCACTAGAATTTACAGTATATTACAGTATATATATAAACATACAGTTCAAAATGACCATTAATCTTCTACATTCTCTAGTTGTGTAGACTTGGGGTAATTCACATGACGAATATTTTAACTCTTGAGAGTGCAAAAATGAAACCAAATGGACCTGCAAGAGTCCATTTGGTTTCATTTTTACGCTCTCAAAGAGTTACATCTAGTTAACCGACTGCCATCGTTTAGCCTGGGGACCACTGGTTGAAAACCACTGTCATAGGAGGAAAAATGGTGAAAAATGAGGGTTTTATCTTTGGCGCCTGTCGATCAATTCTGCCCCCAACTCACCAGCCCAAAAAGCACTAGATTTTCAGCCAGGAGCTTTTCACTAATTTTGGCACTAGGGGGGTGGTCTGAAAAAAAAAAAAAAAAAAAAAAACTAAATATAGCCACAAATGCACCAAGTTTGTGTGTGCGTGTGTGTGTGTGTGTGTGGCTATTTGTTGCTCAGACAGATTTACAGTGCAGTAGAAATGCAGGCCTAACCTCGCTGAGCCCCTCTGGTGGAGAGGACTGGGAACTGCAGCAGGGGTCAGCCGGCTGGCCTCGGAGCCAACGAAACCACTGTCTGTCTCCGGAGAGACCACCCCGTCCTGTTAAAACACAACACGTTACACAATATAATACCATGACTGAGAATTCTACTAGTGGAGTTTGTGGATCTGCTACTTTTGAATTTCTGTGAATTCGTTTCAGAGGGGGAAAAAACACATGTGGGTAAATATTATTTACTTTACTGTAATATTATTGTTTTTTTTTATTCTTTTGGATTCACACATTTTTATGTAACTTTATAATACCACTGACATTTGAAAACTAAAGGATTGTACTATAGAACTAATAGAAGCCGTGAATAGTTTTGCAATTTTTCTTTGTATGTTTTTTATCATTTTAATTTTCATGATAAATATACTGTATATTCATAACTTTGAAACTCTATTTTAATATGCTTTCTCAATGTCCGTTTGTTTCCATCCGATCGTTATCGCACAAAATATATGGTAAGAATCGCTAAAGCCAGGGAAGCATTGAGCATACTGGCTGCTTTATGGAGAATCGCTAAGCGACCAGAATAAAGGATCCCGACTGTAAAGACGCCTGAACAGACGATGTCAAACTGATAAGCACCACTACGTGCACACAGGCTGGCTGCAGAAGAACCCTGCCTCTCATAACATGCAATGGAAAAGTCATTCACTGCACTCACATGTAAAAAAGAATGCACCATCAAACTTTCAGATGCTGCGTTTCACCCAGTGTGGAGGAAGAATGATTAGGATTTTTGAAATATTGAAATATAGTATAATCCTTGCTTTCTGTTGTGTTTGAACACTAATAGCCATTCAAAACAGTCGTCTTCATAAGCACACCTACTGTACATTCGCTGCCAGAGAAGGGGGTGTGTGTGCTCATGATCAAGGCAGCAGAGCCAGTTTATACACGGATTCTCGCAAACCTGACGTCCCATCAAGTATGATTTGTGCTTCGTCCTATAATGGTGTCGTGCGTGCATGCAGACCCCTAAGCTCACAACAGTCATGCTCCCTGTGTGCAATACTGTTGCGCAACAAACCATAAATAAATGTCATAAATAAATAGTGTGATTGTCACTAGTAGCCAACACAGAAGAGGAGGTTGTATGGACTGAAATCAGCACACCCCAAAACAACAGGTTTGGAGATCTGCTAGGAACTGGTTACTTGAAACAGTCACCCTGCGCCTATACTCACAATATTTGTAAACAAATTTGTCTATAACTAACTGACCTGAGAAAGAACCCTCCTGGGGCCAGCTTGGAGCTTGGATCCCCTCCTCTCTGACACAATGCTCTCCCCGAGACTCATCAGACTGCTGCTGTGAGACTCCCTGGCCTCTGACCTCCTCCTGCCATTGGACAGACGAGCAGAAAACGCAGGGGATTGGTCGTTGGCTCTGGGAGAGGGCGGGTTCGATTGGCTGGTCCCGGGTTTGGGCGATGGCACTTCACAGGAACCTTGGAGACTTGGCCTGGTTGGTCTGTGGACGGAGAAGGGAAAGATCTGAGCTGTAAATTAAATCTGTATTGAATTCAACGCATGGTTTCCAAACAATGGGTCAGGAGAACCCATTTGTCAAAAGATAAAGGATTGTGGGTTTAGCATTAGGCTCCATTTTCGTCTCTCGCTAAACCCCTTATCCCTAACTTCTTTGTCTTTTTTAATATTTTGAAAAACATTTTGGACTTGTTAAGCCTGCCATTCTATTGACATGTTGTGAGCTTGTAAACTGGCCATTTTAACTATTGAAAAATGTTTGTTAAAATAGTTAAAAAGGCCAAGATCCTTGAGCTCATGACATGCATTTGTGGCACGTTTGCTTGCTTGCTATTTGATATCTTGCGGGTCCATTTGGTTTCATGTTTACACTCTCAAGAGTTAAAATATTCATCATGTGAATTAGCCCAAGTCTACACAACTAGAGAATGTAGAAGACTAATCTGTATGTTTTGATGTTTGTTTCTTCGAAATACAGCCTAGAATTGTGGACAAAACCAAAAAAAATCTTTTTGGGTCTGTGGAGCTAAAATGTCATCAAATGGTGGTCCATTTCTTGGCTGAAATTCTGAATAAATAGTGGGCCCTGGTTGAGAGCCACTGGGTTAGTTGGTTACAGGTACAGGGGAGTCTCATTCACTACATTCACTAGTTTGCCTAACCTCAGTGAGTGTCCTTCCACGTGTCTTGTTCCCTGCTGTTGCTGCTCTTGCCATACTCCTGTTGGCTGCACATCAGCCTCTACACCAGGTGAGACAGTGACACTCTCTCTGAGATTCTGATGTTGGGTTTGGGGGAGTTCATTGAAGCTTTGGTGACTGGAGAAGACGAAGAGATGACATGTTTGTGACGTAATATACAGTATATATTGTCGACAGCTGTAAACCTTTTTCTTTACACCAAGGATTTTTCCGGGGACCACGAGTGGTCCCTGAGATGATTCCAGGTGGTCCCAAAGTTGGTTAACCAGATGTAACTCTTTCAGAGCATAAACACGAAACGTTTCATGTACACTCTCAAGAGTTAAAGTATTTATCATTAGAATTAGCCCAAGTCTACACAAATAGAGAATGTAGAAGATCCTCGTGGTCACTCTCTCCGCTGGCTGGTCATTTTGATCTGATATTTGACTGTTTTGTTTTCTCTGAAATCCAGACTGGAATAGTGGACAAAAACAAAATAAATCTTTAGTTTTTGGGATCTGTGGGGCTAAAATGTCCTCAAATGCTGGTCTGTGCCTCAAATGTTGAATAAATAGTGGGAAACTGATATGAAAAAGGTTGGAAACCTCTGCTTTACACCCATCAGGTACGGATCGCCAAATCTGAAGTCATCTATTGACATTGTAGACGAAAATATCATTCCTGACTGTGCTTTCTGTTATTGATAAAATTAGAATTAAAGCCGCCAGCTTTGATGTGACACTGGATGTGTCCTGTCCCAAACCAGCATATTACACTTGTATACACTGCATGTAAAAAAGGAAATGGCTCACTGGTCAAAGAGTGTGTCAAAGTCTTGCCTGCTCTGGCGTTCAAGGGGCCTGAGGAAGAAACGCGGCGGTGACGCCTCGTCATCTCCGTCATCATCCTCTCCCACCGTTCCTCCATCGTCTCCATCACTCTCTCCGCTGGCAGAGCTCACCTCCACCCCCAGCACACGTGCCTCCCCGGGAACGGGCCGCACCGGGCTCTGCATGGGGGAAAACACCAGGAAGGAGAAAGCATGGAGTCCTATTAGAGCTCTCAAACTCTGCCCGAACCCGACCAGGCCCGACCCAACCTGACATTTTAGGGTCGTGCTCGGGCCTAAGATGCCTGCAGATCAGTAAGGCCGGGTCGGGCTTAGGGCTCCATGCCAAAAGCAATATATATTGAATTAATTTTATTATGATGAAAATAATACTTCTGTTCTGTCTGTCTGTGTATTTATCTATTATGAAGATGGTACTGGTGAGTGCTTTCACTTTTACTCTGTGAAGAGTTCTCAAATTCTTCCCAAACCCGACCAGGAGTATTTTAACAAAGAGTTACATCTGGTTAACCAACTTTCCATCATTTAGCCTGGGGACCACGTGGAATCCTCTCAGGGACCACTTGTTGAAAACCCCTGCTCTAAAAGCTTTAAAAACAACACACAGGGGTCTCTGGGAACCACTTGGGAGAACCTGTGGCGTGTAGATGTAGACCAAAGATCATATTTATACACAACACAGACATGAAGCAGGGATTCACGTCAGTATACACAGTGATCCGTGGTACCTCTGGTTGTGGCATGGGTTCCCGGGGCGTGGTGGACGCGGACAGAGGGGTTGGGCGAGGAGGAGGGGAGGGAGGCGCCTGGGAGACGGGCCGGACCTGACCTGCATGCTCCAGCTGCTCCTTGAAGTCGTCCACACGCATCCCACACTGGAAGATAAATCCCTCCAACTCCCTGACACACACACACACACAAACGTAAGTATAGTGCCTCACTTAGCCATCAGGGGTGGATGTAACATTTCCCAATTGGGGGGGCAGGCGAAAATGGTATTGGTGCGACTGCATCACCCGTGTCGCTTCACACCATGGGCGATGAAGCTGCACCCATATCATTTCTGGTTACAGGACTTTTATTAGGCAAGTAAAGCATCAATAATAACATCAGTTGTTGTTGAAGTTGCAACAGACACGCAGCATGCATAAAGCTAAAGGTCTGACTCAGAGAGTTTTCTGTTTTCAATGATGAAATGCTGTTGGTTTAGTGCTACAACAAATGTAGTTAGTTAGTAGACTAAATGATGGAAAGTAGGTTAACCAGATGTAACTCTTAGAGAGCGTAAAAATGAAACCAAATGGACCCTTGCGGATCCATTTGGTTTCATGTTTACACTCTCAAGAGTTATGATATTCACCATCTAAATTTTGATCTCATTTTGATGTTTTGCCTCTTTTGTTTGCGAAAATCCATCCTGGAATTGTGAAAAAAACCAAAAGAAATCTTTAGTTTTGGGGTCTGTGGGGTGAAGATGTTGAATAAGTAGTGGGCCCTGGTATCAATAAGGTTGAAAACCACTGCTCTAACATGAAGCTTATTGCCTGGTGCGGCTTATAGTCAGGTGCGGCTTATACAAGGAAAAAAAATCAGTATTTTGCCCCAAATTTAGCTGGTGCGGCTTACATTCAGGTGCGGCTTATAGTCCGGAAATTACGGTACCCATCATTGGAAAATCAGTCTCACCTATTTGGGTCAAAGGAGCCCATCTCTGCTCCCCTGCACCGGAGGAGCCTGTGTTCATCTCTAGCTGCCAGGTAACCTCTTTCTAATGCACTGAGTCCCTCAGACAGTTGGGACAGATGCTGGAGGGAGAAACAGGAAGTTATGGTCGCGTTGGTGAAGCGGAGGTACCGCTTTTTCAAAATAGCTGTACCACAGGCTCACAATGCACCACGATGTAAGCTTGCAGCCGAAAAAAAAGGCTTAAAGTGGGTATCATTACCGTCATTTGTTCAAAGGGTTTGCATTTCCCACTCTGGAGGAGGTCCTCAAATGCCTGCACCTGAACAATAAACACAAAAGGACTTCATTCCTGGCTGGTTCAACCTTCAACATTAACAAACTTAACTGTATATTGGTACATCTAATAGACCAAGATCCAAATGCATTTTTCCCCCTTCAGGCGGGTACATCTATGTGCATAGTGCATACACATGCACAATTGAACACTGTGCATGTGTAATACCAACATATCTGTTGGTATTTAAAGCAATTTTACAACAATATAAATAACAAAAAGCAACAGTCGGACAGAAATCTTTTATGCCAGTGTCATGCAATAGTAGTAGCTGATCTACAAGACATGCCCAAAATAGGGACAACAAAGTTGAAAGTGTGTCTGTGAGTTTTTAAAAATATTTAACAGATGAAAAGTATGAACTTTAATTAGAGGATCCACAGAAACACAGGCTTGTTTTATTATTCCCCAGAATGTAACCATTATGGAAACAAAAACGGTTTCTGCCACGGCCCAACAGCAAAGGTATTGTACTTGGAATAGGATATTCTAAGTTGCCACTTACCTTTTGGAGAAAGCCGTCAGCCTGTTGGATGAGAGTCCTGGTGGGATGCTGCTGTCCCACCTGAGAGGACAAACTTCTTCTGGAGGAGGTAGAGGTGACAGAGGAGGGCCGAGCAGGAGACAGTCCTGCTGAATGAGCAGAAAGAATAAACATCCTTAGGAAATAAAAAAAAATGATCTAACCATAAGATATCTGTGGGTTGAAAAATGGCGGGTCAATTTAATCCCAGGTTTTCATATTTAACTGTAATGCATTCCTGCTGAGATTAATGAACTCGTGCGTCTTCACAATGAATCAAAACAGGCCTGTACAGTGTACGCGTTGATGATTTCTCAGAGCTTACCGAGTTGACTGGGGCCGATCTCAGCTCTCTGAGCCCGGGGGATGTTCAATGTCATAACCTTAGAGCCCTCCTGGATCAGTCCTGAATGGACCAAGTGGCTGGGTTTTGGAGGGTCAGAGTAAAGGTTCACCTAAAGGAGACAAACAAGAAAAGATTGTGAATGAGGACCCCTCTGAAAACACATATTATACACTAGCAGAAAATAACTCATACATTTGAATATGCAAATACTACTGATATTCTCTTATGTTAATACAGTCTTGACTTCCTTAAATGACAGACAGATTCAGATGGCTTACCCCATAGTAGCCAGACCAAAAAGAAAATGAACAAATCGCATGAAATTATTTTGGTCTGAAGTAAAGGGCAAAGTCTGCAGGAGGTGAGGATCGAACCGAGAAGCATCTCAGTCCCAAACAGCCAACCTGCACGATGGGCAAAGACCTACGCTGTACAAGCCATCAGCAGAAGTTGCAGGATTGGTGGAAGACGTACTGCCAAATCTGGGGGAAATCCGTCTGGCAGATGCTTGAAAGAACGTTGCAGCTTCGCCAGGAATATTTATGTTTTTATTCTTAATGGAAACCAACCCTGTAACACATCATCGAAGGCCAAATTAAATACCTTTGCTTCCAGCCGCAGCCGATCAATGGTGTTCTCTGCCTCTGCAAACTTAGTCAGCAGTCTGTTGTAGTCCTCCTACAATCGGTGGGAGAGAGACAGGAGCATACAGAATGAAGAATGGATGCGACCGAATTAACCTTCCCTTTTATGGCATGGGTGAGAATTTGAGGCATATTTTTTTGACATTTGTCACATTTGAGGGCCGGGAAGGACATTTGTTGCATATTTGTAAACCTCAATCACAGGTTTATTGTGTCAGTATCTCCAGAACACTTCCATTTTTCACACCAACTCTTGAATCCTACCTTGTGAAATACCACAGTTATCATTTGAGAGATAACAGGATAGCGTTGATCAAATTAACAATTCCTCTACATTCTCTAATTGTGTACACTTCTAATTAAAGCAGATGTTTAACAACAATTTAACATTTGAGAGAATAATAATATAATAATAATAATAATAATAATAAGGGTAATAATAATAATAATAATAATAATAACTAGAAAAAGTGTCCTTCTGGCCACAGGTGTCTCCATCAGGTCAGGTTGCGTCCTCCTGGTGGTGCTGTAACAGCCCAATGTGAAAAGGGTGTGGATATATTTGACCACTTAGTAGGAAAGTGTTTTAAAGATTAGCACATAAATTGCAAGTTGAGTTCATGATTAGATGCCTTTTGTTCAAAACAGGCAAATCCTGCAGACTTTAAATGCAAATTATAGAAGATGGAATATGAAATATCGGACAGATGAAAAAAATTATTTACAAAGATCAGCCTGTTGGTGGCGCTATGAAAAGCACATGTGAAAATGGTTCATCGCTGTCCTCTAGGGGGCGGTGCTGCAACGTTTCATGCAGATTGGTGCATTTATAGCTACAATTGTGAAAAGCTGCCTCCTGATGGCGCTATACCAGGCCACTCTATAAAAAATAAATACCGGTAAATAAATAAATTGATAAGAATCACTGCTAGAACACAGCCATACATTTTCGTAGGCTTGGGTACCGTGAATGATACTGATATGGATTGGGACATTGCGATACTTCAAAACAAAAGGTGCCTTGTTTCAATATTCCTCTCATTCTGTGCTGCCGCACCTCAAGGACCGAATGAGCATCGGTAACAAGTTGTAGTTGCGCTAATGAAACTTTTCCCATGTACATTCTGTCAAACGCTTATGATCATTCTGTGTGATTCCCTGTATATTGCCCTGTATTGTGCGTTGTGAACTTGTAGATCAGCAACGCAACTGTCACCAGCGTAACAACTCAATAAAATGTTGAGATTACAAATGCCCCATCTTCAGTCACTTCTTATACGATTGTTATAATTCTAAGATGTCAATACTCTAAGAAGTATATACATTCTGTCAAATGCTTAGGCCTATTCGGTCATTCCATGTCTAAGGTGTTAATTGCCTGCAGATCAGTGCACACTCAATGTGTATCCAAGCATAGGTTTTCAGTGCACCACGTCGCAATTTTAGCCTGTGATTGTGAACAATAATAAAATGTGTATTTGTGTGACTGGAAATTGAGCATGGATTGTGTTACAGACCTGCAACAATTCTGCAGAAATTATACAGGAGACGCCATATAATTGATGTATCAATTTTACTTGTTTCAATCGATCTGAACACAACCTTAGTATAAAGTTGAATCATAAAGTTATAATCTCAGCTACGCGCAGAACTCAAGGTAATAAAGTTGAACCTCAGAGTGTCAGCAGGTTACTGCCAAGCCTTTTCTTATCAGACCAATGAATCACATGGTTCCGCATGACTAAGTCCATACGAACCAATCAGAAAGGAGCTCCTGTCACATGTGACCTCTCAGGGAAAAACCAAATACATTTGAGGATGTTTAACAAACGTACTGTGATCACAACCTGTTCAGTCAGTCAGTCAGTCAGTCAGTCAGTCATACAGACATACAGTCAGTCAGTCAGTCAGTCAGTCAGTCAGTCAGTCAGTCAGTCAGACAGTCAGTGGTACTAAAATGGCAGCAGCAGCAGGAGTGGATCAGGATCAGTTGAGTTGTTCTATCTGTCTGGATCTACTGAAGGATCCAGTGACTGTTCCCTGTGGACACAGCTACTGCAGGAGGTGTATCGAGAGGTTCTGGAACCAGGAGGACCAGAGAGGGAGGTTCAGCTGTCCACAATGCAGACAAGACTTCATCCCAAGACCTGATCTGAAGAGAAACCTCATGTTGGCTGAGGTGGTGGAGACCCTGAAGAAGACAGGTGAGACCTTCAGGTTCTGTGGTGAAACCACCTCACTGTCTGAAGAAGACAGGTGAGACCTTCAGGTTCTGTGGTGAAACCACCTCACTGTCTGAAGAAGACAGGTGAGACCTTCAGGTTCTGTGGTGAAACCACCTCACTGTCTGAAGAAGACAGGTGAGACCTTCAGGTTCTGTGGTGAAACCACCTCACTGTCTGAAGAAGACAGGTGAGACCTTCAGGTTCTGTGGTGAAACCACCTGAATGTCTGTCAGAAGTAGATTAACTCTCTCAGTCTCGAGTGCTGCATGGGTCACATGACCTGTGCTGTTCTCTGCCTCCTTATTGGCTCCTATCTAAATGATTTTCGATGTAGTAAAACAATGCAAATACAGTAAGTTTAGGGATGACGGGTTTAGGGGTTTAGTGGAGACGCGAACTCAATATTTATCTCTTGTGTTGTCTGTGTTGTTATTAGTTTAATAAAGAATTTTAGACACCAAATACTTTTGTCAATTTCAACTTATTTTAGACATTTGTTTGGTCTTCATGTACAAGGTTGCCAATACTTTCAGTGACGGTAATCGACAGCTCTGCATGTCTCTCCACTGTATCCTCACTTTGGTCAATGATTAGCAGGTTTTTATAGCAATGGAGTTTATTACATTTAACCAGCGCTGGGCAGTAAATAATTAAATATGATATTACTGTAATGTTATTACCATTTCCAGCAAACACGACTCATTACTTATTACTTATGAGCCTGTTGTTGCATGATGTGAAAATAGAACAGATTTACAAGCTATCAACATATATAACAGAGATGTGCAGTAGTTTGTAGATCCTAATCCACCACAGCATTCTGCACACATGACCTACACTACAAGTTGTCTCTAAACACATTGTGTTGTACATCTCTATTCTTTAACACATGACCTACACTACCAGTTGTCTCTAAACACATTGTGTTGTACATCTCTATTCTTTAACACTTGACCTACACTACAAGTTGCCACTAAACACATTGTGTTTGTGTACAACTCTATTGTGTACAACTCTATTCCTACAACATTGTGTACAACTCTATTCATTTGCGGGTGGGGGGGGGGGGACTTTGGAAAGTAATATTGTAATAATCAATATATTACTGTTTGATTCTAGTAATACGTAAAGTAATGTTATAATTATTTCTAAGGAGTTATAAGTAAAGATATTACTCTGCTAAGTAATATTGCCCAACACTGCTTTTAACACATTGATGATCTTACTTTAGTTTTTATTAGCACTATTGGCAGCACAATTGGGAATCATTAAATCACTCTGCCGCGAACGTTTCCATCCAAAGTCAAAGTCAAAGTCAAAGTCGCATGATTTGTCACTACGTTACCGCAGCGAAATTGGACCTCCGCTTTTAACCCATCACTTGGAGTGGTGAGCTCCAAGGAGCGGTGAGCTGCGGCTTGCCGCGCTCGGGAATCATTAGCTGATTTGACCCCCAATCCATCCCTTTGATGCTGAGTGCCAAGCAGGGAGGCATTGGGTCCCATTTTTTAGAGTCTTTGGTATGACCCGACCGGGAATCGAACCCCGGCCTCCCAGTTCCAGGGCGGACACTCTAACCACAAGGCCACTGTTCTGGTAGAGACCAGACCGAGTTTAACATGATGTCACCGGGGCTTCATAGCAGATGCTGCTACAAGCAGCCAGAACAAAGAACCATCGATGGGGAACAAAGGGAGGTCATATACAGTCATATACTTGTTTAACCATATTAATAAATGCCTGCTGTATCAATCTGTCACCAGGACTCCAAGCTGCTCCTCCTGACCACTGCTACGCTGGACCTGGAGATGTGTCCTGTGATTTCTGCACTGGGAGGAGACTGAAAGCCGTGAAGACTTGTCTTCAGTGTCTGGTCTCTTACTGTGACACTCATCTCCAGCCTCACTATCAGTCTCCTGCCTTTAAGAAACACCAGCTGGTCCAAGCCTCCGGTGAGCTTCAGGAGAACATCTGCTCTCGTCACAACAAGGTCAACGACCTTTTCTGTCGCGCCGATCAGCAGTGTATCTGTTATCTGTGCTCTGTTGAAGAGCACAGAGGTCACGATACGACCTCGGCCGCAGCAGAACGGGCCGAGAGACAGAAAGAGACGGATAGGAGTCAGCAGAACATCCAGCAGAGAATCCAGGAGAGAGAGAAAGACGTGAAGGTTCTTCACCAGGAGGTGGAGTCCATCAAGCGCTGTGCTGACAGAGCAGTGGAGGACAGCGACACCATCTTCACTGAGATCATCTCTTCCATGGAGAGAAGACGATCCGAGGTGAGGCAGCTGATCAGAGACCAGCAGGAACGTGAAGTGAGTCGTGTTGAAGATCTGAGGATTGGTGTGGAGCAGGATCTCACTGAACTGAGGAGGAGACATGCTGAACTGGAGCAGCTCTCGCTCACAGAGGATCACATCCGTTTTCTACAGCGTTACACCTCCTCCCTCTCCACCGTTGGTCCATCTACACACCCAGTCAGCAGCCGTGTCCGTCCTCTGAGATACTTTGAAGATGTGACCGCAGCCGTGTCCAAGATGAGGGACAGACTGGAGGACATTCTCACAGAGGAAGGGACAAACGTCTCAGAGACAGTGAACAGAGTGGATGTTTCACTCAGGGAGGGTTTATTCCACCATGCAGACCACAACCCCACCGCACAGAGCCCCGGGGGGGCAGTGGGGGGGTCCCACGGCCCACGCACCCACCGCCCGCGGCCCACCCACCGCCCCCCCGCCTCAGCTGGGCTGGGAGAATCCAGATCGTTAAATCCACCACTGGTTTCACTGTCAGCACCAGCAGAACCCAAGACCAGAGCTGAGTTCTTACAGTATTCACATCCGATCACACTGGATCCCAACACAGCACATCAGTGGCTGTCTCTGTCTAAAGAGAACAGAAAAGCAACATGGTTGGACTATCAATCACATCCTCATCACCCAGAGAGATTCAAAGGAATGTACCCTCAGGTTCTGAGTACAGAGGCTCTGAGCGGACGCTGGTATGGTGAGATAGAGGTGTATAAAGGCTGTGCTATAGCAGTCTCATATAAAGATATCAGCAGAAACGGGTGGGATAATGAATGTCTATTTGGATACAATGATAAATCATGGAGTTTACAGTGTAGAGATGAAGGTTATACTTTCATACACAGAGACATTAAAACGTCCATCCCAGGCCCTGTGTCCTCCAGAGTAGGAGTGTTCCTGGACCACAGAGCAGGTTCTCTGTCCTTCTACAGAGTGTCTGACACCATGACTGTCCTTCACACTGTCCACACCTCCTTCACACACAGCCTGCATGTTGGACTTATGGTTTGGTCAAATGGATCCAGTGTTGAGTTCTGTGAGCTCAACTAGATCAGTCTATAGTTTTGTCTCTCATGTCATCATTTTATTTTTACTGTATGATGAGTAAAATCTGATCCTACAAACCTTTGAAAAAAATCAATAAGGGTAATAATGAAAAAATCAATAAGGGTAATAATAATAATATTATAATATTCTTACACTAGGCGTTTCATAAGGGTCCATTTGGTTACTAACTCTTTATCGACTAGCAAGAGACAACCTGGAATGCCGACAAGGACCATTCCCAGGACCATTGGTTGAAAACCCTACTTTAACTCATGTAATCTATGCTATTATCAAATACGTATATTATTCGGATGACTCAATGTTATAAATTGAGGCCGGTGGTCATCTGGGCTACTGGGCATTATGCGGCCCGGGGGCCAAAAATGCGGCCCTTTGGCTGACTCTGACCGGCCCAGGGACCACTAGTGGTCCTTGAGAGAGTTCCAGTTAAATATGGAAAGTTGGTTAAGCAGATGTAACTCTTTGAGAGCGTTAAAATGAAACCAAATGGACCTTTTAGTTTAGTCATCTGTGGGGCTAAAATGTCATCACATAGTGGTCCTCTGTGGCTCAAATAGTGAATAAATAGAGGGCACTGGTGTCAAAACAGCTGGTCTTACTCTTACTTTGATCTTGAAATTAAATTAATATTACACAGACTTTAGTTCAGTGTTACGACTCTGGTCGTTTTATTATGAGTTAAGTGGTGTATGTATAGGACGGTCTATGATTAGATCTATATAATATATAGATATTATATTAGCAGGATGGGAACACACAACAGGCCACTGTGTCCCTGCCTGTTGTGGTGTTCTTCTCTCCCTCATGCAGGTGGAAGGCTGAGGTGTGGTCTGACACACTCAACATCATCATCTCCTGCTGTGCTTCTGGGGCGTGTCCTGTGTAGTTGATTGTGGAGGGCAGGCCACCCTCTGCTATTGGCTGCCAGTCACCTGGGAGGGCTGATGGCCACAGTCCCCCCACTATAAAGATCAGTCTGCTCCAAGCCACCAGCGAGGAGACACCATTAGGGCTCTCCTCTAGCCGCCACACCATGTTAGGTTTATGTGTACTTTAGTTAACCAATGAACTCTTAATTTTGATTATTATTTGTCCCTTCGGAAAGGACTTTTGCTTTAGTTATTTGTAGTGTCCCTTTTGTTATTGGTTAGTTGTTTTGTGTCATCCAAACTTTATGTAAATATTCATTATTTGATCTATTTATTTGTAAATAAATTCTCGCCTTTTGAATTCCGGTGTCCTCCTCCTTTATGTTATCAACCCAATTACCCCTAGACTGATTGGTTTTGTAACATCAGCCTTTAGTCTTGGCTCTCCACAATATTTTATGGATCTCATTTGGCCCCTTGGGAAAAAATAATTGCCCACCCCTGCTTCACTGTGCTAGTACCTACCTGTAGCTGCTGTACCAGTGTGGTGGCTTGCCGAGGGCATCTAAAGTCGTGTGGCACAGTGGAGTTTGGGGCACCGTTCACATCGGGACGTGGTGTGTGTGGTCCGTCCGTGCCGCTGTACAGGACTTCTTTCACAATATCAGCAGGGGACTTGAAGACCAGGGGGCGCTCCAAGGACGGCGGCCTCTTCTCGGGGGAGGTCCTGCTCTTGGGGGGCGTGTAGCCACTCTTGGGAAAATGGACCTTGGGTTCCACCTTGGAGAAATCGGGTGTACGGTAACTCAAAGGTCCTCTCCTGGTGGGGGAGAAAACAAACAAATGTGATGCAATGTGTGTTACATTCACCCGTTCACAGTTCACACAGACACAGGCCATGGAAACCTTGCAAGGCAGCAAACCTCCTCCTCTGGAACAGTGGAGGGTTTAACCCTTTATGTACTGAACGCGTTTTGGTGTTTTAGCTGTTGAAAAATAGCAGATCTACAAGCTCATATCGCGCCACCGAGTGGCGCGATATGAGCTTGTAGTTATGCTATTTTTGAAAAATTGTGAAAATGTGCTGCAAATCTCTGAATACATTATTTTGGAAGCAAACATTTTTAACTCAAATTTTTGCTTCTGGGGGATCCCTAGAACATGTTTTCAGATGGGGGTCTGCAGCCAAATATGGATAATTCTGGTGGTCCTTGACTTGAAATATGTTAGCATCACTGACACAGGAACACAGATTTTTCAGAAAAACTAGAATCTAGTGTCAGAAACTATAGAATCTAGTGTCAAAAACTTGATTCTAGCATCGGAAACTAGATTCTAGTGTCAAAAAGTAGATCCTAGCATCAGAAACTATCATTTAGTGTCAATAACTAGAATCTAATGTCGGAAACTAGGATAGGATAATTTAGTCAAAAATACATTTGATCAGCTAACCATTCAAATAAAGACATTTTAGTTTAATTAAAGCCACTCACGGTGTCTTTAGGCATATTCTGACTACGTGCGTTTGATTAGAATAGCTAAAATAAAAGGAAAAGTACTCTTTTGAATTTCAAATAGGTCTTTGACAAATACATATTAAACCATGTTTTGTTCCTGATATTATAATCTTTATGTGTCATATTTTGCTTTGCAGTCCTTACTGTGCATGTGCAACTATCATCAGATTTTAAGGGAAGAGAGACGGCTCACTCCTCTTTAGTTACACTCAGCATTGAAAAAATAGGATTAAGTGTGGAAACACCTATTAAAAATTGCTAAAATCTACAGCTAATAGTTGCTGATTCCATGAATCAATTACTAAATTACTTGACAGTTTGACAACTAAATGAATTATTATGATTAGGATTAATCATTGCAACTATGATTGCATCGATGAAAAAAATGTGTTTGTGGATGCATTATTTTACATTGTGCAGATTTCTACTTTTGTCTTGTTCCTACATACTTAACCTCTCAGTCCAGCAAGTGCGTGTGATCGTGTGGAATCGTGCATACAACCTTACCTGACATCGTATGCATCAGGGGTACCGATACGGGTCCTGGTGGGGGTCGTCGTCGTTGTCACACCTCTGTCTGGGCTTGTGTGATATTTGGTCACCCAGGTTTTATCAGGGGAGGAGTTCCTTGAAGGCATGGCTTCGGAAGAGCGCTGCCTCGGTTTACGGTTCTTCGTGTTTGACTTTTCACATCCTCCCACTGGCCGTCTCCCTGCCGCGCTCTGACGACACGCCGTCCCCGGTTCAGGAGGAGAAGGAGGAGAGTTCCTGGCCGCTGTGGCGCCCCACGTCTCAGGCTCGTCGTGGGGCCAGGGCGCGTGGCTCACGCGGCTGCTACAGGACTCGGGAAGGCTTTCCGTGAAGCCGGCGTCCGGGAACGGCTCGGCTTCGATCCACTCGGCCCCGGCCAGCTCTTCAGCGGAAAAGTGCAGGAGATGGGGAAGAGTGGAGGAGGAGGCCCTCGGAGGAGGAGAGTGGGCCTGGTCGCGGTATTGAGGCTCAGTTGCACCTCGCCGTTCACTTCGGCGATTTCGGTCGACGGGTCCATTCTAAGGGGTGGGCAAAAAAAAAAAAAAAATCGATATGCCAATATATCACAATTCTAAATGCCATGATATCCATATTGAATCGCCAGGTTCAAAATGTAGGCCTATTCATTAATGTGTTCATGTCAGAAAGAGTGACTGACATTTATCGGGCTATATTGATGAGCGTGATTGAACTTTTTGTTATTTATATTGTTTAAAATTGCTTTAAAATGTACTAGTTGGTTGAACTTGTCATGGTCCATATTGTTTTGAATTCCGCCATTTTCAACATTTTACTGTACTGTATTTTACTTGATGATGACATCACCAATTTGTGTTTGTGTTGTGTTTGTTAATGTTTTTTTCTTTTAGGATCTTTTTTTCTGAGGACCTTTTTTCTGAGGGCGTTCAAGATTTTTTCTGAGAGTGTACAAATGGAACCAAATGGCCCTGTCAGGGTCCATTTCGTTCCATTTGTACGCTCTCAAATGGAACCAAATGGACCCGTTTTTTTCTGAGAGTGTACAAATGGAACCAAATGGATCCTGACGTACAAATGGAACCAAATGGACCCTGACGGGTCCATTTGGTTCCATTTGTACGCTCTCAGAAAAAATCTTGAAAATGGGTGGAATCCCCCTTGTTCTATCATTTGTGGGGGAAAAAAATGGGATATATCGATATATCAAATCAAATCGCAGCATAACTAAGAATCGTAATGTAAATTGATTCAGAACCCTAAATGTCAATATTAGTATCATATCGTGAGGTTAAGTGAATTGTCGCACCTCTAGTCCGTTCGCCTCCGAGTTGACGGAGGGAGGAGAACTTCCTCTGGAGGTGAATCTCCAGCTGTTACTGCTGTCCAAGCTGCTGCGCTCGGTGAAGCCTCCGTTGCTGCTCTCGAGCTCGCGAGCTGTGCTTCGCGGGACAGACATTCCGGCGTGTTTATCTTTCTTCCTCGTCGACTCCACCGGCCTCTCGTCTCCATCATTCTCCTCCTCCTCCTCCGTCATATCCAGCTCTTTGTCCCTCTCCGGCAGACGCTCTGTGCTCCGTCTCTGGATGAGGAAGCTCCGTTCGTCTTCTTCTTGCATCCGTCGCAGCTCTTCCTCCTCCGTCCACAACTCCATGCCGTCGGCCACGTCGTCATCTGCCACGGAATTGAAAAAAAAAATAAATGGACAATTGCAAGTTCACATACAGTACATTTAGCCACTGGCGTCAATATTTCACTAGGGGATGCCTGAAGTACCGTAATTTCCGGATTATAAGCCGCACCTGAATATAAGCCGCACCAGCTAAATTTGGGACAAAATACTGATTTTTCCTTGTATAAGCCGCTCCTGACTATAAGCCGCACCAGGCTTATAGTCAGGTGCTTCATGTTAGAGCAGTAGTTTTCAGCTTTTTCACAACATCTTCAGCCCACAGACCCCAAAACTAAAGATTTCTTTTGGTTTTGTTCACAATTCCAGGATGGATTTTCGCAAAACAAAAGAGGCAAAACATCAAAATTAGACCAAAATGAACATGACTTATTAATTAAGTGGTGCTAATTTAGATGGTGAATATCATAACTCTTGGGAGTGTAAACATGAAACCAAATGGACCCGCTAGGGTCCATTTGGTTTCATTTTTACACTCTCAAAGAGTTACATCTGGTTAACTTAGTCTGCGGAGCCCACCTGGAACCTGGAAAATCCATAGATTGGCCGCACCGTTGTATAAGCCGCAGGGTCAAAAGCATGTGAAAAAAGCAGTATAGTCCGGAAATTACGGTATTGTATGTGTGTTTGGAGATGGCCCCATCGTTTTCAGTTGTCATTATTTCAAAACATGTAAGGCCAACAGTGAGGCCTTGAGGCTTGTGAAGTCACATTCGAGTAAGACAGCAGGGGAGCGAGTTGGAAAGCTAACTGGCTACATAATACATTCTCAAACTGAGGACCAAGAAAGTTTGAGAATGTGACCAAGCCTTTCGTATTAATTGTTTTGCTTTGTCTTGTTTTGTTTTTGGCAAAGGTTCATTTTTGGAAAAGTTTGTGTTGGCACAGTGAAACAGTAACCACTTTTAATCCCAGAGTGCCTTTAAATGTACTGTCAAAGGTGATCTCGTTGACCGAAACAACATAAATCAAACCATAGCTCTGGAAACATAGTAATGTGTTGCATTAAAAAAGAGGCAAACTCACACAGTGAATGTGTTAGTGTGTCGTCCCCTAGTGGCTCAGTGTGGGACAGCGTTTCAGAGTCCTGCGGGTTGTTCTGGCTGCGGGCTGTTGCCCTCTCCGGTGGGGGCATACGACCATCTCCCCCTCCAGGAGGAGGAGAGGGTGACCCACGTCCTCCCCCGTCGTCATCCCCTCCGTCGCGGTCGCCCGCCAATTCCAGATGGTCCTCGAACGCCTCCCCGAGTCCTATGATGCCGTTCTCGTCCATCTGGCTCTGGAAGTCCTCCTCCTCCTCTTCTTTCTCTGCGGTCGTCTCTCCGTCCTCCCAGTCGTCCTCCTCCTCGGATCCCAGAGAGCTGGCGGTGGTGGAGGGTGAGACGCGGCGTGGCGCAGGGGTCCAGTGCACCACTCCCGCCGTAGTGCGAGTCCCTCTGGGCTCCATCTTTTCTGTCTCTCTCCTGTTAATGTCAGATCTCAGCCCCTTGCCCTGCTTTTAGCCTGGTACTGACTCTGCCAGTGTCTGGCCTAACCGTTTGGCCCCTCCGCTTAGGCCTGAGCGCAAAGAAGCCATGGCTCAAATGCTTCCACGTGGCCGTGGCATCACGCTAGCCGGCAGGAACTGGTTCTAAGCAACAAACACAAGGGGAATTCATGGAGAATGACACATTACCCATTTAGGCCTGACCTAAGTTTTTTGAATGCTGTACAGGATCCAAATATGGATTCCCGTCCTTAATGGGTTAATCATGTGTCCTGGCGAGAACCGGTCAGCTCCTTCTGGATCTCTGGATGCAGATTCTGGAAAAAAAAAGAACATTAACTAGGGTTATAGATGGATCAATATACAAAATCTTGATACACATTGCCTACTGAACAGTGAACAAAAAAATGTGCTTTTTGGACATTTAACACTATACAGTAAAATTGAAACATACTCCAGCGTTTACAACCATTACTGGTACTGAACTCAATACTGAAAATACAGTTACAGATGTCAATCAATCAAATAAAAGTATTGATTGATTGATGAGTATTGATATTGATTGATGAGTATTGATTGAAAATATTGTTTTATTCATTTGGGTGGGCATACCAAATATGGAGGCGGCTCCATTTTCCAAAACAATATTTTAAAAATAAATTAAAACTGTAAATGGAGCTGGAGGCGCTAAAATGAACTATAAACTGTCTGGTGTGTTCACATGAGACTGAGTAGACCATAAAATGACCAAAAGTTTATTTGAAAGTGGAATACCCCTTTAAGTCTTAAAAACTATGAGGAGTGGCAAAGCTGTTTGGCCAATCAAAACAGCTTTCCTTTCCACACCTCCAAGTTTTGACTTGAGACCTGATTCTTCAGACAATCAGAATGAGGCGCCTAATGGTAAATGGAGTAATAAATAAAGTACAAAGGAAACGACCCGCCTGTCTGCTACACCTGCAGAACTCACACACAGCTGTTCTCCTCTGCTACCGCTGTGTTCGCTGTGCACAGCACATTAAATTACTCCTATCGTAACCATGTGTCCCACGGCACACTTAATGTCCCATTAAACACACCTTCATAAATTTCCCAACTAGAGGGATGTGAATTGAATTAATTCCTTCCATTAATTCCATCCATTTTTGGACAAGAGGTAAAGACAAGAAGAAATTAGAATTCCTTGTCAAGCTCTTGGGAGGGATTAATTGCTACCTTGGGCAACAATCAACTGATCTCCAAATAGTAATTTCAATCAAGGCCATGCTTATGATTGGAGTCCTGCCTGGTCCTGAATACATCGGTCCATCATAAACACATACAGTACATGCGGATATGAATAGGTTTGGCCTTCTATACCAGGCATGTAAAACTCAAATACACAGTGGGCCAAAATAGAACAATTGGTACAAGTTGAGGGCCGTATCCCCCGGATTGTTTCAACACACGGGCACCGGTTTATGAGGACGTCTCCAGAAAACTGCAAAAGTTTTCCTTCAAGTTTATCTGGCAGAAAATAAATTAAGTTAAAAACTATAGGTAATAATAATCCAGTAACAGCTACCATAACATGTTTTGCTCAAACCCAACCCTGTACAATGAAACACCTCACCGCTAACCTTTCTTGGTCACTGACAGTCTTCTAATTTGCCTAATTTCTACAATACTAAGGCCAAAGCAATCATGGAAAGACAAGTCTATATTGCTGCCAAAATGTGCGTCTAGCCTCTTAAGTCTTAACCCCATTAAGACTTAAGAGGCCATTACCACAGAATATTCTTGAAGAATATTCTCAAGAGAATGTAGAAAAAGCCACACACACACCCACACACCCCCCCACACACACACTTATATTTGTACACTCTCATAGCCTGGCTCAGCCCTGTAGTATTAAAAAAAAAAAATACTAGCTTATTTTTTCCCTGTGATTCAAGGACTGGCTTCCCTGCCGTTTGTTCGGATTGGAAATCCAGCACCTGATTGGCCAAAAACCCTGTCACTCACTTCATTGCAAACGTTGACTGCTTTCCCAATATTATAATGGGGTCATATGAATCACCGTTAAGACTGACGTTTGGGCAACGCCCATCCCAGAAACTGCTGTGGTAGAGATGGACTTCAGTCTGAATAATGAAGTGAAACGAAATGACAATTCAGACTGAGGTTAGGCTAACACTCTCAGGCAGGAGGGGCAAAATCAATTTTGCGTCCACGACGTACGTACCGTTATGAAACGGTTGTGACCGATGGCCAAGCGGCCGCAACAAATTTATGTTTTTTTTTTTTACTTCCGTGACATCATTTTGCAACCGTGGCATACATTGCAACGGTTTTGCATAAAGGTCGCAACCAATGGCACAAAACACACAAATCACAGGTCAAGACAGATTCATAACGGTCACAACCGTTTCACCACCCGTCGCGACGGATGGCCAACGGCCGCGACATATGACGCAATCTCAAATTGATCTTGCCGTTTCTTCTCTCAGAGGTTCAAACAAAGCTGTAGAAAAGCAACAGAGCTGGCACAGCACTTATGTTAATTAAGGAGAGTGGTCTTTGCTACTCTCATCATAATAGCCCTGATTAACAAAAGGAGATTAGAAGATACAACTTTACAGTAGATCGCTGCTTCTCACTGGAGGTCCAGAGAAGTTTCCACAGGGTCTCCAGCTAAATGACTGTTACTCAGAGGGGGAAAAACATCGACCCTTACTTGTTTGTAACTCCAAGAGTGCATGCATCACTTGACACATGGATCCATTTGTACAGTAAGCAAACAAATACAGCTAACTTCACAGGGACCCCCAGAGACGTACGAAACAAATGGTACCAACTGAGGGTCCACAGTCTCTGTCTATATATGCCTATCAATTCAAGGTCCTTGACCTTAAAATAGGTTGTAGATCTTATCTGACACACAGGACCATTTGCAGCAGTGTAGTTCTTCCTCTGCACTCTATTTAATAACACCCACATGCAGAGAGAGACAGGAACAATCAGTTCACACTAGCGCACACTCACACTCCATCCCGCGTGGCTTTCATAGTCGTGAGAGGTGAGAGAGGGGCATGTTTTGTTGTAGTTGGAAAAAACAGAATCCTAAGAAGAGAATGGAACGAGCAACAGGCTCGCTCACACTCTCCCTGCAAAGTTTTATTAAGGCTTAGTTTTATTAAGGCATATATAGAATATATAGAGTTAACCGGAGGCATTGCACCGCCCCCTTGCCGTTCATTTCAATACAGGTTTCTCAGTGGCCTTTTGAAGCACCCGGTCCGGAAGACTGCCGGAAGTAGCGTCTACTTCCGCATTTGGGCACCAAATTTTGGTGATCCATGATGTAACCTGTGGGACTTACTATATGACTGTCCGTAGCTGGGCTTATGTTTAAAAGCTAATAAAAATATATATTTATTTTTCTTCTTTCTTTTTTTTTTGGGGGGGGGGGGGGGGATCCCAACAGGTTGAACTGGTATGGTCCCATTGGACTTTAAGAACCATTTATGCCACTACCAATAGTGTAAAAAATTAAAATAAAAGTACATTTTACTTAATTTTTTATTTATTTTTTAAATTTAATTATAGTTGATGTTAATTAAAAAATGTGTGGTTTGGTTGATTCGTAGAGTGTAGTCAATCAGATCACTACACAACTCTAGTCATGACAGGTTTATTATACTTTTACTTAGTAAAGATGACAGCTAAAACCTTTCGCTCATCTGTAAGTGACTAACCTGGACTCCAGTATATTTAAGAATACATTTGTAAGAAAAGAAAAACGGACAAGGGTAGAGGAAAAAGCAAATCTCACCTGTCGCTTTCATTTGTCTTGTAATTTCGAACGCTACAGTGGAACTCTTAAGGATTTGTCTTAGCAGAGAGATAGGGTGTTTTTTTCTTACACTCCACTATCCTAATCTCCTTTGGGAGGGGGGCTTCACTCTGACAACACACACAGTAAACAGGCAGCACTCATTACTGTGCATCCGGCGCAGTAGTAAAGCCCTATCACTGACTACAAGAGAATAGCCACAGAGAGACGAGACAGCAGGCGGAGCACATAATCCTCATACAAGCTACAGTAGAATATAATGTGTCTGGAATCTCTGGATGGAGCCTGACAGGTGGGATGAGGTTCAGACACGGAGAGATAAAGACATCTTGATAAGAACTAAGGGTAAGACACAGAGGAAGGCACTTGGGGGAGGGGGCATAGATCACCCAAGGTGAGTTTGAAAACATGAGCGATGAGAAAAAAAATACCTATTGGGTGAAGTACAACAATGTGCAAACACAGCAGCGAGATTTGTAAGCTGCTGGGACAGGAGAAGAATAGAAAATGCAACACAACGACCCTAAACAACAATAGTTTCTTGCGTCAAGTGAAATAATGATCCTGACCCCAAAATGTAGATCATTGTTGTAAATTGCGCATTTATATAGCGCTTTACATAGATTATGCATCACATTCACCCATTCACACTCACATTCATACACGGATGGCAGTGCAAGACATGCAAGGTACCTACTAGCACATTAGGAGCAATTGGGGTTTAGTGTCTTGCTCAAGGACACTTCAACACTAACTCTGCAGGACCCGGGGATCGAACCGGCAACCATTCAGTTACCATCCGGTGACTCTACCCCTGAGCCACTGCCGCCCGTTGTATTGACTGTACCGTGGTATTGTATTGCCTTGCTGCTTTGGCAATGATGTATTGATGATGAATTGTATGTATTGACTGTATTGCTGCACCCCTGTATTGTATCACTTTGTCGCTTTTGCAATGTAAACATATGTTTTCTCATGCCAATAAAGCGCTTTGAATTGAAAATTCAATTGAGTAGAAAAAGTTGGTGTGTGTGTTTCAAAATTGATTACACTCCCCGAGTCTCCTCCCAGCAGATCCATAGCCTCCTCCTCCCATAGAATCTGCACTAAGCACACATAAGCCCCAGACAGCCACAAGGGACACTGGCTGCACCATGCCTCAGTCTGACAACACCAAGTTTTGTTTTAAGATCAACAGAGCTGCAGTCTAGTGTCCGAACTCTCCAATAATCCCAGGACACGCCGTTTAAGATGGCCTCCCTGGCTCCCTAGTGGCTGAGCAATGGCACCTAAGCTTCTTAGGTAAAGAGTGAAGATACAGCAGGTTAGACTGGTGTACAGTGCGTGTCACAAGTGCTGCCTGACAATAATGGCAAAGGGGGGGTGGGATCCAAATAAAGGCTGCTGCCCAAGTGTTTATTTTGTTAAGTGCCAATTATTTTATATATTGTAAGACTGCCATGTAATAAGAATATACTGCTTATTTGAAGTCTTCGAATAATCAGTATATTCAGTATATTCCTATTTACCAAAATTCACCAATAACATTCTCTTCAGAAGATAATGTTATTGGTGAATTTTGGTAAACTGCCATCCTGTATGGCCAACAGACAAAAAGTTATGGAAAGATACTTGATAGAAGTCAATCTTAAGTCAAATGACTCCAGCCTTCCCTCTGCCTTTACTGTACTGTGTGAAGCAGGAATTACAGCTTTGTCTGTAACAATGCCAAATTTAAATAGGCTATTACACAACTCAAGCAGAGACTTGCTTAAACGACAAGGCAAGCAAGAAACAAGTACACGTGAACTGTAGGAGAGAGAGAGAGAGAGAATCTTCCATCCCACTTTCATTTCTAAGCAATCTAGCAAAGCCAACTCACCTCATTTTTGTAAGTTTAAAATCGGTATTCGTAAAGACGTTGAGATTGCACACGTCGCAGGCCAGACCTCAATCACTGCAGGACACTTCAATGGAGCAGCAGCGCTCGGTTGCCTTGAGAACGGCATTACAAACCAAAAGAGGACCCACCCCAAGCCATAATGTCACCAGGGGCGACCCTGCATGGCTGCATGCACGCAACAGGAAAACCCATCATTGTGGGACAATTATGTGCAAGCGCAGGCTGTGTTTTTTACTGCGCAAACTAACATCAACAAAGGCTTCGAACTTTCGATTTTGACTGACATCTGATTTACTGAAAATGTGAGGGGGAGAGCTGCTGCAAAACGGTTTAACAGAATTACTGACGTGTTCCAACTTAAGCCAGCTGACTGACTGTTTCGTATCAAACCCTGGTCTGGTCCGGATGAATTAATAGCATTGTTGTAACTGAGAATCGATCCCAAGGAGTAATACTAGTAATAGAATGATTCCTTACATGGCACAAGTCTCCATCACTTCAGTAGACACAGTGCAGACCCCAGAACTAAAGTAAGCCGCGCAACTTATTCGGCCTGTTTGATAACGCACGCACCGGAGACTTTTATATGGTTTCGCAGTTGATGGGTATCGTCTTCTTGCTCGTAATGAATGCATATAATGCTAATTAATTAGCATTGTTTCTAAAGCGTGGCACAGATTTAGCTGGCGGAGAAGTTGCCTGAAACCAGAGCCATCTAGTAGAAAGTTTGCGACATTGAGGGGTCTGAAAATGAGCGTTCGAGGCGAGCGCTGTTCATGCAGCCTGAATGAGGGACGAATGGAGATGGAAAATACGTTTTCAACGGAGGAGGCGGTGCAAATTAAGAGCTGTTTTAAGCATGTGTGCAGCATAAACTGTTTTAACAAGTGTACAGTAACAACCACAGTCTCTGTATGTTGTACTATTACTAATTAACAACAAAACGAGGGATCGTTGCCTGAATCCAATGCATTTCTGTATTTCAGCTCCAGGACTTGTACCTGTTTGTGCTCCCCATCCTCAATAGAAGTTTATGTAGAAGAGCCGCCATTGGACTGACCCCATGAAGTGAACGGAGTTTGCGTAACTCTGTCCATACTCTATGGCTCTGCCTGAATCAAAACAATGGCTGACGCCGAGGTGGACGGCGTGATGATTGGTTAATATCAGCACCAGGGGCGGGACAGCGCGGAGTGACCATTTGTTTTAAACACACCCACTTCCACTTATGTATAATAATTATTGTACTCTATTCATCTTCTGATTTGACCTCAAAGTAACTGCAAAATGACACTGCAGTTACTGCCTATATCCTAAATTTAATTATGCGTAAGTAGCAAGTGACATATCAAACTAGAGTTTGTTTGTTTTTTCATGACTGAATGCACTCCAATTTCCAAGCATTATTAGTGCGTATAGCGGCAAGTGCGTATAGCTAAATTCAGCGTTTATTTGTACAAATAATGATGCACACACAAGAAAAACTGACCAGTTGTGGCATTCATGATGTCCCCCACGCGGTGGCAGCATTTCCCAACCTTTCGAAGTCTGCTCCTCTAGTACTACTGACCAATTCACTGCAAAACAGTCGACTTGTTGGTTTGTTACTTTGTTTGATTGATTTTAAGTGATTTGCTTTCAGGGTTATAGTACATTGAAGTACAACTCAATACAAAGCCAGTTAACTTTCAGTGGACGACCGTGTAAAGGCATTGAGCTAGTGTACAAGGCCCTTCATGAATATTTTATTTTATTCCATTTTCTTTTTTTATAAATATAAAATTGTTAGAGCAAATCCATCTTGTGCCACATCATGTTATTTCCCTCAATATATGGAAAAGGAAATAAATACAATACCCCAACTCTTTGTATGCATCTAGGCACATTGTGAAAACTTTTTAAAATGGTTTTGCTGCCTTTTAAACCATATTCTCCTTCCCTCGGCTCAGACTCCGCAAATTGGTTTTTATTCATCTTTTGTCCTTGTATCTTTGAAGATAGCGATAGAATTCTATTTTGGCATGTACATTGACTTTTTACTACAGTCTAACACCCAGTTAATCCCTGAGGTAATGGGAGAATATTAAAACATGCCAAATTACATCTATGAACTGAAGCCAAAGAAGTACCCCAGGAGCATTTTTATCTGAGTAAACTCCCATCTTAAACTAGATTGCATTTTGGCACTAAATAAAGAGTTAGCAGTGGCAGTGTGTCTGGACACTGGCATTGTTCCAGGGCATTGTCTGAACAGACTGAATGTACAGACTCCAATAGGCAGGAAGCTATAAACAGTGTCCCAGTGTCCCAGGGTGACCGGGAAGGACAGTGTGTGTCCTCTAGCCTCGAAGAGTGGTATGGACAGGCATGTGTGGAAGTACTGACTGACAGCCCCCCTTTTTTTTTTACTTAAAGGGTGAATTCCACTAATTTTCAACATTCTAATTTGTCATTGAGGTGTTGGGTGGACATGATGAAAAAAGTTCCCCCATTCTGTGTTTCCAAGAAGGAGGTCTGAAGAAAATCGTTAACATGGTGAAACACATCTTGATGACATCATCAAGATGTATTTCACGATGTTAATGGATTTCTTTAGACACTTCTTTTTTTCTGAGAGCGTACAAATGGTTCACATTTGTACGCTCTCAGAAAAATATTGAAATTTGGGTGGAATTCCCCTTTAAGTAAAAGTATCAATACCCCAATGTATAATACTGCTACTGCTAATAAAGTCTTAAAGTGTTAAAAATGTACTTAAGTGTACAAAAGTATTTGCCTCAGTACCAATAGCACTCATTTTGCAGATCAGCTACTTTTAAATAGCGTATGATTAAATAGAGGTGAAGTGGTATTTTCAAATAGCCAACATTTTAAATCCTTAAAGTTATTGACGAAATTGAACAGCAATAACCTCCCAAACAAAATAAAGGAAACTACTCCAGGGTATGATTGACTTTGTTTATAGTACGCAGACGTTTGGGAGAGGCCAGATATAGGCCTATCTACTTTCCTAGGCTGTGGAAGATGCAAAGAGGCACTGAAAAGGAGATTATGAAGTTACCATTTGATGCCCACACAGTTGCATCCGAAAGTTAATAAATATTCAATCTAAAATGTGATTCCCTACACCAATCTTGACTCTAGACTAGAGCAGCCAGTGTAACAAGTCATATTATTATTCAAAAGCCTTTGTTGCAGAACTGCAATCACTCCTTACCGTAAAATCACTGTAAAAATCTCATGCACGGTCCAAACATTTGGTACCATTTGCATACTCCTGAAGCAACACATTTTAAATGTGTGCATCCGCCTGAGAAAGTATTCATCTGGTTTGTAATTCCTTCACAGCAGCCCATGCCTATCTGGGGCACAAACACCACCCTTTTTGTGCAGTTATCTTTATTGGAAAATTAAACACCCTTTCTGTATAAATAACATGTCATTTTACAACACTCCTCATTGAAATGTGCAGCAATCACAAGCAAAGAAAATAAACAAACAAAAGACAAGGGGTATAGACAGTATATATACTGTATATATACACACATTGTACGGGGCGCAATGTAACATGTGAGTCGTGGAACTAGGTTAAGTTCGGCATAGGTTAAAAAAAGAAAAGGAAATAGAAAAGAGAGAGACAGTCTGGTAGGGCAGAAAGAAACAATGACAATTAATTCCAGCCTGTGCAGCCTATATATCATGATGGAGGCACAGTCAGTGAAATATAAATAAACATTAATGATTACCAATAGAGTGCCAACAGGTATGCAAAGCCTTTGCGAGGATAGCCAGTGATTGGTGCTGTGTGTGTGTGTGTGTGTGTGTGTGTGTGTGTGTGTGTGTGTGTGTGTGTGTGTGTGTGTGTGTGTGTGTGTGTGTGATAGGGAGCTTTGCGAGCAAAGTGCCATCACTGTAACAGCAATGAGTCAATTTGATCCATGCCTTATATGCCACAGCCAAGGCCAACCTCTCTGTCCTGTCATGTGATTAATGGGCTGTCATGGGACACCGCCGATTCCCTTCATCATATCCCCCCCTGGATGGCCCTCAATACTGGGTCAAATCGGGGGCTAACACATCGATCGACATCTGTCCTGCAGCCAGGCTCGCATATGATTCCCCTTTCAGAAATATGGTTTCATCCTGAAACTTTCCCGCAGAGCTGTAATAATAAACTGTGTAATTTGGTCTCCAGATGAGTGGATACACGGAAGTGGTCTCTTTTACTGATTACACTCTAATCATTAAAACAGCCCACTTTCAAGGCTCTTGTTTTAATGAGATGCCAGCACTGCAATGCCGTCTTATGAGAACAGTTAAACCATCTGGGCTTTAGAGGAGGGTTTGTTCTCACAAGATGCCATTTGTATTTTGGAGAGCTATTCAATCAAGGTTAAGGTTTAGGCACAGTCATCTGATCATTTCTCCCTCGGGAACAAGTGCATAACACAGCTACTGTGTCACTGACTTCAATGGGGATAGACGGTAGATAGTTACATAGGCCAATAGGCCACGCAGGGATCAAACTGGCATCATGTAAGTGCAAAGGGATCTAATTTGTGATGGCAAATCCACTTTGACCACTATGTGACATGATGAATTGTGGAAGTCAGAATAAGGTCAACATTTCCATTGTTGAGAATCCCTGTAAAAATGTTTACACGTCCAGAGTTAAATGAAGTTTTACTGTGTAAGTCACATATTGTGGTCTCTCGGGCCCTGTTTGTGCCAGATGTAACTTTGTCCTTTGTGTACACCAGTGGTTTCGTTTTCAACCTTTTTCTTACCAGGGTCCATGCACTATTTATTCAGAATTTGAGCCACGGACCACCATTTGATGACATTTTAGCCCCACAGATCCCAAAACTAAAGATTTCTTTTGCCCACAACTCCATGCTGGATTTCAGAGAAAACAAAACAGTCAAACCTACAGATCAAAATGACCATTAATCTTCTACATTCTCTATTTGTGTAGACTTGGGCTAATTCAGTTGATGAATATTGGAAGTCTTGAGAGTGTAAACATGAAACCAAATGGACCCGCAAGGGTCTGTCCATGTCTCCCGCTCTTTATTTACGTTTTTCCTTGCGCTGTCAATGGCAAAAATCTCCCATATGGAGAAATACATCGATGTGCAAACGCAGCAGCAAAATGTCTGAGCTGTTGTGACAAAAGAAGATTGGCCCATGGAATACAACTACCCTAAGGAATACTATCTGGACCTTGCCCATGTAATCAGAGCTGCTACTTTTAAATAGACCGTAAATCTGTTTGTCTGTATAGTCTTGAGGACCAATTTTGGAATTTCTCCCAAAGAGATCGCAAAAAAATGCAGCAAAAAAGCTCTACACCCTGTTATGACATGTATAAAATGATTGGCAATCTTTCTCATGCCAATAAAGCTCCTTTACACGCACACACGCACAAACACACTCGCACATACACACCCGCGTACAACACTCAGAGATAACTGCAGGCTACACTCTCACAGCTTGAAGTGAATTGAATTTCAGGACTAAGGACATATCTTTCTCAGATACTGCGTGTACTTGTAGCCTATCGTGTTCTTTTGATCGTGCATATGCTGTGGAATTGCATTCCCTCCAAATAATCAGATTAAGCGATGCGCTCAAAACCAAACCCACATATCTGTAACACAGCCAGACAGACAGAGACAGAGACAGACAGACAGACAGGCACACTGTGAGATGCTGCTGCCGATGCTGAGCCTTCTTTTGTTCTTTTTTTTAATCAAAGAGGAGCTGATCGTCAGTCGAGGTTTGAGCCTGGACATGTGTTTGCACTGCAGCGTTGTGCCTTCAAGCTATTCATGGGTCTCAGTGGCGTTTTTGCCATTAGGCAGAATAGGTAGTTGCCTGGGGCGCCATGAGGGGAGGAGGAGGGGGGGTCACCGGGGTGACCACCAGGCATGATTTAGAACAGGGGTTCTTTCTTTTGCTTCTGTCCATGACCATTAATCCTGTAGTTGTGTAGATTTGGACTAATTCGCATGATGAATATGTTTAACTTTTGAAAGCGTAAAAACGAAACCAAATGGACCCTGGTGGGTCCATTTGGTTTCGTTTTTACGTTCTCAAGAGTTACATCTGGTTAAACAACTTAGCCTGGGGACCACCTGCAACCCTCTCAAGGAGACAAGGACCAAGGACCACTGGAGGTCCCCGGACCACGTGTCGAAAACCCCTGCTTTAAAAGGATCCCAGGCCAATAAGCCTGATATGGATAAATACATTATACTTGTCCTCTATAAGTAGAATTAAACATTTAAACACATATAATATGTTCTTTAGTTTAAAATAGTTCATAATTTAATCCCTTGGGAGGACAGACACATTTTACTGTGTCTGTCATAGGTCTAACAGGCAGACCTATGACAGGCCATTTGGTAAGGGGGGCTCCAGGGAAAATCTTGCCTGGGGCTCCAAATTGCTTGGAAACGCCACTGCCGTCTTATCTGTAGTCCTCCACCAGCCATGTTTAGGACCTCACAGACCATTCAATGTATGATTAGCAGTGTTGCCTGTGGTTACCAATGGTCCTTTCTAGGAAGGAAGGAGGACTCTATCATAGGAGGAACAATGGTGAAAAACAAGGGTTTTATCTCTGGCGCCCGTCAACCAATTTCGCCCCAACTCACCAGCAAAAAAAGCACTAGATTTTCCGCCAGGAGTTTTTCACAAATTTTGTCACTAGGGGGTGTCTGGAAAAAAGTAAAATATAGAGACAAATGCGAGAAATTGGCAACACTGCCAATCAGGCCAAAGCGTCCAAACCGTTGTGGCCAACGGTCGGTCGCAATCCATGACCAAAGCGGTTGAATTTTTTCACGGTCGCAAATTCATTTCGCTGTCTCTCGAATCCATCCCTCTGCTTTTGATATCGCCCTTACCTTGTCATTAATTCATTTGTATGGCCCAATAGGGACGTGCGTTACTGTCATCCCTTCATCTACCATCTGGCCATATACTGTATTATATAATTTATATGCATGCATTTCCTTTAGGGAAATGCAGACCATCTGCAACAAAATCTGTAGAGCTTAAAAGGACCACTTCACTACTTTTCACAATGCCACAATTTACTCGGTCTGTGTGTCTCATAGGAGAGCTGTGGGCCAGTTCAGAAACACGTCCACCATGCGCATCATTGATGGTGAAACAAAGCTAATAGACACTGCAGGCTTTCTAATATGTCTGAAAAGTAGCAATAATGGAAGACCATTGTTCTCATTAAAAATAAAATCTGCCCAACAATGATGCAGCGCATGGTGGGTTTCTGAACTACCCACTGCCCTCCTATGAGACACTCAGTGGTCATTTAAGTCAGGTGTTTTCGAGGACCACTCGTGGTCCGACTGGTCCCTGAGAGGATTCCAGGTGGTCCCCAGGCTAAATGATGGAGAGCTGGTTAACCAGATGTAACTCTTTGAGCGCGTAAAAATGAAACCAAATGGACCCTTGCGGGTCCATTTGGTTTCATTTTTACACTCCCAAGAGTTAAAATATTCATCATGTGAATTAGCCCAAATCTAGACAAACTAGAGAATGTAGAAGATTAATGGACATGATGGTTTGATCTGTATGTTTGACTGATTTGTCCCAATTCTAGCCTGGAATTGTGGACAAAAGCACAATAATTCTTTAGTTTTGGCGTCTGTGGGGCTAAAATGTCATCAAATGATGGTCCGTGGCTCAAATTTTGAATAAATTAGTGTACCCTGGTATCAAAAAGGTTGGAAAACGCTGATTTAAGTGGTTGAAAGTGGTTATGCGGTAGTAGTTACTTTTAAAAAGGTGAGATACCTTTTCCTGCACCAGCGGGTTGTGAGTGAGGCGCTCAGCGCTCTAGGTCTTATATTGGAAATGGTGTTTGATGGCGTGCAATCACTTGGTTGAGTTCCTGGCATCCCTCATATAACCCAGAGTAGATGTCTGTTCATCACTCTCTGAAATGTCCGTCACACACTAGCATCCTGCTATGTCTGTGACATGTCCATTCGTCTTGATTTAAAAGACACGTCGCTGTCTCCTTCTTAATGGGAAGGCAGTTCCAGTTTACACACACACACACACACACACACGCTGCATCCACGAAAACAGACGGACACATTTTTATTACCAGTCTAATACACTATACGCTCTTCTGACTGACATGAAACCTTGTATGTCCTAACTCAAACTGTTGCTTTTCAGAAAATGGGGAAAAAACAAACACATGTTTTAGCTAATGTTAATGCATTTAATCTCCTCAATATTTATTAAACCCACAGGCACACTTTGTTGTCAATTAAAAAACGCAAGCCCACAACATGTCGCACGGAGAGCTTGTAGATCTGCTTTTATCCATTTTTTTTTTGTTAGAAGCAGACCTGAGGGACATTTGTGTTACCACTATGGTATGATGGAGTACGCCATTCATTTACCAACAAAAGAAGAAAGGAAATATGGAGATACAAGGTTTCTTGCCTCACTCTACCTAATGGGAAATAAACAAAAAGGGCATTTCTCACTCAGTTGTCACTTCCTATATTTGCACTCTCTCTCTCTGCACCCCCCTCTCTCTGCCTCTCTCTCTCTCTCTCTCCCATTTATCTCTGTCTCTCATTTGATCTCTCTCATCGTCTCAACAGCTGTCTTTATCGCTCTCACGGTCACCTGTTTGCTTATCTCTTAGCTGGAGTGTGTGCACGTGCGTGTGTGTCTGTAAGCCCACAAGAAAGTGTGTGTGTGTGTGCACGCACGCAACTGTGCATGTGTGGATGTGTGTGAGCAAGTAGCTTTGGCAGTAATGTCCTCTAAAGGCCTCCTTGCTTGCTATATATATATACCTCCTCAGCTTAATTGCTGCGTGATGCATGGCTATGGCAAGCCCTCTCCGGACAACAGAAAATGAACACAGGGGAAGTTCATTTAAAAATCTATTGATCCGCACCAGAGATTCAGCACAGGAAAAACTGAATTATGTTTTTGTTTTGTTTCTTTCCTTTTTTTTAATCTCACATGAACAGTAGGAATATACATGGCAAAGCAGGAAAAGTAGTAAAAGCTAGCAGGGTACATACTAGTATATATACCAACGCCAGTCGTGTTTTTTTTTTTTAGATCACCAGTGAGGCAGACCTAAGCATTTAAGTTTGTTTGTTTGTTAGTGTCCATTATGTTCACTACATAAATGTTTGAGATTTGGCTCTTATTCTGCTCTTGACAGTATTAAAATCATATTTAACAAGCGTTAAGTGAAGCGATGACAATAAATGTCTACAGGAGATTGGGTGCACCCCGTAGCGGATGTCTATGTCAAAGTGTATCAATGTCTGTAAAATATATTATTTGTTTGGACTTAACATATCGGGGTTCATAATCCATAATATCTAAGCATATTTAGGTATGCAGTATATATATATATATATATATATTTATATCTACTGTACATTCGTTCAATTGTACATACACACAAAAACAAGGTGTGTCATTGGAAAGTTAATTTCAGAAGCCATATTGTCCTCTGCTTTGAGTAACAGTCTTAGATGTGCACCTCAAACAGTCCTCGCAATACGTAAACATGTTTGCACACCATGTTCGCGACGCGCTGCAAGCTTGTAGATCGGCTCTATGCAAAGCCGATCCACAAGAACGCGATACTTGCACGCAATCAAGTATAACTTGGATAGAAAACATCCGCAGGCTTCGTAAATGTTTTCCAGCTGTTCCGTCTACGTCGGGTCCAAAAGTGGGAGCTCTGAGAGAAAAATAACTTAGGGTTTAGGATTACCTTGGATACATACTGTATTTGTTCCTTACGGTGCAGAAATGGCCAATTTCGACCACATCCCTGGAGCGCCTGGATTTGAGGCCTAACGTATGCATGGCAATATGTTTACTACATCGTTGACTCCTATATCTAATATGGTTGTGCCATTCTTTTCACCGAAGTTTCAAGTGCTCCATGTTAGAATGTCCAGTTTCTTGCTCCTCTCTTTGCTGTAGATAGGTTGCGGGTCGGTTATTTATTTATTCATTTTGTTTACCAAAAATATAGTTTTAGAGTGGATCCGCGGAGACTTTCATGATCTCGGTCCTGTTTGACTCCAGCGTGTCCTCCTGTTATTGCCATTATGATCCTCCTTCCTCCTCGTCCATGAGTTAAGCCTGATTAATACTGCGCCGCGTGACGGTATCGCGTGCAGAGAGCCGCAGACCTACGAGCCGCGACGACGCGTCGCATTGCGCTTGGAGGTTCTGCCGCGTTCCGCAAGCGACGCCGCCGTGCGACGGAGCAGGAAACTATAGGCCTTATAGCGCCACGTTGAACTCTGTCACCAGGAAGTCCACGTGGTCTCTCTCTTTGGTCTTAAAGGCCTCGGCGATGATGCGGGCGGCGTCCCGGTGCTCTCGGCCGCGCAGGGACACGCCGTTCACCTCCAGGATCACCTGGCCCACCTTCAGCTGGCCGCAGTTATGAGCCGAACCGCCCCTCTGAGAGAGAGAGACAGGGAGAAAGAAAGGGAGGGAGGGAGGGGAAATAGTTTGATTTTCATAATCATTTTTCTTTTTATTTGAAGTTATGTACTAATGATCCCAGGGGCGGATCTAGGCATGGTCATGGGGGGGCAATGCCCCCCTAAATGCCCATTCTGCCTCACCAAACATGATGGCATGCAAAACAAACCAAGATATTTCAAAATAAAGTGCTTATATTTAAAATGATTTGAAACACTACTACTGCTACTAACTAACTACAGCTGTGTCACCACTAAACCAACAGCATTTCATCATTGAAAACAGAAAACTCTCTCTGAGTCAGACCTTTAGCTTTATGCATGCTGCGTGTCTGTTGCAACTTCAACAACAACTGATGTTATTATTGATGCTTTACTTGACTAATAAAAGTCCTGTAACTGAAAATGGTATGAAGCCGCCCCCATACCATTTTCTCTTGCCCCTCCAACATGTTCTCTTGCCCCCCCAAATGGGACATGATACATCCGCCCCTGAATGATCCGCAGAATCAAATAGCAAGACGAAATTCTAGATATATGCCAACGACCAGAGGGGAAAGAAAACTTAAATTAACCCACAGAGATATCTCTGGCTCCGATAAACCTCGCCCCATACATTACATCAGCAAAAGGCATACATCAGTGTCTTAGCGCATAAAGAGATAACTCCTGCCTGGCGATTGCCCACAGCCAGTCCAAAGCAGCTGCGTTCGCCCCTTCTTTAATTGAACGCAGCGTTTCAAATAGTCCTGCTCTTCTAAAACTTTCAGTTTAGCCCTGTAACAGCAGCAGACATTGAATATTGGCAGCACATCCCTCTCATCCAACTGTTAACACAACTCATGTCACAAACGAGTCAGCACAACTTGCTCACCTTCAATGGTCATATTTACAACATTATTCTTGTACCCCCCCCCCCCCCCCCCCCCCCCCCCACACACACACACATCCTTAAACGATCTTAAAATGGCTCTTGTGTGAGTTAGTATTCTTAATTGGTATAAATGGTAACACAGGCCCAATTTCTATCCAGTGACTCTCTCCAGCAGGGTGCCAGTTCTGAGGCAGCCAGGTTACTGGTAGATATAGGACTCTCCACTGAAGAATTGGGGACTTTAAAGAGGGGATGCCATGCTTTTTGTATTTTTTCCAATTTTGTACATGTTTGAGAGGTGACAGTATGTAAATAGACCCCTTGGTGTGTTTTTTATGTGCAATGATATCTTCCCTTTGGATCCCTTTAGGGTTTCTTCCTGGGGTCTGAACCTTTCCAGCCAAATGTGCCAATGAAACAAACTTCAATATAGTGACATCACATGCTCAGCCCCTCCCCTAACTCCTCCCCATTATCATGCAACTACAGCTGTGGGCGTAGCTTCAGTTCAGCTGTATCTCCACCCATCACCACCCACCAGGCAGACCAGGCATACTTAATGAACTGGTAGGGTGGAATCATAAAAATGACAGTTTAACAAACACTGTACACTTTTTGGGGAAAAAAATCTTACTTTTCATATAACATTAACCTGATGATCATGTTTTATGGTAGAAAAAAATCATGGCACTCCATCTTTAACCATCAACTCTTTTCTTTTCGGCCCCCTTGGCGGAAGTAGGGAGGTTACGGTGCAATCGCCGTAGCTGTCAAAATCGTTAAGCAAACAGCTATCCGCAACGGCGACGGGTTACCATGGTGACGCATCTGTGAAGTGTGTCAAACAGATGTTGTGTAGGTTCTGCCGTACTTGGGAGCTCAGAGTAAATAATTATAGAGCGAGCACCCTGAGGAAATCTTGAGGCGAAATGGACATAGTGGCCAAAGTTGAGAATGCAATTTGAGAGCATGGGGCCAGTAACATGAACGCGGAATAGGCTTCGCCCCCTCCATAGCTCTCCGCTCTGACACACGCACACGCACGCGCGCCGATCGTGCATGAGGTCGCCCGCGTTCATGTTCTCGGCCCCATTTTCCCAGAATGCACTCTGTTTCCCCCCCGGAAATAGGGGGAAAATAGGAGTGAAATCGCCTCATGCGCTGAGTGAGCAACTCAATGCAAGTGGATGAGAGGGGATTTCGGGTGCTCTCTCTATAATTATTTACTCTGAGCTTGGGAGCGGCTGCTGCAGCAAGCAGGTTTATCTATCAAGCTTGTCCCATGTGTTTTGGGTCCATTTTGAGTTGACACACAATTTTCGTTTGCTGTTATGACCTGTTCCACTTTAGTAATACCAGAACAGAGCAGACCTTCATTAGGGTAAGCATTCTGTTAGAGAACAAAAAAAAGAATAGTAATTAAGAGAGCTGAGAACCTGCTCTAATTTCCTATAATTGCTTTCTCACAGTTCTGATGGTCTCCCTGCTGACCCTCCATTTACCCCATAATCAAATTCATTTGTCATCCAGAGCTGAAACTAATAGAATACAATTTACTCTTGTATTTGGTTGTGGAATATACCTGCATGCACCCCATTCAAAGTAAAAGTTTGTGCACTGCCCGCTTGTCCGACTCGCCGTTATTTAGTGGATTTTTTTGTTTTATTCCAACACAAACTGAGTTATCGACGGTTTAATTGTTTAGAGTTTATAGTAGATGGAGTAGGAATCCTATATCAAGAGAGTAAATATGTCAATTATTACATTCTACTCTTTTACTCACCTCATTTAATGACCCTGCCTTTTAATTGCACAAAATAATTATCTTTAAACCATATTGTACTGTACTTGTGGTGTTTTAACTTTCATTGAAAAATAGCAGGCGTTCATGGCTCATAGCGTGCCACTCTGTGGCACGCTATGATCCGTGAACGCAAGGCAAAAACCTGCTCATGGGCATGCCGTAACTCACTATCTGCTAAAAGGTCACTCCTAAAAGTGACAGTAACAAACTGACCGGCTTGTGCCTCTGTAGATTTCAGAAATGTCCTCAGCATTGAAGGACCATTTCTGCACTTTTCGATGTATCTTCAAGTACATGGATAAAATACCACTTTCTTTTTCTACAACTGCACTTGGTCTGTGTTTCACTGGAGAACTGCGGGCAGTTCCGAAATCTTCCATCTGTACAATTGCGCCTCATCGAATCATTGGTAATAGGAACGGCAGAGTTTCTATTCCTGAATATTTCAATGCAAAAATGTGATGTTTAAAAAAGAAATAAATATCAAAAATGATGTGGATGGAAGATGGGTTTCTGAACTGCCCACAGCCCTCCTGTGAGAAACAGACCAAGTACAGGTTGTAGAATAAAATCGTGAATAAAGTGAACGAAAGACTTGAAACTAGAACAATCTATAGCACATTTACTGTCCAGGTTTTCTATTTTATCTCACCCCCAGCAGTACCTCTGCCCACCCATAGTGCTACTATAATGCACTCCTTGATTGTTCCTAATGGGCAAACCATTACTAGACCGATCAGAAGCACATTTACAGACCAGGTTGTCTATTCTTCACGTTTTCTCACCCCCAGCAGTACCGCTGCCCACCCATAGTGCTACTATAATCATGGGCGTAGACACGTGGGGAAAAGGGGGACAATTGTAGGGGGGCCCAAAGTCAGGGTGGCCCACTAAAAGCTTGCATTAATAAGGTTTTATTTGTATTGATTATATTATGAAAAATATTTGATCTCAAAGTGCACCAGATTGAAGCATTTTAAAGGGGAATTCCACCCATTTTCAACATTCTAATATGTCATTAGTATACCCTAGAGGTGCTGGGTGGACATGATAAAAACGTTTCCCCCCCATTCTGTGTTTCCTGGAAATGGAGGTCTGAAGAAAAAACACAAAAACATGATGAAACACATCTTGATGGCATCATCAAGATGTATGTGATCATGTTAATGGTTTTCTATAGACACTTCTTTTTTTCTGAGAGCGTACAAATGGAACCAAATGAACCCGTTAAGGTTCATTTGGTTGCATTTGTACGCTCTCAGAAAAATGGGTGAAATTCCCCTTTGACGCCGCCGGGAAAGGGGGGCCCATGTGGAAAAGCTTTGCAGGGGGCCCAGAATTGCTAGCTACACCCCTGCCTCTGCCTAGAATGCCACTTGAGCTCCTGCCCTATAACATATACTAGACACAGCGAAGACCATTTTGCGAACTCAACCGAGGTCACAAAAAACGTCATGACCTTTTCGTAGCTTGGGACCTTTTTTCCAAACAGTTTTATCGGACGCAACTAAACCCTTACCTAGCCTTTAACGTAACCTCAGTAATGCCCGAACCTAACCTTAACCAATGACTTATTTAAAAGGTTGTGACCATTAAAAAACAAACAACAACAAAAAAATAATAAGTTAGTTAAAAAGCAACCATTTTAGGAATGTTACGACCGATTTAGAAAAAGGTTGGGAGAGTTCCCAGAATAGGGACACCAGGGTTCATGTGGTTAATTAATTACATATAATAAAACTAAATTCATATGTTTAAAAAAATGTGTACATACACAGGGCGCACCGGTAAAGCAAAATACGATGCCAAGTGAAGCAAAAAATTGAATTCAATCCTATAGGAAATAAATATGAACTTCTGGATGCAAATGTCAGGCCGGGAAAGGCCTAGAATGTAATGGACTTTTTTCTTGGCTTGTTTTCGAAAAACAGAAAAGAAGAAAAAAAAAAACAATTTATTTACTGGCGGGTAGAAGTGATACATAGTGATGATGATATGGATTGCTTTCCTTGCTCTAAGCGTGTAATAACGCCGAGTTAGTGATGCAGCCCAATCCCCAGGTGACGAAAGAAAGACTTTTCAGGTGTACATTTCAACCTAGACAATTGGAAATGGGACTGTGTGTGTGTGTGTGTGTGTGTGTGTGTGCGTGTGCGTGTGCGTGTGCGTGTGCGTGTGCGTGTGTGTGTGTCGTTTTTTTCTTTTTCTGTCAGTGTTGCCAACTGCCAAAATCCAAAACTACTGGCACTTCCAAAATGCACTAGGTTGCACTGGAGCAGTGTTTTTCATACCAGGGCCCACTATTTATTCTGCATTTTAGCCACAAACCACCGTTTGATGTTGAGTTTAGTCTCTCATACTAATTTAGGAGAAATAACTGGCAAAATAACATTTTCTAAATGTGTAGATTCTTGAAAATTGGGTAATTCACATGTTTAAATCTAATAAAATGAAACCCATTTTACGCTCTCAAGAGTTACAGATCCATAAGGGTCCATTTGGTTACCAACAGTCCTTTCTAGGAAGGAAGGAGAACTCCGCCTGTCAACCAATTTCGCCCCCAACAAACCAACAAAAAAGCACTAGATTTTCCGCCAGGAGTTTTTCACTAATTTTGGCGCTAGGCGGGTCTGGGAAAAGGCGAAATATAGCGACAAATGCGCCAAGTTGGCAACACCGGTCTCTCTCTCTCTCTCTCTGTGTTCCTCCAACCTCAGGCTCTGCCGTTATGAATGTCTGTGTGGTAAATATGTTTGGAGTGGTATGGCCGTTATTGCTCAGGGATGGAGCAGCGTTATGATATGAAAGGCAGCCTCTGTCTGACGTACAGTGTGATTGATCGGACGTCGTGCACACCCTGGTAACGCTGCACAGAGTGGCCACATTTCACCCCAAGGACCCTATATAGCGTCCAATAATGCCGTTGTTACAAGAATCTTGGATCAGGCGAAAGTAGTGGATCTAAAAAAAGTCACAATGTGATCACATCACAATGCGCTTTACTATTACCATTTTCTATTTCTACTATTTTCTATATTTAATATTTTCTAATATTCCCCCATATGGTTCAATACTGTTATGGTATTTATTTGTAGGCTCCATCAAGGTCTTCATATGTTTTGTGGTTCAACTATCTCACAGCTTCTTACATTATGGGCCGGCCCTATTTATAGTATAGGTACCAGATGGTTCCACTATTTTTGTATATTTTTGTATATATTTACTCTTTACATTTACTCTTGTTATGTATATGAATTGTGTACAGGGATATTATGGTTCTTTATGGATGTTGACACTCGGATTAATGTGAACAGCTGTTCCCAATTACCTTTGACCTCATTGTGGGCATCTACTGTATATGTGGTATAAAGAAACTTCCTGTTGTCATTCACAATGCTGAGGAAGACAGTCTTTGTCGAAACGCGGAAAGGACATTTATTGAGTGCTGGCGTTTTTCTCTTTTTAACACATTTTTGAGCCTTGCACCTCGAAGGATTTTTATTAATATGGAATGTTGCGGGTTGTCTGCTTCGACAGCCCTCTCTGTTCTTTCAGCTTTACTATTAGGCCTATATTGACTCAAATATTAAATAATCTGCACCCCCACACCACCTCAGGACATTGCTGCAGCTGCAACTGTCCAGAAACACAACACATGGCCTGGCTATATCAGTGGTGACTGAGGCTCAAACCATAAGAAGCTAAGCTTGAGGGAAATATAAACTTAGATGTTAGCTATTAAAAACAATTCTAGGAATGTACTGTATGTTATTGGCACTTTAAGGGGTGCAAAACTACCCTCACACACAAACAAATTCAACTGGATGGCAACACAACTGTCTGGCAATGACATTAAGTCCTTATTAGCAGGCAAGGAAATCAGCAGAGCCAGAGGCTCCGGCGGAAAAAAAAAAGCCACGGCCAGACGACCTGCCAAGCAATTAGCATGCTGATGAGGTGATGTCGGTGGTGACTGATTGGCTCGTTAGGGCGACGCGGGGCAAACATCGGCCACATCGAAATGTGCCTCGCTGTGCACATTGCCCCGTCTCCAAAAACAATGCGTAATTAAAATGGACCGGCGCGGTGGGCGCCAGATACCATGATGCCATGTCCACGCCGTTGCCTGTAAAATTCCAACACTTATACCACTCTATACTAGCATGATTGGGAAACACAACACTCAAACATGCAGATCAAAATGTCCATTAATCTTCCAACATTCTCTAGTTGTGTAGAATTGGGGCCAATTCAGATGATGACATCAAGAGTTACAATCTGGTTGACCAACTTTTCATCTGGTTAACCAACTTAGCTGGGGACCGCCTGGAACCATCTGAAGGACCACTGATGGTCACTGGACTGGTTGAAAACCACTGGTCAGTGGTCTATACAGACTAAACAGCAGAGCTCTCTTTTTGCACACAACCCTGCCCTCTGCCTTTTTAATTGATTGATTGATTGATTTGTCACGACCCGAGTTGGCTTTGTCCGCGGCACAAACACAAGTGTTCGAACTCTATGAGGAAAATGAATGAGGATTCCGTTTCTGGAACACGGGCGACGTCATGAAAGGGGCGGGACTGCACAGCTCTATACATTTCTGTACGTTCTGGTCCAAGGGTCAACCATCTAAAGTGCAGAAAAAAAACATCTACGTACTCAAGTAATTCACTTAGTTACTGTGTTGATTTATTTCTGCCTCTTCTTCTGGATTCCACAACCAACAAGCCTTTCTCATTTCCTATTCCTTTTATGAACCTTGATTTAATCAGCACCTTTTTTTAAACACCCTCTCATAACAAGCATCTCTTTGGACTACCAGCCTTAGCCGAGAGCTTTGAGGTCACGTGTGCGCGTGCGTGTGTGCGCGTGTGTGCGTGCGTCAGGGGCGGATATAACATTTCCTAATTGGGGGGAGGGGGGAGAAAATGGTATGGGGGCGACTTCATCGGTTGTTGTTGAAGGTTGTTGGTGAAGTTGCAACAGACACGCAGCATGCATTAATCTAAAGGTCTGACTCAGTGAGTTTTCTGTTTTCAATGATGAAATGCTGTTGGTTTAGTGGTGCCACAGCTGTAGTTAGTAGCAGTAGTAGTGTTTCAAATCATTTTAATTATAAGCACTTTAATTTGTAATATCCTGGGTTGTTTTGCATGCCATCGTGTTTGGTGGGGCAGTCTGGGCATTTAGCCCCCCCCCCCCCCCCCCCCCCCCCCCCCCCGTGCCCATGCCTAGATCCGCCCCTGGCGTGCGTGCGTGTGTGCTCTGTGAAATAGATAACCCTGACTTAACCCAAGGCTGTCTGGATTTTAGCAGTCTGTTCCATTCAGGGTTCTGCTACTAGTCTGGCCTTCTCACAAAAATATTTTACCCCCAATTTCCTCTATTCGTCAATGGTCCGACTAGACACTCACTAATACTCCAGCCATGTCAACCTTGTCTTTTTACAAGGTGACAAGTGATTAACTCACAGCGTGCCTGGCTAAATATTATTCCACATCAAGGTTTTCCCTGTCATAACCCACACCACACGGATGGACGTGCGTTGTGTCACCGAGGGACAAAAGGACCAGTGCAGAGCTGAAACAGAACATTTCTGATACTGCAGTCAAATAGCACACTGAGAAAATATGAAAAATAATTATGTGGGTGGTTGTTTAGTCTACAGCAGACTGAGCAGAGGTACCCACACTTTTTTGACTTGAGAGCTACTTTCAAAATGACCGGCTCAACGAGAACTACACATCAAAAATCCAGTTTGACTTTGAAATAGTGGTGATGGTGTTACTTACTGTTATAGTGTTTAAGAATAATGCACTAAAATGAAAAATGGAGGGAGAGAATTGGAAGGTTTTCTTGTATATGCTACTACTGACGTATTTGGGGTTTGAGTTGACAGTTTGCTGATGGTGAATTTAGTCTCTTGCACCCAAAACTAAGAACTTTCACGTTTTTGTCCACAGTTGGGAAAGAGAACTGGCAAAACGTTGATCAAAGTGACAATTATTCTCCATTTTCTAAATGTATGGACTCTTGAAATACGTAATCCAGTCCATTTGGTTTCATTTTAACACTCTCAAGAGTTACAGATCCATACATTTAAGGGGACTGTCATGTGATCTACCAGCAGTGTTGGGAAAGTTCTCTTTTTTTCTGAAATAGTTCAGTTCATCGTTCATACATTTAAAAACGAACTAGTTCCGTTCATAGTTCATTGTTGAACTTTTAGAACTAAAGTTCATGGTTCCAAAAAAAGAACTATTATAGTTCTTTTTCGTTCTTTTTTACCTCCCTCTTTTTTTTTGTTCAAAATGATTGCAGCCCATAGCCATATACAACTGAAGATGTCCTTAATTGATCCTTTTTATTATGGGTCAATCTGTCAAAGTTTTTGTTTGTGAAGATTTTATTATGAAGGCGCTCAGTTCAGTCCAGCCCTCTGCATCTCTGTGTGCTGAAAATCAGCAGAAATAGAGATCAACAAGCTCAAAGTGCGTCACTGAGTTTGTAGATCTGCTCTATTTTCAGCTCATTCTAGTCTCACTCTTGAACAGGGCTCAATGCTTAGCATTTTTCCAAGAAGGCTACTATTTTACAATATCAATATATTCACATAGCCAGGTCGACTGAAACCCCGACCACCAATTAATTAATGCAAATGAGACCGGGCCGTCGCGGGTATTGTTTCGGTCGGGTATCCCAACTCTATACAAACCTTAAGGCCGCCCCTGCTTGTAGCAGGCTAATTGTAGCCTACCGGTAAATAAAAATGAAAACGACCCGACGGCAAATCAGTCAATGATGCACAAGTGTTTGTGCGTCCGAGCGCGCACGTGCATGGTGCGTTATTTATGATTAATCACGGGATAGCAGCGGCACACATGCGTGAGGCAAAAGGTTGCTGCAGACAGTAGGCTATATGATTCAAATACACGCACAGCGCAGGAAGATTATACATTTTACCAACATGAACAGCTTTAGTAGCTCATTCAACGTGTTGGAGAGAAGCGTCCTTCCTTGGTGCTCTGTGTTGGCTGTCTGATGCTGTACGCTACTGACAGAGCAGAGGGAGGGGCGGGGCGGTGGGCAAGGAGAACAGATCTTCAAGCTAAGGATGCCTCGAGCCTCAACACGTTGATAGCTTGTATATCTGCTATATTTTCGCGAACAACACCGCCGTATTACAGTCATATAAATTTAGGTATAGAACTAAATTTATATTACTGCTCTTGAACGAAATCGAACGCAGGAAAAGTGGCGTTCACTCACGCCAAAAATGAACGAGTTCACACCGCCGTTCTTCAAGCAGATATAGGGTCCGTTCCGTTCAAGTTCCTTAAAAATACGAACGGTTCAAAGAACTTTCGTTCTTTGAACGCGTTCGGGTACAACTCTGTCTACCAGCATGGCCTGTGTGATCTACTGGTAGATCACGGTCTACCTTTTGGGCAGCCCTTGGTCTACAGGGTCTATAAAAGAACTATTAAACAGCAACATTTATATGATACATTTGAAATTAATGGTGGATCCCTGTTAATACAGTATACTCCTCGACTCCTTACAAATTCAGTCCAACTCTCCTGAGTCATTGAAATCAAACTTCACCAAAGTTTTTTTTATTCCTCCTCTTCAAAGTGAGGCATACTGCCTCACTGCACAGCCCAGCTATATATATGAGACTTCTCTTTATGCCTCTGTACCCGAAAAGCCAATGGAACATTATGGCAGTTGCAGCGCACTGGAGCTGTGTAATTGCCAACGCATTGTCAGAATCTCTAGATAGCCGAGCCTTTCCATGGAAGCCATTAAAGGTTGTAATCAGCTCCGCTCTGAAAAGGCTCCAGAGAGAGACGAACAATAGCAGGAGCTGAGTGAGTTCAGCTGCTTATTCCTTAACCCTTCCAAAAGTTGTCTGCAAGTCAGATACCGTGCACCTGCCTGGCGGGCCTAACAGCACAAAGGCAGAGAATAGAGACAAACAATCGCGTTGCAAAGAGAACATTTGGCAAATTGAAAAGCTGAACAGGGTAGTGGATTGGGTATTCCTCCTACACCCACCTGTATGGTGACAATACGAGGCAGAGGCTGGCGAGTGTTGGCTCCTCCCTCGATGGCAATGCCCAGGGTGCTGGCACTCTTTGCCACTCTCACTAGCGTGGAAGTGGGCTCCAAAAGCCCCGGCTAAAGACAGAGAGAGAGAGAGAGAGAGAGAGAGAGAGAGAGAGAGAGAGAGAGAGAGAGAGAGAGAGAGAGAAAAGACAATTTATTCTATTGAGCACATTTGCCTTCAGTGCATTGAGAGTATTGAATATGCAGGCTTTCTTTTCTGCGACTATTTCCCCAAAGCTCACACTAAGTTTGACTTCAACCTTTGATGAACTAGAGCAGTGGTTTTTCAACCATTCTCATACCAGGGCGCATAATGTTTATTCTGCATTTAAGTCACAGACCACCACTTGAAGAGGTTTAGTTTCAGACCCTTTTTGCTTTTTTTGGTCCACAATTCCATGCTGCATTTTTTAATTGTGTTGACAGTAATGAAATTAAGTAATTCAGATGTAAGTTCCATAAGCATCTGTTTAATCTCTTGCGAGGAAAAAAATAATCTCTTTTCTTTTGTTTTCTTTTTTTTGTTTAATAATCTCTTTTCTTTTTTTTTGTTTCTTTTTGTTTGTTTGTTTGTTTAATCTCTTGCGAGGAAAAATATTCTGTTGTCCTGGATTAATGAAAACCACCAACAAATAAAGATTGGCATAAAATAATAATGCAATGCATGCCGTTGGAATTCTTAACCTGCCTACTTCTCTCCATAACAGATACGTTCTATAAAATATGGGACCCACATCTGCAATTAATTGGCTCTCAATTAGCTAGCACCTTGACTACAGTGTTCCTTGGCAGAAGTGATACCGCTAACCCTGATATATAGTACACTATGTACTGTATTTTTGTTTATTCAAGAAATTTATTTTGTGTATTTTTCTTTTATTTATTTATTTCTGTCATTTTCTCTGTAGTTGTTCAAAATGTTCACCCATCTGTCAAGCTAAACGTGTCCATGTGTATTTGTGCCCGTTATCCCACGAAATCTTTGAGCTGTCTCTATCTTTTTCTGTTTCTGTTTGTCTGTCTTTAAAATGCAAAAATCAATAAATATATTTTAAAAAGTAATTCAGATGTCTAAGAATTAGTTCGCTCTTGGGAGCGTAGAATGAAATGGTTTCATTCTATGACCTCAACAGTTAAAATCTATAAGGGTTCATCTGGCATAACCCACTCTCCATCATTTACCTGGGGACCACCTGGAACCCTCTCAGGGACCCACTGGTGGTCCCACGAACCACCGAAAGCCACTGAATTAGACAAAGCTATTACATTTGGCAGAGTTTAAACTGCACTGCGCAATTCAATGCTTTCCACAAACTTTGATGTTTTTTTTTGTCTTCTTTAGGGGAGAAAGCAAAGTCAAACTTTGGAAAAGACAATTTGCACAGTAAGATCCTGTGAAAGAAAAAAAATGCCCTTACAGCTCCATCCTACCTTAAACTTCAAGTCGAGGCGATTTAATATTAAGGGCTTTGCAGTGCGGAAAAGCACAGTCATCAATATGACAGTTAGCAGGTACAGTATACCGTAAGCCTAATTTTAACAACACTTTAAAAAACTGAAATCTAATTAGGTTTATCAGCGGATTGCTTGGTGTGAACATTTTCACGAATCAATATAACGTTTTTAATTAGCCCTTATTCTACTTCCCTGTAACTTTTTATCGGTGTGGCGTAGAGACTATCAACAATATATTATAGAACCAGTACATACTGTGTGTAGTGGTTGGATGGAGTCGCCGCATTGAGAGGTTTTTTGCCCTTTGTTGTCCAAATCGACCCTTGCGGGTCCAGTTGGTTTCATGTTCACGCTCTCAAGAGTTAAAATATTCATCATCTGAATTAGACTACACTATAGACGATGAATGGTCATTTCGATCTGTATGTTTGCCTGTTTTATTTCCCAACTCCGTATTGTGGATGAAAGCAAAAGAAATCTTTCGTTTTTTTGGGGGGGGGGGGGGTCTGTGGGGCTAAAACGTCCCCAAATGGTGGTCCGTACGTGACTCAAATGCTGAATAAATAGTGGACCCTGGTATCAAAAAGGTTGAAACCCAGGTGCCACACGGGGCACCTGGGTTTGAAACCAGTCCCCCATTACAGTTGCAGCTAACCCCCCCATCGGCACAGTGTGTGAAAACGTACAGATTTTCGTGTTAAAGAAAGTAGTCCCTCACACACCCAAAGAATAGCGTTCTGCTCACTGAGAGAAGCGTTTGAGGTTTAACACGCCCTGCTTGAAGGTAAATTATTCAAGTCTGCACAGTCATTATCATTTAATTCCCCTTTATTTTCTCCTCAGACAGCGTGGGATTCCAACGTGACGAATCCTGGGTACAAGCCCACTCTGCATGCCTTTCATTTTCTTTTTTCCTTTGAGATTACTTTTCCTTCAGTTTCCTTCATCAGCTGAAAAGACAGAGGGAAGAGGGAGGGAGAGAAGGGGAGAGAGAGAGAGAGAGAGAGACGCGCAGAGAAAAGCTCGTCATGCAAACGGGACTCGAACGTGCAGCATGTTGTCAGGCCAGACAGAGCCTATACGGTACGTGTGTCACGTGCCTCGACCACCAGAGGACGCGGCCCCCGCCCACCCCACCCGCTGTCCCACCTTTAACTTTGTAGCCGACCTAATGCACTTCCATCAATCAATAAAGAGGACGCGTCAGCCTCTCCCATGGTGCACTGCGGTTTGGTGTGACACAATGGATGGAGTGAGAGTGACTGAATCGATGAATGGAAAAGAGGGGAAAAATAAACAGATTGATGTGGGTGTAAGACAGGAAGCAAAGTCTGTGTGACACAGGAGAGGGGGAGAAAACAGGAGAGAGCGGTTAGGTCAGAGGACACAGCATTATAAGGACCAGTGCTGGAGCAGAGCCACAAGTCATTCTGTCTTGCACGCACGCCCGCCCACCCACACCCACACACACACACCTGCATAGAGTGCACCAAATACCACTTTGACTCAGATCCATTCAACCAACGCCAAGCCAAGTCATCCATCCATCCATCCATCCATCCATCCATCCATCCAGGGGCGGATCTAGGCATAGGCATGGGGGGGCGATGCCCAGACTGCCCCACCAAACATGATGGCATGCAAAACAACCCAAGATATTTCAGTGCGTATATTTACAAGTATTTAAAACACTACTGAAAATGGTATGGGGCGGCTTCTGCCCCCTTAACCCCCAATTGGGAAATGTTACATCCGCCCCGCATCCATCCATCGGCTGATGTAACATTTCCCAATGGGGGGGGGGGGGGGGGGGGGGGGTGTCAGGTGAAAATGGTATGAGTGCGGCTTCGCGCCACAGGTGATGAAGCCCATATCATTTTTGGTTACAGGACTTCTCGAAACAAGTAGTTGGTTTGACCATCGTAGTGAGTTAGCAGCATAGTGTTTCAAATCATTTGAATCATAAGCACTTTAATTTGAAATATCTTGGAAATTTGGGTTGTTTTGCATGCCGTCATGTTTGGTGGCGCAGTCAGGGCATTTGGGGGGCCAGTATGCCCATGCCCAGATCCGCCCCTGCATCCATCCATCCATCCATCCCGCCCCCTTTTACCGGTTTGGTGGGGGCGTCCCCTGTGCCTCCAGCACCCCTCTGGGGGTCCCGTGGAGGAGGGGGCCGTGTGCGTGTGGCGGTGTCCTTGTTGGCCAGGTGTCCTCCTCCTCCTGAGTCAGTGATGTCCACGCCGCTGTCCTCGCTGAGAGTCTGGCCGCCGTCGGAGAGCTGAGACAATGCACCGCCTGGCGGGGGAGGGAGGGCAGAAAGGTCAGGGACTACACCGGCGTTGCCAGATACTTCTAGAGAGATGAAAACAAGCGGGACAGCAGGTCTAACTGAAAAACAAGCAGGGGCGGATTTAACATGTCCCATTTGGGGGGGCAAGAGAAAATGGTATGGGGGCAGCATTATCGCCCGTGTCGCTTCGCGCTTGGCAGACTGGGTATTTAGGGGGAAATTGCCCACCCATGCCCATGCCTAGATCCGCCCCTGAAAACAAGCCAGACAGAAGCCCGCAATCTAGGCCGGTCTATGCCTTCTAAAACTGTAGTTATATATCACTTTAAAGCAGTGTCTTTCAACCGTTTTGATACCAGGGAGCAGTGTTGGGACATGTGCACTACGTAACTTAATATATTACATAATATATTACCAAAATGCAGTAACTTGTAATATAAATATATTACCTAACAAAAAAAATCTAATATATTATACTTTTCTTTCTGCATTACTGCACTACTTTCAATATTACTTTCTGTCAATCTTTCTCAAGTGTTCTTGTGAAATTATCTTGCAGAAGTTAGATTTACTATACTTTACTTTTTTTCAAGTTGATTTCAAATGGATTTGTCCAGATAGCCAAGTGCGCTTGCTTTATTGTATGTATGCCACTGGCCTACGGAATATTTATTAAGTTTTTTTTTTTAAGTAATATGTAATAGTAATACTAATATATTACACTTGCTCGGACAGTAATATTGTAATATAACATATTGCTTTAAAATAAAGGTAATAATTAATAAGTAATACATTAACAAGGTAAAGTAATATTCCCAACACTGCCAGGGAGTCAGGGACCACTATTTCTTCAGCATTTGAGCCACGGGCCACCATTTCAGGACATGTTAGCAGCCCCACAGACCTGAAACAAACCCCTAAAGGTTTATTTTTGCTTTTGTCCACAATAACAAGCTGGATTTTGGAAACAAAACAGGTAAACATTGATCAAAATTAATGACCATTTTTCTACATTATCTTAGTTGTGTAGATTTGGGCTAATTTAGATGATGAATATTTTATCTCTTGAGAGTGTAAACATGAAACCAAATGGACCCGCAAGGGTCCATTTGGTTTCATTTTTACACTTTCAAAGAGTTATACCTGGTTAAGCAACTTTCCGTCATTTAGCCTGGGGACCGCCAGGAACCCACTCAAGGACCACTGGTAGTCCCCGGACCACTGGTTGAAAACCACTGCTTTAAAGAAAAAAAACACACTCACAGCATAAATATTGTACGCAGACAACGCATTAAACAACATTTAGGATGCAAGCACAAAAAAATGCGGTCCAAATTTTGCAGGAAAAAAGCGCCTAAAAGTCGCAATCCTGGCAACACTGATCGCGCAGGGCTTATTCAAGCTGAACACTTGCCACATAACAATGTTCACTTTAAGAACTTAATCCATCTGTTATTTGGTTGGAGAGCCTCTGGTTTTCATTATGCAAGGGGAACAATCGATGGCATTTGGATACAATAATCTGTTTGGTGCCGTTTCAGTCGTTTTCAAGGAACTGGAACCAATTGTGTGAGATGAGCTTGAAAACATGCGGCTTAATTAGACATAATGAATTAACCGCAAGCCAAAAACAAGTGGTACAGTAGCACACAGTGCAGGTTCCCAACAGGAGGTACAGTAGTGGTATGCAGTGAAACTTGTTTTTTAACCATTCATGATCTTGTATTTTTTTAACCCATTCTGTATGGGTTTTACAAAGAAATAGCAGGTGTACATGCCTCATAGTGTGCCACTCTGTGGCACGCTATGAGGCGTGTACACCTGCTATTTTTCGGGGCGAACGTTTCGCAGTTTTGGTGTCATGTCAAAATGCGATAATTGATAATACTATTAGTACACAAACGCACACCGATTTATACAGACTAATACAGGTACACTATATACACAATCATTTTAATCAATTTTAATTCATGTTTAACCAAATTCTTAACCAAAAATGGACCCTACCGGATCCATTTGGTTTGGTAGGGGCGTCCCCGGTGTGGGGGTGTCCCCAAAACCAAATGAAACCGAATGGACCATTCGGTCCATTTTTACGCTCTCAAGAGTTAAAATATTCATCAAGTGAATTAGCCCAAAGTCTACACTAGAGAATGTAGGAGATTAATGGTCATTATGATCTGTATGTTTGACTGTTTTGTTTCCCCAAATACAGCCTGGAATTGTGGACAAAAACAAAAAAAATCTTTAGTTTGTGTGTGTGTGTGTGTGTGGGGGGGGGTCGTCTGTGGAGCAAAAATGTCATCAAATCGTGGGCCATGTGCTCAAAAAAAGAGGTTGAAAACCACTGCCCTAAACCCATTAGGGCCCTATAAACGGCAGCGTCCAGGGGTGTCCTAGCTAGCTTCCCTGATGACCTCTCACCTCTGGCGTGGGGCAGGTGGCGCACCTCGTTGACGTCCGGCTCCGCGTTGGTCCTGTGCACCTCCACCATGACGAAACGGTTGGTGCCGGGAGGCGAGGAGGAAGAGGAGGAGGAGGGGGCAGGAGGAGGAGGGGGAGGAGGAGGGGGAGGAGGAGGAGGAGCGGGAGGGGGAGGCGGCGGTGCAGTGGTAGGAGGCGGAGGGGGCAGGGGCGCGGGCTGCGGGGGAGGAGGAGGTAGAGGGGGCGAGGGGGAGGTGGCCACGTGCCTTACGGCGGCGGTGGCGCCTCCCCCTCCTCTGGTCGGGGACTGTACCCTGGGGAACGGGCCGATGGGCCTCTGGGTGACCATGGAGAGCCCGGTGGGCGCGATCATGTGGCCCCTTTTGGAGGTGGAGGAGGATGAGAGGGGGTCCCTGTGGCCCTCCTGTGGGTCATTATTGTGGTGGTGGTGGGAGCGCGCTGCGGAGGCCGGCGCGGTAAAGTACAGGCCGGAGTGGGACGACTCGGACGAGGGGCGCTTGTTGAGCTGCTTGTCCCGGCGCGTGGGGCGCCTCCGCAGCCCCGCCGACGCCGACGGAGGCGGGGGTGGAGGTTTGAAGGACGGGGGAGACTCGTCGGCCGCGGCGGAGTTCACGTCGTCCTGAGAGAGACCGAGAGGGACGACAACAACAGAGACACGTGGTGAAGTGGGATGAATACTCTTTCGATGGAGTTCAAAGCAGGGGCGGATGTAACATTTCTCAATTAGGGGTGGCAGGGGAAAATGGTATGGAGGCGGCATCATCGCCCGTGGCGCGAAGCGCCACGGGCGATGATGCCGCCTCCATACCATTTTCTGGTTACAGGACTTTTATTAGGCAAGTATAAGCATCAATAATAACATCAGTTGTTGTTGAAGTTGCAACAGACACGCAGCATGCATAAAGCTAAAGGTCTGACTCAGAGAGTTTTCTGTTTTCAATGATGAAATGCTGTTGGTTTAGTGGTGCCACAACTGTAGTTAGTAGCAGTAGTAGTGTTTCAAATCATTGTAATTATAAGCACTCTAATTTGAAATATCTTTGGGTTGTTTTGGATGCCATCATGTTTGGTGGGGCAGTCAGGGCATTTAGGGGGGCATTGCCCTCTCCATGCCCATGCCTAGATCCGCCCCTGGTTCAAAGGGGAAAAATGAGTACTCTCTCTCTCTCACTGTTCCTCTCGTCTCTGCCTTTTGTTGTCTCACGCACGCACACGCACACGCACGCACGCACGCACGCACGCACGCACGCACGCACGCACGCACGCACGCACGCACGCACGCACGCACGCACGCACGCACGCACGCACGCACGCACGCACGCACGCACGCACGCACGCACGCACGCACGCACGCACGCACACACACACACACACACACACACACACACACACACACACACACACACACACACACACACACACACACACACACACACACACACACACACACACACACACACACACACACACACACACACACACACACACACACACACACACACACACACACACACACACACACACACACACACACACGCACACGCACACGCACACGCACACACACACAAGCAGCTGAAAAAAATACTTGCACATCTCTACACATCTCTCCCCCTGGCATATTGAAATTCCACAGCTGCTCCACGTCGCGCTGGTTGCCGGTTCCATTCTGCCAGGTTCCTGTGGTTCCTCTCGGACAGGAGTGACTGAACGCAATGAAAAAATAATACCCCCCCCCCTCCCCCCACGGCCGTGGAATGGCAAACACGGACACACATGAGTGACATGACCAGTGTATGGGGTGGAGTGAGTTGAGATGGGAATAACAGATCAGAGAAGAGTTATAGAAAGAAGGACGGATCATTTTGATGCCAGACTAGCGGTCCTTTTATTTTCGCTCGCTCTCTCTCTCTCTCTTTGAAACGGCGGCCAAAATCTTTGAAAAAAATTGAAAGAGTGATGCTTTTATCACAACTCGCCTCGATTACGACAATGCCCTCTTACGCAGGGCGGCACCCAGGCCCTCTCTCTCCCTACTGTTCGAAATGCTGCCGCACCACTTTTAACAGAAATCCGAAAAAAAGTCACTTCCGTCGCCATTTTCACGTCAATTACATGCTAGCCACACTCCACTGGCTCCCAGTACGTTTTAGGACGCGTTTTAAGATTGAATTATTTGATTTTCTTCTATAAATGGATCAGTGGCAGTTTGTGTTTCTGATATTTCAAATCATACATTCCATCTAGATCACAAGTTGGACGAACCAAATGCTCCTCGGTGTCCCTGAGACGAATGTATACGTCAAGAGGATGGTGACACTGTGGAACCACCGAGCCATGTCTGGCTGGCTCCAACACTACTGTAACGGTTTAAAACACAACTTAAAAAAACAACTTCATTCCTTAGCTTTTAAACAGCGATAGATTTCTTTCTTTTTTCTTCTGTACTCATGTTTAACTGTGTGCTCTTTTGTATTGCATTACGTATTCTTACCGTCATGCCTAACAATCTTTTTTAAACGTGCTTCATGAATAAAAGCTGGATTGGACTTCCACTTTCTCACAGAGATCGAAAGGCAGGAATTGTAGACCGTGCATGTGTGCCTCCCTTCTTTCTCCCGACCGCCGCCTTAAAGGAAAATTCCACACCAAAACACATTTGGCATCCATCTACCTTGATTGCTGTGACAACATATACAGTATAGTGTACTTGATTTTTGCCATAGATGCCACTTTTACTACATTTCCACCTGGAGGTTGTTGTCCTTTCCAATAGTTTGCATTGGTGCAGGTTGTCTTTATTCTACTGCAGGCATTTTAGTAGCTCCAAACTTATTATTTTTTTCACACATCATATTTTAATAGTATACTGATACTCACGCATGAATTTTACATCACTCTGGGGCAGCATTTACATGTAATACCAGAGATAATCTATTCCTCCACCCCTCCCTTCTGCCACTCTCCTCTCCAATCGCTCCGGTAATGCAGTTTGCAGCAATGCAAACTGCATTGGACGGGAGGGAGGGGGACCTCAGGGTAGAGGGTGGCATCTATGACAAAAATCAAGGGCATTATGTATCAACGTCACATCAACCACGGTATGCGGATGCCCAATGTGTTTTGGTGTGGAATTCTCCTTTAAAGGCCAGTCTCCGTCAGCTATGACATGCCTCCCAGAGTCATCCATCTCTGTTGTCTCTCCATCTCTCTGCCACCACCCCTCTATCTCTTCCATCCGTCACTATTTTCCTTATTTCCCCTTTTCTCTCTCACTCTCTCCCCCACTCCCGATTGCCATTTTTCTCCCTGAACCTCCACCACCCTCCCCACCCCTACCCTCTCCCCACTCCTGTCCTCTTCCAGGGTGCTGTCGGTGTGTGGTGTGTCCGTCTTAATCATGGGGCTCAGGTTTCGGGGGTGTTGTTTGGGAGGAGTGTTTCTCACCAGAGAGATGTCGGGGAGCAGTGTGTCCAAACTCTCCGACGGATCGTCCCCGTTGCTCTCCACCACGCTGTCGTTCTGTAGGAGGACAGAGGAAGGGACAGGGAGAGAGACGGGGAGACGGGGTGAGGTAGAGAGACAGGGAGGCATAGGTGATTTTAGGTACTCCCAGCATGTTGGGGAATTGATGTGTAACTCTCAGAAGTTAAAGTGCATTTAAACATCTGAATTACCTCATTTTCAAGACTCCACACAATTAGAAAATGGAGAAGAATTGTTATTTTGACCAATGATTCGCTAGTTTATCCCTCCTAAATTGTGGACAAAAACCTAGTTTTGGGTGCAAGCAACTTAGACTCAAGATCAAATGCTGATCCTCCGTGGCTAAAATGCAGAATGCATATTGGGCTCTGGTAGGAAAAGGAGTGGAAAACCCACAGCTAGAGAATATAAACAACTAAATATGCTAGATACGTACTAGTTTTTTTCAAGTTTATTCATTTTGCAACATACTATAGCAGAGTATTCATTACAAAGCATGCATAGAATCAAAAAAATACAATTGTATAAATGAGTATGAAGTTACAATTGAATGAAGTTACAGGACAAAAAAAAATCCTCCTATATATACAGTATGTATAATAACCTTTTCTTCTTTTTTGGGGGGTCCAGGGGGGGCAATGCCCCCCTGCCCCCCTCCTAAAATCGCCAATGCAGGTACAAAGTATTGGCGATTACATTTGTCTCGAAGAGGCGTGAGACAAATGTAAAGAGGGAGGAGAAAGGGACAGATGAGAAACACAGGTAATGGTACAGGGTGGAGGCAGACAGAGCAGACAGGGAAGAGAGAAGGAGTTGAGAATGAGATTGATCAGGCGAGACAGGGCCAACGCTTGGATGTTAAACGCAGGTTGTTGTTTTTCTTAGGAATACTTGAAAACGGAAATGCAAATGTCAGACGCAAATGAGTTTCGCGGTCTGTGTTCCATTTCTCGGAGCAGCAGAGAAGTTGGTAATTTCTTTTCATTTTTGTTACCATTTCACAAACCTACGCACACCCACAACTGCACACAGAGGCCGACTTGCACGCACACGTGCACACGCGTCCGGCTATTATATCTTCTTGATGAAAAGGCGCATGCCATCGCATATAATACGCCATCAATGGAATTAATCCAAGGCTCTGGACTTTGTTTGGTTGGTGGGCCGTTCCTGTCGTCATGATGGAGAGGACAAGGGAGACGTTTTGACTGCTTCTGGACAGGGGCGGATCTAGGCATGGGCAGGGGGGGGGTGCAAGTTCTGTAACCATTTTCTTCTGCCCCCCCAATTGGGAAATGTTACATCCACCCCTGCTTCCGGAGTATTTTTAGAACAGCCATTAAACCCCGTCTGTGTGTTACCAAATGGACCCTTTTACGCTCTCAAGAGTAAACATTTAAATTTCGACGTTGCATTTTTAATACTTTTACTTAAAAAATATTGGTACTTTTTCCCACATCACGTCACGTGATAAATATAGCTCACCACACCTTGCCATCGTCAAACTACGCATTGGGAGCTTGTAGATCTGTTAATGTCAGCGCACAACATTGCGCCGGCGTATGGCTTCGAGCAGCATTTTTCTACACCAATCCCAAAACACCGCACGCACGCACGCACGCACGCACGCACGCACGCACGCACGCACGCACGATCCCTTTTACTTACTCTTGGACGTGTGAGTTTTTCGCCTGACAGAGACGATAAGCAACTGCATTATGCACACATGCACAAGAAACACACCGACATACAGCGCACACACACAAATGTACACATGCAGATACACGCAATGCCCAGGAGGAAGAGAGCAAAGATTGCTCAAGATAAAGATCTCTTCTGCTCATCTGTTCTGAGAGCCTTGCCGTGATGCTGCGTGTGCGTGAGGGTGCGTGTGACGCACATGCAGTTATTTAAACCATTGTGTCATGATCAGATTCTAGTTTCTGATGCTAGATTCTAGTTCACAGCGCTAGATTCTAGTTTCCGACGCTAGATTCTAGTTCCTCGTGTTAGATTCTAGTCCCCCACGGTAGATTCTAGAGTAATTCATCTCAGTAGATTGTAGTTTCTGAAGTTAGATTCCAGTTTCAGTTTCCATGACACTAAATTCTAGTTTGTGACACTAAATTATAGTCACTGGCGCGAGATTCTAGTTTTTCTGGAAAAATCTCTATCTGTGTCAGTGATGCTTAACATATTTCACAGGAAGGACCCCCAGAATACCTGCAGAACCTCATCTGGAAACATGTTGTTCTAGGTGATCCCCCAGAAGCAAATATTTGAGTTAAAAATGTTTGCTTCCCAAATATTGCATTCAGATTTGCACCACGTTTTCACAATTTCTCAAAAATAGCAGAACTACAAGCTCATATCGCGCCACTAAGTGGCGCGATATGAGCTTGTAGATCTGCTATTTTTCAACAGCTAAAACACTTTTCAATACAGAAAGGGTTAAGCAATATAATACATGAGACGCTGTGATGTGTTGTGATCTTACCATCGCTATCGTGTTGACGCTGATGTGTTACTGTACGATGCTACATCACACACACTCGGTTGCCAGCGATCAACAACATGATTAACCTACCAAAACCGTTCTTCTGAGATCCTTCCTAAAGGTTTCTTTCGCTTTCCTTTCCAACTACAGCTAGGTCTAAAGATTGTTTTCTTGGTTAAACGCGTGCCTGTAAAGAACTTCCACAAAGAACTATGACTACAACGATAAGTACCAGTCTACTGGTGGAAATTAACCAAATAGATGTAGGTACCCAAGTACAATTATAATTAAATATAATAATTAAATATATTAAATATATACTTTTACGTTATTAGTTCCAATAAAATACGCTCAATCTGAGAGGCAAATATTGTACAACTATAATGATTTTACAGCATTACAGCTACTAGTTACTAAGTTATTCGCCCATGTAGGACTGTGTAACTATAAACATTCACACTACCAATGTTGGGTAATATCACTTATATTAAGAGAGTACTATCGCTTTACTTATGACCCCTTAGAAAAAATGATATTATATTACTTATCAAAGAGTAATATGTTTATTACTTTCCCAAGTTCTTACCTCAAAAATGCAACCAAATGCAACCTCAAAAATGTCAGAAACAGGAAGCGTCTAAAGAAATCCACTAACATGGTTTCTAGGAAACACAGAATGGGGGAACGTTTTTATCATGTCCACCCAGCACCTCTAGGGTATATTAATGACACATTAAAATGTTGAAAATGGGAGGAGTTCCCCTTTAAGAGGCGTGCGGTTTGTGGACTCTGCCGTCTGCTTGAATTAGTCCGACTTTGAAAACAACAGTTCTTGTGCCTGGTGTGGATCATGGCCCATATGGGTGAGTAAGGAAAATGCAAATGGAGTTTGACATCCTGAACGATGCAGAACTCCTCCTCCTCCTCAGTAATGATGCAGCACTTGCAGCGTTCGCGGCAGACTCCTCAGTGTTTTCGTTCTAACTCTGAGCGCGGACCCGTAGCGTAGCGGTCCATTTGGTTACATGGTTTTGTACACTCTCAAAGAGTTACAAATGGATACATTAGCTAGGGGTTTGTCCTTCGTACTCGTTGGGTTGAAGGCAATTTATTCTCTTTTGCTGTAATTAACAAATTGGCGTACTCAATATGGTTTAGGAAAAAAAAAACATTTTGAAGAAGATACAGTATAATACTGTGTACTGTAGACTCGGTGTGTGTGTGTGTGTGTGTGTGTGTGTGTGTGTGTGTGTGTGTGTGTGTGTGTGTGTGTGTGTGTGTGTGTGTGTGTGTGTGTGTGTGGGTGTGTGTGCGCGCGCACGTGTGTACACCCGCATGCACATTTGAAAGAAGAAGTGTGTCCCAGACTTAAGACAAAGCACAGCACACAAGGATACTAGAACACTATAAGTTCAGATACAGTACATGTCTTCTATCTTTGAATATACTACCTTATGTTTAACAATAGCCTGCATTTAAAGCAGATATCCATTTGCTGCCACTCTTTTAGTAAGCGGTTGTGGGATCAAATCATACTAAAATATGCACCGGAAAACAAACAACTTCACTTCAAACAAAGCCACATCAAAACCACACTGATATTTTATGTATGTACAGTATGTGAGAGTCTTTATACTGTATATTCTGTGTGTGTGTGTGTGTGTGTGTGTGTGTGTGTGTGTGTGTGTGTGTGTGTGTGTGTGTGTGTGTGTGTGTGTGTGTGTGTGTGTGTGTGTGTGTGGATGCATATTGCATACATAGAACTGTACAGTATGTGCTTGACATGTTTATGCTACGTGCGAGGTGATGGCGTGAGTGTGTAAGTGCGTGTGCTTGCTTCTGTATACTGTGCATGTGTCATTTATCCATTGGGAAGTTGACATACGATTGAGTTTGTGTGTGTATGTGTGTGTGTGTGAGATTGTGCGTACGTGTGGAGATTCATACCTCCATTATATCTATCAGCCACAGCAGTCCTTCCTACAACACGTGGTAAAGGAAGGGACGGGTAGGTTAATGGTGTTGCAGTGCCTCATGCAGTCAAACAGTATCAGTCACAATAAATGTCATGTTTCAAAATCTATCAAAAACGTCTCTCTCTCCCTATCTCTCTTCATGAATATACATACAGTACATGTACTGTATATTCAGAGAGACACACGCAACGCAGGCACACACACTTTTTTTTATCAGTTATTTAAATATATTATTTACAACATGTTTTTTGTGGGTTTGGCAGATAAATAAAACATTTCTGGCAACATGAAAGTCACTTCTCAACACTGTTCACCCTGTTTGCTAAGGAACCAGTTGTCCATCCACCAGTATGCACACGGCGTTATAACACAGGGCCCTACCTTACCCCATTTTTTACTACTTTGAAAATCAACAAGCTTGCAAGGCAAGGTGTCCACATATCTAGACTATTTTCACTATTCTAAAATAGTATGTCCAGAAAAAGAAGTTATACATAAGGCATGAAGGGTGAGCGCAAGATAGGAGGGTGCATGAGCATAGCAGCTGGTATATGCTATAGTGTTCATGGTATACAGTAGCAGACCATACATGGGCAAATGGTGACCGGGGGACCACACCATCAATGTGGCCGTTGTCAAAGTCACCCGCTCCTTATATAGACATTAAAGTGTAGCAGGAATATCAGCACGTGGGATTAAGGTGCAGAGTACCAGTGCATGTCAAGTTCAACCACATAGTTCACAAAAGGTCACTTTCACAGGTATATAATGCACACAGGTACTGTCCATGAGGAATAGCAAAAGTCCAAGTTAGCCTTTCATGGGAGGTGGAACAAATTATATACCAAAACATGGAAAACAAACAGCTTCAATACAAACTAGGGGTGTGACTCAATTAAAGTTAAACTCAATTAATCATATACCAATATTTGATCCTCAGAAGCATTTGTTGGTCAATTAAAACAGGTTGGTGACAGGCGTGTGAGTGAGTTTTTCTAAATCAAAAGTGTGTCCACACTGCAACGTGCTATGTTGAGGGCGAGGGATAGAGATATAGGGCTCGTAATTTCGGACCAATGGGAACAGTGGGAGTTCGGATCGATGTCAGCCCTTAATGGGGTCTGCCTTGACCATGGGGTCAAGGCAGGTTTTAGCGCTTTGGACGCCAAGGAGTTGAGATCTTTCTGTCTGTTCTTACCCGTGCTGAGCTGAGCGTGGTGTTGGTCATGTAGCTGGCCGAGGACGAGGTCAGGGTGTCTGGGTAGGACACCATGGACAGTGAGTCTGGGGGTAGGGCGGGACCCCCTCCCCCTCCCCCTCCTCCCCCTCCCCCGGTGCCTTGCTGCCGGGCCTTCAGGGCCTGGATCTCTCGTCTCAGCACCAGCTCATCGAAGCGCTCCAGATCCTGTGGCGTCACCAGGCCTCGGACCTCAGACAGCAGGTTGAACTGGAGGGGGAGAAGAAGCAGCATAAAGAATAGACCTTTAGGGAAGCCCCGTCCTCAACACTTTCCAGCCACTTTCCATCCAATGTAAATATCATGGACTTTACACAATAAATACTGGTTCATTTTTGGAACCAGACCTTCAAAATATCTTCCAAATCAATCAACAAGGCATGCCCTATGCAGTGGAAAAATGTGTGTGTGAAATTCATTTTATAAAGTTTTATCATATAGGAAAGCTATTGGTGGACTTTTGATATTTTAAGTACATTATGAAGTGAAGACATAATACCTTGTATTGTACTTTTACTTTTCTTACTTAAGGGGAATTACACCGTTTTCAAGATTTTGCTATGCATTAATATACCTTAGAGATGTTGTGGGGACATGATAAAAAGTTCCCCCTGTCCTGTGATTTCTCATGCCCCCAGGGGCTCCAGGGAAAATCTTGCCTGGGGCTCCAAATTGCTTAGAAACACCACTGCTCTGTGTAATGTGCAACGTGTGCAATGCAAAACTGAAGAGCAATGGCGTGCCGGATGTGGTGGCCAGCCAGCCACTCTGGCTGGCTGCAGTGCACGCCAAACCGTGGGGAGCCTGTTTCTTACGTTTTTTTGTAATAAAAAAAAACCCTAAACAGACTTAAATGACACACACACACCTGTTGTAACAACCACCGTTAATGTAGATGATGCATGACAAGTTATCATTAGCAAACATTCTGCTCGATGTCTGTGATAATAGGCAGCCGTCACATATGGAGGAGACGCTGCTTCCTGTATCCCTAGACTGATTAGACATGTCAAGTAGGTTCTGTTCTTGTGTGTGCATCTACCACTATTGCTCTTGTAAATTGTGAACATAAATAAATGTATTAAATGCGTGTGTGTGTTTCCCACCGCATGAGATGGAGAAAGAGAGAGACAGATTGATCTTTCATACCGCACAGACAATTCCCAGGTTATTTATTGTAAATGTAAATGGTGCTTTTACAGTATATATAGCACCTTTATCCAAGATGCTTTGAGGTCATTTCAAACGGGAAGTGATTTAATGTACCTATAGTTCATTTTGTGTTTTTTTTTTTTTTTTTTTTTTCGTTCGGTGCACGTGAAATTGTTACACGCGTGCTCATTTCATGCACACACCCATGACACACCAGACCTGGATTCTGCTTAGCTTTTTTCCATTAAAGAGATTTACAATGAATGAGCATTCACACATGAAAACACACACACAAGCACACAGGTGTGCATGCAGGCACATGTACTCCGAGGCAATTACACAGCGCAAGTCAGTTATTATTCACAGAAACAACATGGTTGTCGTTGGCCAATCTGACAGAATATTTCAGAATTGCTGTTTTGGCACAGCGCACAAGAAATACGATGCTGATTAGCATATACAGTACAGAGCATGCAGACCTGAGACAAATTCACACAAGCAAAGGCAGGCATGCGCGCACGCACACACACACACACACACACCCTCCCCTTGTAAACCAGTAAATACTTGTAGAAGGCAGTTTGACAATTTAAACTCCAGTTGGAAAGAATGTATCATTCCAACAATGATTAGGATAATTTTAGAGGAAATAGCATATGGAGGTTTTCATTCTCCCACTGGTCCTCAAAATTTCAATTTTGCTGTGCACGCACTACGTGCTAGCAGACATTACATTGCATTACATTGCATTTATCATGCATGGTGCATGGAAAGACGCAATGTCATTCAGCGTCATCTCCCACAAGAGTTATAACATTTTTCCATATACACAAAGGATTCATATATAACGTAAACTGTTGTATAACGGTTCTGTCTCTACAAGATCCCAAGGCGTTGTGACGCGACGCCGGTGACACGGCTCATGCTTATACAGTAGAGAAGATCTTTTCTAATCAGGCCACAGGGTACCAGCAAGGAACACATGGATGCTCCTACTGGGACATATGGAGTAATAACAATACACTTTTGACATATCATGCTGATAAAAACGTGTGAATTTTAAGAGACGGGAAGAGAAACAGACACCGAGTCCACCAAGGCACAAAAAAAAGATTGTCTCACAAAACATGGCAGCCGAGTGATGAGTGTGTAAGGGAGTAAAGCTTTACAAGATGGCGCAAAGACAGTGGCAGTTAGATATAACGAAAAAGTAAGACCGCACTTGTGCTAGAACAGGGGTGGGCAATTATTTTTCTCAAGGGGCCACATGAGCTACATAAAATATTGTGGAAGGCCAAGACTAAAGGCTGAACTAAAGTCTGCGTAGTAATTATTTAATTTCAAGACAAAAGTAAGAGTAAAACCAAAGTTTTTGATACCGGGGCCCTCTATTTAGTCAGTATTTGAGCCACAGAGGTCCACCATTTGATGACATTTTAGACCCACAGGCACCAAAACTAAAGATTTCTTTTGTTTTTGTTCACAATACCAGGCTGAATTTGGCTAACAAAACAGTCACACATAGATAGAAAATGACCATTCTTTTACATTATCTGTGTAGATTTTAGGTAATTCAGATGATGAATATTTTAACTCTTGAGAGTGTAAACATGAAACCAAATGGACCCGCAAGGGTCCATTTGGTTTCATTTTTACATTCTCAAAGAGTTACACCGGGTTAACCAATTCTCCATATTTTACTGGAACTCATCCAAGGACCGCTGGTGGTCCCCAGGCCGGTCAGAGTCAGCCAAAGGGCCGCATTGGGCCGCCAAAGGGCCGCATGGGCCGCATAATGCCCACAACGAAATACGTCCCCCATACGCCACTGACCTTGGCGTGGGTGTTGAGCAGCTCGAACAGGGCCATGACCAGCTGCTCCACCCCGACGTGTCCGTCCCTGTACTCCTCCACGTAGTAGCCCATGGTCTGCCTCTCCGTCTCCGTCAGCAGGTGGCGCGCCTGCTCCTCCAGCATGGCCCGCGTCTGGTTCACCATGCTGGACAGGGTCACCTGGGAGCCGCACACGCCCTTGTAGAACACAGGCTGCATGGTGGGGAGACGGAGGAGAGAGATGAGGAGTGTTATTATCCATACTGTAACTAAGCAGGGGTGTAAGTGGAGGGGGGACGCGGGGGGGGACGGCGTCCCCCCCACTTCTCACATCTAAAGTATTTTTGGGGCAAAAGTAGGCCTATGTTTTTTGTCTTGTCATTTACTTTTATGGATACAATTAGGCATCGTAAACAATCTTTCTCAATATGCTATACTTGTTTTAGTAGCGTCTCTGTGTGTTTCACCATGTTAACACACCCAGTGCCAGCCCTTTTTCATATTGTTTGAGGTAGCCAGTGCCAGCGATTTTCATCTAAAAGTCATATTTCGGTCCATGTTTCCCGTCGGACAAGTTAGTTGCCGACACACTTCCGGTCCCGGGTTGGTCCGTCCCTTATTTTGGTCCGTTCTGAATGGAATATGCGGTCGCTGCTCGCTGCTGTTATCAATGGGATCGTATCAAACCAGCGACAGTAAGCGACGTAGAGAGACGTAGATCAACCTAAGAGGCATCGGTCATAACTATTTTTCATAATGATAACGTGCGACGTAGCTCGTTGGACCCGCTAGGGTCCATTTGGTTCACATTTGTACACTCTCAGAAAAAAATTGAAAAGAGGCGTCCCCCCCACTTCTAAAAGTACCACTACAACACTGATAACTAAGGAAAGCTATCTATAACTAAGGAAATGTCTGAATGAATGTCTGTCTGTCAAACAGACGTAACTCCTCACTGACTGCACCAATCAGTCTGATTTTTCACATGGTCATTGAGCATGATATTAGGAAGAGACTGACGAGACTGGTGACAGGGTGCATCAAAGTCACACCGGAATGATAAATGCTGAAGATTGTGGCAGATCTTGGCATACCTCTTCTACACTTTACCTTTAATTGTCAGTTACCAGCCTTTCATCTTTGCCATCTTAGTTCCAATCCACCTTCCACCCTCATTCCAACTAATTACTCCTCTCCACCTGTTATTCGTCCCCACATTCACATAATGACTATCCACCTTCTTTCTTTTCTCCTCTCCCTACCTTATTTTCTCTCTCTCTCTCTCTCTCTCTCTCTCTCTTTAATCCATCCTATATAAGGAGTGCTGCACATTAAGGACCGCACAGTACTAAAAAAAAAAAATCACAGTCCTAACGCCAGTATGCGTCTGTGTGACACTGGGGAAGGAATACAGTACGTGTTTGGCGTGCATGTCGTCTGGTGCGGGAGGAAAGCCAACGCAAACACGCAGAAAGGTCACCTCGACACACACAGGCCCCGAATGTTTGTGAGGCAACGGTGCTGCTTAACCATGCAGTGATATTTGGCCGTCATTGTCGCAAAGATGCTGAGAAAATGGCATTTGAGGAACACTTTTATTTAAAATTAATATTAACATCATTGAGGTGCAGCACCTGTGAACCAGATGGTGTGTGTGTGTCTCAGGGGCGGATTGGCCATCTGGAGTACAGGGAGTTTTCCCGGTGGCCTGCGCCACCTAGTGGCCTGGACAAGATCCAAAATGCACTAGTGGCACTTCCAAAATGCACTAGAATGTAGCTAGATGCTCGCTTGGAACATACAGATCAAAATGATCTTCTACATTCTCTAGTTGTGTGGACTAAGTTGGGCTACAGTAATTCACATGATGAATATTTTAACTCTTGAGGGTGTAAAAATGAAACCAAATGGACCCGCAAGGTCCATTTGGTTTCATTTTTACGATCTCAAAGAGTTACATCTGGTTAACCAGCTGCCCCCCTTTTTGTGGAACCACTGCAGTTTCACTCGTTTAGGTTCCTGGCCCTGATGCTGCTTACGGTATCACTTGATCACATGGTCCCTCTTTAGGTTGTGCAGATTGGTCAGCTGCCATATTTATCCATAGGCCCAGAAAATTGTTATTGGAACTGTATTTCATACAGTTCAAAAAAATCCTAACTGTCCATTTAACTACCTCTGTCTCCCTTTTGTGGCCATAATGTATATGGAGATGTCCGTATGCCTGTCTGTTTGCCAGTGTCTGCAAACTGTGAAAAGTGCACTAAGCACATCAAAGTTTCGACGTCACACCAGAATGATAAATGCTGAAGATTGTGGCAGATAATAGTGTACCTAGTGTATCTCTCCCCCCCCCCCCCCCCCCTCTCTCTCTCTCAAAAGCGTGCCTGCGCACGGCGCACGCACAAGAGAGAAAGAGAAAGAAAGAGAGAGAGTATGAGGAAGGGAGAGGAGAAAAGAAGGTGGAGGGTCATTATGTCGATGTAGTGAATGGGGTGAATGGGGTGGGGGGGGGGGGTGAATGAACAGGTGAAGAGAAGTAATTGGTTGGAAGATGGAGCGGAGGTAAGATGACAAACATGAAAGGCTGGTAACTGACAAGTAAAGGAAAAGCGTGCACGAGAGTAAGAGAGAGAGAGAGGATGAATCTTTACTCATCCTATTATCATTTACCATAGCATGATTTCTTTATGTATTGATAGTCACAGTGAAGACAGACAGGAACGAGGGACAAAGAGAGTAGGAGAGACACGCAGCAAATGTCGTCATGAACGGGACTCGAACACGCAACGCGCTAGAGCCTATATTATGTGGAATGTGCCTGGACCGTTAGGCCAGCAGGCACCGGCACTACCATAGCATTTAATCGTACAAAATAATTTGCTCCATTTAAAAATGAACCGAGTTTGACATTCTGAACTGATTATCTTAGCAAGATGTCCGGTATTCAAGGAAAGAAGGGAGGGAGATATAGGGGGGCATGTGGGAGGAGGGGAGAGAGATGGTTTACTCAGAACAACCGGGCGGTTTAGGACATAAAGGTCAGTGTGTGGAGGGAACGCAGTGGACAGGATGACAGTGGGGGGAGGAACACATTAAAGGGGAATTCCACCCATTTTCAAAATTTTCCTGAAAGGATACAAATGTGAACCAAATGGACCTAGCGGGTCCGTTTGGTTCACATTTGTACCCTCTCAGGAAAAAGGGGACTGAAAGAAAAACAATTAACATGGTGAAATACATCTTGCTGATGTATGTCATCAGATGTATTTCACCATGTTAATGATTTTTTCAGACCTCCATTTTTAGGAAATATAGAATTGGGGGAACTTTTTTTATCATGTCCACACAACATCTCTAAGGTATATTAGTGAGTAGTGACATATTAAAATGTTGAAAATGGGTGGAGTACCCCTTTAAATGGGACAGGACAGTTGGTTCAAAGGAGGAAGATGAGAATGAACAGAGAAGCATGATGGAGGAGTGGGAGAAGGACTCAACGCAAAAGAAGACGAATGGAAATTGTGTACCTGACAGAGGAGCGGCTATAGGCAGAAGCAGTGATGCCAAACTTGGCGCATTTGTCGCTATATTTAGCTTTTTTTCCCCAGACCCCACTAGCGCCAAAAATTTGTGGAAAAACTCCTGGCGGAAAATCTAGTGCTTTTTTTGCTGGTGAGTTGGAGTGAAATTGGTTGACAGGCGCCAGAGATAAAACCCTCGTTTTTCCACCATTTTTCCTCATATGAGTGAGTTCTACTTCCTTCCTAGAAAGGACCATTGGTAACCAATGGACCCTTATAGATGTGTAACTAAGAGGGTCCATTTGGTTTCATTTTATGCTCTCAAGAGTTACTCTTAAATTATATTTAATTAATTCTGAATTACCTCATTTTCAAGAAACTACATATTTAGAAAATGTAGAAGAATTGCTATTTGACCAACATTTTGCCAGTTATCTCTCCTAAATTAGTCCCGAGAGACTAAACACAACATCAAATGGTGGTCCTCCGCGGCTAAAATGCAGAATAAATAGTGGGCCCTGGTACAAAAATGGTCGAAAACCCAGTGCTCTAGTGCATTCTAGTGCATTTTGGATTTTGGCAGTTGGCCACACTGCAGAAGCTATAGGCAGATTAAGGACGGATACAAAGGAGGTGCAGGGAGGAGAGGGAGATTAAAACAAATGGAGGATGAAGTTGATTCACAGGTGAGAGAGCGAGATGTCAGGATGGTTTAACCTGCAGGGACAGGCCCAGAGGTTGAACAGGACCGGAGGAGATCGGAGACAAAAGCAAGTGTGGACAGGAGAATAAAAAGGAATTACGAATCACCCGCGGCCGCATGGCGAACTATATAAAGCCATCGCTCATTCACTCGCTGGTCCCCAAATGTATAAATTATCATTCCTCCACACTTCCTCCGTTCCTGACTGCCTCGCTGTCATCCATTATACCAATTAAGGCAGCCGTCACCGCGGGGAGCTCCTTGTTCATACAGCGCACAGTCGCGGTACACTGACAAAGTGCAAGTTGGTTTAACTAAGATGAAATACTGCAAAGGTCTCTTTTTATACCCTCTGGCCTTGGTTTTAGTTGTGTTGTGTGTGTTGTCATGATTTGTCACGATCCGTGTTAGCTTTGTCTGTGGCGGAAATTCATTTCTGGGCCACGGGTGACGCTATGAGAGGGGAAGGACTGCTCAGCTCTATATAGCTCAGTGGTTTTCAACCTTTTTCATCCCAGGGCACACCATTTATTCAGCATTTGAGTCACGGACCACCATTTGACAACATTTTAGCCCCACGTACCCCCAAACTAAAGATTTCTTTTGCTTCTGACCATGACCATTAATCCTCTATAGTGTAGATTTGGACTAATTCGCATGATGAATATGTTTAACTCTTGAGAGCGTAAAAACGAAACCAAATGGACCCGCCAGGGTCCATTTGGTTTCGTTTTTACGTTCTCAAGAGTTCCATCTGGGGCCTGGGGACCACCTGGAACCCTCTCAAGGACCACTGGTGGTCCCCGGACCACCTGTTGAAAACCCCTGCTATAGCGTATTATACCCTTTGTCTAGCAAAGACTTTCGACGGCACACACTGTAGCTTGCGGGTTCCACATGTCCAAGTGTGTGTGTGTGTGTGTGTGTGTGTGTGTGTGTGTGTGTGTGTGTGTGTGTGTGTGTGTGTGTGTGTGTGTGTGTGTGTGTGTGTGTGTGTGTGTGTGTGTGTGTGTGTGTGTGTGTGTGTGTGTATCATGTGAGATCATTTGTCAGTGTTGTATTATATATAAGTACAGGCTTGGGGACCAACAGCTTCCTGAGCCATGCGGTCCAAAAGGTCAGAATCCCATCTCCACGTCTCGGTATAGCGTGAACGAGTTCCCCCCGGACGCGACATTAGTACTGCATGTCACAGGGAGTTATGCCCCCAGTCCAACCGTCGACGCCAAAGGCGACACTGGGACGCATTGGGTTACTATTCGTATTAACATTTAGATTGAGCCTCACGCCCGACCTCTCTCTCTCTCTCAACACAGGGCCTCTGAGCTGGTTAATTAGTCAATATCATCAGTGTTCACTCCACCCATTTTCAACATTCTAATATGTCATTAATATACCCTAGAGGTGTTGTGTGGACATGATAAAAAAGTTCCCCCATTCTGTGAACCCGTTACGGTTCATTTGGTTGCATTTGTACGCTCTCAGAAAAAATGTTGAAAACGGCTGGAATTCCCCTTTAATCGGTTGCAACTAAGACAGGGGATTTTACTGTATATTGCGGTTTGTCCATGCTTCCCATGCATGGCCGCGATTCCACACGCCAAAAGTGGGTGACAGCGGCGCGGCTGTATATGCGACAATGGAGAGCGGCAAACATGTCCTCTGGCCTGCCATGCCTTCCTTCCTTCCTCTCTAGCTCTTCTTCTTCGAGTTGTGCTGCGTCTCGTCTCCCCACGGAGCCAACAGGCCCCCAAGGTGAACCCTTCAGCTATATACAGCACCCTGCCTGCATCTTAATCACACACCTGCTTCACCAGCTGTATTTGCACTCACCATTTGCATCGCTTTTTATCAGCCAAGGTCACTATGGAGTGACACAAACAGTGTCACTCCGTGAACAACAATTATGTTATTGTCACGTCAGTTTGGTGACGCTAATGAAATTGACTCCACTGACAGCCCCACGGTGTGGCATAATGGCGCTCTATATCAGTGGGTTTTCAACCGGTGGTCCAGGGACCACCAGTGGTCCTTGAGAGGGTTCCAGCTGGTCCCCCAGGCTAAATGATGGAAAGTTGGTTAACCAGGTGTAACTCTTTGAGAGCGTAAACGTGAAACCAAATGGACCCGCAAGGGTCCATTTGGTTCATGTTTACGCTCTAAATGAATTAGCCCAAGTCTAGTAGTCTAGTCTACACAACTAGAGAATGTACAAGATTAATGGTCATTTTGATCTGTATGTTTGACTGATTTGTTTCCCTAAATCCAGCATGGTATTGTGGACAAAAGCAAAAGAAATCTTTAGTTTTGGGGGCTAAAATGACATCAAATGGTGGCCCGTGGAACAAACAGTGGGCCCTGGTATGAAAAAGGTTGAAAACCACCTCTCTATATGGTTCATGGTTAATGGTCATTCAAAAACATGGGTGGTCGTCCCACCCATGCTTGCTGGAGCCGGGCCATCTCTCTGCGGTCATTCTCCGCTGCTCTCCGGCTCTGGCGGCATCTACATCCTGATAAGGTGGGCGGCCGCTTTATCGCTGTGGCCTACACAAATTACAACGGACCACGTGGGCAATAAATCGACAAAGAACCATGGAAGGAGATCTGTAGACGTTTAGCTGAACAAACAAACAGGCAACAACAAGGTCTTATCGCTGATACAAAAGGACAAACACGCACCGTTATTGCACAGCGTGTACAAATGTACGGTGGTTACAAATGCAGTTACATTTATCTTCTATACAGAATAAAGCACTGAGGTATCAAACCTGGGGTCCATGGCCTGGAGTATTATTAAATAATCGCTGTAAAAACAACTTACAATATTATAAATTTGAACTTCAGACTGTAATTGGGTCTTGCTATTGAAAAATCAAAAAAGGCAACAGCAATTACCAAACGAGAATGATTCTAATTAATGGCTCCACTGTGAAATACGGTAGAGCTTATGGATTGTGCCTAAGTCAAGTGATTTGTGCTTGGTATTGGTAGATGACGTAAAATCGTACATGTTCTGCAATTGACTGTTAGCCATCATCATACAACGTACCATGGAGCCAAGTGCAAAACAGGTCATGAGTCAAAACAGGTCACGCACGTCAAAAATGTATACAACTCCAACTCTGCCAACATTTGGCGGAGTACGTTGGCGGAATTAGATTTTTCATACTAGAGGGTAGTATCAAAAATCTAATTCATTTATCAATGTTGAGCTTGTATAATATAAAGAGCCAAATCTCCAGCCCAGAATGGACATTTTATGTCCATTTTATTTTTCCACGATGCACCTTATCGATCGCTTGTTTACCCAGTAATAAGATGGCAGCACCTGCACTTTGTGACTGTTCTGAGCCATGGAATATATGTTGTTTTGAACAAAAATGCCACAAGGAATAGGAGAGGTGGCAAGTGTAGCTATTGTTTTATATGCACTAATTGATGGCCATCAACGCCAATGGCAAAACTTGTATTAAATATTAATTTAACTCCAAATGGACCATGCACACTCACTCTCAAATTAAACCAACATTATGGATGCTACTGTGCATTTATGCTAGATAGATCAGTCTTTGAATTAATCAATTGCTGCTCATGTAACTATGAATGTTTAATTGTAACTGTGATATGTAAACCTATTCAGCTCAAACCAACACCAACCCTGACAAGCAGCAGATTTTATTTTATGTTTTATTTATTTTTTTGCTGTCTCCGTCTCTGTGGTTTCTTTCCACCAGCTAATGTTGCCAGCTTGACATAACAGGAACCATATATTCAAGATTTGGTCATAAAAATACTGAATGAAGCAGCGCCTTAGTACACAAGCAAAACAGTACCGAGACATATACAGTACTATAAAAAGCGATACAATTCTATGCGATGACAAATTAAGAATTTAGGCATTTAAAATACATTATCCTTGCAACCATGCAAGCCGAAATGAATCGAGCCGTGTTGCCCATTCGACAGAGGGAAAACATTACATTTCCAACATTTTGCCACTCCACAAAACACATCAAGTAAATGAGAAAATCCAACCAGGCCACACATCGTCAGTTCATCAGCACATTGGTAGTGTATAACACCCTGTCTTCCATAGCTGCTACAGTCCGTCAGAAGATTAGAGTGTGTGAGAAGACACATATGTTTGCTTTTCTGACTATAACAAATGTGTTGTTCCCTTTTGTGTCCTTATTTTCTTTTCACACTCCCACGGTCTTTCTCGCTTTGTCACTCACTCGCTCTCTCTTGTCCTCTCCTCTGTTTTGGAACAAAATTAGAACATTACTCCTCGGACATTTAACACTATTTTCTTTGAGAACAGCAGAAGAAGTTAGAGAGTGTGAGGTGCGTGCCAAGTCAAGAAAGGTATGGGAAAGCTAAATGGGAAGGCCATAAAAATCGATTCCACGAGAAGTTAGTACAGATTGGCTTTGACCTTGCAGGAGATAACCTGATATTAAACGCCAAGGGCCTCCAGATGGGACATGTGTACAAGTGGGACAGTTTTTGTTCTCAAGCCTGCACAGGTAAGGACTAGCAATGATAAGGAAATCATGGACGTGTGGAGCGAGGGACACTCCATCATACATTATCACCTTCTCATTCTGCTAAATAAATAAATACTATTTAATCGGACAATTGGTAAAACAGATACTCTATACAAGAGAGTACTACTGTATGTTTTTTCCGGAGAACTCCAAGTAGTTGGCCTAGTAGTTTTAAGAACATTAATGGTACCATTAAATCACAATTTAATACCTTACAAAGCCGCTATCATTGTGCATTGCCGGCCACACAGAACACAGAACAACCCAATATGCAGAGATCTCGTGGACCAGTGTTGGGACATGTGCACTACGTAACTCAATATATTACATAATACATTACCAAAATGCAGTAACTTGTAATATAAATATATTACTTAACAAAAACAATCTAATACATTATACTTTTCTTTCTGCATTACTGCATTACTTTCAATATTACTTTCTGTGAATCTGTCTCATTGAAAATGTTCTTGTGAAATTTTCTTGGCAACTGCAGAAGTTAAATAATTACTTATTTTCTATAATTTGTCATCAAATTATTTATTCAGGAGGACGTTTTTTCAAGTTGATTTCATATGGATTTCCCAGATAGCCAAGTGCGCTTTCTTTATTGTAGCTATGCCACTGGCCTACACAATATTTGATTAATAGTGACACTAAATATTTAATTATATATTTTGTACAACATTTTTCTTTTAAGTAATATGTAATAGTAATATTAATATATTACACTTGCTCAGACAGCAATATTGTAATACAATATATTGCTTTAAAATGAAGGTAATAAGTAATAAGTAATACATTAACAAGGTATAGTAATATTCCCAACACTGTCGTGGCCCAGATGGATGTTTAGGAATGTTAGACAGTTGTAAAAGAGATGTTTGCACATCCCAATCTGGACAGATCAACAGTAAAAAAATAAACAAAAAAAAATCACACGTGAAGTGAAGTGAGGGGCACCCACTGGGGCAAGCCATTGGAGAGGCGCTTCAAAAAAGAAAAAACAAATCACACCCCTGTGAAGTGAGGGGGTCGTTCTTATCATCATCTTACAACATCGCTAACAATACAATGTGTTAGCGACAGGTGATATTGTTTGTGTTACAGAGACAAAAACATTAATTTCTCTTCATTGTCAATGGCGTTTTTTTGTGTATTTTAAACTAACAACTTAGATCATCATACATCACATTAGAGGCAATTTGGAATGCTCAGCCAATCAAACTTTCACTATGGACTTGGTGTAAGACAAAGTTACAACTTTGAGGGGGGCAGAAATTTTTTGGGGTATTTTTTAATCATTCCCTGCCAAGTATGTATTTTTTTGTGCATCCCTGTCCTTTGATTCACTGTTTGAGTGAAACCAGGAACCAGGAAATCACATGGTTGCGAAAACAGCTTTATGCCAACTGTGTTAGGCTCCAGTGGTCTATTGTGTGGTGCCGTATTTAATGATGAGGTACATGTGATGCTCCAAAAACGAGGGTGGTCACTCATCTATCATCACCATCCAGGTCAACACCTGCAGGTTCTATTTACTCGGAGGTACAGTACTTCTGGAAGTTTTTTTTCCCCACCAACTGCGCAATACAGTACTCAAACCACAAAGTTACGACTCTACCATGCGGAATGGGTCCCACTGATGGGTCCCTGCTTGCGTTTTTCACAGGAATCCAAGTCATGAGGCGAGCGGACTCCAATCTCCTGCATGGTACGTTGGACAAAGGCCGCATCCCAATTCAGATGACGTGCCTGCTGCTCCAAAAACTTAACAAGGAATTCATGAGGAAAGTACTTTCCGGTGTAAATCTTTCCTAGTGGCACCAGTTTAAAACTGAGAGCCCTCATTCTGTCTGCTGGACACTTACTAACACTGTCAGCCAGTGCTTTCTCTATGATCTCCCGCCACAGTGAGTGTATTAGAGCTGGGTCTTCTGCGTGCCCTGCACAATGAAGGATGGCCAGTTTGCACTCCGGCATCTTAAAATGGTCTGCAAACTCTTCATAGAGCTTGGTGAGGTCCATAAGTTCCGAGTCCAACAGTGCAATGGCATTATTCACCGACGGATCAGGGGGATACTTCGACAATGCGTCCTGAATCTGTACTTGGATACGCGCCACCTCCATCTTTTCCTCAAGCTCATGAAGGTACTCTCCGTCAGCCCCCTGGGCTAATACAATAGCTCTAGCAATGTACTGCAAGCGCTGCTTCAGGGGGATCTCTGTGCTGGACATGTCAGCGAGGCGCGCCAATACACGGGACGCCTTGGCGAAGTGGAGGTTCTTCTCGTAGTAACGCCACAGGAGCTCCATGTTGCGCACCATACCATGGTCCTGCTTGATCATGTGCCTCAGGTGTTCCTCCAGATAGGGCCCATTTACCTGGAGCAGCGTATCAGTAAGGTCAGCCTCGATGAGCCAGTTGTAAAGAGCTACATGGAACAGCTCATCCCGAGACCTCTGGGCCAGACCCAGCATCTGTTCAAAACAGGAAGTAGCGGTCTCATTACTGGCGAAACTCATGTTATAGTGAGATGTCATACCTGGCGTTACCGGCTGCTGGGAGACCGTAAGAGAACGAAAATCAGCTTTGCTCTGGTCCACCAGTTCCTGCAAGGTATCCGTGATGCATTTATAACAGGAAAATCTTTCCTGGAACGCTATCTGTCCGGCTCTGTCCTCCTCTGGCTCCCCGTTCTTGTAGAAGTGGCATGCCAGACCCTGTGGATCCTTCCTGTCTGCCGCGGCGAGGCACAATTCCAGGACTCCCTCGTAGAACTGGACCTGCCTGAAATGAGAACAGACGAGGGGCAGGCGAACGTGGTGGCTGATCTGCTGGTACAGCTGTAGTGACTTCCTCAGGGTTCTCTCCTTTTCCGCCTTGTTCTGGATCTGCCGGGACCATTGCAGCAACTCATTAGCCTTATAGTAGACAGCGTCATCACTGTTACACAGTAAGGGACAGACATCCATGAGGTGCTTGCTGACTGCATCCACCGAGACACCGTCTTTGATGTTAACGTCAATAAGCGCTGTGATGAGAGCTTCTACAAGCTCTTTGCCTTGGGTTACCAGATACCTGAAAGTCCTCAACTTCATCTGATCCTGTAATTCAGCACTGAGCACTGAGGTAATGAGGCTGAACTTATTGTCGTCACAGAGAAGCTTCCAAAGAGCCAGCGTCTGGCAAGAACGATGAACCAGCTGCTGGATACCCTGGAGGGACATTTTCTCGTAGGCCTGTAATTCCATGTGGAATCTCCTCCCCTGCTGTACTTGCTGTGGGCTGCCTTCATCAGGCTGAATGGAATCCAACGGCCTCTGCTGCAGATTGGCCAAGGAGCTGAAACTGGCAGCTCCCTCAGATGGGAGGACGAACTGAAAATTGTTATCGAGGAATTCCTGTAGACCCTTTAACTTCAGCAGGACTGTCTCTAGATAATAAGGGCTAACACTGCTCTCCAGAATAGTCTGATTCCAACGGTTCCGCTCGACAGCAAGGCTCCCGTCCCAGATACTCCCAAGGATACGGGCGAAGTAGATGCTGATGCCGTTGTGCATTCCCGAGAAGACCACAGGGAAATCGGAGAGCTGGGGAATCGGGGCAGCACCGGAGTGCATGGGTGTTGTAGAAGCGGTGCCTGAGGGAATTCTCAACTGTGCTTCTCCTCCATATCTGAAGATGGCTTTTGTGGACCACACGGAAACCTCGGTGTCACACGCAGCCTTCGAACAAGCCAGGATCAAAGCTGTGGCACATGCTTGTTCTTCCCCTTGTAGCTTGAAGAATCTTTCGATTTCTTCACCTTCTCCTCCGGCACACCTAACCAGTAGGTGGCGCAGTTGGTCAACCGGAAGTAGCTTGCGGAAGATGACGCTGCCCTTAGGAGACAGAAGGATAAATCTCTGTCGAGAGATATTGTGCTGTTCGACCACCACAGGCGGGTCAGTAATGGGAATCAGATCTCTGTTTGGCGGAGTCAAGACCTTGGCGGGCCTCTCCTCATTAATAGCACATAGTGCCCGGGTATGACCATCCATATTGGAAATCATGTGAGTCTCCATCAGAGGTTTCCTGAATGGGAAAAAGTCGCGGTTGATGCACCACAGGACATCGCGATATTCTGTCTCAGAGAAGACCATTACTAGAACTCCTTTGCTATGTAGAGCCTTGTGGACCTTTACAGGCTTCGCCGGGTCAAAGGGGAACCCTGGTGGAAGGCGGATATGAACCAAGCGAAGACAGCTGGGTCTTGCACACGGCCTCTGTTCATCCGTGCTGAAGTAGAGACGCACGCCTGCATGAGTAATGGCAAGCAGGTGACAGTGCGAAGACTCATATCTGTCAATCACAGAGATGTGGACAATCGGGCTGAAGACGGAACGATCAACTGCACTGCTGATGTTTCTCGCTGCTGACACAATGTCACTCTGTGACATTTCACCTTTCACCCAGCTAAGGCCCATGCCATCATCACCCAGGTCAAATACCTGTAGGACCCCAGACTCTGAGCGCGTGAAGAGTGTGTTGCGGGAGTTGTCAATGGCAATCTGTACAATGGGGTCTGCTGACCAGAGGGAGAGGAGGGGCTGGAGAATGTGGGGAACAAGAAAGGATGCAGCATCATACCACTTTTTGAGGTGCTTGACCTTTCTGCACCGTAGCTGGCTGAACCAGTTCAAGTGGATAATTAACTCATACAGGCCGCCATCCTTGCCTGCCAAAAAGATCCGTCCGCGGTTAGTCGATGCAATGGCCAGGATGTAGGTATTGTCCGTTGGGATGGAGAAAAGAGGCTTTGGCATTAGTTGCACTTCACCGGGCATGCCGTCATTCAGGCCAGTGTGGTCTTCAAGGAAAAGCAGTTCAAGGACAACCACGTCTACCGGAGTGGCTAGCACCAACAGATAGTGGACGTGGTCCACCAACTGGTGGTGGAAAGTCTCCGGTCTCGGTTTCACGAGACCCACGGACAAGATGGTTTCAGCACGACCATCGAAATACGCCAAATCGCTACCATTTTCGTAGTCCCACATGTAGATGACGTTGTCGATGGTGACCCATGCTCTGCGTATCTCGGGGAAGACTCCCATCATGCAATTACACTGAACGTCACGGAATCTCTCTTCGAGTTCAGGAGGTAAGGGCACTCTGCGGACCGCACTGAGCTCCGGGAGGTTTGGCCCGCCAGGCAGTTCCTGAAGGGGATAGTCCATGTCTGACATTCCAGAGACCGATGGCAGCGTTGCAGAGCTCGACAGCAGCCCAAACAGATCGGGGGACCAGCGGTCCTCGTGCAGGTGCCCGTCGATGAGCCGAACCACCCTGCTCTGCAGTGTCTCCGCAAAAGCGCCGGCGGGGCTGCCGGTCCGAACGCTGGTCGCCATCATGGTGAGCAAGGCACCGTCGTGGCAGTACCTGGTGAAAATATATTGGATCTGTCCACCTTGCTGCCATTTCTATCTTTGTGCCTTTTATGCCCATGTATGGACATGAATGTTGCCATCAATATGGCATCATAGTGATAATGTCCTAGACTAGAGAGCACGTTTGATGACTGCATTTTGCCACGTGACTAATCGTTAATGAATTCGCTTTTCGGTCCATCTTGACCTTCGGGCCGTATAAAGGACATGGTGAGGAAACACACATTTGGTTTAAATGTCAAGTAATGAGCGAACGCAGATCGTAAATTGTAATAACACCATGCCCAAATATAGAGTCTGGAGCATGTCCAAATATGTACTGCAGTCTGTAGAGGCTTTCATCGGTAAAACGACGCACATTGTGGCACCACATGTCATTGACAATGAATGCAATATTTCACGTAGAAAATCAGCTAACCATTCACACGGTTTCAGCTGTTCATGAGATGATGTACAGTATATGAGTACCCGCACTTCACATGGGTGTGATTTTTTTTAAAGCATTCCAATTTCACAATAGGTCTGCCACAGCAAGATGCTGTATCTGTTTGCGGTCATTGGCATAAAAATGTTGAGATCCTTGCTGTAGACCCCTTGAGACCCACCCACATTTTGTCCTAGTTTTTTGACCCTGCATGACTCTTTAAGCATGCTTAAAGAGTCATTTGTATAATTATGCAGGCAGTACAGCTGATTCTTCATTAACAGACACTGCAGACATTGTAAGAGATTGTAGACCTGACCCACTGTTTCCTGTACAGGGTCCAGCGACTGTCAAAAGCATACACCATATCAGGGGCGGATCTAGGCATGGGGGGTCAGTGCCCCCCTAAATACCCAGTCTGCCCCCCAAACACGATGCCATGCAAAACAACCCAAGATATTTCAAATTAAAGTGCTTATATTTAAAATGATTTGAAACACTACTACTGCTACTAACCAACTACAATTTTGGCACCACTAAACCAACAGCATTTCATCATTGAAAACAGAAAACTCTCTGAGTCAGACCTTTAGCAACAACTGATGTGATGCTTTACTTGACTAATAAAAGTCCTGTAACCGAAAATGGTATGGGTGCGGCTTCATCGCCCGTGGCGCGAAGCGACACGGGCGATGAAGCCGCCCCCATACCATTTTTCTCTTGCCCCTCCAACATGTTCTCTTGCCCCCCCAAATGGGACATGTTACATCCGCCTGTGCCATATGCACAGTAATGGTTCACAGTGCTAACAGACATTTGGAACAGCATTGGTATGAGGCGGTCCTGCTCCTGCCTGCCTGCTATATTCTGATCTAATCGCATTACCAGACTGTAATGCTTTGTGGTCCAATAGAAAGATGAAAGAACATCATCGATAACAATAATAAAAGATGAGCGATGGATCCATGGAGTTCCTTCTAGGCGCCCCATTCAATTAGGAGGCCCAATCCAACCCGCTGCAACCAGTGTTGCCAACTTGACACATTTGTCACTATATTTAGCTTTTTTACAATACCCCCAGCACCAAAATTAGTGGAAAAAATCCAGTGCTTTTTTGGCTGGTGAATTGGGGCAAAATTGAGATAAAACCCTCGTTTTTTCACACATTTTTTTCTCTTATGATAGTCCTCCTTCCTTCCTAGAAAGGAACATTGGTAACCAAATGGACCTTTATAGATCGGACCTTTATAGATCTAAAATGAAACCAAATAGACCCTTACGGGGCCATTTGGTTTCATTTTACGCTCTCAAGTTGGTATATTTAAACATCTGAATTACCTATTCTTCAACATTTAGAAAATGTAGAAGAATTGCCATTTCGACCAAGCTTTTGCCAGTTATTTCTCCTAAATTAGACTGAGAGGCTAAACTCAACATCAGATGGTGGTCCTCCGTGGCTAAAATGCAGAATAAATAGTGGGCCTTGGTATGAAAATGGTTGAAAACCACTGCTCTAGTGCATTCTGGTGCATTTTGGCAGTTGGCAACACTGTACAGAACCCTGTACACCCAAGTCTGTCTCTCAGTCCTGAACAGTGCAGTGTGTGCATTCAAGTACTGTATTTAAGATTATTTACTGCGTATCTGAAGTTTACTTGAGTAATAGTATTTTTGGATACAGACTTTCACTCAAATCACAAGCTTTTACTTGGACTATTTCACTAGTAATATTTCTTGAAACTTACATTTTAAAAAACACAGAGCAACGCTCTTAGATCATCGTACATCACATTCGGTGCTCAGCCAATCCAACGAATCATCACGACATGGTACATACAAACACACAAAGCTGGCTATATAGTGGCTAGCAAGTAGGCGCTGCTCAAAATACTTAAATACCGCAATTTGTAATTCCACGGCCAGGGCCGACTATTCCCTGGCGAGAGACAGCCAGTGCCACTGCACTGGCTGTCTCTCACATTTGGACAGAGCAACATCCGACTTGTAAATGAGCCATGTTTGACCATGGAGTATTAATATTCTGATTTAAGTAGTGAAGCTACACTGTGTGTTGTCCACCACTGCACAGTGAGTGCAAACATGGCAAGCAGAACACAAGTGCAATTGATTGTTAATCAAGTTCATCAAGGTGGTAATGGTGCTTACCCGCTGTAGCAGCCTGGAGAATTATACTTAATTTAAATATAAATTACCTTTATATGTCTCGACAGTTGACCTGTCTCTACGCGCACGCGCGCGCGCGTGTGTGTGTGCGCATGAGCATGCGGGTGCATGTGCATTGTGCATGCATGCGAGCAAGCTGTCATGGTGTCTCTTTCTAGAATGCTGTAACCTTTCGGTAATCAGATTATCTCTCCAACCACCCAGCCAGTCTGCTGGCCTTTCAGTGCAGTGCTTTAGTAGATATGGCCCTTATATGAAATCCAGTTGTTTTGTTTGTCCTGTTTAATATATACACGTTTTCCCCAAATAGTGGGTCAAGGAGAATGATCTACGTTTGGGTTTGCGCACAAATTTACTCGCTTACTTTGAGCTAAAATGTTTGCTTCCGAAATAATGTATTCAAAGATTTGCACCACATTTTGACAATTTTTCAAAAATAGCAGAACTACAAGCTCATATCGCGCCACTCGGTGGCGTGATATGAGCTTGTAGATCTGCTATTTTTCAACAGCTAAAACAGCAAAATGCGTTCAGTACACAAAGGGTTAAAAATCTAAATCTGCAATAATGTTTTCAAATCTCATATTATAAATCGAGATTCGATTATTTGGTATTCAAATGTTATGACCTCAGTTGCCTTATATTACAGATAACACTGTATTTGCCTTTGAGATGTAATGGAGCAAAAAGTATCGTAAATTAGGAATACTCAAGTAAAGAGCAAAAACCTACAGTAGTACTTGTTCAAATGTTTTCAGTTGCTTTAGGCCACACACACTGAACAGGCACCACACTGGTTACTTTAAATTCGGACAGCGTCTGCATATTATTATGACAGTTTTGTTTTCTCTAGTCCAAACAACTCGCTTTGCACATCATCATGGTGAAATTGAAACGGTGCCAGAGCATGTTTGATGACCAATTCTTAATTTAATTGGCTTATCGCTCCAGCGTGACCTGCGGGCTGTTATAAAGGACATGTGGAAGGAAACACACATTTGGTTGAAAATGCTAAATAATCCGGTTACACGGAGGGGCGGCCTTTCAAGGTGTAAATAAGCTAAAGCAGGGGTTTTCAACAGGTGGTCCAGGGACCACCAGTGGTCCTTGAGAGGGTTCCAGGTGGTCCCCAGCTAAGTTGTTTAACCAGATGTAACTCTTGAGAACGTAAAAATGAAACCAAATGGACCCTGGCGGGTCCATTTGGTTTCATTTTTACACTCTCAAGAGTTAAAATATTCATCATGTGAATCAGTCCTAATCTACACAACTAGAAGATTAATGGTCGTGGAGAGAAGCAAAAGAAATCTTTAGTTATGGGGTCTGTGGGGGCTAAAGTGTCGTCAAATGGTGGTCCGTGGCTCAAATTCTGAATAAATGGTGGGCCCTGGGATGAAAAAGGTTGAAAACCACTGAGCTAAAGGGACATAAGAGGAGCTCTCTCTCTCTCTCTTTCTCTCTCTCTCTCTGCTTGTTGTTCAGGCCGTGCTATCATGGCGGTGTTATTCTAAGAGATGATTAATATTGAAGTGGAGGTGCTGTTGACACAGCAGGAGGTTCTAACAGAGGTCTCCTGGCTCCGAGGGAGGCGCTGCGGTGCTCTCACGCAGTAAATTATCACTGCCCTCCATGCTGCCAAGTACCAAAGCCCTCCAGCTACGTCCCCCACAGTCTCTCTGTCGCTGTTTCTCTCGCTCTCCTCTCTCTCTCTCGCTTCTCTCTCCTCTTCTCTCTCTCTTCCTGGGGCGGATGTAACATTTCCCAATAGGGGGTGGGGAGGTGGGGGGCTGGTGAAAATGGTATGGGGGCGAGTTCATCAACCGTGTCATTTCGCGCCATACCATTTTCAATTACAGGACTTATATTAGTCAAGTAAAGCATCAATAATAATAATCAGTTGTTGTTGAAGTTGCAACAGACACAGCATGCATAAAGCTAAAGGTCTGACTCAGAGAGTTTTATGTTTTCAATGATGAAATGCTGTTGGTTTAGTGGTGCCACAGCTACAGTATTAGTTAGTAGCAGTAGTAGTGTTTCAAATAATTTTAATTATAAGCACTTGAATTTGAAATATATTTGAAATTTGGGTTTGTTTGCATGCCGTCATGTTTGGTGGGGCAGTTAGGGCATTTAGGGGGGCATTACCCCCCCATGCCCATGCCTAAATCCACCCCTGCTCTCTTCCCTTCTCTCTCCTCTCTCAGAGAGACAGACAAAAAGAAAGAAAAAAGCCACACACAATCAGGCAGTCCAGCACACACAGGCTTATAACTTCACAGATTTACGCTTGGAAACATTTTCTTGAATCTTTTTTTTTTTTTTTTTTTTTTCTGTTTTTTTGTAACTCTAATCAACACCATTGTTAAGTTATCTTCAGCTACTTTACCTGAATTTTCTCTGCCTCTGTCCCCCATCTGTCTGGGCAGAGCTCTACGCTCTTATTTATCTGTTTCCAAGTTTCCCTGTAAATACCTTCAAATGGAGCCAGCTAACGATTGCCAATTACTGCGTGAGCTCGTTTGTGCTCTATGATAAATGGAGCCGTGCGCATGCTATGTGGTGTGATTACCAACACTGGAAATACACAGAATTAAAATATATACAAGACAGTGTGCACGTGTGCACACATGGACACACAATCTGTGCATACTTGAACGTACACAGGACGCATGTCCGCAAATCCAATCGCATCGATTTACAGTCAAGTGCCGTAGGATTCGTCACAGTCTATTGATAGGCAGACTACCCAGGTCACAGTAGACGCATAGAATATCTGGGACAGAAATAAGAATAAATGATGTATCCTGCATACTTTGTGGACATTAAAAATCAGCACTATACAATCTCTATCATCACAATTACAGTTCAGTCAGACTGAACTCTTAGAATACTGTAAATTTAGAACACACGCATGTACACACATGCACACACCAAGTAAAAAATATGCAGGCCTACAGTACATATCTCTTATATTGCTACTGTACCATTCAATCTATAATGTACATATGGGCAGAATCCCCCCCCCACCAAGGATACTTATTGATCTATTCTAGACCACATCATCAACAAAGAGGTTATTAATCCGTTTAACCCCAACGGCGGTAGCCGTGAATAACCCTTTGTTGCACAGTCGGCAAACAAATAAGGTTTAAGAGGGTAAAAAAATAGGGTAAAAGAACGAAACATTCTCCCCTCCAGCAAAAACAAAGAGCTGCTCCCATCCTGAGCAAGGACTAATGTACCCCCCGATCGCTCCAGCGGAGCTGCCCAGTTGCCAAGAGCACGCTGCACTGAGCTGTGGGTGGCTGAGCGTTGATTGAGCGTGTGGACCCCGCGTTCATCGGCTTCATCGATGAAGCCGATGAAGCCGTCCCCATGACATTTTCTCCTGTCCCCCCCAATTGGGAAATGTTACATCCGCCCCGTATGTAAATAGCAAGGTGAATAAATACAGAAAAATATAAACATGCCACTACTGATTAGACAAGGCGACATAATCAAAGTCGGCAAAAGGCCCAGGACAACAGCACATCATGCAAACGACGAGGATCATCCTTTAAGTCAACGACTGTTTCGACAGCGTACCAAGACCGTAGCCTGGCTACCAAGACCACTGAATTAATCAACACGTTAGCTCAAAGCATCTTAGGATTTACGCCCTTTAAGAGAGAATAGGACAGACATCGCTCAGTGCTGACATTCGGTTTAATTCTTCATTCTGGGTTTATTAAATCTTGTCTCTGTTAGACAGTGTGTTTAGGAAAAGATTGGGATTTCAACATAACTCAAGAGATAATATGATAGGCCACTTGTAGACATCACTGAACCTCTAGGATTTCCATTTCTCTTTCATACATTTTCTATTGAATGTAGACTTTTTTTTAGACTTTAGATTAGATTTTACAAAAGCATAATTTATCATCTACTATGCCATGGTGGGCGATTTACTTCAAATTGCATGTAATTATGTCTTTTTTTTGTTCGCCGTGAGGGTTCCCAGAAGCATAAGCTACAAATGACTTCTACATGATCAAGGACCAGTGAAAGCATTATAGGACTTACAATTCCCATAACTGTCCAGAGGCCAGTGCTGATGACACCAGAGACACTGGGATCACTGCTAAAATCTAAAATATCTAAAAACCACATATTACACCCATAAAGGCCCCCAGGAAAGCGTTCTAAGTCTTCTAAATGTTATTAACATACTGTATATATCAGGGGTGCCCACACTTTTGACATGAGAACTACTTTCAAAATGAGTGGCTCAACAAGATCTACACATCAAAAATGTGATTGTTCCACTACTGAAAATCCATTTCAGTTTGTGATGTTGAATTTAGTCTCTTGCACCCAAAGCTAATAACTTTCACATTTTTGTCCATAATTGGAAAAGAGAACTGGCCAAACGTTGGTCAAAATAACAATTATTCTCCATTTTCTAATTGTGTGGACTCTTGAATTACATAATTCAAATATAATTTAACTCTTGAGTAAAATGAAACCAAATGGACTCGTAAGGGTCCATTTGGTTTCATTTTTACGATCTTTACATTTTAGTGTCATGTGACTGTCATGTGATCTACCTGCATGGCCGGTGTGATCTACTGGTAGATCACGATCTACCTTTTGGGCACCCCTGCTCTATATATTCTTTTGCAAAAAAACGTTGAAGTGTCCTTTTAGGAACCCCGGCTCTAATCAACAGTGTCTACATGCAATAATGTATTCATGCTGTGCATAACGTCACAAAACGGAACATTCTTTGCCCCAGATGTCAGTCTCTTAGGCAGCTCAGCCTTCGAGGAAGGAAAAGACGCATTTGCGGCTGCAGGCCAATCAAGATACCGTCGTGGCACAATTTCGCCGCCAGCCAATCATTTGTGGTCCATCGGTCAGAAGTGATTTACCAGTTGCTGCTTGGCAAAAAAAAACTCCTGCTGCAGCAGCTGCCTCCAGAGTGGAGAGTTTCTACCTCCCAGACCCAGACAGATGTTGTCTTAATAAGACAACATCTGATTGCCTGCAGTGTAGTCCTAGGCCTACTGCCAGTAGTGGAACGTAACAAAGTTACAATTTTGTACTGTAATTTCAACTTCCAATATACTTCTACTCCACTACATCCCAGATACAAATGGTGTACATACTTTTACTTCACTACATTTATTTGAAATATTTAGTTGTGGGCACTAGGTTAAAGTGTAGCTTCTGCCGTTGTAGGAACGGCTGATATGGCCAGCAGGTTTATCTATCGAGCACTGAGTTCATGTTGCTGTAGTGGAGACGTCAAGCTGTTTTAGTGCTGTATAGTAGTAGGCCTGAAATTGGGGTTCGAGCTTCGTCAGGAATTTCCAAGTGAGCTTGTCTAATGGCGGATTGCCTACATAGACTTCTCTTGAGAATGGGACACCTTCATTGAAAACAATGCATTTCCAACTCCAGTAACAGCGCGTTTCACAGCGAGAATATCATTAATATTCGTTCGCGTGGCGACCTAAGCGAGCGAGTGGGTCAAATCCCGAGCTTCGGTATACAGCCTTAGTCTGTTTAAAATCCCAATTATCTACCGGGGAGAAGCATGCAATTCTCTGGCATGCAGCCAGAGAACTGCATGCTTCTCCCCGGTAAATCACTGAATGTCAAACTTAAAATGATCGATCAAATAGCTACTGCGAATGGGACCATTTGGACAAATGTAAAATTGCTTGCAAGAGAGATCAATTTACACAACACACAGAATGCAATCATATAATATAATAATACTAATATTCTGTAGGCAAACACTAGATTTTACTAGATTTGAGGGTATATTTCCTCTGACCAATGAATGAATCAATGAACTAGAAATGATTGGCAGTCGTTAAAATAGTCACATGGTATTCCGTTTGGCTGAGCTTACAAATGTGGATTTCTTGCTGAAAACGTTGATCTGCCTACACATAGAAATCTCTGGGCAACAAAACTCCCCTCTCCATGAAATGTCTGGTGAAGAAGGTAAAAGTGAACATTGTCAAGAGTGTGAAAGTTGGATTGTAGCGACTCTCATGCTCTTGCAGAACTTTTGGCCAAATGAGGTGTAGATCATAACAACACACGTCAACACACTGTGTACACTCATAACCAGACCTGTACAGTGCAGCTTCAGCACAATTGTGAATTCTCAGGCTTAATTTAAGAACTGTACACATAGAAATATACCAACAAACAATAGACAGGTTACAGAGACTTCACACCTACCAAACAGATACATTTATGAAATCTCATTGTTATGGTATGTATGTACCCCTGCAAATATCTTCACCAAAAATAGCCAATCCACAAGCTCACAATGTGTCAGAAGATGGTATACAGTATATTCACTGAATGTTCACCACTTATATGACCATAATATGACCATGTCCATGACCAGAATAGGGACCCAAAAGCTTATATGGTTATGTGGTTAGTGGAACATCTATTTAGAGTACAACTCATACATTTACTGTAGAATTTGTCCGTCTATACGGACTGTTAGACGTGTCACACTGATTGTCTTATATAAGAAGAACGGTTTCCTACTGTGTGCTGCCTGAGCCAATTAAAAGTGCCCGAGTGACATTTTTGGGGGGTGTTGGCAGTTCCTCTGAACATTTCACATCACTTGAACTCAATTCAAGGTCAGTAGCTGAAGAATAAAAGGTAAACCAATAATACCTTTGACAATGACAACAAACAACATGCCTTTAAATGTGTGACTGGCTGCTGCACAAACAGCACAAGAGAATGCAGCACAACTGAATAAATCCACTTGGTAATAGTTGAGTTAGCCAACGTAGCAGCAGATACTATATCAGCGGTCGGCAACCGTTTTGGCATGATGTGCCGCGTTTTTATTTTCTTTATATCCAATGTGGTACGCCAACATTATGTTGAATTATGACACTACATAAAAAATACAAACAATTCAGACAGAATAATATCCTCTCTTTCTCTTACACTCGCCAATGTCCCAGTGATCACCCTTCACTGTGCCAATGTTGGTACCCCTTCCCAGGGATGGATCTAGGCATGGGGGGGCTAAATGCCCAGTCTGCCCCACTAAACACGATGGCATGCAAAACCCACAATATTTTAAAATTCAAATTAAAGTGCCTATATTTAAAATGATTTGAAACACTACTACTGCTACTAACTAACTACGCGCGAAGTGACACGGGCGATGAAGCCGCACACATACCATTTTCTCCTGCCCCCCCAATTGGGAAATATTACATCCGCCCCTGCCCGTTCCTAAGGTTGCCTGTACTACAGTATGTTTCTCCCAGTGATGATGACAATTGTAAATTGTGAAGCTGTTAGATGCCTTTAAATATACATACTCACTTTTCTGTGTGGTTCAAACACTCTAAACACAACTTGACTTGTGGAGATTATCTTATCAAAACATGATAACATCTGAAGTCATTGTTTGCTGCAGGGCATCATTTCTTAATTAATCCAAAACCAAGTGCAAAAAAAATGCAGAAACTGGTGGTGGAGGTAAACATCTTTTGCTGGACCCCGCAGCAATCTACAGTTATGAATTCAAATCCATGAATATAGTAGGGAGGGAAAATTAATATTGCATAATTTGAGGGTGAAAGTGAGGTCTCTGCAGTCACCTTGTACCCTTGTGCAGCTCTGTCTCTGCCAATTTTCAAATATCTCCCCGTCTAGAGCTCAAAAAATCAGACTTGACTATCTATTAAAAGGTGTTTGTTAACAGCCTCAGTATTAATTAACAGGCGAGACATTTAGCGGTGCTACGGGGGTGCGTGCATGCCATTAGAGGTCTCAGCAGGGCATCTCCCTTCACCAATGTCTGCTTTAATAAATCCCCACCTTTCCTGCAAGGTATTAAGGCAGTGGGTTCTTCATAGGGTTTAAGGGACACTGGACAGCACTATGCATAAACAGCGGAATCGATCCGATGTTGGCAAACGAACGAAAGGGGGAGGAACTGTGACATGATTCTACTAGGCAGTGTCAGGGGCGGATCTAGGCATGGGTATGGGGGGTAATGCCCCCCTAAATACCCAGTCTGCCCCCCCCCCCATGCCCCCCCCCCATGATGCCATGCAAAACAACCCAAGAATATTTCAAATTAAAGTGCTTATATTTAAAATGATTTGAAACACTACTGCTGCTACTAACTAACTACAGTTGTCTCACCACTAAATCAACAGCATTTCATCATTGAAAACAGAAAACTCTCTGAGTCAGACCTTTAGCTTTATGCATGCTGTGTGTCTGTTGCAACTTCAACAACAACTGATGTTATTTTTGATGCTTTACTTGACTAATAAAAGTCCTGTAACCGAAAATGGTATGGGGGCGACTTCATCGCCCGTGGCGCGAAGCGACACGGGCGATGAAGCCGCCCCCATACCATTTTCTCTTGCCCCTCCAACATGTTCTCTTGCCCCCCCAAATGGGACATGTTACATCCGCCGCTGGGCAGTGTTCAACTTCCACCCATATAACCAGCAATCAATACCAAAGCGGCATGGCATAAGTGAACATGACACAGCACACAACCATGGTGACACCTAGATCAAAAACATTCCATTCCTAACCTTGCAAGGTGCTGTAGGTAAGAATTTTAATGACTTTTTTTTTTTAGAACCTTCCATTGTTAGATCACCTCCTGCAAATATCTACTCTGTATGACAATCATAGGGGTTGCAGTGGCCCTCCAAAGACGTCCCTATATTAAAGGTCTCAACGGGCCTGAAAATTAAGGCCTGGCCCTAATTGGGCCCTAATTGGGTTCTAACAGTTCAGACCGTAGGCCCGGCCCGACTAAATGGAATAGATTTTAGGCCCTACCCGGCCCTAAACTGTCGGGTTTGGACAAAATTTGAGAATTCGCCACAGATTAGAAATGAAATGGCAATCAGCACCATCTTCATAATAGGTAAATACAGAAAAAAATATTATTCTTACTATAGTTAAATAATTCAATATATATTTTTTCATGGGGCCCGAGGCCCTACCCGGCGCTATTGATTAGCATAGATTTAGGCCAGACCCGGCCCAAAATGTCGGGTCGGGCCTGTTCGGGTTCGGTCCTAGTCGGGTTCGGGCCGAGTTTGAGAACTCCATCTAAGTTTTGTCATTGGTGGAGGGAAAATCCTGACGGGACTATTAGCCAGTCAGGAAGTCCCTATATTATAGAGTGGAGTACTATGACTTTATTTTGTGGCTGAACACTAGAGGGAGCTATAGTGCAGGAAAGAAGATTTGAGTCAAGATTCGAAAATTACTACGGAACACTGCAGGCCCTGTGACTGTTATAGATGCTAGATATTCAGGAAGTGATCTAATAATCTAAGAAAAATAAACAAAACAAATAAACAACAATCAGAGATTTCTTACATATATCTACTTTAAATGGAGGAGTTGGCAGAGTAGACACACGTGAATGGATGAATCCATAGATATTTGTTAGATAGATATTGTTTCAGAGCACACGGAGAGGCCTGTAGGTGACATTTCTGTAGAGAGAGAGGCTGCATTTGCATGTCCTCAGAATCTTACTCTCCCTACTAAGCTCCACATATAGATAGGCCTATGCTGCGCGACGATTATAGAAGTGATGTAATATGGTAATTCTCACCTTTCCGGCTGCTGTGGCTCCTTGGTCCATAGAAAACCTGAGGAAGACAGAAACCGACAAATTAAAAAGCTGGCATTCGGAAAAGAAAAAATATATATATACACTTTTTGGGATGTCCGGCTGATGCAGAGGTAAAGTTCCTGCCTAGCACCGTCGAGGAGGCAATTAAAGGGGAATTCCACCCATTTTCAACATTTTTTCTGAGAGTGTACAAATGCAACCAAATGAACCCTAACGGGTTCATTTGGTTCCAATGAACCCGTTAGGGTTCAACCAAATGAACCCTAACGGGTTCATTTGGTTCCATTTGTACGCTCTCAGAAAAAAAGAAGCGTCTAAAGCACTGGTGTCAAACATACGGCCCGCGGGCCGGATCAGGCCCGCGCAATGATTTAATCCGGCCCCAGGCTTGTAGAGCAAAAGTGTCTGAGTCTATCAAAAAAAAGTAAGTCTCTAGCACGTTCCTGTCAAAAGTTATGGTCGTTTAAAGAAATGCTTCCATGTTCTCTTCTCTGAGCACTAGTCTGGTAGCAGTAACTTGAGTCTGCCAGATGGGGCAGCAGAGAGAGGAGTATTCCCTCCTCCTCTCTCTGCTGCCCCATCTGGCGGACTCAGGTTACTTCACCAGTATGAGGGTGTATAACTGAGGCATTATTCAGATCACAGCTTGGCTATTTAAATATAATAATATGGGTAATAATAATAATAATTCAAATCGGAGTTAAAAAAATATACTGTATTTTAGAAGCATTAGTTATTAGTTATTTTATTCATTCATTATTTTTGAATGTTCGATGATCCATCACTTCAATAAAAAGCAGGTCTGCATAAAACCATGGGTTTTGTAGCTATTGACAAATTTCAGCTAAGAAACTATTGGAAATTTTACTTTAACTATTTTATTGGCACACTATAAATAAGGTAACTCTCATAGCAAATGTCTCAATCTAGGCTACAAGTATAAAACCAATAATGAAAGTCATTAATAGCTATTAATAATAATTAATGCGACTGGCACCGCGGCGTGACTGGCACTGTGGCGTGACTGGCACTGTGGCGTGACTGGCACTGTGGCGTGACTGGCACTGTGGCGTGACTGGCACTGTGGCGTGACTGGCACCGCGGTGCTCCGGCCCCCATGAAGTCACATTAAGTCCAATGCGGCCCCCACCCCAAAATGAGTTTGACACCCCTGGTCTAAAGAAATCCATTAACACGGTGAAAATACATTTTGATGATGTCATCAAGATGTTTCACCATGTCAGTGGTTTTCTTCAGACCTCCATTTCTTGGGAGCACAGAACGTTTTTATCATGTCCATGTCCAGGGTATACTAATATTAGAATGTTGAAAATGGGTGGACTTCCCCTTTAAGGGTGCGAAACTTACCCGGGAGGGGAACCCTAGTGCCCTTCCCCCTGATCAACATCCACATTGTCATGTGAAAAGATGTGTCATGGTACCTCCATGTGTGGTCACTGAGGACAGTACTGTAGGTATCAGCAGTACAGGATGGCAGAGTTGGAACTTGCCATAATCGTACATTTTTTTCTGGGACAAGTATTGGCAGATGAAGATGAATATATAATATTGTTATAATGCATATATTAGAGAAGTGCCTGAAAGTACAGTATATTCTGCTGTTTGGGGAGCCGTTTTGCTGACAAAGCCGTTTTAAATTAGTAAACATTATGCTTGACTTCAGGCTGGATTTTCAATTACCCATTTGTCCCCTGGACCATTACTAGTCGGCACTGTGTCAGGTACCCACAACTACGGGCTACTTCATTTACTCTATGGCAATTGGGTAGGATGGTTGAAATCATTTCGCGACCACTGCTATAAAAGCGGTTTTGCGACTGTTGGACCAAGCGCCTGGTGGCCCCAACGGCTACGGATAATTCATGTTATCTTCCGGTGGCCGTGAAATCATTTAGCGACTACAACCACTGGTCGTGACTGCTATGCCAACGGTTGTGACGCTTGGACTAACCGTTGCGCAACGTTCAACCATTTGGGTTTATTTCGATTGACATTAGGATACATTTGTGTGCACTGTGCAAAGGCCTTCGTAACTTGGACACCAAGTTGAAAGGTACTGCCAACTCCCAGCATGGCATGAGCTAGACTGTGGGAGTATGTCCATACTAGGCATGCCAGCAGTGTACTCTACCGTACGCATGGAAAGATGTGGCCATTATCTCAAAGGTTGGCATTGTAATGCTGTCTTGCACGGTATAGCACGCAATACAAATGACTCCCCCTTACCTCCTCACCTCAATTATTTAAGGACTGTGTGCGTGTCAGCAGAATCTCAATGCATCTCTAAAAGCGTTAATTGTGGTGTACATTGGAAGCCAAATGGTCATTAAAAAAGGTTATGGTTATTGATAAAGGCGTTGTATTTACGACAGACTGTTGGTAGGTTGTTTTGTTTAATAGTGCAGAGCACCTTTTCCCACGAGGACCATTGGTGAGGACTGGAGAGTGCATATGGAATGCTGAGTGAGGATCTCTACTAGACAAAGAGTAGCTGTGACTTATGGGGCGTTTCTGAAGTAGTGCAACCATGTTAATGTATGGTAATTAATTACATTGATGAATGCACTATATGTGTAATGAATTAATCCAAGGGGATCGTCCATGAATTTTACATTTTTCAAGACTTTGGGTATTGTACTTTAAGACACCCTATATTGTGTCTGAATGGGAGTGCCTGAATGCTACAAATACATCCCTAATATGACATCATATTCAGGCTCAAATTTAGCTCAAATTTATCCTGTTCAACTTTGCCTCCACGTACCATTTAAATGATATCCATACCCGGCAAAGAAGCCCAGTGAAAGTGACTGAAACCAGGCAAATTATGCTATTATGCTATTATTATTGTATTGTAGACAAAATTGGTTGGAATAACATCCTGAGAGCATATGAAAAGAAAAGAGAAATGTGTATAAAAATGTATTAAAAGGCAACATTTATATGATGTTTGATTTTAACTTCATGGTGGATTCTATTTAATGATTCAATCAAACATTCATTCTTAGTAGGCCTAATTAGTAAGTATTTACCACTTAAGCCCCATATACTTATATACAATTAACTCATGTGCATACTGACTCAACCCACTGAGCATTTTCTCATGGGAAAAAAATAATTTAAACTTCATTTCACAGTGATAATTCAATGTCATCATGACAATATAGTTTTGTTCAATGTGGTTTGGCCAAACAGAGATGGAAATGTAGGTCCTTTTACGTGTGTTTTTATACCATTTTCGTGTGTTAGACCATTTTTGTGTGTTTTTAGAACATTTTCATAGTTTTATAGTGTGTTGGAAAATCACTGACACAAAAAGTTGATAAACCAGATGTAATTCTTTGAGAGCGTAAACATGAAACCAAATGGACCCTTGCGGGTCCATTTGGTTTCACGTGTACGCTCTCAAGAGTTAACATGTTCATCATCTGAATTAGCTCAGGTCTACACAACTAGAGAATGCAGATGATTAATGGTCATTTTGGTCTGTTATGTTTGCCTGTTTTGCTTCCGAAATCCAGCCTAGGATTGTGGACAAAAACAAAACAAATCTTTAGTTTTGGGTGTCTGGGGGGCTAAAATGTCATCAAATGGTGTCATCAATGTCATCAAATGCTGAATAAATAGTGGGCTGTGATGTCAAAAGTGGTGGTCTTTGAGCCATCTAAAGTTGACTCGCACTGGTATAACCTGAAGAAGTCTGGCATACAGCACATACAAGCTCACACAAACACACGCCTGCACACAAACTGCGGAAGAAGAGATGCATGACCATTTACAGTAAAATGATTCACCGACTTATTATTTTTAGTCCCAAAGGAAGTGACTCATTTATCTAATACTGCGTGTGATTGGCAGAGCGGAATGTTCCGGAGACATTCTATGCTGTTTCTGAGAGAGGTAGAATAAATTGGTACATTTGAAATGTAAATGTCTTTTGCAGCTGGCCTTTTCAAATCAATTCATTACTCAGGCACTTCAACAACTACCACGCGCATGAGCGTGTGCATGTGTGTGTATGCCCAGAACAAGAAGGCATTAAGGTGCTCCTGCAGAAAGACGTAGGCTTGCACACACGCATGGACAGACTTCATATACAGTATGTACCGCACAAAAAAATGGACATAGTCCAAAACAGGTGACTTAGCTGTCCCACTGTATTTACCAGGGGCGTTTTTTACCCCTAAATGAGTCATGACCGATTAGTAAATCAGTCGCAACTCCCGAATGATCGGTCAGGGTTAAGGTTAGGTTTAGGTAGTCTTGGGCAATATACCGGTATTACCGTTTATCGCAATATTGGAAAACAATACCGAGTAATATCGTTGGGTCTATAAAAAATATCGAATACCGACTATCATCAAATACCGACATTATACTGTATTCTATTAAAATAGAAGAAGGGGTGTGACTGATAGGCCGATCGTTTGCGACTGATGGTCCGTCGGCCGATAGTAAAGCGGCCAACTGATTGCTTAGGGCAGGGGTGGCCAACCGGTCACAGACTAAGAGCCACGTTTTTCACTGTGTTACTGCAAAGAGCCACATCAAACGGTCACAACGGTTAGAAAACCGCTGCAACGGCCGTCACGGTCCCTAATAGATTTCCCCTCTTCCTGCCATAAGACACGTGCATTTGTGTGCAGGTGCACAATGCAAAGACTAACTCTTTGAGAGCGTAAACATGAAACCAAATGGACCCTTGCGGGTCCATTTGGTTTCATGTTTACGCTCTCAAGAGTTAAAATATTCATCATGTGAATTATGGAGCTAAAATGTCATCAAATGTGGTCCATGGCTCAAATTCTGAATAAATGATGGGCCCTGGTATAAAAAAAAAAGGTTTTTGATGGTTTCATGTGGAAGCCCCTTAAGGGCCGCGGGTTGGCCACCCAACTGATTGCTTAGGGTTTGCTGACCAATAACTGTCGGTCGTGACCGTTTACTATCGGTCGGGAATCTTCTACCATCGTCTGTGTCCGTCTGCCTCGGTCGAAAATTGAGTTTGCTGTCTCTTCTTTATCCTGTAAGAGTTCTCTCTCTTGAAAAATGGTGAACAAACCCTATTCATACAGTATATATTATAGAGCTATTTAACACTTATTTTAACGAAATGTCACGTTGCCCAACTTCCACATAATGTTTGTGGTGATAATGCCAACAGAAATAAATTAGTGCAGAATTGATAATTATTTGATTTGCCACTTTGAGTTCTTCTGTTGAAGTTCATGACGAAAGAGAGAGAGAGAGAACAGAGATAATGTCATAACAAGACATTAGTCAACCTGACGTTGCTTTTGCTCTAAAAACGATAAAAGTGTCCAGCTATTGTTGCCAAGCAAAATTAATCGTTTCCCGTCCCAAATGACGAGTAATAACCTTTGTGGTGTCGGCTGTCATCCCCTTGTCAGAGAAAGACAAAGGAGGATGTCAGAAACCTGACGCTTTGACCGTGGAAAGCCATCTGTGTCTGTTCACACTGTTATCAGGGGCGGATCTAGGCATGGGCATGGTGGAGGGCAAGAGGCGGATCTAGGTATGGGCATGGGGGGGAAATGCCCCCCTAAATGCCCTGACTGCCCCACCAAACATGATGGCATGCAAAACAACCCAGGATATTTCAAATTAAAGTTCTTATATACTGTATAATTAAAATGATTCGAAGCACTATACCACTGCTACCAATTAACTACAGTTGTGGAACCACTAAACTGGCTACAGCATTTCATCATTGAAAACAGAAAACTCTGAGTCAGACCTTTAGCTTTATGCATGCTGCGTGTATGTTGCAACTTCAGCAACAACTGATAGTATTATTGATGCTTTACTTGCCTGAAAATTGTATGGGTGCGGCTTCATCGCCTGTGGTGCGAATCGACACTGGCGATGAAGCCGTCCCATACTATTTTCCCCCCATACTATTTTCTCTTGCCCCCATCCCCCCCCCATTGGGAAATGTTACATCCGCCCCTGACTGTTATTCAGTTGATGTTTTCCTTGTTCTGGTTCGGCCACACAGACTTCTGCTATAATCATGTTAGCTCTCACAGAGCAATTCAACCAAAAAATGTTTCATTTGGCAATAAGACACTTTCAGGTGAGGTTGTTTTGGAAACATTGCGTGACAAGACAGGTGCACTTATTTGTGTGTGGAGCTAATGTTAAAATTAGTTTAGCATTTTCAGTAAGAGTTTAGAGACGGCTTTCTGAGAAGATAATTCACTGCTGTGATCTTTTGCGAGGCGATGGGCCTGGCATTTCCCCAGATGAATTGCACGCGTTGCGTTCTTTGCCAAAAGTTCGGATACAAAGGATGACTTCATATAACGCCTTTATCCAAGAAAAATAAAAACCTAAAATGACATTACATTCACCCATACATCGTGGCGGAAACCATGCAAGGCACATCGGCAGCTGGCAGTAGATCTGGCGTAATCGTCTTTATATGAATAATTTCCGAAAAGCCTATGAAAAAAATGAATGGAGAATCCGTTTCTGGAACAGGGGCGACGTCACAAGGGGCCGGGACTGCGCAGCTCTATACCACCACCACGCGATTCTACCACCCTCCACTTGCCCAACGCCAGAACGGCGCAGAGGTGCAGCTACTCGTTACGTTTGTAAACAAGTGGCCAGTGGCCCTGACTCACCAATGGAATGTGCCGGTTGTTAGATACATTGCCGGTTGTTAGATACATTGTCGGTTGTTAGACACATTGCCGGTTATTAGACACATTGCTCTCGTTCGCCTTGTGTTTCCCCATAACATCCGCCTCCACCCCAATGGGATCCATTCAAAACAAAATAATCCATTCTTTTGTGAAAAGCACCCTCCATTTAGATCCTTATAGTGATTCTTGAGTAGCATGCCAGGCAAAATACAAATACAAAACACCCAGTGTCTCCGACTCACCCGGCCACGCTGCTGGTCGCCGAGCACTCGGAGATCTGTGAGCTGGCGATCCACTTGGTCTCTCCCACCACGGTGCGGGCGTGCGGCAGGCGGCCCACGTCCTTCACCGTCATCATCAGGTGGCGCGACGACTTCAGCACCCGCACCGCCTCGTCGTGCGGGATGCCCAGGAAGCTGCGCCCGTTCACCTCCAGGATCTGGTCGCCCACCTGCATCACAGGGGGAGCGGGGAGGGGGGAACACAGGGGCACAGAGGAGGGCAGGGCTGAGCACGGCGGCGGCATGAGCTGCGGCAGCAAGACGGGACCGACGGCCCCGGACTGTTACACACACAAACACACACACACACGCATTGATAGGACACGAGGTAAGGAGCAGGTACAGTGACAAACAGAGGTAGTAGAGGTATATACAGTATACTCAGCTTTAATAAAGCAATCAGTTTTGAATGCAAACTGTTCGATCTTTGCATTCATCTTGCTATTAAGGGACATCCATGGTTTTTGAAGGGAAATTACTTTTGCTGTTTTCCTGGGACACATGGGGTCCTGTAAACCGGTACCCCATGTGTTGAAACACAGTCCGGTTGGGTCTGGGCCCTCTATATCATTTATCACTTATCAATTACAGTTGCAAAGTGTATGCAGTGTTTTTTGGGTTTTGTAGCCACGTCAACACCTAAAATACCTTATGAGATGGTGGCCAGCAGGTTAATCCATCATTATGGATAAAGTACAACACATATTTTCGTGTGATGAGAAGATAGAAAAATAAACCCCAAAACGTGTGAAAAATCTGCTAAAGAGTTAAGTTAAACCAAAATAAATTTGTGCAAAGGGTAAAATCAGTTTCACTCACAATGTGTGTGACACTTCACAATTTTTGCAAATATACTGTATATATATATATATATATTCCAATTACATTTATAGCACGTTCCTAGGGTTTTTTGTGTGCAATATGTGGTTTTAGACATTTTAGATTTGAGCAGCGAACCCGGTGTCTTTGGCCATGTTCAGAAATGCACCCTCAACGCACTGGTGTGCCCCGGAGTGCCCTCTAGTCCGTTGGCACTGAGCAACCCTATGGGTTTGGTTAGTGCCTGGTCATTCGTAATTAAGGCACACTGAACACACTCGCCTTTCGGTGTGGATTTCTGAACGCACCCTTTGGTGTCATCGACACCAATTCCTGAACTACATGTTCTCAGTAAGACAGCCCTTCCCCTATCCAAGGGGATAGGGGGGAGCATTATGGGAATTGTAGTACAGGAAGTAGTGTCAATGACATCAGAGACACTGGGCTCACAGCTAAAATATCTAAAACCACATATTACACAGGAAAGTGTTCTAAATTATCTAAATGTTTTTCCCCCAGCATACAATGAAACTATAATTTAACATATGATGTGAACATACCGTATGAGACTATTACAGTAAGTATGTCCAAATATTATATATCTATATACTGTACATACTATAATATATTTAAAAAATCAGTATGCTTTTTACAAGTTTATGCGAGTGCCTTCTCTCTCTCTCGAATGGATGCCTCTTGAATGTATACTTCATCTGCAGCCCTAGTACATAGAAAAAGCACATTATGGGGGTAAATCACTCCTATTGGATCATAAGACACCGGAGAGAGAGGACAAATAGGGCTCCTATACCAGTGTTTCCTCAAGGAATCGAGTTGTATTTCCCCCGGGGGCATTGGGTAAGATGTGACCTTAAATTGGTTTGACCTTCCACGGTGATAGCCTCCAACCCTTTAGTGTTAATGAAAATTGCATTTGAACCTGCCGGAGTGTTTGTCGCTGCCCTGGGGGTCCCCGAAGAATAACAGGTTGAGGCGCAACCAAGAGGTACATCGAGACAAAATAGAGGACTTATCAACTCTGCCGGTGTGTGAGGCCATTTGCGGTACTGACTGAATAGCTACAAACTTCATTATTCATCCATGGACATTACCCACTGGTAGTGTACCATTATTCAACTTGCTTTCTATTACCTTCGCCATTTGTGACACTTTAGTTAGTTGCCGCCAGTGTTTATCAGTGTGGAACTCATATTTTAAAGAGCCAACTTTTCCGACTATCTATTCTTTGTTTACCTTTGAGTGAGATGGTAACCTCCGTAAAGTGACTTGTGACTGCTCTGGGGCATAACATATGTTGTTTTGACCAAAAAAAGACATCTGGGATAAGATTTAGATGATACACGCGATTGAAAGCAATGCATAGAATGGATGTCTGTCTTGCTAAATGTGAGTAGCATTATGACCAAATTAAATAGGACTTAATAGGACTTTTAAGGTATGTTTAAGGTATGACCATTTCAAAACCGTCGCGACTGTATTGTGTAACAGTCAAACTGTGATGCAAAATGGTCATGACTGTTATGCAAAACAGTCGCGGCTGTTATGCAAAATGGTCACAACGGTTATAAAAGCGTCACTACTTTGCGGTCGCGGTCAGGAATGGATTTCGCGGTCTCTCAAAAATAGATGACCAACAAGCTTACAACATGTAGCTCGGCTATTTCTGCCAAATATGTCCCCCAAAATATGGACAGGGCTCATGTTGTTAAAACAAACTTTAAGGTGTTTTTATTAAGAAATTGCAAGCTACTCCGTTTGCTGAACCTTTCTCATAGCAATGAACTACTATTGGACAGTGTAGACTGCCTAGAATCCTTTCAGAGGAAAATCCCTGCCACAGTCACTGGTCTTGTAAATTGCTTTGCGTGGCATTAAGGCTTGATTTAGTGTTTAGCATTTAAAACAGTGTTCCCATATGTCAGCTCTATACTCTTTCTCTTGTTTTATTTCCATTTTCTTCTAGTGAGCCGAGCCAATCTCACAGCGATTCAAATATTCTGTCTGAGCAGTAGCTAAAAGTACATTTCTGACTAAAAGCTTGCAACTGTGTAAATACTAATCACTGCTTGTGCTTGTTGCTCACACAAGAGAAAATATTGACAAATTCAACTTCAGTCATATTAATAATTCATTGATTGAATGCTACGGACTGCACAAAGGAATGTACACATAGATGAATGAATGACTTCAGTCTTCAGTAATGAATATATGCATTGATTATGAATCGATCCTTTCAGCCTATTACTTCTACTCTCTAGTATCCACTCCTTGACCAATAGCCTGCAGCATGCAAGGTCCTGTGCAAGACTGTTTCAAATAGGTACAAATAGGCCATTAGTTCCATCTAAACCAGGGTTTTCAACCTTTTTGACACCAGGGACCACCATTTATTCGGCATTTGAGCCACGGACCACCATTTGATTACATTTTCACCCCAATGACCTAAAACTAAAGATTTTTTGGGGGCTTTTTTAGCCACAATTCCAGGCAGGATTTTGCAAACAAAACAGTGTAGAATTAAGTGGTGCTAATTCAGATGATGAATTTTAACTCTTGAGAGTGTGAAAATGAAACCAAATGGACCCACAAGGGTCCATTTGGTTTCATTTTTACATTCTCAAGAGTTATATCTGGTTAACCAACTTTCCCGGACCACCTGTTGAAAACCCCTGATCTAAACACATATTCCTAGGTCACCTATTTCAATGTAATGCAATAACACAGGAAACTGCTAGTATTTTTGGTTGTACAACAGTTTTTAACCACTCACGGGAGACTGAACACTCAAAGAGCATATGTATGGGGCTTTCAGATTTGGTGTAGTGCCACACGGCCTTTGGATGGGATTATTCACTGAGTCTATCAAAGGAAAAAATGTGCCTGCCTGATGTATAGCAGTAAAACCCTCATCAAAGAGAGTTCTTAAAGTTCTTCGATCGCCGGCAGCGGCTAACTGCTAATGCGAGATCTGAGGCAAAACACGACTCAAATATTGCATTACAGACACAAAGAGAACAGATGGGCAAGCCTTTGTCGACATCCCAGGTTGAGTGCAATGTTATAATAAAATAACGGAAGATAAAACCATTTGCTCTCGTGTGGAGGTTCAGGTGTCATACTGCATATCTCTGCTGTCGGGCGAAAAACAGCTACCCTATGTCCCAGAGTTTTCACAAAATGAAACAAAAACTAAACGGGTTTCCAGTTCAAAACAACATGGCTTTAGAGATTGTTAGATACTTTGAATTAGATGTGTGGACGTGGACGGCAGCTCAATCGTAGCTGTGCTTACAGTGGATAATTACAGTGGCTTGGACCTTGGAGTCAATCAAATGTAACATATTATTTATTATATATAAAACACATGGGAATTATTCAGTTTTTGGCTCCTGTGCACAAGTTGGATGTGACTGGGGAGGACATTGATTTAGATTACATCATCATGGTCTATTTGGAGACAAGTGACACATCAAAAACAGTGCAACACAACGCATCCTAAAGCAATGTGGCATGCTGCTGACCGAGGACAAATAATATTTGTCCTCAGTCATTGCAATACGTTACATTAGGTTATCACATATTATGTGATAACCTAATGTAACATATTGCAATGTGTGTGCAATAGGCGGCTTCATTTGTCAGCATGATGCCGAACAGATTTCTGTCATGTGGATGTCTGTGTAATCTGACTGCAACGTCTGATGAGTAATGCCTTCAGTCAATCACCTTTGTGCCACCAGCCTATCATTGTTTGCTTGTTTGAAATGTGTCTACATTACATAAATACATTGATTAAAGTACAGAACTTACAGTAAGTATAATTTTGAGGTATGCGTTTCTGTGCTCCAATTCTTCCATTTCTACATCTCAGAGGCAAAAATGTAATTTTACTCCACGACTATCTCTCAGAGGCATATATTGTACTTTTGCTTAACTATATTTGTCGCTCTAGATTCGGATTATCGTTTACAAAACCCCACCACAACACATTTCAGCCATTAGACAATAGCCAATTGTGAGATCTGGTCATTTCAATAGGTTTTTATGAAAACTTGAGACATTCGGCATAACTACTATGTAATGTCTAAGTATGTAGTAAGTACGTTTGGTACTTTAAGCACATGACACTACTTGTGTACTTTTATTCAAGTGCATCTTGAAATCTGGAATTTAGCTTGCAATGTTGATACTGTACTTTTACTGACAAACTACTGCTTGGCATTGTACATTACACTGAAAAGTAATGGATACAGGATGACATGCAAACAGCTCTGTCTGAAAGGTGGCAGGACGTTTTTAAGCCTGTCAGCTTGTCTAGTGTGCAGGGGCGGATCTAGGCATGGGCATGGGGGGGGAGTGCCCCCCTAAATATCCAGTCTGCCCCCCCCAAACACGATGCCATGCAAAACAACCCAAGATATTTCAAATAAAAGTGCTTATATTTAAAATGATTTGAAGCACTACTACTGCTACTAACTAACTACAGCTGTGTCACCACTAAACCAACAGCATTTCATCCATGAAAACAGAAAACTCTCTGAGTCAGACCTTTAGCTTTATGCATGCTGCGTGTCTGTTGCAACTTCAACAACAACTGATGTTATTATTGATGCTTTACTTGACTAATAAAAGTCCTGTAACCGAAAATGGTATGGGTGTGGCTTCATCGCCCGTGGCGCGAAGCGACACGGGCGATGAAGCCGCACCCATACCATTTTCTCTTGCCCCTCCTCCAACATGTTCTTTTGTCTCCCCAAATGGGACATGTTACATCCGCCCCTGTTAGTGTGTGTGTGTGTGTGTGTGTGTGTGTGTGTGTGTGTGTGTGTGTGTGTGTGTGTGTGTGTGTGTGTGTGCGTGCGTGCGTGCATGCGTGCGTGCGTGCGCGTGTGCATGTGTTTTGTTTTTTTCCACAACACACAGCATACAGTATCAAAGGTCCATCCCTAGACATCCGTTCAAACGAGAAAAAGGAAGCTTTCCAAAATTTGCATCAAAAAGGCCATGCAGTTGCCTTTGGTAAAAAAAAAGTATTTTTCGACCAAAGCTTTCACAAGCTTGTCTGCATTCCTCTGTGCAGAGACGTGTCAGGCATCAGGTCAAGGAGCGGTCTGTGCTACAGCATCACGTCATATACAGTATACAGCAGTGCTTCTGACAGCTCTACACAAACACATCTGTGTATGCTATTTGCCACTTAACCAACTCTCTGCGCTATTATTTCAGAGCGCAGCAGGAAGCGTCTACTTATGCAGCTTGTGTGGATGGCTGCTGCTAATAATACCGCACTGATTGATCAATACAAGCTTTGCTATATGGAAAAGCTATTCCGAAAACAGCAGTTCTAGTATCCCCAAGCTACGGAGAAATGTACTAATTGTACCGATGTTACTGCTTCCGTAAACTCTCTCTCTCTCACACACACACAAAAAAACATGTCCATTTTCAACCCCTCTCCGTCGTTCTGGTGGGGCTTTCAGTGCACAGCAGAGGTTTTCAACCAGTGGTCCGGGGACCGCCAGTGGTCCTTGAGAGGGTTCCAGGTGGTCCCACCCTAAGCAGATGGTAAGTTGGTTAACCAGATGCAACTCTTCAATTTTTTTTAGCCTACACAACTAGGTAATATAAAAGTTTAATGATCATTTTGATCTGTATGTTTGCCTATTTTGCTTTCCTAAATCCAGCCTGGAATTTTGGACAAAAGCAAAAGAATTCTTTAGTTTTTGGCGTCTGTCTGTGCATGGGGCAACAATGTCCTCAAATGGTGGTCTGTGGTTCAGCTGCTGAATTGTGGGCCCTGGTATCAAAAAGGTTGAAAACCCCTACACATACAGTATGCTCTGTATGTGGCGGTTTCAAGCTGATGCCGGCTTGCACCGACAGACTTCAATTTCTACAATTGGCTAGTCGTACTGTATAGCAGCCCATAAGTCACACGGACACGAGTGTCACATCAGGTCCTTGGCCCGCTGTCAAACGTGCACAAGAAATAGGATGCCTTAGAAACACAGTAGCACACCAGGGGCGGATCTAGACATGGCCATGGGGGGCCAAGGGACCAAATGGACCCTTGGGGGTCTACACAACTAGAGAATATACTATATTAATGGTCATTTTGATCTGTAGGTTTATATTCTCTTCTAGGCAAACATCTAGCGCATTCTAGTGCATTTTGAAAGTGCCACTATAGTGCATTTTGGATTTTGGCAGTTGGCAACACTGGTGTCGTGTCCATTAGCAAGAATCTGCATGAATATGAAAATGATTTTCTCTCTGTTATACAGTGTTACATTTTTGATAGTGATTTTTACACACACACACACACACGCACGCACGCGCGCGCACACACACACACACACACACACACACACACACACACACACACACACACACACACACACACACACACACACACACACACACACACACACACACACACACACACACACACACACACACACACACACACACACACACACACACACACACACACACACGATAAACCCTCGCCATTTAGGCAGCGTGACAGACAGCTCCAGATTTTAAGGCATTCGCTGTGAGCATCTGCCCCACCAAACACGATGGCATGCAAAACAGACCAAGATATTTCAAATTAAAGTGCTTATATTTCTATATTAACGATTTCTATATTAACGATTTGAAACACTACTACCGCTACGAACTACAATCGTCTCACCAGTCACCACTAAACCAACAGCATTTCATCATTGAAAACAGAAAACTCTCAGTCAGACCTTTAGCTTTATGCATGCTGCGTGTCTGTTGCTACTTCAACAACTGATGGTATTATTGATGCTTTACTTGCCCAATAAAAATTCTGTAACCAAAAATGGTTCTGGGTGGTATGGGGGGCGGCTTCATGAATACGCCCCCCATACCATTTTCTCCTGCCCCCCCCCCCCCCCCCCCCCCCCCCCCCCCCCCAATTGGGAAATGTTACATCCGCCCCTGCAGCACACATCATTGAGAAGACATGGAATTGCCTGGGAGAGATGAACAAAGAAGAATACCACCCACTACTACCCGGTATTGGCCATTGTTGTTATGAGCTTGCACCAATCACATGAAGAAGGTCAATACAATGACACAAAGACAGTCAATCCTGTGGATTTATTGCACTGTAGTGATTCTGACTCTGATGCCGTAATCGTTTGATGAGCTGCTTAAATATGGAAATAAGCACACTGGTATAAATACACGGGTCATGGTTTATTGCACAATGTTAAAGCCGGGATCCCGTGCCAAGGCCAAGGACAGACACTGAACGGCATCCTTTGGCACCTGCTATAGGTTATAGCAGTGGTTTTCAACCAGTGGCCTGGGGACCACCAGTGGTTCTTGAGAGGGTTCCAGGTGGTCCCCCAGCTAAGTTGGTTAACACTTTCACCGCTTTAGGCACTCGCCTAAAAAAAATAATCAAAAGTCCAAAAAAATACTAGAGGCCAAAAACTCGGGAAACTCGTGTTAAGCAGAGATAGCGTTAACCAGATAAGTTAGTTAACCAGATGTAAAATTTTACACTCCCAAGAGTTAAAATATTCATCATCTGTATTAGCCCAAGTCTACAAAATTAGAGAATGTAGAAGGATGGCCATTTTGATTTACTGTATGTTTGACTGTTTTGTTTGCGAATCCAGACTGGAATTGTGGACAAAACCAAAAGAAATCTTTTAGTGTTTGAGTCTGAGGGTTGAAAATGTCATCACATGGTGGTCCGTGGCTCAAATGTTGAATAAATGGTGGTCCAGGATACCAAAATGGTTGAAAACCACTAGGTTAGAGACTGAATAACGTGATCAAACACATGCATAAGAATCGATACTCGAGTCTCATTTGATTACTTCCTTGTGGGCATGAAAGTAAATACATGAACCGGCAAATGGATATTACAAGGATGAGATTCAACATCATAGAGCGGAGCACTAAACAGCAGTAGACCAAGCAGCATGGCAGAGCATCTAAGATGGCAGCAAGAGCAGCAAGACACCAAGGGAAGCAACAAAATGTGCCAAAAGAGTGCCAAGCCAACACTCAAAATAGCAATTTTATTTTCCTGTGTAACAACACAAATGGTGCCTCGAATACAGAACCCAGATCAAAATATCCAACACAACAATTAACAGGGAAATTCCTCCCATTTTCTCCTGAGCGTGTACAAATGGAACCAAATGGACCGTAGCGGGTCTATTTGGTTCCATTTGTGCACTCCTAAAAGAAACATCATTAACATGGTGAAATTTCTAGGAAATATAGAATGGAAGGTCGTTTTTATCATGTCCACACAACATCTTCATGGCATATAAGAACATACACAACATACAGCATGCATACTGTATCTCCTCTCCTTTCCTATACGTACCTCTCCATTTCTATATCAACTTTTCTGTCTTCTTTCCTTCTCTCATATTAACAATTACATTGATAACTCCAGAGTAACAAGGCCATGTCCTGAACAGTAAGTACTTCATTCCCCGGTGATCAGTCCTCACATCACACTCCTGGCCTCCATTACCATGCAGCATGCCAGGCAATTAGCCAACGACCAATAACGACGATATTTACAAATGAGGCGTTGATCAATGACGGCGATAAACAACGCCACACACTTTTTTCTTTCTTTCTTTTTTACGGAGCCAGAGAAAACAACATCTTGGACATCTGGTCTCGTCTCCGGAGCGAGTATGGGCGGCCAGATCGATGGCAGTCCAACTCAACTCTTTGTTTCCCTCTCTCTCTAACGCTTCCCATCTCAGGCTTCACACGTCTACATTGATCGCGGCGCACTAAAAGCTCCCGCTAAGTACCAGAACCCCACGGCTCCGCACGGCACCACGGGTGAAGGATGGGAGCGAGAGCTGGCGCACATGGTGTCGTGTCTATTAGCAAGAATCTGCATGAATATCAAAATGATTTTCTCTCCGTTATACAGTGTCAGGGGCGGATTGGCAATCTGGAGTAGAGGGAATTTTCCCGGTGGCCTGCGCCACCTAGTGGCCTGGACAAGATCCAAAATGCACTAGTGGCACTTCCAAAATGCACTAGAATGCGCTAGATGCTCGCCTGGAACATACAGATCAAAATGACCATTAATCTTCTACATTCTCTAGTTGTGTAGACTAAGTTGGGCTAATTCACATGATGAATATTTTAACTCTTGAGGAAACCAAATGGACCCGCAAGGGTCCATTTGGTTTCATTTTTACGCTCTCAAAGAGTTACATCTGGTTAACCAGCTGCGCCCCCAGGGTGGCCTGGCAAAGGCAAAATTGTCCCAGTGGGAAAATATGTGCCAATCCGCCCCTGTACAGTGTTACATTTTTGACAGTGATTTTTGCTTACACACACAGACACACACACCTGACAAATAGAGACAGCATAAACCCTCGCCATTAAGGCAGAGTGACAGACAGCTCCACATTTTAATGTATTTGCCATGTGCATGTCTTTATGGATCTTGAAATTCATGTATTTTATTCACTATCCATCGTGTGTCTAACGGTGTCCAATTACATGTACTAAAATATTGAAATTCGACTCAATATAGGGAGTGTACTGAACGCGTGTTGGTGTTCTAAGCATTATGTTTTAACTATTGAAAAATAGCAGATCTACAAGCTCATGAGCTTGTATCTCTGCTATTTTTGAAAAATCGTGAAAATCTTTGAATATTATGTTTTTCATAAACTAGAAATCTAGACAGGACACAATGGATTAACCACCAGATCAGAAAGGGGAAAAGGGAAACACTTCTTTCCCTTGTGTTTGTTGACATTTGAATAGTGCAACGCTCAGCACCTCTGAAGAAGTGCCACAAAGCCAGGGACCGTTGTGTGGACATCCATGAGAAGGCAGGGCCACTATACAGAGAAGTATTAAAACAACTGGGCTATTCTTTCTCCCCCCCGATCGTTACGCGGCAGGCAGCATCCTGGATCTGACAGCCGTATACACTGAGCCATGGTTGACATTATCACAGAATGCTGATCCGCAGCCTCTGAGCTGAGATTGCAGGCCCCAATGATACCAACGGATGAACGAGGGGAGGAGGGGGAGGAGGAGGAGGAGGAGGACACAATAGGGAGGAGGAGGAGGAGGGGGGAGGAGGAGGAGGAGGAGGGGGAGGGGGGGAGGAGGAGGAGGACACAATAGGGAGGTTCTGGAGTCCCTATAGATCACTGATCCCTGAAGGCACTGCGACGAGAACACGCTGACAACACCGTCACCGCCCGCTCACGTGGTGTGTGTGTGTGTGTGTGTGTGTGTGTGTGTGTGTGTGTGTGTGTGTGTGTGTGTGTGTGTGTGTGTGCGTGCACATACACACACGTGCTTGCATGTGCGTCCATCAAGCAAGTGTGCGCCTTTTGGTGTTCTAAGCATTATGTCCTTTAGCAGTAAAATGGTAAATGGTGCATTTATATAGTGCCTTCATCCAAGGCAAAACCATGCAAGGCACAACCAGTACTGTACATCAGGAGCAATTAGGGGTTCAGTGTCTTGCTCAGGGACACTTCCGACAGTGACTCAAGGGGAGCCCGGGTTCGAACTGCCAACCTTGCGGTTACTAACCGGTGACTCTATACCCCTGCCCCCCCCCTGTAGTGTGTGCATGTGCATATTTTGTTGCTGTGGGGTTAGGTTTTTCATGTAAACTGTCATGATTTTGAAGACATTTGTAGTAGAATCTTGTCTCTCGGGTCAAGATGGATTTAAGAAAGTGTGCCTTCCTACATTTTGCTATAGAGCGGGGACGAGTGTCCCTGTTAGTCTAGAGAGAGAGAGAAAGTGTGACAAATAGAGGTATCGCCTTGCTGTGCCACTCATCTCTCAGATTCCCCCGCTCCCTGGCAGCAGCCAAACTGACAGACAGAGCGGCACGAAGGCAGTGAGATATTAGATATTGACTTGCTGACCGTGTGTGCACCTTTGGGCTTTGACCGCTGTTGACTGTGACACCGTAGCGTTAGTCCTTCCTAATGAGGCCATGCCAGGAATAGGCTGTGGGTTTTTTTTTTTTTTTTTTTTTGCAGGGTTGCAAAAAAAAAGTTGGGATTGATGGGGCGAAGTGATGGCATTTTTTTTTCAAAGCTGTGACCACTTGAGTGCTTTTCCTGTTTTCTTATTTATCTCCAGTATGTGCAATACATTTCCTGAGTTTACGGACATGTAAGGGTCGACTAGGTTGGTTATTATTTAGGTTCTAGTTGGGACCCCCCCACCCCCCTCCCCCAGACAGTGCTTGTTCTAGGAGGTGCAGGGGCGGATTTCCCAGTTGGGGGGGGCAGGAGACAATGGTATGGGGGCAGCTTCATCGATGAAGTCGCACCCATACCATTTTCAGTTACAAGACTTTTATTAGGCAAGTATAAGCATCAATAATAACATGATGATTGAACTTACAACAGACACAACAGCATGCATAAAGCTAAAGGTCTGGATCGTGGCCTTTCTTTTCAAAGCAAATAAAGCCACTATATTTCGGGAATTGCAGTGCTACTGTTTTAACACCCTTGCGCCGCAATTCTTTATTTATAAACACAATCAGTCCCGGAGATCAGGAGGTGGCGTTCAAGCAATATATTTATTTCTCCGATCCTATAAACTAAACAAACTTTGTGATATAATAAAACAAAAAAAAGCCTGCAGCGCAGTCAACAACTGCGTCGCTTTCCGACAGTCACACACACACTCTCCCAGCAGGGAGTCACCTGTCTCAAAGGCTGTCTAGCACCTTCAAGTCTTTCAATGAGTGGGAGGGGAAACCACAACGCAATGCCAATACATTTCAATTCATTTCAAATCCATTTAAATTCATATATTTCATAGTAAATTAAATTCATAATGATTAAATGACTGCAAAATGAAAACTCTCTGAGTCAGACCTTTAGCTTTATGAATGCTGCGTGTCTGTTGCTACTTAAACAACTGATGGTATTATTGATGCTTTACTTGCCCAATAAAAATTCTGACTGCAAAAATACTTAATCGCAGGCAATAATTCATAAGTAATATAAATAATCAGAAATAGGAAATGGCTCTAACAGTCTGACTCAGAGAGTTTTCTGTTTTCAATGATGAAATGCTGTTGGTTTAGTGGTGAGACGATTATAGTTATTTAGTAGCAATAGTAGTGTTTCAAATCATTTAAAATATAAGCACTGAAATATCTTGGATTATTTTGCATGCCATCATGTTTGGTGGGGCAGTCTGGGCATTTAGGGGGGCAATTCCCCCCATGGCCATGCCTAGATCCGCCCCTGTGCAGTAGGCCCCCTTCATCAAAATACTTACATTATTGGTATTGATATTAAATCACATTAACCACACTGTACATCATTTGGTGTTAATATATTTTCAACGGGTAAGGTCCTAGTGCTAATAAACATATTTAAAATATTGCTTTGATGCTCATATTACAGTTACAAAGTATAATAAGTTGTTGTAAGTTAATATAAGTTGTTTTTTGTTAGCATATGCATTCCATATATTCCATAGGGCTAAACAACACATGCTCGTGTGACATCATCAAACTGCGACAGGAGCACTCACTGTTGAGTGAAAGATTCTATATTTATGGAAGAACTAAGACACTGACAGTGTTTTTATTTGTTTATTTTAGTTATCTATGGCAAGTATAATGTTTTAAGCCATATTTGTCTATTAGCCAGGGATCCTTTTAAATAATAATGGAATCCCCTCAAGGACCACTGTGGTCCACGGACCACTGGATGAAAACCACTGGTTTATAGAAAGAGAAAAAAGACAAGCAGACACGGCAGGAGGAGGAGGAGGCCATAATAATAATAATAATAGCGGTGAACTGACGACACGGTACAACAGCGGCACACGCTGAACCGTTCCATGCATTCTATCTAGATTCTAGTTTCAGACACTAGTTTCTAGTTCCTCATGCTAGATTCTAGTTCCTCTCAGTATATTGTAGTTTCTGATGCTAGATTCTAGTTCACAGCGCTAGATTCTAGTTCCCGACACTAGATTCTAGTCCATGACACTAAATTCGAGTCCGTGACACTAAATTCGAGTCTGTGACACTAAATTCGAGTCTGTGACACTAAATTTGAGTCCGTGACACTAAATTCGAGTTTGTGACACTAAATTCTAGTCCCTGGCATGAGGTTCTAGTTTTTTCTGGAAAAATCTCTTTTTGTATCAGTGATGCTTAACATATTTCATAGGAAGGACCCCCAGAAATATATATTATTTAGCTGCAGAACCTCATCTAAAAACATGTTGTTCTAGGGGATCCCTAGAACAACATGTTTTTAGATGAGGTTCTGCAGCAGAAGCAAAGATTTGGGTTAAAAATGTTTGCTTCCGACATAATGTATTCAAAGATTTGCACCACATTTTCACAATTTTTCAAAAATAGCAGAACAACAAGCTAATATCGCGCCACTCGGTGGTGCGATATGAGCTTCTTGATCTGCTATTTTTCAATAGCTAAAACACCAAAACGCGTTCAGTACAAAGTTTATTAATCTCTTCCTGTGACATCATTATCATTTAAATAATTTTATCAATTTAATTAAAACCTAGCTATAAAGAGCAGGTATAATGTTTTAAAGATGGAGTGCCGTGATTTTTTTCTACCCTAAAACATGATCATCAGGTATTAATGTTATATGAAAAATAAGATTTTTTTCCCCCAAAAGTGTACAGTGTTTGTTAAACTGTCATTTTTATGATTCCACCCTACCAGTTCATTAAGTATGCCTGGTTTGCCTGGTGGGTGGTGATGGGTGGAGATCCACCTGAACTGAAGCCACGCCCACAGCTTTAGTTGCATGATAAAGTGGGAGGAGTTAGGGGAGGGGCTGAACACGTGATGTCACTATAGTGAAGTTTTTTTCATTGGCATGTTTGACTGGAAACGTTCAGCCCCCAGGAAGAAACCCTAAATACAAAGGGAAGACATCATTGCACATAAAAAACACACCAAGGGGTCTATTTACATACTGCCACCTCTTAAACATGTACAAAATTGGAAAAAATACAAAAATCACGGCACCCCCACTTTAAGGTATGTTTCAAAGGATGCAACATTTTTAAGGCATTTAAAAGTTGCATCCTTTTAAACGCAACAGGCGCTTTCCCACAGCGGGACAGACATATCCCTATATCCGCTGCAGAGCCAGAGGCGTGACAAAGATAATTGCTAACAATTAGTACAATAATTACAAACAGGTGAATCCAACAAAGCAGAGAGGGTCTGCTTTGTATTTTCTCGTTCCCTGCGAGTGCTATTTTTAGCAGTCATTTTCTTTTACCAGTATACACCCCCCCCCCCCAACCTCTACCCAGCATGCCTCTCTCTTCTCACCTCCTGTTCAATTATATTACTCAGTTCTGTGTTTACTCCCTCTGTCTGTCTGTCTGTCTGTCTGTGAAACTATACAAAAATATAAATAGTCAAGTAAGTAATGCAGAGATGCTACTCAAGGAAAATGTACTTGCTTACAGTGGCGTTTCTAAGCGTTTCTGGAGCCCCCCAGGCAAGATGTCATAACCATTTTTTTAAACTAAATAACATATGTGTTTTAAATGTTCAATATTAGTTATAGAGGACAAGTAAAATGTATTTATCCATATGAGGCTTATTAGCCTGGGATCCTTTTAACACTTTCACCGCTTTAGAAACTCATTTTAATATGTCATTAATATACCTTAGAGATGTTGTGTGACATGATAAAAGTTCCCCCAATTCTGTATTTCCTAAAAATGGAAGTCTAAAAAAAAAATCATTAACATGGTGAAATACATCTGATGACATCATCAAGATGTTCACCATATTAAGGATTTTTCTTTCAGATCCCTTTTTCCTGATAGGGTACAAATGGAACCAAATGCACCCGCTAGGGTCCATTTGGTTCACATTTGTATCCTCTCAGGAAAATTTTGAAAATGGGTGTAATTCTCCTTTAAGCCGGGATGTCTAGTGGTCCCCCCGTGACCCCCCTCCCCTCATGGCGCCCCAGGCAACTGCCTAGTCTACCTAATGGCAAAATCACCGCTGCTTGCGTAGTGTGTACATTTGCCGTACTCGCCTCCTTCAAAACTCTCCTCTGCTAACCCTCACAGCCTCTCTCCTCTCTCCACATCGTCTCTTAACCTCCTCTCCTTTGCTCTCCCATGCCTGATCCATCCCCTCTCCTCCTCCGCCTCCTCCTGCTAAACCATTGTCTCACTAGGTTGCACTAGGTACTCTTCTAGCCTGAGAAAACACTGGCTTAAAAGTCTCTATTTATAATTGTCTGAAATGTTTTGAACCTGTACATTTGGACTGTCTCCTACTGAATGTTCTGTGTATTGTATTATGTCATTTGTGTCTGTTTTTCTCTATGGACCCCGAGTCTGAAATAAAGGCATTCATTCATTCATTTGTACGTGTCGTTACCTGGGGCGTTTTTGCCATTAGGCAGACTAGGCAGTGGGGTGCCATGAGAGGAAGGGGCCCGGGGCGACCACCAGACATGCTTTAAAAGGATCCCAGGCTAATAAGCCTCACATGGATAAATTAAATACATACTTGTCCTCTATAACTAGAATTTAACATTTACAACACATATAATATGTTCTTTAGTTTAAAAATAGTTCATATTTCTATCCCTTGGGGGGCACCATTTTACTGTGCCTGTCATAGGTATGACGTCACAGGAGATTTTCCAGGGAAAATCTTGCCTGGGGCTCCAAATTGCTTAGAAACGCCACTGGTTGCTACAGCTTGCGCACAGTTACGTATGAGTTCAACGTACATTGGGTTTGGCTTTGTTCAGACAATGCAGCAGCATAGGTAATAACAGTGGAATTATACAAACCGTTAAGACAAAGATTTAAAAGAAAGAAAGGGTAAAAAAAGAGATTAAAATATATTCCAAAGCGTCATCAAAATGTGCATGTGAGAGGAGATCTACCAAGTTTACAATTTGGTACAGTACATGGTGAGCTATTTTTGACATTGTGTTGTCTGAATATGAATTAGGCAGCATTAGATCATTGTTATGTGAGGGCCTTGGCGGAGTATTATTTTAGTTTCTGGATCCCAATGGAATGTTTTCACCTGTCACTGAGCCATATGAAAGGAAGAAAATGCACCAGTGGAAGTCGTGGGCCTTCTGCCGTTTGTAAAGTAGTACGACTTGAGTTGAGACTTTTGGGATCTGCACAACTTTTTCCTCTTTTGTGTTTTCTTAAGCCACTCTCTTGTTCCCTATCAGTATTCATCTTCCCCGTTTTTCTTTTCTTCTCCTCTTGTGCAAGCTGCCAGCACCCCAATGGATTTTCTGGACAGAACAAAATACTTCCAGATATCAGAAATCCTCCCCTAAAATTTCATATATTGAAATACAATATATTATATCCAACCTCATGCAGATCTATAGCTGGTATCTGGTACAGTATCTGATGAAAAAAATAAAACTGCATTACAGGGGATTGTTTTAGCCTATTTTCATCTTGTTTTCCAGTATTTTACCAACAACACACAACGCACCAAAACAAATCATGATTTTCTAACTTGTGAATATACCATACCTGCATAATATCTTATTTCAATATTGAACCCATGTTCCGTCCCTGCTGGCCCATAATTACATAATTATAATTACTCTAGGTTTATCTCATTCAAACAAGAACCGTTTCAGAGGTTCAGAGCACCAACATTTGCTTACAGAACATTGACATGTTTACGCCATCTCAAAACACACAGGAATTACCCAGCACAAGGACCGCAATTATGGAAAACATATTTTATGATTGGGGTAAAAAAACATTCCATTAGGAGTTAATAATCACAGAGAGCAGTCACCTGTGCGGGGTCATAGGATAAAGTTCCTGCAAGGCTATTGACTAGCCAAAAAATTATCTTTAAAATTATTTGAAACACTAATACTGCTACTAACTACGGTTATGTCACCACTAAACCAACAGCATTTCATCATTTAAAGACTGAAAACTCCCAGAGTCAGACCTGAAGTTACTGAACTGAACAACTGAAGTTATTATTGATGCTTTACTTTCCTAATAAAAGTCCTGTAACCGGAAATGATATGGGTAATGGGAAGTAATTCTTCGCCACATAAGACCGGTGTGCGGGCCCTACTCTACGGTACTTCTGTCCACCTTACTAGCCAATCACAGAGCTTACTGTTTCTGTCAGCTGTGCACAGGGACGTTTATGAACCTAGCTGATAATTCTATTGAGTAATTCCAAGATAAAAGCAGGCAAAGCTCAGTATACATTTGGCAAGTCTAAAGACTGAACAGCTGACAAAGCTTTTTTTTTTTTACTGGCATAGTGAAGCCCATCCAATGTGATTGTGACAACTGAACGTTACGCACCCTCGGACACAAACTTTGAGCTTCACGGATGTGCCCATGCAGGGAACATTTTGCCTGGGTCCGAAAATGCGTTACTTTAGTCTTAAGCAAAATGTGGATATTATAGCGGCCCGACGGGGCATATAGGCTCCCGAGTTGGTGCTTTATATCAACTCAAAATGAAGTGGGCGACTCTGTCTCAGAAACAGGCAGATAATTTTTCCCTTTGCCATCTGTGTGACAGAGCACTTAAAATGTATGGTGTGTGCCAAATGGGTAATCACTGGCATTAAGCTTTCTAACTGCCCCCGAGGATACAAAAGAGAGAACACTGCATCATCACGCTGAAGAAGATGGACTACAATATATTGTTATCTTCAGGCCCCGGATTTACCGTTGAGCTGGTGTGGTCCGCAGCCCAGGGGCAAGTTCACCCTTTCTAATAATGAGATTGAAAAACATATTCAAGTATAGTATAGTGCCATCCGACTCAAGTGGGATTTGTGTTTAGGTATTGTGTACTGTATATAGTGGTATTATTGTTAAAACATGCTTTGCCTGCTGTGTTGTGGATAGAAGGCCTGATCCAGTCTAAAGCCCTGTGTCTGAGCCTGATATTCAACTCTGAACGCAAAGGTACACACACACGCACACACACATACACGCGCACACACACATACACGCACACACACTGTTTATGATGTGTCATGCATCAGGCCTATTGCCTTTGAAAGAATCATAACAAAACAAGCTTTCACATTGTGTACACTTTCTGTATTGCTCATCTCTGCTGTCACTGTGCTTTTATTATCAGAACACATTGTGGATCATTGTATTTTGCTAAAACATGGAGTGGATGCATTTATTCAGCACCATGGACAGCTACCAGACTCTGTCTGTCTGTCTGCCTGCGGGTGGCTGGCTACTCCGGAGCTCCTCCAAAATGAAGGCAAAATACAAATTAAAAAAATAAAAGGAAAAGACCACGGGGGTACTACTGCATGCCTGTGTGCGTGTGTGCGTGTGTGCGTGCGTGCGTGCGTGTGTGTCTGTGTTTGAGAGAGAGAGAGAGAGAGACAGAGAGAGAGAGAGAGTATCAGTGGTTATTTTCTCATAAATAGTCCCTGGCTGTTTGGGGGAATGAGGAAGCTGCAGGTGGCTGTCAGTCTAGACTTTGATCAATGTGCCTCTGGGCTGCATCCACACATACTTCACCTGTCTAGTGGCCTCTCTAGTACAGTCAATGTGAGCTCTAGGTACCCCCCAGGGGTCCTCGAGGGATACCAGAGGGTTCCCGCCCGGCAACATTAAGCTAAGTATCAATATCAGTCCACTTTAATACTTATCTGCTTAATCGTTTAATAACCAGGCCGTTGACACTCTGGGAATTCATTAATTACCTTTGGAGTGGAGCGCTGATGTGTTTTCGCCTGGATCCTTTTTTTTTGCTTAAAATAGTCCCTTTACTACTACAAGAATGTATCTTAAACAAGGGAGGAATACTGTCAAAGTCAAAGTCGCATGATTTGTCACTACGTTACTGCAGTGAAATTGGTTCTCCGCTTTTGACCAATCACTTGGAGCGGTGAGCTCCAAGGAGCGGTGAGCTGCGGCTTGACCACCAATCCATCCCTTTGATGCTGAGTGCCAAGCAGGGAGGCCTCCCAGTTCCAGGGTGGACACTCTAACCACAAGGCCACTGTTCTGAGGAGAGATACTGTTGCATCCTCATCCACATGGTACTGAAGTCCTGTGATCAGGGGTGTAGTGGAGGAGGGGACGTCACATCTAAGATATTTCGGGGGGAAAAGTAGGCCTATGTTTTTGTCTTGTCATTTACTTTTATGGATACAATTAGGCATAGTAAACAAATCTTTCTCAATATGCTATACTTGTTACAGCGTGTCTGTGTGTGTTGCACAGGTGCACGGAGATGCGCATGCAAATGCAAGTGTGCATGCACGTGTCTTAAAGGGGAATTCTACTCATTTTCAATATTTTACTATGTCATTAATATACCTTAGAGATGTTGTGTGGACATGGTAAAAAAAAAAGTTAATGAGTTTCCTTTTTTGTACACTCTCAGAAAAAAATTGAAAATGGGTGGAATTGCCCTCAAAGAGGCGCCCCCCCACTTCTAAAAGTCCCACTACAAGACTGCCTGTGATCCGCAGTCATTGTGGTCACGTGATCGCCTCGATTTCCGTCATCGATTTACACGTCATCCTTGTCACTACGTCTATGTGGAAGGCGGCCTTCCTTCATAACATTACAACACAGATCAATGCCACACTGTACAACAAGCCCCGTTGACTTTGCTTTGGCCCTGTATTGAACTCGGTTTCCCAGAGAACCTTGCAGTCACATGACCGGCTTGATTTCCGTTTTTCGTCATCCTAACCAGTCATCCTCGCCACTATGCCCGCGATAAAGAAGCTTTTCATGATAAAATTCAATCATTGCTGGATTAAGCACTATAAATCAGACAGGTAACACTGGTTAGGCGGTGTCATCCACTGCGCAAAAATACAGAAAACATGGGTTATGTAGTCATACTGTTAACATCAGGTATTGCCAAATTGAGCAAAAATTAGCCTGTACACTCTCAGAGTTACAAGTGGAAAAATGAACACTGCAGGGTTAAGGTGTGCATCTTACTACATTTATTTTTATGCATAGGCCTATAACAAAATATGAATAGGATATTCACACCGCAACTTTGTGTATTATTGTTAGTTGACACTACATCGGCTAATGTTCCTGAGTGTCCTATGGCAATGACCGGGCTATTCTCATTCTCTTGATTATCATCTTCTCTGATACACTCGGGTGCCCCCTTTACAGGTGCTTGTTACCGAATGTGTTTGTCCTGCAGGGGCGGATGTAACATGTCCCGTTTGGGGGGGGGGGGCAAGAGAACATGCTGGAGGGGCAAGAGAAAATGGTATGGGGGCGGCTTCATCGCCCGTGGCGCGAAGCGACACGGGCGATGAAGCCGCAATGAAGCCGCAGAGCCGCAATGAAGCCGCACCCATACCATTTTCGGTTACAGGACTTTTATTAGTATCAATAATAACATCAGTTGTTGTTGAAGTTGCAACAGACACGCAGCATGCATAAAGCTAAAGGTCTGACTCAGAGAGTTTTCTGTTTTCAATGATGAAATGCTGTTGGTTTAGTGGTGGCACAGCTGTAGTTAGTTAGTAGCAGTAGTAGTGTTTCACATCATTTTAAATATAAGCACTTTAATTTGAAATATCTTGGGTTGTTTTGCATGGCATCGTGTTTGGGGGAGCAGACTGGGTATTTAGGGGGGCATTGCCCCCCCATGCCCATGCCTAGATCTGCCCCTGTTGTCCTGTTTGATGTTCTGTAACACTGCAAGGTCCCGATGGCTCGGAGTAGCTTGAGAGGAACATCGTGGGCCTGGGGTATTGGAGGCCAAAGTCGAGGAAGCACAGTGTTACTGGCATTGTTGTTGTTTTTTCGTCTCTTCAATAGTCCTCCGTAAAGCAAGGATTTGGGCTAAGGTGATTCTCTCTCTCTCTCTCTACATTTAGTTTTTTTTAGATAGAAGGGGATTTGATAGCACTCTGTATCCTGTTCAGTATCATGCAGTTTAAATGTTGTGTGGGAGTTTTACAAAAGGTGTTTTGGATATACAGCAGTTGGCGGTTGTTAATCTCGCATCAGTGCATTTCTTTTGATTCTTCATTCACTGCAGGAATGTGAGAACATACAGAATTATTCCCTCTCCCCCTAACTCAAGGCTTCACAGCGTGATAGGAAAAGATTGTTTCTTATACGTTATATTATATGATCCTTAAAGGAGAATTCCACACCAAAACACATTTAGCATCCATCTACCTTGATCGCTGTGACAACATACAGTATATAGTGTACTTGATTTTTGCCATAGATGCCCCTTTTCTACATTTCCACCTGGAGGTCCTATAAGTTTGCATTGGTGCAGGTTGTCTTTATTCTACTGCAGGCATTTTAGTAGCAACTAAGTTAGTAGTTAATTATTTTTTTCCCCACAACAACCTGCGGCAATGCAAACTGCATTGGAGGGAGTGGGACCCCAGGGTGAAATGTCACAGCAACCAACGTTGGATGGATGCCCAATGTGTTTTGGTGTGGAATTCTCCATTAAGTAAACAAACAAACAAACATGTTGTTATATAATAAATAGAGTTAGCTCCCGGCAAGAAAGTCAATACAAACGTACAATGTATAGGCACCACCGGGTCTAAATGGGTTAACTGCATTATGTACACTTCACCCTTTGTGCTATAGATAATTAAAATTTCATTATTTGTTGACATAATTGTTTATGCAATTTATATGTGCAGATGAGTCATAGAGTTGTAGACTATAATCAACGCGCCTCAGAGCTTAGAAGCAATCACTTCATATTTCAAGCACTTACACGGTGACAAAATTCATTACTCCGCAATTAATATGTGGGCCCCTGATCCTGTGATATCTCATTATCTCACACAACTTCCACTTAAGTACCAACTTCAAGAAATAATTATGCTCATCTTAACCCCCTTCCTATACACACCCGCTGTAAGCACAATCACTCGTCCTTTTTTCTGGTGACTCTGGATATTTTTTTTCCTTAACTCTTTTTTTAGACTGCCTTATTCTTTCCCTAGTGCTTATTAATGTTTTTCATACAAGCCATAAGTCTTTGGGTTTGTTAGTTACTGATATCATTTGCTGTGTTGCCAGGAAGCAAAACAAGTGGCCAGGTCTATGAAAACAAGCACAAACAGAAATAGCTGATCTACAAGCTTACAGTGACACATTGCTCGGTTGTACATCTTTGTTGTACCTTTAAAATCTGAAAGGGGAAGGCACACAATGTAGTATTTCAGCGCCAATCCACACCTACGGTATGTACAATCCTGAAAATATGGCACAAAAAATGAGCATGTTGCTGGCAAGAGCGCTGAGTACATTTTATTTATTTAAATGAGTACAAAAATGGTCTATAGTACAGTCGCCTGTATATTTATTAACTAAATAATGATATATACAGTAAATGATATCCTATCAGTAATCCATCAGGCCACGGCCCGATGACCTTTACTTGAATCATTTTGGAATGAACACGCTGGGGTTTACACAGCATTAATCGTTAAAGTCCATTCGTCTTTATGGATACGACAAAAACACCGGTCTGCCCATTGGAAGAAACGTCCCGAAGGTCAAAGAGAATGACCTTTAAACAATGGCATTCCTCTGTGACTCCAGCACTGAGCGATGGTGCGAGCAAGAAACTCACCTCAGGGGTGAAATTAGCTTCACATTGTGGATCAAGTCGACTCCGTGTACACTTCTGGCAGTGTAACCACCAGGGCTCCCTTGTAAAAGAGATCTTTAACTCAAGGGGATTTCTCTTGTATAAATAAAAGTTGGGGATGAAGATCTAGAGGTTAACACTTTCCCTACGAGTTTAATAAGCTAATACCAGGCCAGCTATTTTTATGATTCTAATTCATTAATGTAATGGAATCAAATAAAGTCATCAGAATAAAAGTAATTCAGTGGGATCATAATCATAACTATAAGTATGCAGCGATTGATGGATTATGATCAGTGATGGACATGAAGACCACATACGTGTGTGTGCACCCAACGCACCCAACGCCAAACCGATCATGCTAAGATTGAACATACTAACTGCCTAAAATAACGTCACGATCATTGGGGATTAAATAACTACGTCAACAGGAGTGATGGATTGTTAATTTAATTGGGACAATTATGTCACTGGTAATTATAAAGTTAAGGTTAGGCAAGGGTTACCCATGAGACCTCGATATTCTTTGTGCGCTTGCAGAATAAAAAACAACTTCCTATGTCTTTCAAAGAAAGAGAGAGAGAAAAACAAACAACCATTTGTCTACTGTGGCAGAATGTCGGCTCAATCCAAACGAGATGTATGGCTGCATTCAAGTCATTAACAGTGTACTGAGCATTAGTACAAAGCTACTACTTTGGGATTCAACTCTCTGTGACACCTATAGCTTTACATTTAGCGTCTGTTATTGTGTTCACAGCACGCAGTCGTCTCTGACCTTTCCCTCCAGACTAATCACTTTAGACTGAACCAGTCCGATACCATTAAAAGGGCACTGGGCAGGGCTGACCTTCCTCACCCTTCAGCGTGCCGTCCGTCCGTGCATGGGCTGCGATGGGAAGGTGCCGTGCACAGATGCAAACTCACACACCCACACCCACATACACACAATAGGCGGGATATACGCAGGAGCTAAATTAAACTGCTTGGGTTACACTGAGCTTTCGTTTTGCCCCCAGAATGAAGGACGGCGTGCGTAGCCACGCTAAGCCGTGTGATGATTACAGATGCCTGGCTGGGATATACAGGTCATCCATCACAGGATGAATGTACTGAATGTGTTTTGGTATTCTAAGCATTACGATCTGATCTGATATTTTTTATAAATCTTTGAATACATTATTTCAGAAGCAAACATTTTTAACTCAAATCTTTGCTTCTAGGGGATCCCTAGGATGTGTTTTTAGATGGCAGGTCCGCAGCCAAACATGGGTGATTCTGGTGGTCCTTGGCATGAAATCTCTGTTCCTGACAGAGGAACATTGATTCTTTTCAGACAAAAAAAAAATAGATTCTAGTCTAGAATCTAGCATCAAAAAATTAGAATGCAGAGGAACATTGATTCTTTTCAGACAAAAAAAAAATAGATTCTAGTCTAGAATCTAGCATCAAAAAATTAGAATGCAGTGTCGGAAACTAGAATCTAACGCCCTGAACTTGAAACTACTGTAGCGACAGGAACTAGAACCTCGCACCAAAAACTAGAATGTAGCATCTGGAACTAGAATCAAGCATTAGAAACTAGAATCTAGTGTCTGCAACTTGAATCTAACGTTGGAAACTAAAATGTAACATCAAAACTAAAATGTAGTGTCATTAACTCGAATCTAGGCAGGACAAAATGGGTTAATGTGAAGATAGTTGTTAGTATACAGTACATTTACGTACACATCATCTGATCTCCATCCTCTGCATCTTCCCATCTCCAACTATATTCGGAGTGGTGGGACAATATATTGAGCAGCAGTTAGGGAGAAGTGCCTTGCTCAAGGGGCACTTTGACACTAAGCCAGCCCTTCCAGAAGGCCCGCTCCATCGCCTGCAAAGGCATGTCTTCACAATGGACCCTGATGGGGGTTAGATCTTACCTCGCTGAGCAGGGGCTGATGTAACATTTCCCAATTAGGGGGGGGGGGGGGGGGGGGGGGGGGCAGGATAAAATGGTATGGGGGTGGCTTCATCGTCCGTGTCGCTACGTGCCACGGGCGATGAAGTCGCCCCCATACCATTTACGGTTAAAGGACTTACAGTATACTGTATTTGCATAGGCATCAATAATTGTTGTTGAAGTTGCAACAGACACACAGCATGCATAAAGCTAAAGGTCTGACTCAGAGAGTTTTCTGCGTTCAATGATGAAATGCTGTTGGTTTAGTGATGCCACTTAGTGATGCAGTAGTAGTGTTTCAAATCATTTGAAATATAAACACTTTAATTTTGAAATATCTTGGGTTGTTTTGCTTGCCATCATGTTTGGTTGGATCAGTCAGGGCATTTATGCCACGTCCATTTATGACCATGCCCATATCCATGCACATGCCTAGATCCGCCCAGTCGCACGTGTCGCACGTGTTTACCGTGGCGTTTTGCCAGATCATACAAGTTGAACCCCCTCACGATGTTTTCACCCAACTTAGTATGCACAACGCATCCTAGTTCAGTTATTCCTTCTAGAGACCAAATTAATACACCGAAATTCATATTCAGCCAGCATGCAGTCGCAGCGTAGCTTGTTTTCACGATGACAACATTTAATTATCTCCGCGTTGAGCAGAAAGAACCTGCTCCCACTTGCAAAAAATGTAATATTTGCACGCAACCCACCACTAATACTTTTAGTGAGGAACCTGTCTAAACGGCGATCATACTCATCCATCACCGTGACGCGTGTTCTCTGGTGCATACAAACACCACAGAGCTCTCGCACAACAAGGAGTGTCAAGAAAAGACGGCTAGCACTCCGTGGGGTTTACCGATGAGCGGCGTGTGCAGATGGTTGCTGTGTGTCTTGGCACACGTCTCTGTCATCTACACGTTTTGATGTGCCACAGACGGCTCCTGAGATAATTGCATCCCTGATCGATGTTTTAACATAGTACAGTAACTGTCCATGTGGCTAAATACATTCGAGATTGATTAGCTGTCAAAAGCAGAAGACGGAGAGACAGAGGGACAGTACACACGTTTACATCATCGAGGCAGCCAGACCCTTTGCTGTCTTGCCGTCTCCAAACGTCAGCACCGACCCGCCCCCTCAAAAACATGGTTGGAAGGAAGCTTCCAACTAAGCGACTCGCATTGGAAATGAATTGAGGGGGCAGGGCAGTGTTGACTTTGCAAAGAGTCTTTAGTGAGGCTGCCATGACGTAAAGGTCTGTACGTGCCGAGAGAACCAAGGTGTACATCATGAGACATCAAGCGGAGACATGAACTGCAAGTTTGATTACATGTTGTGTGCACCTGCGCCCCTGATAGCCCTGTAGTCCCTGCTCTAGTAAAATGCTTTCTGTCGTACTCAAAGTTATATACTGTTGTATCTAGAGGGCAGACGGGCCAATGCCTCAGCCCTATTCATTTCAGTGAAAGTTGCTCAGAGCAGGAATGGACTAGGACAAAAAAATTGGCCGCGTCATGCAAATTTGGACGAAAACCGGAACGTTTTCATGCTAAATTGGACCAGACTGGCCCACCACAACCAGCGTGCAGATAGCACGCTGGTTGAACCTACTGCGGTTCTGGCTGGTGGCTTTGCCTGACACAAAACAACATAAACCTGAGCTGATCTGAGATAAATCTGGAGGGCTCCATAACCTATAGCGTAAAAGGAAAATAGTATGTAAAACTAAACTACATGCAAACGTGAGAATGACGAGGGAGTGAGAAGAGCAAGCCTTTGACTTGGATGCACATTCCTATTTTGATGCGGTGTGAGCTCAGCTATGGCCAAAGCATAAATTACGATCTGATGAAGACGCTGTCGAAAAACACAACGCAACTTTCCATCAAAACCATAATTATATTGCACGTATTGTTTTTGTCACCTAGACTCTCCAATGCATGTGTTCTGTTAGCTTGGATTTAAGGGGCAGCTTCAGGGGTTTGTGGAGTATGTACTGTGGCTGCCTCCATGGTCTCTCTGTTTGTTATGTCCTCATCCTGCGACTCCTGCTGTTGGTGCAACGCCTCCACTCTGGCCATGTCCTATTCTTGCTACAAAATCTGCTTTTCTCTTCGCCGCGGGGTTTTCATTATCTGTAAATCCAGATATAGGCCAGATTTTCTACAGGGGTTGTAGTACTTCCGGCCGTCCTTTCGGGCAAGTCCTTCAGCGAGACATGTCTGAAGAGGTCTTGTTAAAAAAAAAAAGTCTTTCTGTCTTTGTGTCTGAATTCTCTCTCCCTCTCTCTCTCTCTCCCCCTCTCTTTATAATACCGGTAACTGCAACTGGCTCTGAGCTACACAGGGTAACGGATATACGGGACATTTAAAACACAAAAAACATTGCATTCTCACATTATATTTCACCAGAATGTCATTGCACACGATATATAGTCACTTTATATTGTCAAAGTGGATTGCACAAACACGTTATACCCCCCCCCCAAAGGACCAGTTCCTCCCCAGAAACCTTTCAGAAAACAACTGCAATAAAATACACATGGTAAAATCCCTCTGTGTTTTTGAATCACTCCTCGAGTTAAACAAATTCTGTGGATTTCATTTTGTGTGGAAGCCTGGTGCTTATCAAGCGCACTGCTGCCTTCCATTTGTTTAAATGGAATGACAATATTCCACATCAAACAGCCAGCTGGCAGGTATATCAAAATGAACAGAGCGATAGAGGGAGAGAGAAGGGACACAGAGAAAAGCAATTTTTTAGCTCTGAAGAAGCTGAAAGTTTCACCGGGCAGCACGCCACTGTTATTGTGGCTGCGGAAAAAAAGGTCCAAAAAGTGAGTAAAGATAGTGAATGAAGCAAATCGCCGCTTTCCATACAATAATTTAACAATCCATTACTTTCACAGTAGGCATGCCCCTGAAGCGGTCAGCCATCTAGAAGAGTGATTCTCAAACAATAAAAGTTTCAAGGGCTCCCAGTTTGATATGCATTATTTTCCCCCCGTTTGATAGTCTTTTTAAACCTCTGGGGCCCCGCTCTACACTGTAAAACTTCAACTCTGAGGGTGTAAACATTCAGGGGAAGTCCCGATACTGTATCGGTATAGGAAAAGTATTCGTATGCTCTTTTTGGTCATATCGGACCGTATCGGTTTTGGTGAAATCTATAGGGATTATAAATTATATCAGGTTCCATCTTACACTGGATTTTTACAGTGCGGCGCACTCACTGATAGAACCCCTGAGGATCACCACTTTTGGTGCGTGCACACACATGCGTGGCTGTTCAGGCTCACTAATAAGCCACCACGGCACTTAAACCGCCAGATTTCTAATGGGCGCGCGGTGAAAAGACTACATGGAGCTCTGGTTCCGTCAGCATATGGCCCAGCAGCCTCTGCGGGCTTAGGGTTACTTGTCCATGTCATTATGACAGGCACATTAAATGCCCCATAGCACAAGAAGTGCCGGCGGGTTTTTCACCCACTAGGTGTTTGAACACTGAGGTGACTTGGTCTCTCTGTGTGCGGCCAAGGCACCGCCTACAGGTTAACGTAGGGCCGTAGAGCTTTAGTTTTCCACAGCAGTGGACAGCACCACACTCTGGAGCAGTGGTTTTCAACCTTTTTAATACGAGGGCCCACTATTTTATTTAGAATTCGAGCCGCGGACCACCATTTGATGACATTTTAGCTCCAGAGACCCCAAAACTAAAGATCTCTTTTGCATCCAAATGACCATTAATCTTCTATGTTCTCTAGTTGTGTAGACTTCTAGGGCTAATTCACATGTTGAATATTTTAACTCTTGAGAGTGTAAACATGAAACCAAATCTCCGCTCACTATATAATCCTGTGAGAGCTGCAGCAGGGGTTCAGGTATTTTAGGAGTTTGATGCCGCCATTGTACAATGGAGTTAAAAGACAGAGCTGCAATCCTTAACATCTCTTAGCAGGTCTCCATGCTCTACTGAAGAAGAGAACGCCTGATGTAGACCATGGACCATAGCTGATCTACAAGCTCAGAAAGCACAAAACATTCTCAGATGGATGAGTGGGGTCAATTACTGAACATGCCGATCTGGGGTTCCTTGATGTGAAAAAATGTGGGATACACTGGTTTAAACAACATTAATTAGCAAGCCTAAAGAAGTTCCATGTGTACACTAGAAACAAGTAGAAAAAAAAAAAAAAACAAGCCCAAAGAACATCAACCAGCAAATATTTGCAAGTGACTTGAAACGAGTCAAATGTTGCTTATAATAAGTAGACATGGCAACACTGCCCGGACGGAAACTAAGCACACACACAAGCAGCCCAAGTGCCTTGGCGGGAAAAAAATGTGGATATTTGTTTGCAACTGTATGTCACATTTACTATGAAAACCTAGACTGGCTAAAGCCAGTCCAAATCAGCTGCACACACACACACACCCATCCCTGATCTCTCCTCTCGACCAACTAACCAACCAACACACACACACACACACACACACACACACACACACACACGCACACACGCACACACGCACACGCACACAAACACACACACATACACACACAGACAGGAAATGCAAGATTTCCTAGTTGTGACCTAGAACTGTGACTGTGACCTCACAAAGAACCCTGCAAGTAAACTCCCATGACGGGTCTGACCCCTGGGATGACGACAGGGACGTGAAATGTCAGCACGAACCATTGTTAACACCGTTAATTCATAAATATAAAAGTCACATTAAGTAATATAAGGCCAGGAGACGAGTGGCCGATAAAACATCATTACAGCGACCATATTGCTGGAATAAATGTCACATATTTCATCCATTATGTCAGAGAGAGAGAGAAAGAGAGAGAGAGAGAGAGAGAGAGAGAGAGAGAGAGAGAGAGAAAGAGAGAGAGAGAGAGAGAGAGAGAGAGAGAGAGAGAGAGAGAGAGAGAGAGAGAGAGAGAGAGAGGCAGAGGGAGAGTGTATGCGAGACAGACAGATGAAAGAAAGAAATCAAGGGTACCACACATGCACACGTGCACACACACACACACACACACACAGTTGCGTTGGGGCGTGGCTACCTTGAGTCCTCCGCACTCGGCAGCAGAGCCTCGGTCCACCCCAGTGATGTAGATGCCCAGGGCGTACTCCATCCCTCCACGGATCATCAGACCCAAAGAACGACCATCATCCAACACCAAGTTGACCTGAGGGAGGGGGGGAACACAGAGAGACATCTGGTTGACAAAAGACAAGAAAGTAACAACGCAAGAGGCTAAAATATATATTTTGTCACCTCAGGCAGAACCCTTGTTATCTGTTTTGGGGTGGGGCATTAAATGACCTGCCTCAAATGAGAGAAGTGGCGGACTGGCCAGGGTGGATCTAGGCATGGGCATGCCCCCCTAAATGCCCAGACTCCCCCATCAAACATGATGGCATGCAAAACAACCCAAATTTCAAATGTATTTCAAATTAAAGTGCTTATAATTAAAATGATTTGAAACACTACTACTGCTACTAACTAACAACAGCTGTGGCACCACTAAACCAACAGCATTTCATCATTGAAAACAGAAAACTCTGAGTCAGACCTTTAGCTTTATGCATGCTGCGTGTCTGTTGCAACTTCAACAACAACTGATGTTATTATTGATGCTTTACTTGACTAATAAAAGTCCTGTAACTGAAAATGGTATGGGTGCGAGTTAGTCCCACCCATACCATTTTCTCCTGCCCCCCCCACCCCATTGGGTTCCGGCAATGAATGTTTTAAAAAAAATCTATGATAGTTTGGAACCAAATGTACCTTTATGCGTCTGTAACTCGAGTAACTGTAGTTTTTTAACCATTATTCTACTATTCAACCTAAAACACTGATTTTCACCAGGATGATGAAATTTTCATAATATTGTTGACTTCTAGTCTGTCAGTGATCATAGACGGTAAGTTTGTTTCCCTACACACACACACGCACGCATGTGCACACGCACACATTTTTTTCTCAAAAGTTAAAAAGTTAAGTTGAGTGTTCTAGGGTTAAATTGGGATCCCCGATATAGAAATGCCAGTCCGCAGGCCTCTAAGTGTCAAAAGTTTGAGAACCACTGTAATATAGCGTCAAGCATGCAAGTAGTGCTTGTGGATATGTCTTTTAAAAGTTCAGGATTACAAATGTTGTTTAAACAGATGTCAGGAAGAGATGGAATAAAACATTCAGATGTCTTGGAGCAGAAGTAAAATACACAAGACAATCACAACGAAGAGGTAGGAAATCCTTTAAGCATGAAACTCTCCCTTAACATTGTGTCCTGACCCTCGATTGGAGTTTCTGACACCAGATTATACAGTAGTTCCAGTAGTTCCCACCAGATTCTAGCTGCAGCAACATTCTAGCTTTTGACGCTAGATTCTACAGTAGTTTCTGACACTAGATTCTAGTTATTGACACTACATTATAGTTTCTGATGCTAGGATCTACTTTTTGACACTAGAATCTAGTTTCTGACGCTAGAATCGAGTTTTTGACACAGATTCTATAGTCTGACACTAGATTCTAGTTTTTCTGAAAAATCTGTGTTCCTGTGTCCAAGGCCAAGCCAAGGACCACCAGAATTATCCAGATTTGGCTGCAGACCCCCATCTGAAAACATGTTGTTCTAGGGATCCCCCAGATGCAAAAAAAATGAGTTAAAAATGTTTGCTTCCAAAATAACATATTCAGAGATTTGCAGTACATTTTCACAATTTTTCAAAAATAGCAGAACAACAAGCTCATGTCGCGCCACTCGGTGGCGCGACATGAGCTTGTTGATCTGCTATTTTTCAACAGATAAAACACCAAAACGCGTTCAGGACACTAAGGGTTAAGTAAATCCACTTGGTTATGTTCCAGCCGTGCTGAACATGCGAGGTTTCCACCCGACAGCGAGGTGGAGACAGTGTCCCAGATGTGCCGTCGAGGTCTTTTGAAGCAGATGTCTTTGCTAGCTTAAATTAATAATTCACATCGTCCCTGCTGGATCCGTCCACCGTCGCGCCGTTCTTTATAAAACAAAATGAGGATATAAAAGTTGATGCGTGTCAGAAGCGATTAGGGCCTTGGTCTCACACCGTCCCCGACGCCATAGGACCTGCTGTTGGTAATGATGATGATGTAGGATGATGCTGCTCAGAGCCATAATGGAGTTCAGGGACTCTATCATCACTAATGTATCATTGACTTTAAGTACTGTAGAAAGCAGTGGTCAGTGGTGGGAAGAGTTTCTACTTAAGATTTTGATCTTGTCATCGTCTAGTCATGCTTTTGTGACTAACCCAGACAGTTTCATTGCTTGGTGTAGTCCGAAAAAAGATGAATGGTATGTGAATTGGTTTAGAAAACTGCCAGCAGGTGCTCTTTCGAGAGGGTTTCAATAATGCAGCAGAAAAGAATATAAAAAAGGTTCAATAGTACCTTTGAAAAAGTCACAAATCTATGTGAAATACAGTGAAATATCCGGTGGCAAACTTTTAACGAATGTCCAAGGCAGCTCTGTGCAGTAGATTTTATTTTATTTTATTTTATTTTTTTAATCGCTTAGAGCAGGGGTTTTCAACAGGCGGTCCGGGGATCACCAGTGGTCCTTGAGAAGGTTCCAGGTGGTCCCCAGGCTAAATGATGGAAAGTTGGTTAACCAGATGTAACTCTTGAGAGTGTAAAAATGAAACCAAATGGAACCTTGCGGGTCCATTTGGTTTCATTTTTACACTCAAGAGTTACAGAGTTGGTATTGCAGCTGAAATTGCACCCTGGGAAAAGATGGAAATTAATGATCTGGTTGTTTAAGCTTCAGTGAGTATCAAGAATATTAAAGAGCAACATTTACATAAAAAATATTTTGTTAATTCATGGTGGAGCCCCTTTAAAACTAAGGAAAGAAATCAAAAATAGCCCATAAAATGTCTCCATGACCCACAAATGGGTCCCGGACCCAGTGTTTGGGAAGCAGTGCATTACAACATTGGACAGGCAGCCACATAAACTGCACCACTCTGGTGCACGGTCCAATAAGCTATTATATACATTAGCCATACAGTATATCACAATCCATTTCTGACTAGAAGACATTCATTTTCTAACATCATTCTAGAGACTCATAGCAATGCAGTTTACACACCACTCAAACTGCCAAACAAACCATTTATATGACCTCACAGGCCCGGCCAGAGCCTGCTGTGATGAATTCACAATTCTCGTATGCAAACCAAAAACCTTTTTTCACTGCCTCATTAAAGGATCATACCTGTGGTCTGGCAGTGGAAAATTGTGGTTTTGTCTTTTTGGGAGGATGCCACTTTAATTCAACAAAAACAACTTGATGGCTTAATGATGTCAATGTCAACACTGCTGTTATCATTGTGCTTGATGCAAATTAATGTAAAGAGCAGTCCACACAGCAAGCAACTAAAAATATGTTTTCAAAAGTCATTCTAATGCAAAAGGGTTGGCAGAGACCACACCACAGCTATAACAAAGACAGATTCTGTAACAATACAGATATAGTTATCAATCATTATTATTTGTTATTTAGCTTGCATGGTGTGGGGCGACGGCCCTTTAATCCCTACCTACTTTGTCAGATGACAAAACAACACGAGGGAGAAGACGGGTAGCTTTGTTATAGACCACCACAAACACAATATCGTGACCGTCATATAATATATAATTAGGAAGAAGTGGAAAACGGCATGATACAATACTTTTTGTTTCGTTTTTCATCTTAGAAATGATTTGATTGTCCCAAAAGTTTGTGTGTGTGATCATGATTCGTCACGACTCCAGTTGGCTTTGTCCGCGGCGTAATCGTCTTTATATAAATTATTTTCGAAAAGTCTATGAGAAAAATGAATGGGGAATCCATTTCTGGAACAGGGGCGGTGACGTCACTGCGCAGGTCTATAGGTGACGTGTACAGCGTCTATAGGCTCACAGCAATGCAAGGTATCAAGCACTGTTGTAAGCTACTCACGGCACCGGAGGCAGCGTCTCCAGACTCCCAAGTATTTAATGGGAAAAAACAAAAACAAAAAACCCTCTCACACTTACACAGGTGTGTAAGTGAACACTCTGCCCTGTGCTGCCAATGCTGGCACCAGTGCCTATATGTTGGCCACATAACGGTATAAAAGTCCCCATCTGCCGATTGGACATTGTGCCACTGGAGTGCTGCGAAGCTACTGTGGGCTGTTGCCAACAGACGAGACGTATTTTGTAATTAAAGCTCCCGTGCTTTATTGAGCACAGACACACACACACCTACACATCAAGTCTATATGCTCGTAGGGGTAGCCTTAGGTCTGCTTTATAGCAAGCAGCGTTTTTTATTATAGGTTATTTGCACCTTCGCGCCACCAAGGGCACAATTAGACCATTTGAAAACACCTGCCATTCAATTAACCAAGGCACTGCTGCTGCCTCAAGTCGCTCTGCCCAAGCACATGCCACGTCACGTCTTAATTGACCGAGTGCACAAAAATGCAAATAAACGGCTTGAGTTTGGGAAACGTGCCAATTTAGATTGATTGGTCAGCCCACTGAGAGGAATAATGGATGAGAAAGGACACATGGCACGACAGAAGCACAGAGGTTACTGCTTTTGATATAGTGTGAGTGACTAACCCATATGCGCACCCTCAAAGTATATGAAGATGTTGGGAACACGAACGGAGCAACTTTCTGTGCTCACTTTTTTTAGACAGACGTGGTTCGTTTGATCCTCTAACGCATAGGTTTTCAACCTTTTTCTAGGGCCACACAGATCCCCAAACTAAAGATTTATTTTGCTTTTATCCACAATTCGAGGCTGGATTTTGGAAACAAAACAGTCAAACATACAGATCAAAATGACCATTAATGTTCTACATTCTCTAGTTGTGTAGACTTGGGCTAATACACATGAAGAATATTTTAACTCTTCAAAGCGTAAACATGAAACCAAATGGATGGTTTCATGATTATGCTCTCAAAGAGTTAACCAACTGTCCATCATTTAGCTGGAGACCACCTGGAACCCTCTAAAGGACCACTGGTGCTCCCCGGACCACTGGTTGAAAACCACTGCTCTAATGCTGTGCCTGACAAACCTGTAATTTAGGAGCCGAATTTAGGAGCCAAATTGTATGTTATTATGGCCTGGACTGTGGCTCCTGGCCACCTTCACTGCATGTCACCTTTCATCTCTCTCCCCATCCCCATGTCTGTGTCCTATGCCGTTTCAGCCATCCAAGTATTTGGTACCCAGAGGATGACACCCGTTTATTGACACCCGTGTGTCAATAAACGCTCTGAGCGAGCGAACAAAAATGGACATACGGTAATATCAAAAGCTCATAAAGCTCTTCATTGTCTGTGGTGTCTCGTGTCTGCGTGGAGTGCAGCCCCGAAGCTATAGATACGTCACGCCACCATCCGGCTACTTTATGGAACTGTGTCCATGCAGGCTGCAGAACCTATAGCCTGCGGAGACCGCATTAACTCTCTCAGTGCCAGCCCTTTTTCATATTTTTGGAGCTCGCCAGTGCCAGCGATTTTCATCTAAAAGTCATATTTCATATTTCGGTCCATGTTTCCCGACGGACAAGTTAGTGGACGGACACACACTTTTGGTTCCGGGTTAGGCCGTCCCTTGTTATGCTCTAGCAATGGTCGCCGCGGTCGCTGCTAGCTGCTGTTAGCATGGGGATCGTATTGAACCGGCGCCGGTAAGTAACGTCACGTACAGTAGCGTTAACGTCAGCGGCATCAGTTGTTACTGTAAATCATAATGATAACGGGTGACGTAGATTCATTTCAACGGCATGAAAACTGTTAAGATGCAAATAAATGGATTCAATTTGGGGGTGAAAGTGGAAAGACAGGATTGAGTCCATTTTGTGCTCTCAAGTTGTGCTTTCAGTGGTCAATACATTGAAAGGAAATTGCACGAGGAAGAAGAGATAGATGTTGCTTCCTTTTATAGAGCAGGGGTTTTCAACCGGTGGTCCGGGGACCACCAGTGGTCCTTGAGAGAGGTCCAGGTGGTCCCCTATTAGCCCAAGACTGCACAACTAGAGAATGTAGAAGATTGGTCTCAAACTGCCGGCCCGCGGGCCATTTCCGGCCCCGAGATGATATTTTGTGGCCCCCACCTTAATATGAACGTTTTAATATTAATGCGGCCCGCGACGGCCGCGAGTTCCCCCGTCAAATTCCGACCAGGCAGCCCAAAGCATTTGCGGGAGAACAGTCTGTTACTATTGACTGCTCATTACTGAGATCCTGTTTAAAGCCCGCCTACTGGCTTTGCTATTTGCACAGAATAGCAAAGAGGAACCGGATCTGCACCCTGAAACACGCCCCTCCCCCCGTGCAGTTTAGTTCATTCTGTCGCTGAACTGTCAATCTGAGGAAATGCAATGACGCCATTGGCTGCAGTACGGGCGAGATCCTGTCATGGCGTCTCTCTATCCACCGCTCCGTGTTTACAAACACACGTAGGGAAAAGAAAACTTTGCCTTTTTACCAAGGACTGCGTTCGGTTTGGTAAATAATGACAGCGTAGCAGTTTTCTAAAGCCCGATACGGGCGGATGCATGGCTTATAAAGCAGCACGCTGAGCTAAGGTGAGTAGCCTAAAACGAGCTGTTGTGTCCCCCTTGCCCGTAGTGAACGGTGTTGTCGTTGCTCCAGGGCAGGCTTACATCTGCGCTGGATAGAATCATAGCCATCTAGTAGAAAAGTTGCCACATTGTGGGTCAGAAACCGAAAGTGCTGAATTATTTTCAAAGCCCCATTGCGCGACCACTGCAGACAGCATTGCCAGCAAAGATGAGACGTCGCGCAACTGGGATATAGTTTTCAAAGAGGCTAACGCAAATAAATAAAAGCCTATTTAGGCACGTGTAAAACATGACAACTATTGGGAAACCAATGCTGCTAGTTGGGCTTCTGATGGTCTACTCTAGTGTCATGTTTGCAAGACTAGTTTTTGAGTGACACTGACAAACTATATTTTTGATTTTATTTATTTTATGGCGCTGCTTTGTAGTGGCTGTATAAGTTCAAAAAAGCTGTAGTTGGCTTTGTTAGGAATATAAATTGATAGCTAAAGTAAAGATTTTGTTACTGCTTCCTTATTGGTTGTAATTCATGCCATCACAATCAAATCAGAGCCACTTTGTTGATGGGTTGGCTGGTCCGGTTATTTTGTATTGTTTGTAGGTTCTATTGTCCAGTAAATAGTTCATTTAATATTGTTCAGTTATAGTTATTATCATAATCCTATTATGTGCTACTGAATGAAACAGATAGCACAGTGGTATATCAAAGGAAGGAAGGAATAGAAATAGAAAGGAATAGAAATATTATTATAGAAATGTTATTTTTGTTTTTTGTGCGACACAACACCACCTATGCACACACTCTTTATCCCACATTGGTGAGTCTGAATCTACTTAAATTTAAGTGAAATGAAGGCGAAAATGGCGAAAAAATAGGCTTGAAATGGCAAAAAAACGTTTGTCCATGTGACGCGCTGTGGCTGCGGCCCGGCCTCAACCAGGCTCTGCTTCTAGTGGCCCCAAGGCAAATTGAGTTTGAGACCCCTGATGTAGAAGATTAGAGTCATTTTGATCTGTATGTTTGCCTGTTTTGTTTCTGAAATCCAGCCTGGAATTCAACCTGGAAGTGTGGACAAAAGCAAAAGTAATCTTTAGTTTTGGGGTCTGTGGGGCTAAAATGTCATGAAGTGGTGGTCCGTGGCTCAAATTCTGAATAAATAGTGGGCCCTAGTATGAAAAAGGTTGAAAACCACTGTTAGAGAGATATATCTAAAAAAAAAAAAAAAATGTAGCCCTAGGCAAGATTTTCCCTAGAACCCTCCTTACCAAATGGACCCGTAAGGGTCCATTTGGTAAGTGGTCCATTTGGTAAGTGGGGGCTCCAGGGAAAATGTTCTGTAAAATGGCACCCCCCAAGGGATAAAATGATTAACTATTTTTAAACTAAAGAACATATATGTGTTTTAAATGTTCAATTCTAGTTATAGAGGACAAGTATAATGTATCTATCCATATTAGTCTTATTAGCCTGGTATCCTTTTAAAGCATATCTGGTGGTCGCCCCCCGTCCCCTCATGGTTGCCCCCCTCCCCTCATGGTCGCCCCCCTCCCCTCATGGCGCCCTAGGCAACTGCCTCGTCTGCCCAGTGGCAGAAACGCCCCTGCATGTATTGATCTGAAAACTGTCGCTGGACAATATTCTCCCGGAGAAAAGGATTGATTTCTTTACGAAAAAAAGAGCTTATAGGCTGAGATTGTAATTGACAGACAGCAGTGGACAGAGACACAGCGATATGAGGCCCGCGGGCGGCCGATATTCATCTCCAGAGTGACACGCCATCACACGGGAACTAGGCTCCGAATGGAGATAAGACCCCTGTAATCTTGATCCCTATAACACTGTAATGTGCCATGAAGCTCTCAGCGGGGGGTGGCCTCGCTCACGGAAGCTCAATTATACGCACACGCCTCCAGCAGCGCTAGTGCTGCTGCGGAAGTCACGCGCAGGAAACGCATGTTAATTTAGGTGTCGAGTAACCGTGCTGCGCGTATGCTTTTGCATATATTTGATGTGTAGCCTAATCATGGTTGTAATTAGTTTAACTTAATTTCCACGGAAGGTTGTGTAAGTGTGTGTGCGTGTGTGTGTGTGTGTGTGTGTGTGTGTGTGTGTGTGTGTGTGTGTGTGTGTGTGTGTGTGTGTGTGAGAGAGAGATCACCGAAACACTGTCACATATCTTGAATGGCTGCTATGCTTACATACAAAGGGATGTACCATACATAGCACGCCATGACAGAATAGTTGAACTTATATCAAAGGACATACCAAATCACCATGCATCTTCTGTGAGAATACACACATTCCATCCATGTTCCAACTCTGTGATAACCCAGACATGTTTACATCTTTGACAGCTAAAACGCCAGATGATGTTGTGGTTGATGAAGAGTCCAAGGAAGTGTCTGTCTTAGAGATAGCCTGCACCTTTGACCACAGCCTAGAGGAAGCTTTTATGACCAAGGTCATTAATTATCAACCCCTTCTAAATACCATCTCAGAGCTGGGCTATAGGTGTAGACTATTTGTGTTTATATTCGGCAGCCTAGGACATACGCACAGACTGGTTGTTAGAGGGTTCCAACAACTTGGGATGCCCAAAAAAAGAGGCAAAAAGGCTGGCAAAGTACTGCAGCGTCTCTGCTATAATTGGCAGCCGTCAAATATGGCGGAGACGCTGCTACCTGTACCCATAGACTGTACTGTGCAAGATGCTTGTGTATCACAAGAGCTCATGCCATGATTTTGCAGATGTAACTCAAATGCACCTATAATATTTGTGTCCCTGTATGTTTTTCCTTTGTTTGGACATAAATAAATGGTTAAAGTGTGTATGTGTGTGCGTGTGTGTTGTCAAGTAACTAAAATAATGCATTACTTTCAGCATTATTACTTCTCTCCAGTAACATAATATTAGGCCACACAATCCCGCCCTACCTTCTTCTCGTCGCCTTCCTGCAGCAGCTGCATGTTGCTGCGCCGCTGGCTGTCCGTCCGGCGGAGCGTGGCGCTGCGGTGCTCGGGGATGTCCGGCGGCGGGGACACGCTCCGGCCCTGCGGGTCCACCCAGGTGTACACGTGGTTGGTGACGTAGCCGCCGGGGATGCGGCCCACGGAGCGCACCGAGAGGTTGAGCTTTTTACTGCCCTTCAGCACCTGGAGGGAGGAGAACATGCAGAGCTCATTAATTCCACGCATGGTCTTGAACGCGGCTTCGAGTCAATGTGTGAAGGAACGTGCACACGTACATGTGTCAGAACATCAAAGGCATACAGACATACGATCTACAGTATAATCCAATCTTTTTTTTTTAAACCTCTTCGTTTGACCAGAGTCAACAAACACACACACTGAAATCTCGCCCCTGGAATCAGCTTCCAGTGACTGGCTGACAATGTATGCAAGAACTAAAAGAACTAAAGAAATCTGTGAAAATGACAGTATAGGCATATGTGGTGCAAAGTCTGCAAACATCTCCTAGCTGTACATGCTTCGTTTTAGCCTAGTAGACATAGGGGCCTGTCTTGCACTAGAATTACCCCCTTATCCCCAAACTATTATGTGCCATTTGTGGCTGACTAAAACACACATTTTAAAATACTTAAACCGAACTTAAGCCGATGGAAGGGGTAAGAGGTGGCACAAGATACAGCCTAGAAAGTAGTAGAAAGTACTAATATCTGTTTATATATTTGTTTCAGTTTAAGCTTACAGCATACACACAGCATGACAAAGAACATATTATGTGTGTTTTAAATGTTCAATTCTAGTTATAGAGGTTAAGTATAATGTATTTATCCATATGAGGCTTATTAGCCTGGGATCCTTTTAAAGCATGTCTGGTGGTCGCCTTGGCCCCCCATGGCACCCCAGGCAACTGCCTAGTGTGCCTAATGGCAAAAACGCTCCTGCTGCATGATATGGCAGCATGTGCCGCAGTGCATGATAGGGCTATTTTTGATTGGACAGACACGCAGACAGAAAGACAGTCCATTGATCTAGATAGGTTGGCATACAGCCACTCTGTAAAACAAGCCAAGTCAGCATGCTGTATGAGATATACCGCCATTATCGCCCCATGCATTGTGCAGGCCATGGTCAAACGTCGAAAACATGCCAGTGGGCCGGCGTGGTCTTTTAAAATAGTTGGATCATTAGCTGGACCGAGCCTCCGGCACACTCCATATATGTACATACTTTGTCAACCCGCCTTGGCATCTCCACATGATTAGAACCAACCGCAATTCACACATAAAACTTTAATCATTACAGCTGCAACATGGCAGGAAGGAGGAAGGACAACACGGACATGTCTGTGCACCAAAAAAAGTCTTCCTAACTATCACCACTATCTTTAGCTACCCATAAATTTGTGCACTGCGCAAGCGATGATAATAATGATGACTGCCGTTGAATTGCCTGTTAAAATGCAAATTAGCATAGGCTGGATCAACCATTATTTTGTTTTTGCCTCAGAGCTTTTGGATTATAGAGGACACGTGCCACGTGTGGCAACAGAATGTGTTTCTTTTCACAATGCTCATTCTTAATTCTTCGTGCAGAGGTTTAACTCCAATTTAGATGCTCACAGATTGTCATGTCTCTCGAGTGCACAGGCTGCAGGTCCTCGACTATCTTGTGTCCTACTGATACCCAGGGGCGGATCTAGGCATGGGCATGTGGGGGCAATGCCCTCCTAAATCCCCAGTCTGCCACACCAAACATGATGGCATGCAAAACAACCCAAGATATCTCAAATTAAAGTACTTCTATTTCAAATGATTTGAAACACTACTACTGCTACTAACTAAACTACATGTGTGGCACCACTAAACCAACAGCATTTCATCATTGAAAACAGAAAACTCTCTGAGTCAGACCTTTAGCTTTATGCATGCTGTGTGTCTGTCGTAATTCAGCAACAACTGATGTTATTAATGATGCCTTACTTGCCTAATAAAAGTCCTGTAATTGAAAATGGTACGGGTGCGGCTTCATCGCCCGTGTCGCTTCGCGCCACGGGCGATGAAGCCGCACCCGTACCATTTTCTCCTGCCCTCCCAATTGGGAAATGTTACATCCGCCCCTGCTGATACCATAGATAGAGGACATCGGCCTCTGTCAATCCTCACGTATCGTTCGAGTCCCCTGAGTCAAAGTGTCCTTGAGCAAGACACTGAACCTCGAATTTCGCCCGCTTGAGCAGATTGATGCCTTGCACGGATTCCAAAGAAGTCGGCGTAATGGACACACAGTGCAGAGAGAATGGGTGAATGTGAAGTACACTGTGAAACGCCTTGGGAGGGAAAAGCAATATCATAAATGGAGTACATTTACCATAAACAAGCTGTGACAGCACTTGTAGAGCTCTGGATGAATGTAGATAGAAGCCGTTTAAAGAAAGGCCCCATAATACAACACAAAATGAAAGAATGAGACGGAGGGTAAATGAGGTAAAGAGAGAGGCGTGCAGGCAGTCAAAGAATCAAACACCTTTTATACATTCATAAAATCTAGAACAGCTTAAACAGACAAACAGAAAAAAACTACTAATATGGCAGGGGCGGATCTAGGCATGGGCATGGGGGGGCAATGCCCCTCTAAATGCCCAGTCTGCCCCACCAAACATGATGGCATGCAAAACAACCCAAGATATTTATATTTAAAATTATTTGAAACACTACTACTGCTACAACTTGTGTCACCACTAAACCATCAGCATTTCATCATTGAAAACAGAAAACTCTGAGTCAGACCTTTATCTTTATGCATGCTGCCTGTCTGTTGCAACTTCAACAACAACTAATGTTGCCATTTTTTCTCCTGCCTCCCCCAATTGGGAAATGTTACATCTGCCCCTGTAATACGGCCTTGCCACTGACAACCAACTAGTTGTCATTTACATCCATCTATGTCCCAGACTGAATGAAAAGGATTTTAATTAGAGAAAAAAATCAGGAAAAGTGCTGTACAGGAACTTAAATTGGTGTCAGTCCAACCACAAATCTGTCACAAGGGTAAGGGGTTGGAAATAAACCAAAGGGACCCTTGCGGGTCCATTGCAATCTCAAGAGTTAAAATATTCATCATCTGAATTTGCCCAAGTCTACACACCTAGGGAATGCAGAAGATTAATGGTCAATTTGATCTGTGTGTTTGACCGTTTTGTTTCACAAATCCAACCTGGTATTGTGGACAAAAGCAAAAGAAATCTTTAGTTTGGGGGGTTTGTGGGACTAAAATGTCATCAAATGGTGGTCCGTGGCTCAAATTCTGAATAAATATTGGGCCCTGGTATGGAAAAAGATTGAAAACCACTGTTCTATTGGTAGTGTTGCAAACAAAAAAAATTGTATTGTGACCTCCCACATTTTAATGAACATGTTTGCGAGGTGACAGACATTAAAATTTGACCTTACCTAATGCTAATTATGTCCTAGTGCACTTGTTAGAGTATGCCCTCAGCGCATTCCAGAGATACTCAAAACCCCTGTCTGGCGGCAGAGGCAAACAAAGCACCGCGCTACTTCTCACTCTATTTTTTAATTAACGTTTAGCGATGGAGCCTAATTTTGAATCATTATCATCAACAACAACAGTTAAAATCTCAGATTTTACATTTTTTGGATGTAACGTCATTGTGTTTTCCTATAAAATATTTTCACACGGAAACTATACGGACGGCTCTCTGCTTTATGGGGTGATGTAATTTGTGCAGGTTGGCGCCTCTCCCTCCCCCCACTTCTCTCTCTCTCTCAGCCACTTTGCCAGCCGAGTCACCATGCCTGATTTATGGTTCCCAACAGGCTCTCTCATGGTGTGTGCCGGGCCGAGAAATTTGACCGCGCATTTAGGGGAAATGGAAGGAGGAGGAGGCAGGGCAGAGTGGTGTGCAATGTTCGGACGAAAACGAGGGAAGCGAGAGAAGCCAAGAGGTAGGGGGCATAGAGCGTGCTAGGACACGGGAGAGGACAACAGGCAGGAGGGCAGGGACTAATGCGTCACCTTCACCCCACTTTATGCTGTTACAGTTGCACTTTACTGCTCTAGTCTGTCGCACTACGTCACTTACTGTTTCTTGTATTGTTTGTTTTTTGTACTTTTTTTGCACTGTCTATTGTCTTATTGCACTGGGGAACAATGGAAACGTTATTCATCCTGTATTATATAAGTCCTGAACATACACTGGAATGTGACAAATAAAGAAAAAAAACTTGTCATTTAAAAGGCTGTACGGTGGGCTGCTGCTAAAAAAAAATGGGCAATCTTACGTCCCTACACCACACTTCACAATGCGAAGCGTTGCGACACTTTCACAATTAGTTGTGCTTACGAATCGGAAAGCTTGCGATTCACGAATATTTCCGGCGCTGAGCAATGTCATATGACAAACTATGAATCAGGCTTAACCCCATGCCTACTAATGAATCAATGAATGAAATTAATATATTTTTGTGGGTTGGCATGACATGGTTTGAATGAATGCTCCAATCGAAGCCAGCTTTCTGGGCCACGTGACCGGTCAACATCACAACAAAGGACTGGTCCGCTCAACAACGGAACTCCTACTAGCCCGGGAAGAACGTAGCCTACGCAACTGCAGATAAATAAAACCACCCTTGTAGTGTACGATTTCTGTAAATTAATAGTTATTTATGAATGCATTAAGCCATGTAATAAGCGGGATAACACCCTTCGCCGGGTGAGTCGTTTCCCCAATAGCTGACCTTGGCTGCACCTCGGGCAGTTATTAGGAAACCGCTTCGTCCGGTGTTATCCCTTACATAGGCCACGATAGAGTCTAACGGAGGACCTATGTGGAAATATAGACGCTATTTAAATGGGAATAATTTGCTAAAAAAAAAAAAAAATGAAAATCACTGGCCAGGAATGGTTATACACAAATATACAAATACATCATTGGGAGATCACCGCCGTCAGCCTATACAGTAGATTCATTAAATCTACTGTATAGGCTGACGGCGGTGAGGGATTCAACTGCTTTTCCCTTGTGTGCCGCCGCAGGGCTTAAAGCCGCCTGCTCCTGTGTAGGGGGAAAAGTGCTGATTGTGACACCGCGCTGATGAAGCGAGGCCTAGTGTTCGCAGAGGCGGAACAAACAGTACTGGGGAGAAAAAAAAATAATAATAATAATGGGAAATATAACAGAGTATAATGGGAAATTGCCAAATGGCAGGTAAACTGCTTTAGGAATGAGGGCCCTCACAGAAAACAATGTGCTCTCGTGAGAACCCTGGGGATGATCTATTGTGCGCCTAACGCCGGGCTCTACAGTATAAGCCGTCCGACTTCATTTAGGGAGCCTGCGCTCCGCGTAGGTGTAACACGCCAGCTATTGTGTTAGTGAAGTGGAAGATTAAGCATCCGCCCGCCACCACGGCGGTGCAGCTCTCTAACTAATAGCGCCACGGGAAACATCATGCACACAAAACATGTGGCGCAGTGTGGCTTGAGGCATTAAAACTAACGTTTACATCATGGGGTGGGCAATTATTTATTATTATTCCCAAGGGGCCAAATGAGATACATAAAATATTGTGGAGGGCCAAGACAAAGGCTGACTAAAATCTGCGTAATATTAATTTAATTTCAAGATAAAAGTAAGGGTAAGACCAACCATTTTGACACCAGGGACCTCTATTTATTCAGTATTTGAGCCACAGAGGACCACTGTTTGATGACATTTTAGCCCCACAGACCCCAAAACTAAAGATTTCTTTTTGCTTTTGTCCACAATTCCAAGCTGGATTTCACAAACAAAACAGGCAAACATAGATCAAAATGGCTCTCTGGCTCATTCAGATGAATATTTTAACTCTTGAGAGTGTAAACATGAAACCAAATGGACCCGCAAGGGTCCATTTGGTTTCATTTTTTACACTCTCGAGTTACATCTGGTAAACCAACTTTCCATATTTAACTGGAACTCTCTCAAGGACAACTGGTGGTCCCCGGACCACTGGTTGAAAACCACGGTGGTACCCTTTCACGGGCCGGTCAGAGTCAGCCAAAGGGTCGCATTTGTCCCCCATAATGCCCAGGTATGGTTTACATCCTTCTCGCCCAGGATTCAAATTTCCACCAGCGAACTACGATGGAAAAACCTGCATGGTCATGGGAGATATTACGCTATTAGTTTTAGGTAGTACTAATAGCACCTGTCAATAGGGCCGGTTTTAGGCCTAAGCAATAGAAGTAGGTGCTTGGAGCCATAACGACTAAGCCATTTGGTTTCATTTTACGCTCTCAAGAGTTAAATTGTATTTAAACGTCTGAATTACTTAATCTTCAAGAATCTACACAATTAGAAAATGTAGAAAAAATGTCATTTTGGCGAACGTTTTGCCAGTCATCTCCTTGAGGACAAAAACTCTCTAACCGCTTTTGGGTCCGAGAGATTAAACTCAACATTAAAGGTGGTCCAAAGGTGGCTAAAATGCAGAATAAATGGTGGGTCCTGGTATGAAAAAGGTTGAAAACCACTCATAATAACAAACGGCCAGGTACGCTTCCGAACGTAAATTGCAGCATGGGGTGGACTATAGATTAGCTATATCTTATGTACACGTTAATTCTAGGTAGGCAGCGGAAAACGCAAGTACGCTTAACTGCTCCCGATGAGCAGCCAGGCGTGGCTGCCTTCGCCGTCTGATGTGAATCAGGGGCGGATCTAGGCATGGGCATGGGGGGGCAATGCCCCCCTAAATACCCAGTCTGCCCCCCCAAACACGATGCCATGCAAAACAACCCAACATATTTCAAATTAAAGTGCTTGTATTTAAAATGATTTGAAACACTTTTGGCACCACTAACCCATGCATTTCATCATTGAAAACAGAAAACTCTCTGAGTCAGACCTTTAGCTTTATGCATGCTGCGTGTCTGTTGCAACTTCAACAACAACTGATGTTATTATTGATGCTTTACTTGACTAATAAAAGTCCTGTAACCGGAAATGGTATGGGTGCGGCTTCATTGCCCGTGACGCAAAGCTGTCGCTTTGCGTAACGGGCGATGAAGCCGCACCCATACCATTTTCTCTTGCCCCTCCAACATGTTCTCTTGCCCCCCCAAATGGGACATGTTACATCCGCCCCTGATGTGAATGCGTCTGCCTGTGAAAGTGTGAATGGGTGAATGTGAAATAAATTGCAAAGTGCTTCAGAGGGGTCAGACAGAAAAGGCGCTGCATAAATGCAGGCCGTTTACCATTTACCAGAGCGCCTCGCCCACAGTAGAGGCTGCGAGGAAGCTTTTAATGTTGGCCAACATCACCTCTCTCATTTACCGCAGAGGAAATATAAATAAAAATCACTATAATGAGGAGGGAGCCGGCGGCTTTGACGACGAGGTACCGTAATTTCCGGACTATAAGCCGCACCTGAATATAAGCCGCACCAGCTAAATTCGGGGCAGGTTTTCAACCTTTTTGATCCCAGGGCCCACTATTTATTCAGCATTTGAACTACAGACCACCATTTGACAACAGTTTCACCCCACAGAATCCCAAAACTCAAGATTTCTTTTGGTTTTGTCCACAATTCCAGGATGGATTTTCGCAAACAAAACAGGCAAAACATATAGAGATCAAAATGACCATGACTTATTAATTAAGTGGTGCTAATTTAGATGGTGAATATCATAACTCTTGAGAGTGTAAAAATGAAACCAAATGGACCCTTGCGGGTCCATTTGGTTTCATTTTTACGCTCTCGAAGAGTTACATCTTTGTTAACCAACTTTCTATCATTTAGTCTGGAGGGCCCACCTGGAACCCTCTCAGGGACCACTGGTGGTCCCCGGGCCACCTGTTGAAAACAAAAAAAAAAAAAAACTGTAAAAATCCATAGATTGGCCTCACCGTTGTATAAGCCACAGCGTCAAAAGCAGGTGAAAAAAGTAGCGGCTTATAGTCCTGAAATTACGGTAATAATTGCGACCATAGGAAAACCTGAGATGTCTGTGTCACAGCAGCACACCTCCATTCACGCATTGTGACACTATGATCATTCCCAACCCATCCTTCCTCTTCCATGTCTCCCTTTTGACTGCATTTAAACTCTATAGACGGACTTGCCCCAAAGTCACTATCGTGTCACCTCGCCACAGCTAGTGCTTTCCAAGCTTGGATCTCCATAGATCAGGGGTTTTCAACCTTTTTGATACCAGTGCCCACTATTTTTTTCAGCATTTGAGTCACGGACCACCAGTTGAGGACGTTTTAGCCCCACAGACCCCAAAACTCAAGATTTATTTTGCTTTTGTCCACAATTCCAGGCTGGATTTGGGAAACAAAATAGCCAAACATACACATCAAAATGACCACTAATCTTCTACATTCTCTAGTTGTGCAGACTTGGGCTAATTCACATGATGAAAAAATTAACTATTGAGAGTGTAAACATGAAACCAAATAGATCACCTGTTGAAACCCCTGCCATAAATGGACACCCACCCACCACCCACCCACCCACACCCACCCCACCCCACACACACACCCCCACACACACACCCCACACCCCACACACACACACACACACACACACACACACACACACACACACACACCATTGTCCAGGTAGATTCAATACAGAGTCAATATGCCGGTCTTCTGAGCATAAAACAGGCAAACATTCTGCGAAAATAGTTCAGCATTCTGCAAAAATAACCGATTAAAGTTAGGAAGGGATTTGAGGGGGAAAAGAATGTGGCCAAACATCGTCACTCAAGTCTTACATCAAACAGCTCTGGCTAGGGTTCTGCAGGCTTTCCACAAATATGTCACGTAGCACCCAGAGTCTATGATCTTTTACTTTGATTAAAAATAACCGGTCCACAGCCAATCTACGGACTTTAAAGATTGTTTGGTGGGGCAATAGAGGCATAAAAAGACAACAAAGACATTTAAAAAGCATAATAAAGTAGCCCAATAAACAAAAAAAATGGCATGAGCTGAATTATTTCATAAAAGGCAGTGGAGAAGTCTTTATCTAGATCTAAAAGTAGTCAATGAAGGCGGATTTCTCAGATCCCTGGAAGTTTCTCAAACGTCTCTTCTTAAAAGTAAAAGTTAATCCCAATTCATATTCTCTTGCATGACGCAGTTGTGCGGCAGAGCATAAATTAGTGTTTTGTAGAATGGTCACAGCTAGAAGACCTGGGACTTCAAAGACCAAACCCAAACCCAACTTGAATTAAAGATGACAAGATGAGGCTTTATTTTGCCAGTCTCTCTCATACAGCGTAACGTTGCTTGGACTTGCAATTCTAGAACATCAGAGTTTGGCCTTCTTAGTTCTCAAGACTTAGACCTGGACATACTGTATCCCAGTGGTGCCCACACTTTTTTTGTTACTTGAGAGCTACTTTCAAAATGACCAGATCAACAAGATCTACACGTAAAAAAAAATGCATTTCAAGGCCCCAAGAAAGTGTGACTGTGAAATAGTAGTGATGGTGGTACTTACTGATAGTGTAGACACGCTATTAAAACAAGTATAGCATATTGAGAAAGGTTGTTTACAACGCATAATTGTATCCATAAAAGTAAGTGACAAGACAAAAAACATAGGTCTGCTTTTGCCCCAAATATATTATAGGTGTGTGAAGTGCACTACACCCCTGGTTGGGACATACAGTAACGTTGGAAGAGAATCCTCCACTGGCCAGAAGGATTGATGAGTAATTGACCAGACCGCCAACACAGACTTAATGGAGCAGAGTCATCAATCACAGGGATTAGCCAAAGGAAAACATCCCCGGCTGAGCTCCGGCCCTGTGTGCCATCACCACTTATCTACCCATTCCACCATCCATCTTTTACCCTCCCTCTTTAATTAGTGTAAATACCCCTAAGCCTCGCAGCAGAGAAAAACACAAACAAAAACTAAAAATCCTTCATTGTTATTAGGGCCGTAAAAAAGGACATGTTGGGGTTGCTTTTTGTGGCAGGGACCTCCAGAAGCAAGGATTTGAGTTAAAATGTTCACTTGTAACACACACAGACATTAAATAACTTCTATGAAATCATTAGGATATACAGTATAGCTATAGACTGGCAGGCAGGCAGACAGACAGGCAGAGATGAACAGACACACACACAAAGAAAAGGTTAAAAAAAAAAACTGTACCGTTGTTGTTGTGCTCTGACACTGTACCATATACACACGCAAGTATGCACATAGACACATCCATTATTCATTCATACTATACTCACAATCTACTGTACCACGGGAGAAATTTACAGTTACGCGTGAATTCCCTGTAGCCCCTCCCCTCCCTTTATGGCTCCATATGGCACATCATCTCTTCCATTCAACATTTACCAGCCTGCCTAAAAGCAGGTGCTATAACCCTCCCCCTGGGGCAACAATGTAACTCTATAGGCATATTTCACTTGATTTAAATATCGTTTTCTTTCCTTCTTTTTTGGCTAATGCTCCCTACTGAGTGTGGTGACCTGTAAAGGGCTATACAGTAAGTAGTTCCTTCCTGTCTAGTTGCAGTTTGGGCTTTGGGAGAAAAGCCATTCGTCCACTCAGGATGAGATTAAGAGAGGCCTTCCTCCAATCAGGATCTAATGCGGATGGGCCTTGGTGTATGTGCTGTTGGGAGTGTTGAACGTCCACCCACTGTAGAGTGTGTGCCTGTGGACATCTTGTTATGGTGGGGACTGGAGTCTGAAACAATATGTAAATAAATAATAGGACAAAAACCTACAGTATGTAAGGTGGAGGTTTTAACTCATTGATTCATTTAGTCATCTCTGCTTCAACATTAATGCATAATATGTATATTTTATATTATGTATGGTGGCACGTACTGTGTCAGTGAATCACTGCGAAGTTGAACGTATATAATCCTTATAAATTCATCGCTGTACATTCTCAAGAATTATATCCAACCCGAATTCAGACCCTGGCTGGGCAAAATGTGCGGTGCGGCTGTGATTCTGTCCACCATGCAGTCCTTTCAGTTACCCCTCCCTTTCTCATGAATCAACCTGGCGCCCCACATCTCTGCTCTTTCCCCCCTAGCTTATATCTCCCGTATCGAACGCCATATCTCTCTGCATCAGTAATTTACGAGGCCTTCTCCCAGGCATCAACACCCGGCATCTTTCACTGATATTTACTCAGTAAGAGAGAGAGACAGAGAAAGAGAGAGAGAGAGAGAGATGGTCACCCCTTGCCATTTTCTTAGATGATGATCATCTGATATGGCATATCTGCATCAACTATAATTTACCGCTATGCACATAAGTCCTACTTATGGCCCATTCATCACCATGAAAGGGGTCACTCTGTTAGCCCACGTTATTATAAACTGAGCAGATTTGCCGTGTCACTGTGATAGCGCATAGAGAATAAAGGTGTTGGAAAATCAATCCACACTCTCGCATTCTTGCAGGTGGAACAGTGTTGGCTCCATCTCACCATGTTCTTTGCACAAACGTGGTGATTAATCGTGATTATCCAACCTTTCCAACACGGACAACGAAGATGAAGGTGAGGCCACTAATTTCTTCTTGCCCGGAATGAGATTCATCTTTTGGCCTAGAACTCTAGAACTACTGCAGCTCTACAATCAATTTCTCTCCCATGGAATGGCTTTTTGTCCACAATACCAGGCTGGATTTGGGAAATTCACATGATATTTTAACTCTTGAGAGTGTAAAATGAAACCAAATGGACCCGCAAGGGTCCATTTGGTTTCATTTTTATGCTCTCAAGAGTTACATCTGGTTAACCAACTTTCCATCATTTAGCTGGGGACCACCTGGACCTCTTTAAACCCCTGGTGGTCACCGGACCACTCATGAAAGCCACTGATATTACCTTTCATTGGGTGGGCAGGATGCACATTTGGGTGGCCGTATTTGTACTTTTATGGTTTAATTCAGCATCCTGACAACTTTTGGCTTTTGGATGTTTGTGCTTTTTCACTATTGTATTATAGATCAGTGGTTCCTTTTTGATACCAGGGCCCGCTATTTATTTGGCATTTGAGGCTGGATTTGGGGGAACAAAACAGGCAAAATGACCATTAATCTTCTACATTCTCTAGTTGTGTAGACTTGGGGCCAATTCAGATGAGTATTTTAACTCTTGAAAGCGTAAACATGAAACCAAATGGACCCGCAAGGGTCCATTTGGTTTCATGTGTACGCTCTCAAGAGTGTACACCCGGTTATCCAACTGTCCATCCTTTTGCCTGGGGACCACCTGGAACCCTCTCAAGGACCACTGGTTGAAAACCACTGTTATATGAGCCTGTCGGATACCTGTGTTCCGAGGAGCGTGATTTTCTAGTTTGCATACGCATGTATTCGTCGTCCATGAATCAATCTACATGCATGTGCCCGTGCTGTATGTGTGCGCACACACACAGCACCGTTCCACGGTTCTGTGTGAAGGGCTGCAAGCCAGGCAGCCACACTGAGTGCTCCGGCGCTCCGCGAAAGCCCATGACAGTAATGAATTGTCTCCTCCTCGGCGGCCGCATGAAAGCTTATTTTGGAGCGCGCTGCAGCTTGCATACAGTAGCAGCAACCGTGTCTGTTTCCATTGTAACGTACTGAATCAATTACAACAAACCACCTTCTGCTCACGGATACGCAGGCGTAGCTGTATCCACTCAAGACCCTGACACTCATATCACACACACACACACGCTCTCACGCACTCATGCACGCACAACCTGCGTGGAAACAAGTGCCTCCGAGCGATCGAAAGGACATCTGGAGAATGAAATGGGATGGTTTTAACTGCAACGGTTGCCACATGCGCCCCCCACCTTCGTTTAGCGCAGTTTAAGCAAGTTAAGTGAAGGAATACTGAAATATCAGTGAAACAGGCAAACATGACTTGCTTTCAGGGGAGGATTATCCAACAGACACGTTAGGCCCAGGCCCAGGCCCAAGGGTCCCTGAGGTTGAATGTCTGCGTGATCGTTAAGATGCTAAAGCTCAGGGCCCCCTCCACAAAAAAGGGGTAACTGTTCAAGTAGCTTATTCTTTTTGTATCAATAAAATAACCCAAAAGTCGTAAAGCATCATGATATGGTACATTACTGCAAGTGTTTGCATTAATTTGGCTTCGTTATTTTGGCTGTTTAACCCATAGTGGGCGGGAACCCCTAGTGGTAGTTTTACCCTAGTTGACGGGAACACCAATATGCGTTCTGTACAGAATGTACAGTATCAAAAAATGTCAAAAATTTGATGGTGTTACACAATAATTTGAAGTTTTCCATAGGGCTGGGTTCAAAAAATCGATCCAGCGATTCGATATCGATCCACGCTCAAAAACATGATATCGATTCAAAAATGTGTGGATCGACCTTCTCCAGGCGGCTGGCACTATTTTCTTTTACGTGCGTGCGTTACAGCACAAACACTGCTCGACAAGATCACTTGTAACGCAGCGATCGCCCTGTGCATGTGTTCTGAGAGAATGGATGTTAAATTAGGCTGTTACTGTGTACCTTTTGCAGTATTTTATCAACTATATCCATCACGCGCAGCGATGGTCGAGGGAGAGGAAAGAGTGCGTGATCGCCTTCTATCTTGCTTTCTTTTAGGCTCGTGTTTGCAGAGCCGGCTATACAGCTGGGGCCAGGGGGGGAATGCCCCCCCAAACGCTCTTAATATAAGGACGCTATAATGACGCTGCCTCATAAAGCCCCCCAATTGTGAAATGTTAGATCCGGGCAAAAAAAAAACTTTGATCGCACGCTCCGCTCCAAAGACTTTTACTTTCCCATTACTTTCACATTAGAACGGTCAGTCTCAGTGCAAGATTTACGCACACGCAGCCGTGCGCACACACAATTCAATTCATTCAGTCGCAGTCTCTTACCGAATGAGTTTTCATCCGACACACGACGTTCTCCAAACATATAACACAGACGCGAGGCCGTCTTGCTGCGGAACAAATCCATTGTCATCTCCCATCTGGACAGGAGTATTTGTGCCTTTTTAGCCAAGTTTATAATGTTCTCTCACACGGAGCTAAAGTCCCACTCTCGGCATCCTGCGTATAGGCTACTGTATGATGCAATTTTAACAGCTGTGCGCTGCGCGATAATTATACAATCTACAAGCTCACAGAGCATTAGCCTATAAGTGAGAGTGAAAACTAGGTGAATTATGCCGCGCGAATACGGCAGTATAATATTTATTTTACAACGTAGAGGTGGAGGGGGTAGAGGGGTTTTCAACAGGTGGTCCGGGGACCACCAGTGGTCCTTGAGAGGGTTCCAGGTGGTCCCCAGGCTAAATGATGGAAATTTCACTAGATGTAACTCTTGAGAGTGTGAAAATGAAACCAGATGGACCCGCAAGGGTCCATTTGGTTTCATTTTTACATTCTAAAAAAATAATCACCATCTGAATTAGCACTATTTAATTAAGAAGTTTACACTGTTTAGTTTGCAAAATCCAGCCTGGAATTGTGAACAAAACCAAAAGAATTCTTTAGTTTTAGGTCTTTGTGGCTGAAAATCAAATGGTGGTCTGTGGCTCAAATGCTGAATAAATGGTGGTCCCTGGTGTCAAAAAGGTTGAAAACCACTGCACTAATATACTGTATGTTGCAGTATTAATGCTTGTGTAAAATGTTACAGCATCATTCGTCTCCCTCTATTACTAATTCTGTCTCACTGTGTATTCATTAATCAGGGTTTTCAACAGGTGGTCCAGGGACCACCAGTGGTCCCTGAGAGGGTTCCAGATGGTCCCCAGCTAAGTTGTTTAACCAAATTGAGAACGTAAAAATGAAACCAAATGGACCCTTGCGGGTCCATTTGGTTTCATTTTTACACTCAAAAGTTAAAATATCCACATGCGAATTAGTCCAAATCTACACAACTAGAAGATTAATGGTCGTGGTCACAGAAGCAAAGGAAATCTTTAGTTTCAACACATGGGGCCGTCTTGTCTATTGGACAGTATTTATTTCCATTATGTCTGTAAATAGATCGATATCGAATCGAATCGGATCGAATCGTGGATCGAATCGAATCGTGACCTTGTGAATCGAAATCGAATCGATCTAGGGAATTCGGATCGATTCCCAGCCCTAATCTCTTCACATTACACTTAGGTTAGTATTTCAAATACATTTTTAGAATCGGGATAGTCTACAATGGGTTAAGTAATCCCTTGCTGTAAATCCTGCTGAAATTAGGTGAATATTGCACGCCCATGTCTCATAATTGAGCGCAGACACCATGTGCTGCATTGTGAAGAATAATCCTCCAGTGTAGGGGGCCCATATTCGTCTATGCCTGCTTTAAAAATTACTTTAGTTCAGTCAGGACAACTCAACAAGGATGCAATGTATATGTATTGAATATAAAATTAGAAATATAATTATTTAGGATGGTTTTGGAATTGGATCCGTTTTTTGGGTACTCTGATCAAGTGCTCGCTGTTTTTAAAACATCCGGAATGCCGTGTATTTTCTGTTGCACTTCGACCTGGTCATTTTTCCAATGTGCTTCATGAACAAAATCGACTTGACTCGTCTAATAGCCAAGGCAGCACAAATTGGATCTGTGACAGTTTTTGCAGTAAATGTCTGAGATGGAGGACAGATGACTCTTATCAGCGTTTATGGTGATTAGACTCAACATGTCATTAAGCAAGCCAACATGACGCATTTCCTCATTTTGAGCGCATCAATTTTTTAAAAATCCTTCCTTACCAGCCCCCCATTACAAATTCCTCTCTTTGCATTGACCTTGAAAGTCTATCGCTGGATTTTTTTTTTTACTTGATGGTCTTTCATCATGGGGTTTCATCAGTGATTGAATACTTAATGGTTGAATACCTCGTCTTTGCCTGTCATTTTCAGACTGATCAAAATGTCCACACTTTCATGATTTTCTTCATACTGGGCATGACAACTGGCTTATCAAGAAAGTTGAAAGCAAAAAATCTAATACTATTGTAATACAGCCGAGGCACACCATAGTGTACGTGTACATGCATGTGTTGTGTCAATTTCACATTCCCAGAGAAGGATTCATTCCTTATTCCTGAGATGGTATATATTAAAAATGCTAAATTCTATTCTAGCCAAATGAATCATATCCCTTTGCTCTTGTCAAACAAAGCTACTCTTGTTTGCAATCAATTCTTCCTCAATTCTTGTGCGGATGAATACCTCATCCACAACACAGAGCAAGCAATCTGAATCTCAGTCTTTGCATTTGTCGAATACAAACAGGCACAGGTACAGCCATACTGAAGAAAGTATAGAAGAAAGTATAGGTAAATGTTATTTCAACAAAATTGGATTGAAGCTATTACCACCTCTGTTGCAAGTACAGTAAATTATTCCTTATTCCCCATTCACTGTCTTTTTCCATCAATCAGTGAGCAAAAGCATCATTGTTTTATACATGATATAGACCTGTATGGGTAATGTTTGCAGTAATCTTGGATTTTTTTCCCCTTCTAGCCATCTTGACACACATACCAACAAGCACAACGTCAATAATAAGCTACGGTGTAGCCAGACACGTGTCTCGTCAAACTTTACACAGGATTATGTTAAACTGTCAGTATGTGGCAAGCAAACCCTCAAGTCGCATTGGTTTGACGAATGAGGGCCAGCTAAAAGGGGTTTGAAAAAAGAAAGGATAGCTTCCCTCCTATAATCTCTGGGAGTATACTCCTTGGAAATATTTTTTTATTACATTTGCTCTGGAAACCTTGATTTTATGGCCAAGCTGATATATGGTTGAAGTACATCCTTCTGATTATGGCAGTTTTACCTTCAGCTTTATAGTTTTATGTGGTCTGAGTCATATACTACCCAGACTGGCCAACAGGAGATTCAGGACATCTATTCCAGATAGCCTCCCTGTGTAATCAATGATGTGGCCTACATTCATGGCCTGTCTAAACAGACAACACATTTAGTTTTGAATTAAACACAAAAAGTTACGACTGCAAGTCTAAACATAACCGCAAGCACAGAGCAGTGAAGGTCCCTAACCAACCCTCAACATAACCACAACCATGGAGCAGTGCCGTCCCTAACCAACCCTCAACATAACCGCAAGCACAAAGCAGTGCCGGCCCCTAACCAACCCTCAACATAACCACAAGCGCAAAGCAGTGCCGGCCCTAAGCAACCCTCAACATAACCGCAAGTAAAAAGCAGTGCCGACCCCTAACCAACCCTCAACATAACCACAAGCGCAAAGCAGTGCCGGCCCTAAGCAACCCTCAACATAACCACAACCATGGAGCAGTGCCGTCCCTAACCAACCCTCAACATAACCACAACCATGGAGCAGTGCCGTTCCCTAACCAACCCTCAACATAACCGCAAGCACAGAGCAGTGCCGGTCCCTAACCAACCCTCAACATAACCGCAAGCACAGAGCAGTGCCGGTCCCTAACCAAATGCAACCAGAAGCTATAGGTTACAACCTGGACGTGACTAATAAGCAACTGCTCCTGACCTGGCCTCTAACCAAACCAGTTATTGGTCACTACCAGTGGTCACCGGTGGATTTCTCTCTTCCTGTCATTTTTAAATGTAATTTAATTTAATTTAACAACTTAAACCTAGAATTTAGCTAAGGTTGCACTGAGACCCACCTACTGTGAGAAACACAAAAGGCACCTGGTCATAGCAACTGCTCAAAATGTTAGTAATCAACATTTGTTCATTAAAAAAATGTTTGTTCCGCTTTCCGCCGGCGGTGACACCGGCACACCTGAGCACAGTGAGCAGCGATGCAATGCAATTTTATCAAGCGATATGTCAATGAATTTGAGAAAGCAAGAGAACATAAAATGAAAGCCTGTGGACAGGTGGCAGGGTATTAAATTAACTGATATATTCAGACAGAGCCCGGAGAATGGATTAGATCGGTAAAAAGAAAAAGCAAATGGGGAAAAAAAAGATGCAGCACTTATCTAAAAGACACATGTTCACATAGCTTTGGGCAAATATGGACAACCCATTAACTTAATTGATCAGAAACGATTTTGCAACCAATTGGATGGGAAAATCATTCCGTTGGCTTACAGCACAGTATGTGCATACAATTGTAAAAGGCACCGTTATACAGTATGTACTATAATCAATGCAAAAAGCCTTCCTCTTTTGTTTTCGAAGCAAAGGTGGAGATAATAGCAGTGCTATAATGGTTCAGGGGGAAAGCCATTAGCACAGAGGAAATGACAGGTACAGAGCAAGCAGTCTACAGTGTGATACATAATTGGTATAATATTGACTTTGGTGTGAGATTTACAGTACATGGGCTATGACTTGAGCAAGAACGTAACTTGATGACAAAATATTAAGATTGACTGCACGCTGTATTATTTGTACAGTTGTTGTTGGCCCGTAGCTGGTATCTAAATGATTTGATGACGAAATGATGCAATAATGGTGCTTAATTCATCGAAATACCTTAGTGTTCTTTGAGTGCTGTTATATCGAGGGGCACATTTTGTTGAGAAGGTGTAGGCAAAAGAAAAGGCAGTGGACTGGTGGAGTGTACAGTACCGTATATGGAATGATGAGAGCTAGTGATTACTTAGCTCAGTGGTTTTCAACCAGTGGTCCAGGGACCACCAGTGGTCCTTCAGAGGGTTCCAGGTGGTCCCCAGCAAGATTATGGAAAGTTGGTAAACCAGATGTAACTGTTTGAGAGCGCAAAAATGTGCTCTCAAAGAGTTACATCTTTGAGAGCACATTACAAATGTTTACACTCTCAAGAGTTAAAATATTCATCATCTGAATTAGCCAAAGTCTACACAACTAGAGAATGTAGAAGATTAGTGGTCATTTTGGTCTGTAGGTTTGAATGTTTTGTATCTAGCCTGGAATTGTGGACAAAAGCAAAAGAAATATTTAGTCTTGGGGTATGTGGGGCTACAATGTCCTCAAATTATGGTCTGTGGCTCAAAAGCTGAATAAATAGTGGGCCCTGGGATCAAAAAGGTTGAAAACCACTTACATGGAAAGGACTCCTGCTGTGACAACTGGATTTGCATGGAGTGTGAAATACTGCGGATTGTATTTTGGTCGGCTGGAATAAACAAACGGGTATTTCAAAAACTGCTACTCTTCAGAGAATAGAAATAAATGAGCTCTGTTCTATTGAATCAAATGGAGTTATTATATAGTCACAAGCTAAATGTTAACACCTTTCCTTGGTGAAATGATTAATATATCCCAAAATCGAAGTCTGCACACTGTTACTTACAGGGCTGTGCAGTCAAAGCTTTATCGAGTCACGTTAACTAAATAAAAGTCTTCTGCAGAGCGGCATGTCTTCTACTACATTAGGACTTCGACTTTTGAGTCGAAACGTTAATCAACAAAGCTTTGAGCGGGAGCCCTATGAGGAATAGTGTGCATATTTATTTTATTTCATTACATTTTATTTTATTTCCCTTATTTCCCTTTCCTGCACATACAGTTTGCCCTAAACATTAAGGTTTTAAGCTGCTAATATCTTTGAAGAGTTCTCCCTAGTCCCTCCTGATTAGATGAAAGGGATAGTCCGGATTGAAGTTCAGCTGGATGAAATACTTGCCATTAATATAGTGGTGTCATTAATTGATATCCAGAGCCCAATGGAGGGAGTTTTGCTCTGGTTTTGGTGAAATATGAAGTAGTTCCAGTCATTTTTAGGGGGTGACTGGGGGCTACGCAGTGAAAGTAAATGAATCCAAAAAACTAACATGCTTTATGTTGTTGACCTTTCTAAAATATTTACACATCCTTCGTTCATTTTTGACCTCGTCTATCACAGGGAACTACCAGTATGTTTTTTGTGTCCATATCACTACGCCCAAAAAGTAGTTCCATATTTGTAATATTTTAGAAATAAAACCAGAGCAGAACTCCCACAACAGGACTCTGACAATCAATTAATACAGTCGAATTGAAACCACTATATTCATGGACAACATTTTATACAACTTAAGTAAAAAAAAAAATCTGGACTATCCCTTTAAGGTGTATTTTCTGATGCCAGGTGCTTTTTATTATATAGTATGACCAACAGGTGGACTTCATGCTTTAATAACAAACAGCATACACTCACACCATACCAAACAAGCGTAACACTTTATACAATCACTACTCATAGATCATGTCACTCCTAGAAAAGGGGCCAATAATAAAGAATCCACATTCGTTGCCAGAAGGCAATTGTTCCCACAGCTCCCACATTATTCACTCAAATGCATTCCCCCTGGAGTACGCCGTAAAAAATCCATAGCGTAACCAAATGGACCGTGACACTCGAGAGTTAAATCAACACTATGGATTTATACTGCGTAGCTTTCTGACACCATTCGCTCCGCCGCGGGACATCTTTACCGACTCCATGCCTGTAAAATGCAGCTGCAGTTTAAATGTGCTTCTGTGCAGTATGTGTGCACTGAAATCTCTGTTTAGTGCAGAGACCTCATCAGAATTCATGTCAATTGTCATCGAAATGACAATTAATCTTCTCTAGAACATTCTCTAGTTGTGTAGACTTGGGCTAATTCAGGTGGTGATTATTTTTACTCGAGTGTAAAATGAAACCAAATGGACCCTTGTGGGTCCATTTGGTTTCATGATTACGCTCTGAAGAGTTACATCTGGTTAAGCAACTTTTCGTCTGGTTAACCAACTTAGCTGGGGACCACCTGGAACCATGTCAAGGACCACTGGTGATCCCTGGACCACTGGTTGAAAACCACAGATGTAAAACAAAGTCAGGCTCAACACTGTCACTGACCCTGGTAAAGTTGTCACTACTAGTGTTGTTCTAAAGCAAACAATCTCTTCGAATTCATCTTTACTCACTACCAGTAGTCGTTTACCCTCAAAAAATGTACTGCACACTCTATTGCCACTACGCCAGTACTTCTAGCACGACATTGGCCTATAAATTAACATTGTAAATGTCTAGCATTCAAAACCAACGCCCGTACAATTCCCTGGAGTTGAAGGTTAAATTATACTGTTAGATATACACAGTATAAGGGTCCTTGTAATCTGTTCATAGGGGGTTTAGGAGAGTTTACCAGACAGTCGCAAAACTGCTCACCTTGGAATTATTTAATGTTTAGTGTGAGGGAAATTTAGATGTTCAAACAGCTTTCAACCCCCTATAATATTTTAATATCCAGAGGTTAATATCACTGCTTAATAGCTTTTATTTTCATGTTTAGTTGTAACAGTTGTGTATGAATCATTAAACTTAGACTACATAGAGGCTAAGCTTAATGATTCATACGCAACCGTTATATGTGTGATGTACAGAGTTGGGGGTAACGAGTAACGAGTAACGAGTAACGAGTAATATTACTACTTTTTCAGGTAACGAGTAGTGTAACGAGACTACCTCCTATAAAATAGTAATAATATTACAGTTACTTCTACTAATATTACTTCGTTACTTTTGTCATGCTGCTGCGTTCAACAGTATTGCGTTGGTGAAGGGAGATGAGCTAATGCGACTTTAGTTTGATCGGAAAAAAGATGAGCAGCGGATTTTTATTAGGCAGACGGACAAAGACATCTGGTGTCAAAGCTGCGACATTGAGGCGTCAGAAACGTAGCGCCCGAAAGCTGTTTGTGCAGCTTGTTGTCCCTATTTATTGTCGCGATCCTCAATAGAAGTCTATGTAGAAGAGCCGCGCTTGGACTGGCCCCTTAAAGAGAACGGAGTTGGCGCTAATGCTCTGCGCTCTTACCTCTCCGGTGAAACTCCGTGATTCTTTGTTGAGATTTGAATCGAAAAACTCTCAGGCCATGCTCACCCGATTGCAATAATTCCAACTGTGGTCCAAGTATATCCAAGGATATTTTCATTTGCCATATAAGTCATGCGTTTATAATATGTGTTTTATCACACAATAGCTGCTAAATGTCCACACTCGATGCATGCGCTGTCTGTCAGGGGATTTCCCATAGGCTACACAGCTGTTCTGATTACGCGATGCCAGTGGCTTAATCATCAATTAAACCACTGGAGCTATAAGCCCTCATATACTCAATATTAAATCAAAAAGATCTTATGCTTATGTATGTTTATCATACATTTTAATTTTGCATTAAAACATAGTTGACAGACAGAACTGTAACCAAATAACAATCCACTGACTGAAATAACAGCCTACTGCGTAATCTATGGTAGGCTATATGTTAATCATGTGTGGCATATAAATATTAATATATTTTAGTATTTTTTTCCAGGGTGGGATGTCTGTATTCATTCATCTAAATACATTTATCTGAATACATCCATCCATCTTCACCTGCTTATCCGTAGTCGGTGGTGGGGGCAACATTCATGTTTGGCTGATTGGTGACTCTTGTTATTCTTCTTCTTTAGATTCAGCTCTAAAAGAAGCTGACAGATTGTGTAGTTGTAGCTAATTTCCTTTTTTCAGGGATCTGGGTGCAAAAGTAATATAAAAAAGTAATATGTAATATACTACATATTACTTTTGCATCCAAGTAATAAGTAGTGTAATATTATTACTTTTCTGAAGGGGTAATAAGTAATAAGTAGTATATTACTTTCCTAAGTAATATTCCCCAACACTGATGTGTACAGTAACCTAAATAAAAGTATTCTTTATTTCTCCAAAGCATTGTGCTTTGTGCATTTTCACTATAGGCCCATTTCACAGTTGAATCATTGTACGGTAACAGGCCATCGAGCTGTCAGTGAGAGAGAAATAGTGTGTCGTAATGCACTCTTTTAAGACTATACTTCTTATACCATAATTTAGAAAAGCATGGACTAGACTTCTGCAGGGGCGGATCTAGGCATGGGCATGTGGGGGGGCAATGCCCCCCTAAATGCCCAGACTGCCCCACCAAACATGATGGCATGCAAAACAACCCAAGATATTTCAAATTAAAGTGCTTAAAATTAAAATTATTTGAAACACAACTACTACTACTAACAAACTACAGCTGGGGCACCACTAAACCAACAGCATTTCATCATTGAGTCAGACCTTTAGCTTTATGCATGCTGCGTGTCTGTTGCAACTTCAACAACAACTGATGTTAGTATTGATACTTAATTGCCTAATAAAAGTCCTGTAACCGAAAATGGTATGGGTACGGGCAATGAAGCCGCACCCATACCATTTTCTCCTGCCCCCCCCCCCCCCCCCCCAATTCGCAATGTTACATCCGCCCCTGGACTTCTGTGTCGAGGTTTTATTACTGAGGGCAGTTCCCATCAGACCCCCCCCCCCCCCCCCCCCCCCCCAAAAAAAAAAAAGTCTCACTTACGGTATACATACATACACACTGTATTTGTTCATAATACATTCATAACAGTAACAGTATTCATTCATCCCTAACCCAAATATCAGGCAGATTCTGAGGCAGATTCTGAGGCAGATTCTACGAAACCGGTAGTTCTCACACATGCTCAAAAATCGCTGTGAGCTTCTGTATTCTTTTGTAATAGTCAACACAAACATTTAAAATGCAACATGCAGACACAGATATACTGTCCCATTTATTTCAGTGCTCCGTGTTTAATAGTTCCATGCCTTATGGTTTATGTAAAGCACTTTGAGTTGCCTTCCTGTTCTTGAAAAATATCACACAAATAAACCTGCGCTACCTTGCCAGGTTTTGATTAACAGACTGACTTGCATACATGCATTTGCTCCCTATAAATGCAGCGCTTTGACAGGAAGAGAGCTTAGTGTTGAGAGCATGCTATTCTGCAAACAACTTATGGTCCGCCGGTGCATCTCTATAACTCTACTAAATCAGACTTCAGTAGCAGTGAATAGCAGGTATTATAGTCACTTTAGAACACTACAGAATGTTGCTGTCCCTCTGTTGTATAGCTGAACTTTGTGTGAACCTGCACTTAAGACTGTCACAGCTCCATCAAAAAAGTAAACGTACAAAAAGAATTGGCATCAAAATATGCACACAGTACCAGAGCAAAATTAATCGCAAACGGCCCATATTACAACTGCTTTGAAATTGTCATAAATCCCCAAAGTAACCGAAGGGTTTCAGATTATTGTAATAAATAAATAAACAGCAAATAATAGATGGAAAGTTGGTTAACCAGATGTAACTCTTGAGAATGTAAAAATGAAACCAAATGGACCCTTGCGGGTCCATTTGGTTTCATTTTTACACTCTCAAGAGTTAAACTATTCATCATCTGAATTAGCACCACTTAATTATGAAGTTTACACCGGTTTGTTGGCAAAATACAGCCTGGAATTGTGGACAAAACCAAAATAATTCTTTAATTGTAGGTCTTTGGTGTGAAAATGTCATCAAATGGTGGTCCGTGGCTCAAATGCTGAATAAATGGTGGTCCCTGGAGTCAAAAAGGTTACAACCCCCTGTTTTAGAGTATCTCAATGATGGTATGCGCGTGAGAGAGAGAGACTGCCATAGTCTCTTTATAAGATGCTTGACTGGAAGCCAGAAGAACAAGCATGCACGAGCGCGCACACGCACACGCACACGCACACGCACACACACACACACACACGTTTAAAAGGTTCACAGCACAGCTGTAAACAGATATAATCATCAGACAAACAAACAACTTACGTGACTGATGTGCGTAACAAATGACAATCATTCAAGCCAGTGAACAAATAAATCAGAAAAAGCTCTGTGTCATCATCTCAGTGAGCTACTGTAGTTCCACAGCCGACACTCTATTCCTGGAATGACATTAATCACAGTACGAGTTCAAACCTAATCACGGCGCTTTACAACAGCCAGAACTGATATTATGGTGGATGAGAGCATTTTTATTGCCTCCTACTGAATGATCAAATAAATAGACACTTTCTATTATTATTATCATCTTTTAACAAATGCAAAGAGGGTGAGTGACATACACAACGATAGACAGAGAGAAATCCAGCTGTACTGCAAGTAATCATGTCCTTAAAGGGGAACTCCCCCCATTTTCAACATTTTAATATGTCATTAATATACCTTAGAGATGTTGTGTGGACATGGTGAAAAAAGTTCCCCCAATTCTGTATTTCCTAAAAATGGAGGTCTGAAAAAATCATGGTGAAATACATCTGATGACATCATCAAGATGTATTTCACCATGTTAATGATTTTTCTTTCAGACCCCTTTTTCCTGAGAGGGTACGAATGGAACAGGATACAAATCTGAAAATGGGTGGATTTCCCCTTTAAGTAATCATGTCCTTACAATGATGTAAATACAGAGAAGTTTGCCTTACGTTATAGCATTTATTCTGTGGGTTTTCGTGCTAAACAGATTTTTGGAAGTTTTATTCAGTTAGGTTGAAAATAGCCAAACTACAAGCTCTCACAACGCATGCCACTGTGGTGTGTTTTGCGATCTTACAGAGCAGAAGTCAATCATAAGCCGATTGGACATGTTGTTTCTCGACGTTGAACGATATCGACTGGATCTTTGAAACACAATCATCCTCTCCGGGTTTGTTCATTATGTCCACATGATATTTACAGTGACATATTAGAATCCTAATCGGCCGTGCCACGGCCCCGAATCAATACGGTTGACTGACAAGGACCCCCGCCGCGGTCCACAGGGCCCATCCGTCTAGTCACATCACCTCCACGTTCCCTCGGACCGCTTTTATACGGTTATAACGGCAGTTTCCCCGTTCCTCCCCCCCGGTGTGGGGTTAAGTGATTCCAGACTCCAGAGCCTTGCATTTCCCTGCTCTTCACCAGCACACATTAAGTGTGAGCAGAGACTGCCATGCATAGCTTTAACCCCCGTTCACATTAACTGTGGAAAAAACACCATGAGAAATGAGAATCTGAACGATTGTGCCTTCTGAGGAACAAGGTTTAGGGAAACATTTGAGATATCAAAGGCCATTTGTGACCGAGGCTGGTATTTTGAGGATCAACTAGGATTTTATGCTTTTCGCTTTTTTAAAGTACAGAATGTAAGCTTTCAATGAAATAGGTGCATACTTGGAGGCAGTTATGACCATTCAAAACTGGGCGTACCAAAATACCCAAACTGAGAACGAGCCCCTTAAAGTCTAGAAAAAAGCCTGTTGTATTTATGGATGGCACTCAAAGCTTGAAAACTGAAGATAATGGTGACAACACACAACACAATAGAAAACCTCCTTCACCAAGAAGGAGAAATTAACACAACTAAAATATTTTGTTTATTCCCATTTCACTGCTTTCCGGAAGATACGAGTTAGGGAACCTTCTGCCAGCACTGTACACATTTGCCCAAGCAATCATGTCGAAGTGCCACTGAGCAAGGCACTTACCGTAAGCCCTAACTAACTAGCCCCTCCCTAGTGTGTACTGCACCTGTCATGGCTGTGTGAGTGGCTGCAGGGCCAAGCTGTAAAAGCAACAACATCCACTCCACTGGGGACCAGAAAACGCTCTCTTTCCCTCTACAAAAACATTAAGAATTGGAGAAAATGGCCGCTTCCTGTGGGCCTCGTAAAGCCTCGGCCCCTTATGGACTCTTAAGCCGGCCTCCCTGGCGCTATAGCTTGGCCAGTTAAAAGCCATTATGGGCTTTTTATTTCCTGGGAGTTTATGAACACGTTAAGAGCAGCTGAAGCAAGGGGGAGCTTAATGTATGCTATACTGCAGCAGGTGAAGTCCTGCAGTCGGCGCCAATAAAGAACTAAGAATTAACTAGGAATTAGAAACCACCCAGGAGGAGAAGGATACTTATGAGGCGCGGCCAATTGACCACTTAAACCCTAAATACTTCATCTACAAAACGAGCCCCCTAGGGTTTCGTGTACTTCATGCCCTCTCATTTGTTTTTCTCCGTCTAAAACAGGAGTCTTAGATGATAATAGCTCACAAGCTTGTATTTTATATTTTTACTTATTTTTTTGTCTCCACCAGGCCGGAGGCATGGTGGAGAATATGTTTCACCCTCCGTCCGTGTGTCCGTCCGTGTGTGAGTGCGTCCGTCCGTCTGTTAACAAGTAATCTCCGGCGCCGTTTACGCGATCGCTGCCAAAATTTACACACACACTCCCTGGATGCCAACCATGAACCTCTGCTCCAAATTTTTGGCCAGGGCCTATTATAGCGCCACCAGGAGGCCGACTTTTGCAATTTTTTGGCAAAAATCTGTGCGTGTGTCTGTCTGTTAGCAGCTAATCTCCCAAACCATTAACCCGATCGCTGCCAAAATTTGCACACACACTCCCTGGATGCCAACCATGAACCTCTGCTCCAAATTTTTGGCCAGGGCCTATTATAGCGCCACCAGGAGGCCGACTTTTGCAATTTTTTGGCAAAAATCTGTGCGTGTGTCTGTCTGTTAGCAGCTAATCTCCCAAACCATTAACCCGATCACTGCCAAAATTTGCACACACACTCCCTGGATGCCAACCATGAACCTCTGCTCCAAATTTTTGGCCAGGGCCTATTATAGCGCCACCAGGAGGCCGACTTTTGCAATTTTTTGGCAAAAATCTGTGCGTGTGTCTGTCTGTTAGCAGCTAATCTCCCAAACCATTAACCCGATCGATGCCAAAATTTGCACACACACTCCCTGGATGCCAACCATGAACCTCTGATCCAAATTTTCCACAACGGCCTGTTATAGCGCCACCAGGAGGCCAATTTGTGGCATCTTTTTACAAAAAAATGTGTGTTTGTCTGTCTGTTAGCAGCTAATCTCCCAAACCATTAACCCGATCGATGCCACAATTTGCACACACACTCCCTGGATGCCAACCATGAACCTCTGATCCAAATTTTCCACAACGGCCTGTTATAGCGCCACCAGGAGGCCAATTTGTGGCATTTTTTTTTACAAAAAAATGTGTGTTTGTCTGTCTGTTAGCAGCTAATCTCCCAAACCATTAACCCCATCGATGCCACAATTTGCACACACACTCCCTGGATGCCAACCATGAACCTCTGCTCTGCATTTTCCAGAAGGGCCTAATATAGCGCCACCAGGAGGCTGATTCTTGCAATTATTTGGGAAAAATCTGTGCGTGTGTCTGTCTGTTAGCAGCTAATCTCCCAAACCACTAACCCGATTGATGCCACAATTCGGACACACATTCCCTGGATACCAACCATGAACCTCTGCTCTGCATTTTCCAGAAGGGCCTAATATAGCGCCACCAGGAGGCCAATTTGTGGCATCTTTTTACAAAAAAATGTGTGTTTGTCTGTCTGTTAGCAGCTAATCTCCCAAAGCATTAACCCGATCGATGCCACAATTTGCACACACACTCCCTGGATGCCAACCATGAACCTCTTCCCCAAGTTTTCCACAACGGCATGTTATAGCGCCACCAGGAGGCCGATTTTGTAAAGATGATGAAAACATAGCAGGCAATTTACATAAAATCTTCAACACACTAAAATACAAGGATGAGAAAAATATTTCATTCTTTTCACAATGGCTTGTTATAGCGCCACCAACAGGTGGACAATTGCAAAACACATTTTTGGACAAAATGCCTGAAATCATCCAAATGCTAAAGTCATAATAATAATAAATGGTACCCTTTTTTACATTGGCCTATTAGAGCGCTACCAGAAGGCCACAGCCTGTCCTGGCCTGGTGGAGACATGTGCCCAGAAGGGCACTTTTCTAGTTACTTATTTTTTGCCTATTACAGTATGATGCAGACTAGGGATGATACTGTAGTTTAGTGAACCTGGTACATGCCAATGAAAATGTACAGAAGAGTGGGAGAAGTAGTCTTAAATACCCTATTGGCCTTAATATAAGACAACTTTTTTTTCCCCAAAGGAAATATCCTGATGAACGGTGTCGGTGTTGTATTATATTTGGGGGGTATACTATTTTACATACAATGTTCTTTTTTGTCTCGAATAGGTTTCACCCTCCGTCCGTGTGTGTGTCCGTGTGTGTGTCCGTCCGTCTGTTAACAAGTAATCTCCGGCGCCGTTTACCCGATCGCTGCCAAAATTTGCACACACACTCCCTGGATGCCAACCATGAACCTCTGCTCCAAATTTTTGGCCAGGGCCTATTATAGCGCCACCAGGAGGCCGACTTTTGCAATTTTTTGGCAAAAATCTGTGCGTGTGTCTGTCTGTTAGCAGCTAATCTCCCAAACCATTAACCCGATCGCTGCCAAAATTTACACACACACACTCCCTGGATGCCAACCATGAACCTCTGCTCCAAATTTTTGGCCAGGGCCTATTATAGCGCCACCAGGAGGCCGACTTTTGCAATTTTTTTGCAAAAATCTGTGCGTGTGTCTGTCTGTTAGCAGCTAATCTCCCAAACCATTAACCCGATCGCTGCCAAAATTTACACACACACTCCCTGGATGCCAACCATGAACCTCTGCTCCAAATTTTTGGCCAGGGCCTATTATAGCGCCACCAGGAGGCCGACTTTTGCCATTTTTTGGCAAAAATCTGTGCGTGTGTCTGTCTGTTAGCAGCTAATCTCCCAAACCATTAACCCGATTGATGCCACAATTCGGACACACATTCCCTGGATACCAACCATGAACCTCTGCCTCAAATTTTTCACAACGGCTTGTTAGAGCGCCACCACGAGGCCGATTTTTGGCATCTTTGTGCAAAAATCTGTATGTGTGTCCGTCTGTTACCAGCTAATCTCCCAAACCGTTAACCCGATCAATGCCAGAATTTACACACAGACTCCCTGGATGCCACCCATGAACCTCTGCTCCAAATTTCCGACAACGCTATGTTATAGCGCCACCAGGAGGCCGATTTTAAAAACATGACGAACAGCAGGCAATTTACATAAAATCTTTAACACACTAAAATACTAGGCTGAGAAAAATATTCTCTCTAATATCCACTCTTTTCACAATGGCTTGTTACAGCGCCACCAACAGGTGAACATTTGCAAAACACATTTTTGGACAAAATGCCTCAAATCATCTAAATGCTAAAGTCATACGAAGAAATGGAACCCTTTTAACATTGGCATATTATATAGCGCCACCAGGAGGCCACAACCTGAACTGGCCTGGTGGAGACCTGTGCCCAGAAGGGCACTTTTCTAGTTCTACAAATGATATGATGATGATTGATAAATGGGGGTTGTCTTATATTCGGGTAAAGTATAAGGCAATGGCTGCACTTGTCAGTGTATTGACTGACGTTTATCCCCCCTTTTAGTCTGGCCCCTGCAGAAACGTTGTATAATAAATCCAGGAGGCATACTGTAATTCTATATACCTGCTGGATCATATCTTTTTTTTTAGCCTAGACTAGCTGAGATGAGAATCAGACTCTTGTATTGTTGTTCAGTGCAGGGCATTTGCAACCTGGAGATGCTCAACACACACACACAAAAAAAAACATATCATATAATGCCAGAAGGGTATGAAATGGAAACAGAAAGTACTGTACATATTAGGCTAGAGCATGAAGTATCACTCTCACTCTCTTCCTGTATTATGCAGTCTATACAGGCATGTGACATCTTTGGTAGGCTACTTTTAACTTCACCCATTAACATCTGAGGCAAATTCTACAAATGCCTTCTACATTAGTACTTGGCAGCAGAACCCTGCCTTTTTTGTGCCAGGGGACCCCAGAAGAGAAGATTATGATTAAAAAATGTGACAGTGTAAATCTTCTGCTATTTGTTTCAAATCCATTGAAGAGTATTCTGAAAACCATGCTTCTATTACCAAGGGTTTTCAGCAAGTGGTCCGGGGACTACCAGTGGTCCCTAAGAGGATTCCAGGTGGTCCTCAGCTAAATGTTGGATAGTTGGTAACCAAATGGACCTTCATAGACCTGTGACTCTTGAGATCGTAAAATGATACCAAATGGACCCTTGCAGGTCCATTTGGTATCATTTTACGGCTCTCAAGAGTTAAATTATATCTAAACATCTTGAACTTGAACTTGAACTTGAATTACTTGACTTTCAAGAGTGTACACATTTAGGAAAAATAGAAGAATTGTTATTTTGGTCAACATTTTGCCAGTTATCTCTCCTAAATTGTGGACACAAACTTGAAAACTTCAACATCAAAATGTGGTCCGTGGCTAAAGTGCAGAATAGTGGGCCTTGGTATGAAAAAAGGGTGAAAAACACTGTTCTATACAGAAGTAAAATCTAAAATCATACAGAGTAGTGTTTGGGGGGGCCTGCATGGTGGCAACAGTCAACTAGTGCAAAGATCAGCCTCTGGTGAGTCATGTGGAGCTTAGTTCAAATCCAGGCTCCCCTGTCACTTTCCCCATTTCTCTCTACGCTCTCTGCAGAAAATGTCAAAACCTTTTCTTGACAAAAACAGAAATAGACTCAACTGTTCTTTCTACAGCCTACAGTAGCTTTCATCCAGCCGGATAATACAGAAACGCCATGAGGCTTAGTTGCGCCTCAACAATATAGCAGATCTACAGGGTCCACACATCACTATCAAATACTATAAAATATCTAGTGCTGCAGCCCTAGTTGAGAATATTTAGTTTTTCTTTCAATAAATAGAGTAGCAACAAGATTATACTGTATAGAATACAGCAGGGGAGCCCAACCAGTAGATCGGGATCTACCGGTAGATCTCGGCCTGATCACAAGTAGATCTCGGGAGATGTGGGAGGGAAAGAAAAAAAACAAATGGGGTGGAAAAGAAAAAAGAGCGATTCTCATGTGTGTGTGTGTGTGTATGTGTGTGTGTGTGTGTGTGTGTGTGTGTGTGTGTGTGTGTGTGTGTGTGGTGTGTGTGTGTGTGTGTGTGTGTGTGTGTGTGTGTGTGTGTGTGTGTGTGTGTGTGTCTGCGTGTCTGTCTGTGAATTATGTCAACAGTATTGTTCTGCAATGTGTAACAAAGTAAAGTGGTAAAACAAAGTAGTGTTGTGTTGTTGTGAAGTTACTGCAGGCTGGCAACGATGCATGTGGTTTGAAATGTTGATATTGGACTGGTAGATCCCGGAGGGGTTGGCTGCTGAAAAGTAGATCTTGGGTCAAAAAAGGTTGGGCACCCCTGGAATACAGTATACTAGAATACATTTATTCTAGTATACTTCATTACACTATCACTTTGTCATGCAAGAAAGTGGGTCAGCTATTTTCACTAGTTCTTCACCTATGATGACCTGCCCAAACTAGGGATCAAATATGTCCTGGTTATTTTTTATTAAATGATTATTGAATGATTATCGATTGCTTTTATGGAACAAATGAGGCTGATTTGTTTGATTAGCCGTTGCCAACCCTTATTTTCAACAGGTGTCAGGTTTCTCTTGCCAACCAGTGCCACACGCCGTCACACCACAATAGTTGTAGATTCATTATATCTCTCCAAATATGATCAGCATGACTGAAGTGTAAGACATGTTTGTGAAAGTAAACGGCTTAAAGTAAAATGACTTACTTAATATCAATTACACGCCCCATCAACCCTTGGGAGATTGTATTTGTTGCAGACAGGGGCGGATCTAGGCATAGGCATGGGGGGCAACGCCCCCCTAAATGCCCAGACTGCCCCACCAAACATGATGGCATGCAAAACAACCCAAGATATTTCAAATTAAAGTGCTTATATTTAAAATGACTTGAAACACTACTACTGCTACTAACTAACTACAGCTGTGTCACCACTAAACCAACAGCATTTCATCATTGAAAACAGAAAACTCTGAGTCAGACCTTTAGCTTTGTGCATGCTGTGTGTCTGTAACTGTCCTGTAACTGAAAATGGTATGTGTGCGCAATGAAGCCGCCGCCATACCATTTTCTCTTGCCCCTCCAACATGTTCTCTTGCCCCCCCCCCCCCCCCCCATGGGACATGTTACATCCGCCCCTGGACTCAGACATGAAAAATATTATTGGATTACAAATGCAACAAACAAACAAAAATCTCCATTGCCATCAACAGAAAGGATGGATCTTCAAGCGGTTAACTTTCATAAGTTATCAGCTTGCTCAGGCTCAAACCTGGGAGCCAAAATGTGAGAGCTCAAATCTCTCAGTTCAAACCCCTGTTGTTTGTCCTTTTTTGTTAGCGATAACTCCTTGTCACTTTTTCCCCCCAGCATTTCCCCCCCAAAGCAGAACAGCAAATCGATGCGTGAGTAGAGCACAGTGGTTCAGCACACGATTGCTTACCACACTCCGATGCCACAGTGCAGGGGCGGATCTAGGCATGGGCATGGGGGGGGGGGGGGGGGGTCAATGCCCCCCTCACTGCCCCACCAAACATGGTGGCATGCAAATAAAGAAAGATATTTCAAATTAAAGTGCTTCTATTTAAAATGATTTGAAACACTACTACTGCTACTAACTAACTACAGTTGTGGCACCACTAAACCAACAGCATTTCATCATTGAAAACAGAAAACTCTGCATCAGACCTTTAGCTTTATGCATGCTGCGTGTCTGTTGCAACAACTGATATTATTGATGCTTTATTTGCCCCCCAAAAAAGTCCTGAAACCAAAAATGGTATGGGTGCGGCTTCTGCCCCCGTACCATTTTCTCCTGCCCCCCCCCAATTGGGAAATGTTACATCCGCCCATGCCACAGTGATCTTCTCAGGGCTGTCACATACCTTGCTATACGATGACAGCGCTGTCTGGTGTACATCTGTTCCTCCCAGACTTAACGCTACAAATTGCAGTAACTAGAGTGTTTTTTTATTCAAACAGAACTATACTCTCTACCAGTATTTGTAATCATCTCAATTATGATAGAATTGCTTTTTTTGTATCTCAAACGGTCATTATGGCTAATCTACAGTATATACAATGTACTGCACAGCAGAGCTTGCAACAAAAGGAGGGTGGCTGGGGCACCTTGGTCAGCCAAGAGAAGGGGTTCAAGTGTCTCTGAAATGTCTCGGTTTAAAAATAATGGCCAATCAAGACTCTTTAACCACAAGTTCATTCAGATTATTTGAAGGGAATTGGACCTTCTGTACTTACTGTTTTTTTTTTTCAGGGTAGACAATTCCTAGGCTAAAAGGTCTTCTTGCGTTCTATGAATCCATGTAAAGTGAATAGTGGGGTTTCGTCTCCATGTTAAATGTGGATGTCATTTACAACTCTTGTAAAAGTTTCACTTTCAGTCCTAATTTGTTGGTGAGGGTCTATAGAACCATTTTGGTTCGAGTGGCCCGCACACAAATTAAATATTTGGCCTGTAGGGGGCGTAACAAGGTGCCAACCCTACCAAAACATGTAAACTGTTGTAACTTTTGATCAAATTGTCCAATCTGTACATATGGGATATCTATGGATTCACAATCAGGAGTAGCATTTGCTACCTAAACCTAATTACACATAAAATATATTTTTTCATCCATTATTGGTGTATATCGACAAAAATAGCAAGCAAAACAAGCTAAAATTAGCTAAAACCGAAGTGAGTTTCCATCTCCATGTTAAATTTAGTTGTCGTTTACAACTTTAAAAGTTTAACTTTCAATACTAAATTCTAGGTGAGGTAACCATTTTGGTTAGAGTGGCCAGCACGCAGATAAAGATTATTGGGGGGGGCTTCCAAAATATGATATAAGACTGTCGTAACTTATCCAATCTGAACATATGACATATTCACATTCAGAAGTAGTATTTAGTCATTTAGACGAGGGGAGCCCAACCAGTAGATCGGGATCTACCGGTAGATCTCGGCCTGATCACAAGTAGATCTCGGGAGATGTGGGGGGGAAAGAAAAAAATGGGGTGGAAAAGAAAAAAAGAGTGATTTTCGTCAGTGTGTGATGCATTTGCAATGGCAGTGTTTGTCCATGTCTGTTGTACTTATGTTATGGCCTATTTATGAAGTCTGCTGTACTTTATGCTTATATGGACATAAAGTAAGTGGTAAAACAAAGTAGTGTTGTGTTGTTGCGAAGTTACTGTAGGCTGGCAACGATGCGTGTGGTTTGAAATGTTGATATTGAACTGGTAGATCCCGGAGGGGTTGGCTGCTGAAAAGTAGATCTTGGGTCAAAAAAGGTTGGGCACCCCTGATTTAGACCATATTACCCCAGCCCCCCTCCCCACCCCCTTGTGTGTATCCACAAGAATAGCACGTAGTTCAGCCTCTATGTGCAGTATTTTGATGATAACAGCATGAATTTTGGAACACAGTTGGAGCATGTCATTAGGAGCATTGTTGGCTATGGCACCATCACGGATTTGTCCCTTGGTAGCCTGGTCTAGCCCTCAATGATTTTGGCCTTGGGGGGCGGGGGTGTCGTGGGATCCACACGGCGGAAGTGCTGCGCTCTGATTTGATCTCACTAATGTGTCGTCATCTCCGGCCCCTCCCACGCCCGTCCACTGCTGTTCTACGTCACATCATTTAGAGCGACGCCCACCCCAGAAGGTTGACACCCCCCTCAAGGCCACTTTCCAACGCGCATTAGTCCAGGCTTTCCGTTTTCGCGCAAGCCGGACGAAAATGAAAGCCTGGGCTAGTCCCTTGGTAATCCTGACAGCTATTTTCTAAAATATTAATTCTAGTAAATAGTCCCACATTGTCAAAATTCTCTGATCCTGATTCTGGTAACTAATCCTACGTTTTCAAGGACGAGGTCTAAAGGATGACGTGGGGTGAGGGCTTCCAGCCAGAGTTTCTCCTCACTTCCTATGGCCTCAGTGTTCTGGGGCTATGTCAGCTATGTCAATGCCATTGTCTTTGCTGAAGGTTTCTTTCCAAGTCTCTAGCTCAGCCCTGCAAGGTCCAACCCAGACTTGTGCAGATGGCTGCTGGCTCATCTGGAGGCCCCGGTTTGTGTGATTAGGTGGGGTTGACTGCCGCAATCAGGATTAGGGGCTTGACCCTTTCAAACTGTGGCAGTCTAGCCAAGTGTCTGCATTTGTTTTGGAGGCTATATACAGGAGACAGTTTCTCACCAGCACCAGGTATCATGAGGTGAAGGCTCCTTCAATTGACATTGTTGTTGAGTCTTCATGGGGAGAAGCATTATGCATTCCGAACCATCTTCAAGAAGGACATGAGAGTCGAAAAGAATGGTCACCATGGTGCAATATAACTACTTTGAGTATGACTATTTTCCTGTCAACTAGCTTGTGTGTGAAGGTACAGCACTTCAGCAGGGGTTTTCACCAGACAGCTTTTACTGTATGGATCTGGATGGGATCTGGCTAGAAGTACACAGACTGGTGTTGGATCTGGGTGGGGATCTGGCTAGAATTACACAGACTGGTGTTGGATCTGGATGGGGATCTGGCTAGAAGTACACAGACTGGTGTTGCATCTTGGTGGGGATCTGGCTAGAATTACACAGACTGGTGTTGGATCTGGATGGGGATCTGGCTAGAAGTACACAGACTGGTGTTGCATCTTGGTGGGGATCTGGTTAGAAGTACACAGACTGGTGTTGGATCTGGGTGTGGATCTGGCTAGAAGTACACAGACTGGTGTTGGATCTGGATGGGGATCTGGCTAGAAGTACACAGACTGGTGTTGGATCTGGATGGGGATCTGGCTAGAAGTACACAGACTGGTGTTGGATCTGGATGGGGATCTGGCTAGAAGTACACAGACTGGTGTTGGATCTGGGTGGGGATCTGGCTAGAAGTATACAGACTGGTGTTGGATCTGGATGGGGATCTGGCTAGAAGTACACAAACTGGTGTTGGATCTGGATGGGGATCTGGCTAGAAGTATACAGACTGGTGTTGGATCTGGGTGGGGATCTGGCTAGAAGTACACAGACTGGTGTTGGATCTGGGTGGGGATCTGGCTAGAAGTACACTGGTGTTGGATCTGGATGGGGATCTGGTTAGAAGTACACAGACTGGTGTTCTGACCTCACTGGGTACTGGTCAATCGGGTAGAGCTGGTTTGAGTTGGAGTGAGTACTAAGAATATGTCAGCTGATTTCATGGGCTCACTTGATTTTCACATATAGGGTAGAAGACATGGATTTACTGCCTACATCAATACATCAATATTACACATTTTGATGATTTGACTATTATCTAGCATTTTAGAAAAAATCATAATCCTTGAAAACGTTTTGTCATCAGAATCAAGATTGTATGTTGTATGAGCTGAATTGGTAAAATAACAGCAGATGATGGCCACCATAGCTGTCATCACAGACCCATAGCCAAAACAATTCCTTATGGCAGGCTTTAACTTTGTGCCAAATGTCATGCTTTCATTGAAAAGTGCACAATTTTCACACAGAGGCTGGGCTATAAGTGGGTATGCCTAACTTTAATCCCCCCAATACTGTATTGTTTCTATTTATTTACAATTTATACCATTACTCATTCATGATAGGTAGGCACTAACTTCATCCTTCTAGGTTCAACAGAATTTAAATTAGGTGCCATTTGAAGTAATTTGATGTACATGGGCGTCCATTTTTTCCATATCATATTCCAAACATTAATATTTGAAATCCAGTTAATTCCTGGGTTAGTATTGACTAGATATAGCAAAAGAAAACAAAGAAAAAACAGCAATTGTGAGAAAATAAAGACTTTTAAGAAAAACAAAAATCCGATTTTGGTCAATTTTGAAATTAGGCAAAAAATGCATATTTTTTTCATCTACAGATGGGCCACTCGAACTAAAATTGTTCTATAGGTCATCATCTACAAATTAGAAGCGAAAGTCAAACTTTTACAAGAGTTGTAAATGACGGTGTGTCGTGGGACCCCACTAAAGTGAAAGGCCAAATGTGCCAGTCAGCCAAGTTGGTCGGCTTCTGTTTTAATGATGTAACTTCTCACAGGGCTACTGGAAGCCTAGACTAACTATTTTGGTCTTTTGCCGTTCTTTCTTTTCTTTTGGCATGCTGTGCAAAGCACTTTGTAAACATTCATGATACATAGCATACAGTAGCTAATGTAATTATCATTGGTGGAGTTGATGTACTTTTTTTTTTAGGTTTCTAGAGCAATGGTTGAATTTAGTATGTTTTCATGGTGTTTTAATTATCCGGTCGTTAACATGAGACCTTCAGGCTATGCAGGGTGATGATCATTTCACTTCAGAGACAGGCCTAGATGCATAAAACAATAGTTTAATTCCCTAATATTATTACCCCCCTCCAGAGGATTTGCCAATTTCCATCAATCTTCAGGTATACAAAATGCATGAATTAGACATGCATCATGTGAAAAAACAAAAACAAAGAGCACTGCAAAACATAACTACAGCACATGCTACAATACCTTGCCTGTACCCTAAACTAGTAGTTCTCATGTCAAACATTCAAGTCAACAACCAGTGGACCCCCACATCAGAGAGAAGCTAGGGACCCCACATAAGAGAATGTGGGAAAACGATCTATTCACATAAAAAAGACAAAAAACAAGGAAAAAACGAATTCCGAGGGCAGCATGAGTCCCCAGAAACAAGGACAGGTGTTTGCGAATCTATGAATGAATCTATCATGGTTAAAATGGAGTGTGAAGTTCGGATAGGAAGGGGAAAGGTATCATCTACTCATAGAGTAGATGATACCATGACCCAACATCTTTAAAGTGCACTATTCCTTTAAGACAGGGGTTTTCAACAGGTGGTTCGGGGACCAACAGTGGTCCTTGAGAGGGTTCCAGGTGGTCCCCAGGCTAAATGATGGAAAGTTGCTTAACCAGATGTAACTCTTGAGTTAAAATATTCAACACGTGACTTAGCACTATTTAATTAAGAAGTCTGCCCTGTCTTGTTTGCAAAATCCAGCCTGGAATTGTGGACAAAACCAAAAGAAATTCTTTAGTTTTAGGTCTTTGGGGGGTAAGATGTCATCAAATGGTGGTGGTCCGTGGCTCAAATGCTGAATAAATGGTGGGCCCTGGAGTCAAAAAAGGTTGAAAAGCCCTGCTTTAAGACTAGACAAGGAGAAACGATTTGACCATTGAGAACATCGAGCGGGAGCAGGCAATGATGCGCGAGTCTCTTCGAGGCAGCGGGGGTCACAACGCCCAGCGATCATCATCATCATCATCATCATCATCCGTTCAGTGGAGATCATATTCTGCGAGCAGCGCTTCACGCACACCAGTGCTCGTTTATGCAGAAAATTACCTCCACACAGTCAAAGTCTAGAGTGTTGGATTAACTCCCCGAGTAGTGGGACGGAACAAGACCGTGTTTGTAACCCGGAAGGTCAAATAAACACTGTTTTTTTCATGATGCAGCGACTACAGTGAATCTAGTGGCAATCCAAAGTCTCTACAGTACTTCCATTCACTTAATTGAACCTTCCTATCTCACTCGCTCTCATGTGTGCATGCACGCATCCAAGTGCACACACACACTCACACGCACACGCACACGCACACACACACACACACACACACACACACACACACACACAGCAAAACTGGTACATTTAATCTCCTCAACCTTTTCAGCTGACTTGGCTTGAACTCTCTTCGTAACACCCACGCACACACACCTACACACACACACCTACACACACACACACACACACACACACACACACACACACACACACACACACACACACACACACACACACACACACACACACACACACACACACACACACACACACACACACACACACACACACACACACACACACACACACACATACCCACAGTCCCACACCCCCACACACAGAATATATATTTGTCTATCCACACACAAGTACCGGTATACTGTAAAAAGCACACAGTACCATTATATTATACTTTAAAGTAAGTGGGGCTAATTAACATGATGGATTTTAACTCTTGAGAGGGTGAAAATGAAACCAAATGGACCCGCAAGGGTCCATTTGGTTTCATTTTTACGTTCTCAAGAGTGGTGGTCCCCGGACCACCTGTTGAAAACCCCTGGTTTAAAGCACCCAAGTAGGAAGTAAACTTAAATGCAAAATTTACAATATATTTTTGGGGCGCAAGTGACCATGACCTGAGGGCAAGTAGAACCTGACTTGCACCTGACACACGCGCACGCACGCGCACGCACACACACGCACACGCACACACAGGTCTAAAGGAGACGTGGGCAGGGGAGGACGGGGGGCTACTGGAGCATATATGTCCCGGCATCAGCAAAAAAAAGCCTGTGTATGTGTGACAGTAATGGGTCCGGAGGGAGACAGGACAGGACAGGACAGCCCCACCAGCTGGGCCAAGAAATAAACAACAAAAACACAGGCTGACAACAAGCACAACAGGCAGCTTGACACACACACTTGGACAAAGACAGGCCCCGGAAACAATGTGGCGTATCATTAGTTTCACTGCTGGACAGTATATGCAGGTGGTAGGTAGGTAAGGTACAGCTGACCTGCATGCAAAGGACCTGCTGTTCAAAAATAGACTCCGCACCAGAGCGTTGTACAATGCGAACCTGTAATATTATCCATCCATTTTTGGTTGTTTTGACTCCCAAAATGTAGTACTTATGCCAATTAATTCCTCCCCATGCAGCATTCATTTGTGTTGTGTGTTTGTTGTCGTTGCTGTTGTATAATCCCATACTAACTAACCAGCTCCTCCGAGAGGGAGAGAGAGCGAGTGCACTTTCCGGCGGTGGCAGCTGAAGCGGAACAGCCATGGTGTTTTATGCATCGACCCAAACCTTTACCCCAACTTTAAATGAACCCTGACCATAACCCCCTAACCCAGGGGTCCTCAAACTTGTTCCAGTGAGGGCAAGATAACGTTTCTCTTCTCTCTTCTCTGATAGGGGGACCAGCTCAGTGGCCTTGTGGTTAGAGAGTCCGGCCTGAGACTGGGAGGTAGGGGTTCGAATCTGGGCCAGGTCATAACAAAGACTCCCTGTTTGGCACTCAGCAGGAGTGGGGGTAAGTCCCTGCGACATACTAGTGTCATGTCCAGGGGGTGTACTTGTACATCAAGCAACAGAAATGGTAGCAACTATATGTTTTACCCCTGCAGACAACTGTGGGTGACGTAACAGTTGCACAGACAGACATATGGACAGACATACACGGACAGACGTAGGGACGGACAGGGGGTGAAACATGGTCACCACCATACTGATGGAGACAAAAACATATAATATACACTATTTATTCAATCAATAGAAAAATCAATTAACCTCCCGTCTGGCGGGATTCCTAATATCGGCCTTTAATCATGGGTCGACTGCAGGTTAAATATCCTACATTCTGAATCAATTTCTACCCTCACCTTTTTGCCATTATTACATTCTGTTCACATTCTATGACTGGGGCAAACTGAGGTCGTGGCAGCAATGTTTTTTTTAGTGTGTCTCACAATTCAATTCAAATGAGCTTTATCGACGTGAGGAAACATTTCCAGTTGATTCAGTCAGGCAGGCCCACTTCACCCCAGTGTTCTACGCATGCATAAGTCCTGACTGTGTGGCCAGACTACCATTTTTGGTTACAGGACCTACAGGTATATTAATCAAGTAAAGCATCAATAATAATAATATCAGTTGTTGTTGCAACAGACACGCAGCATGCATAAAGCTAAAGGTCTGACTCAGAGAGTTTTCTGTTTTCAATGATGAAATGCTGTTGGTTTGGTGGTGCCACAGATGTAGTTAGTTAGTAGCAGAGTTTCAAATCATTTTAAATATACAAGCACTTTAACTTGATATTAATATAATATCTTGGGTTGTTTTGCATGCCATCATGTTTGGTGGGGTAGTCTGGGCATTTAGGGGGCATTGCCTAGGGGGACAAATAACATACACCCTGAACAGTGTTTATACAACGCAATAGTTGATATTATATTGAATATAACCCTATGATTTCACCCTCAAATGCCACACTGATATAACCAGTTATTTCTTGTCATTTCTTTGTGCACTTTGAAAGCTGCAGTACCACAATGTCTTGGCGGGGGCGCTGATATACAGGTTATTTAATACTGATGCTTTATAAAACCAGGCTCGTTTCCATCCCATGCTAGCTTGGAAAATCAACAATGGTGGACAATGTAAGTGGAAATGCAAATTTGTAACTGAGGAGTGAAAGAGGAGGAGGAATTATGCAAAGTAGAGGAGGACAAAATCAGAAGAGCAATTTCCATTAAATCTCCTGTGTGATATGCAAACCTGATTGTGGGGATAGAGAACACACACATGGAAGCATCATACAAAAAAGAAAGAAAGGGGAAAAAAGTTAAAAAGTTGAATTTCATGTTATTCCCGTTCATATAGACAGGGGAAAATGCATGAGAATGCGATAAAAGGGTGTACCAGACTTTTCTCAGTTGAATGTTAAGTATTTTTATGTAGAATCAATGTATGAGAAGTACATTTTTGTATCTTGCATAATTAATGAGACAATTAGCATATTTGACTAACTGTGCAAATTATTTATTATATATTAAATACAATGCAGAAATGGATTCTACAGGAAAAATACATAAGATACAAATTTGATGAATTTATTATAGTTTTTTTTCCCTATATATATGCACTAAAACAGTGTGAAAATGGATGGTTTCAGGTTGCAGACGGCACTGTGTTTTGAATTTCAATTAGGGGACAAAGAGACATACTTGCACTGTTAACATATATATGTCCACCCTATTAGAGACTGACATACAACGTAATGAGTGTGAGCTTAACTCCAGTTACAGCTCCATCGGCTCACAGGGAGCAATTCAGCAAAGAGACTTAATTAACAAATGCCTAATTAAAAGGGCTGTTGAAGCAAATCATTGCACAGACAGGTTTTACTACAAGCCATCTTCCGCACGCACGCACACACACGCACACACACGCACACACACACACAAGACTCTGGGGGTGAGCCAGTAAGAGGAGGACGTTCTAGGTGCCTAATAAAGCAATGGCATGTTCTACATGTGAAACAATGATTATGTCGGGATAATAACCATTCATTGAACGTAGAATGCAATTGCAGTCCCCCCGTTTCTTCCTAATGGCAGTGAGCTGAAGCCCTCTCTCTCTCTCTCTCTCTCTCTTGTTGCAGTTTACTAATCAATAAACTGACAAATCACTCAGTATTTTTATTGCTATAAGTAAAGTATAGCATCTCTGCCATAGTGTGGCAGCTCCCAACAGACTTTTCAGTTAAGCCCCTCCCCAAACTGCTATGGTCCAATCACAGCTAAGCACAACATGTGACAGACAAACATCTCCGCCAATAGTTTTCCTATATGCTAAAATATTGTTTAAAAAAAAGAAAAGAAACGTCACACACACTGCATAGGGAATGACTTGTTGACAGATTTGGAAAGGGTCTGGTTCCAAATGTGTCCATGATATTTACATTGGAATGAAAGAGCCTTGCTGGAAAGTGGGAGAGAAGGCAGGGGCATACTGAAACGTCTATTGTGGCAGAGAAAACGCAGGACTTTGCCAGCCTTTTTTGGCATCCCAGGTTGTTGAAACCACCCTAAAACCTAGTATGTGGGTGTGGCCCAAGCCTAGACTGTAGAAGTGGCTGCAATTCAATAACCTTGGTTATGAAAGTTTCCCCTAGGCTAGGGCCACAGGAGCAGGCTATTCCTAAAAAAAACACAAATGGCTGTGCACATAATCATTTATGCAAGTCATCCTCTGATCAATTAGCAGCTCTGTGCAAGCTACTAAAAGAGGAGAGGAGACGCAGAAGGAGAGAAAAGACTCACACAGTGAAACACTGCTGGTAGTATTGCCACTGCAATTACATCCCATCCTATTGGCTGTGCATGTGGGCGAATAGCACAGGTTGAATTACATGGTCAGTCTACTCAACTATCAGCCATCTGGACCCAGGCTATACAGACATTTACACTACTTCCGTTTCCAGACAATAACACAACACTGTCTTGTAGGTGTTACATGAACGCACATGTTATGAACCTGTATTCAATCTTCGGAAACTTTAAACCATTTCCGATAGAAACAATGTTGTGAATGTGGGTACTCCAATTGCTGTGCTAGTGAGACACCATATGCTGGTATTCAGACAGTACTACTTTGTACTAATGTTTGGTATTCGGATGGTTCAGACACACACAGCCCTGTCTTCAGCCTGGCAGACTAAACTATGCATCAAGTGTGTACTTCAAAGAGGTCCATGTCATATGCACTCTTATGCCGCAGCACTTGTAAACATTCACTTAGTGCTTGACTTTTTTTTAATAGCTGCTAAATATGTGGGTTTGGGTTGAGGTTCACTGATGGCAAGTCCCAGGAAACAACAACAACAACAACCTAAGAGCTCATTGTCACTGGGGGAAATGGAAAAGGCAGAATTTTAAAAGCACATACTCTACGGGGACACAATATGTAAGGCAGTGATGTAATTCAAAATGGCAGAGCGAGAAATGAAGTGTCTCTGTAGAAGGCGAGCTTTCAGCAGGTATTCCGCCGGCGGGATAATCAGAGGAGCTAGCTCTTATCTTATTATAGCTCCCATCTGAATCCGAAGGAATCATTCTGCGTGTTAGGAGTTTTAACCGCGAGGGCTTTGGCGACCATTGTTATGGCAAAGAACTGCAGACAAGCTTCTGCCTTTATACCCTGTCAATCTGCTCTAGTCATTTAACAGTGTCTATTGTCCTGTTGATGTATTCAAATATTCAAAAAAGTGATTTGTGATGCCAGGGCACGGGAACCTTAGACATAAAAGAAAATATTTAATAAAATCAGCAAAATCAGCCATTTCAACCATTTTTCCTTGGTGAATCCATGGCCCGGTGCACTCCGCATTACTTAATTGGCTCACTTGAGTGCGGGAACTATTGGGAAAGGGAAGAAAGGCATAAAAGCAATGCGGCGCGGCAGTGTGTCTGTTTCTTTGGCCCTCTGATTACACGTTTCTGATGCCTTTCAGCCTTGTGCTGCGCCATATGGACTGCTGACAATTGAAATTGGCCAAAAAGCGCTGCATATAGACTCCTGCACTGATTGACCCAGGAACCCTGTCCTCAAATGATATGACCTGGCACCGCACCGCTGGTCTCTCTTGGTTACCCCGGTGTCGTATAATAAAGCGCGTCCGAACGAGCCAGTTCAGCTCATTAAGCCATTACATTCTGCGTACAATTACACGCTAGGCATTCAGTGTAACAATTAGGCTCTCCAGCGTCTTTCCTGCTCTGTAGCATGGCTCTTTTCATTCTTAATTTGCTGCTCATATTCAGGCGGTACTCTTCATTCTAGCGGCTCTCTAGATTTCCATGTAAATCATTCAATGGTGCCATTCACATTCTCAGGTAGCAGCTAGACGGGTTGAAAGGCAGCAAAGAACTGCAAAAGGTTTTTTTGTGTGTGTGCCTTGACAATTATGGGTTGACCTTTTTAATACCTTGCGATTTTGTAACCCAGTGTTAATTAGCCCTTCACTAAGTCCCTCCCCAATCCGTCCTTGTCTAATAGGCACAAGCTTAAAGGAGAATTCCGGCCCAAAAGTTTTTTTGTATCTTTATTTGCAGTTAATTTTTTTGAAAAAAGTGGTCCAGGTGTTATTTTGTGAAAATACTCCTTTATGGCTGTTTCCCCTACCCCCAAATAAGCTTATAATGGGGCCAATGGGCGTTGTGCAAGTTCACCTATATACATCGCTCCAAAATGCAATTTTTTGCTATATATTGTGTCTCCACCATGTCAGTAGTGAGTTAACACTCACACTTTCACTTTCACTTTTGATTCAGCAGTGATCCAGCTGTCTCAAAACCTGGGGGCGTGGCACATGGTTTATGGCTGAACCACTGCTGAAACAAAAGTGAAAGTGAAAGTGTGAGTGTTAACACACTACTGACATGGTGCAGACACAATATATAGCAAAAAATTGCATTTTGGAGCGATGTATATAGGTGAACTTGCACAACGCCCATTGGCCCCATTATAAGCTTATTTTGGGGTAGGGGAAACAGCCATAAAGGAGTATTTTCACAAAATAACACCTGGACCACTTTTTTCAAAAAAATTAACTGCAAATAAAGATACAAAAAAACTTTTGGGCCGGAATTCTCCTTTAACCTGCATGGACTCATTGTGAGTTTTAAACCTGGTCACTGATAGCCTTGATCTGTATGTTTGACCGTTTTGTTTTCTGCGAAATCCAGCCTGGAATTGTAGACAAAAACAAAAGATATCTTTAGTTTTGGGGTCTGTGGGGCTAAAATGTCAAATCACAATCAAATGGTGGTCCGTGGCTCAAATTCTGAATAAATAGTGGGCCCTGGTATGAAAAAGGTTGAAACCCACTGGACTATGGAATTGCTGACTTATTTCAGCAGGTTTTTACTCTCAGTCTTGAGCGGAGATATTTTTGGCAACAGCCAGAACATAGACAGTGGTACTGGCTGGTGACGTACTAGCAAGAGCGTGGCTACGTAACAGGTGAAATTACGAAATGTGAATCAAGCAGCCTCTGTCCAGATTGATTTGCAAAGTGACTTTTCCAATGTCCGGAACAGAGTAATCAGTATGGAACCCAGGCTATAGGCCAGTGGCCATTTTCAAAACATTTTGTGAAATCTGAGGAATACGTTGTACTTTATATTTTAAGAATATGTTGTGCCACTGCTATACTTTTACTTATGGTAAATAAATGGACTACTTCTTGCACCACAGACTCAGAGGCAGTATCACAATGCACAAGACAGATTAAGAGTTAAAAGACTTTGTTTGCTGCGTTTACCTATACCTGTATATGATGAGTGCCACATTTCTCTTGATTCCTGGATGCGAATGCAGCTTACCATACAGTTACACACAGGCATGTGGGCACACAAATATCAAAGGGGACTCTCCTTTTACCGGTCTGTGAAAAGTGCCCACTCTTTTGGACCAAGAATTCAGCATTTTCCGTGGTGAACAGAAATGCAAATGCCCCATTTCCTTCCCAAGCAACACCTAATGGCAGCATTCAATAGAATTGACTTTATTCAAAGGAAGTGAAAAGAAGCAGAGTGGTTGGCAGACAGTTTGGCAGCGGAGTGGATTACAGTATACGATAGACACTGGGTGAAAAAAATGACATAAATATCATGGGAAAAAACATACATAAACGAAAAAAATGAAACCAAGCTTTTAGTGCCACACCACCAAAGGCTTGATAACAAGTACAGTAGTTGATTGCACAGCTGATCTAAAAGTTCACAATGTGAACGTGCGATTTTCAGCAAAAGTGACCTTTTAGACATGTCAGCCTCCGGCTCTCTAACTTCCTCTGCATGTCCTCTGCATGGCCCTGGTTAACAGGGCCCTGCAAATACCCCAATGCTAACGCACACACACAGACACAAACACATACCAAAATAATAATCCCACCGCTTAAACAACCAAAACAGCCTCCGTCACAACGCGATACAACTACAATGGCGCCATTCACTTTAATGGAACTCATTTTCCCAGAAGCCTCTGCACTAAGGACTCTAGGATCAGAGCTGTGACGTCATCAACTCAATCTCTTTGAGTAATAATAATATAGAGAGGGCACTGGAGCTTGCCGTTCATTTCTATAGATGATGCTCAGTGGCGTTTTGAAGCAGCCGGACGACTGCCGGAAGTAGGGTGTACTTCCACATTTCCGCACTTCTAAAGTGCGTGGAAGTGTTACCCCCCATGAACGAGCACACACTGTTAAACTCCACAGGCTCACCTGTGGAGAAATAGTAGAAAAACTTTCTACTATTTGGTAGTCAAACTGTTCTACAAGCAAAAACTCGTCTAAATCGCCCATGGTAATAAAACTGTTAACAGGTCTATCATTGTGTGCATGGGTTCACCTTTGAGTATTATATGCTGGCACACGAACAGTATTTAAAAAAAAACAAACAAGTTAAGCACACCAACAACAATCGCATCCCAGTTACCGTGGATAAATAATTGCCGTCCCATCACCCTGATTCGTCTTGGTTTTGTAATAACAGGAGACTCCGCATCAGCACTTGTAACACATGCTGTGTTATCGGTTATGCATATGCAAACGCACTGTTTCCATAACAAATTGGATTTACCCAGTGTGCATTGGAGGGCCCTCATGAAAGTTTAATCAATTAGGAAATCGTTCAGCCGGTCAATTATACGCTGGCTTGTTGCATAAGCAAGTCTATCAGCCAGTAAACACTGGTAAACACACTTCAGAGGAGAGCCACTTCTAGGAGCCAGTCAGGACTCAAACATTGTTTAATTTGGAGGTATTCTTTTACTTTATTCAATACTCTTACTTGCACTCTTGCACTACATCGCAAATATTGGGCTTTTTTTTTTTACTCCACTGCAAATAATTGAAAACTTCGGTTAAAGGGATATTCCACTTTCAAAAAAACTTTTTGTTCATTTTCATGTGAACACACCAGACAGTTATGAGTTACTCCATTCAGTATTAAGATATTTGATGTTAATTTTAGTGTATTCGCCTCCTTCCTATACAAACCCATTATAACTTTGTTTTACAACTTAAAATTAAGTTATAATGGTGATGGATATTTTTTAATAATACCCATATATTAGTGAGAATATGGAAAAGGACTGTATATCCTTCGATAGCTGAACAAAATTTAGAAAAGGACCACCGACTATCAGACAGTCGGAAAACAGGGGGTACAATAGCAATACAGAGCTAAATGGATCAGAGGTAAAATGGTAACCCTGGATCTGAGCAAATGTACCCAGATGTAAACAACATGAAATGAGTGAAAACACTTCTGAACCAAATGGACCCTTAGACCAAAGACATGCAAACAAAGTATTTATTACCAGTCAACGGAGTCATGTTTCTTTGTTGAATAATCCAGTCGTATTCTGGTGGAGAGCATTTAATACGGAAGCACAGACAAGCACCATGATGGACAAAGGGCTCTCCCAACATCCAGAAGGATGTAGGGAATATTTAAGACAAATGTAATCACAATGAATTGTCGTCATAGTTACACATGGATAGGTAAAACAAAAACAATAAAAGATTATACTGGATGAAACTGGTTCAGAGATCTGAGTGACCTAGGCTAAGTGTCTCCTGGAACAGATATCAACATTGGCGACACTAAAATCAAACAATAATCGCACCGTAGTATTGATAAACAGGTTGCAATCAGAAACAGCTAGGACGTTCTGAAAACAGATAATGGCAAGATGTTCTTTATGTGATGTAAAGATGGCACAGTATAGAGACATGGTGGAACGTTTCTCAAAATAGCAGATCTACAAGGTGGTAGCTTGACCCAGATACAAACCAAATGTATGACATATGTGAAATCATTCACAATAAACCTCAGAAATATGAAATATTTCTATCAAATGGGTTTGTATAGGAAGGAGGCGGATACGGTAAACCACTTCAGCTGTGGTGTCCAAATGGGGTCTGTAGCATCCATGTCCATTTGGTTCCACTTGTACCGTCTCAGAGACATTATCCCTGAGGATTATAAAGTGTACATTTGGTGAAATATATGCTAGTAAATACAGGAAGCAATGCATATAAAAAGTGGGGGGGTCTGTGAAATTCAAAAAGGTTAAGAGACACAGCCATGGCATTTACAGAGTAAAAAGGTAAAACACGCTTTTGCCGACCTGGTCTTTGCTCGGAGAGCAGGCAAATCCAATTTGTTTCTCAAATATTATCCTCAAGATTGACTGTCCAAACTGTTTGCAGTGTTTGACTCGAACACAGTAATCAGATTGTACAAAGTATTTGGTTATTCACATCGTCGACCCATGTGGTATCTGCTGGCTGGCAGGGGCGGATATAACATGTCCCATTTGGGGGGGGGGGCAAGAGAACATGTTGGAGGGGCAAGAGAAAATGGTATGGGGGCGCGAAGTGACACGGGCAATGAAGCCGCACCCATACTATTTCCAGCTACAGGACTTTTATTAGGCAAGTATAAGCATCAATAATAACATCAGTTGTTGAAGTGGCAACAGACACGCAGCATGCATAAAGCTAAAGGTCTGACTCAGAGAGTTTTCTGTTTTTAATGATGAAATGCTGTTGGTTTAGTGATGACACAGCTGTAGTTAGTAGCAGTAGTGGGATCAAATCATTTTAAATGGAAGCACTTATCAAATATCTTGGGTTGTTTTGCATGGCATCGTGTTTGGGGGAGCAGACTGGGTATTTAGGGGGGCATTGCCCCCCATGCCCATGCCTAGATCTGCCCCTGCTGGCTGGTTCTATCCCCTTTTTATTATGCCGGTGGGTCTACCTAATTCTCCCAACTTCTACTTTACTTGAACTTTGCAATACCACATGACCTTTATTGGGACTTCTCACAGCACCTGTGTTTCCATAATAATTTTATCTTAAATATGATTTAAGTGTGAACCAACTGCTCTGTATTCCCTGATGAAGGCTTAACAGCCAAAATGCAGGACTACTGGTGTGTGCGGCTTTCTTGTCTTTTTAAGATTCCAACAAATTCCAACAAACCCTGTGCAACACAGATTCGACACAAAGTACCGGTAACAACACAGACTAAATTCATTCCGATGCCACAATAAATCTCTCTTCAGTTCTGCCAAAACTATCTGCTCAAAACTATGGACAGGACATTTCTCTAAGTGGTGCAGGAATGGAAATCCATTAACGGAGTGACAGTTCTGTGTATGCATTAAGTGAAAGATGGGCTGATACGGTAGTGTCACTATGATAAACTTGGTGAGGTACGCTCTCAGTCCAGGAGTTAATGCACATTTTAAAATCAGGCTCTTTTTTTTTTTTTTTTTTTTTTTTTTTTTTTTTTTACAAATGAGGCATTTTCTCACTGTCGTTCTTTTTAAAGGGGAATTCCACCCATTTGGTTCCATTTATACCCTCTCAGGAAAAAGGGGTCTGAAAGAAAAATCATTGACATGGTGAAATACATCTTGATGATGTCATCAGATGTATTTCACCATGTTAATGTTTTTTTCAGACCTCCATTTTTAGGAAATGAAGAATTGGGGGAACCTTTTTATCATGTCCACACAACATCTCTAAGGTATATTAATGACATATTAAAATGTTGAAAATGGGTGGAGTTCCCCTTTAACTTGAGGAGAGATGATAGATGATGAGTGACGCCGAGATCCAAAAGTGGTATATGGTATACCGCTAGTGCCTCAGCGGCATATACCGGTGGCCCAGCGGCATATGCCGGTGGCCCGGTGCCATTCCACAATTCCGAACTGCCATTGTTGCGACCTCCCATTGTTCCGAAATTACGAGACGCAAAACCCTAGCCCCCTCCGACCGTAACCCTAATCCTAAACATCCGACCCTCAACCTAACCTCACAGACCTAACGGTCTGTGAGGTGGTTGAGGGTCGGATGTTTAGGATTAGGGTTACGGTCGGAGGGGTCTAGGGTTTTGCTACAAACATTGCTACACCCTTCTCTAAACCTACCCCTAACCCTAACCGCAAGCACGTCGCAGCTGATAGTGGATTTCCAGCGCATGTTCGGAGCGCTCAGTTTCTGACCCTTCAATGTCGCGGAACACCGTGCCACAACACAGGGGTGTTATGTGGCAGGTGAAAACGAGCGGCATTTGCCGTTGGGAAATGGTATGTACCGGTGGAACACGAGCGGCATACCACTCTAGAACCGGCATATGGCGCTGAGCCACCGGCATATGACGCTGGGCCACCGGTATATGCCGCTGAGGCACTAGCGGTATACCATATACCACTTTAGGATCTCGGCGCTACTGTAGATGATTCGCTAAAAACAACCTGTTGCTTTTAGGCAGACCCAAGTACAGAGAGAGAGGCAGAGAGAAGGGACGGGGGGTAAATTATTCAAAATTATCCCCTCTTTTGCTGTTCCTACAATTGCTCCCCAATGCCATTTGGTCTTATAAAAGAACAGGGTTGTAATTAAAGGACATTGGATTTGTGCCGCAGTGCACCACAACGCATGGCCAGCACCCCCTTCTTAATGGGATAAGGAAGCATGGCATTCTATTCCACTGACATAATGCAGTCAAGAGGATTGTTGTGCAGCCATGCACGGCCCGGGCGCAAACAAATTGCCTCGGTTCAAATCGCAGCGACAAACCCACAATCAGAACAATTAACACTTCAGCACAGGACCAACCACACAAAAGGAACACGTGACTTTGTTTAGTGCAACGGGGACGGTGCAGGACTCTAGTTAGTTGCACGCCGGATTTACAATTAATTTACTTTTTGTTTTAAGTCATTAATGGGGTCCTTCTATCCATTATCTGTTTGCCAAGTCCTATTTCTGAAAACAATTAGGTCCCATAATTACATTAGAATTTTTAACAACAAAAGGCCAGACATGACTAGGGAGGCATAACAATAGACCTGTGAGTAATCCCCTCCCCCAAACTGCTGTGGTCCAATCACAGCTAAGCATAACATGTGGACCTCTCCCTAAAATATTGGGCAGAGGGAGGCAGGGGCGGATCTAGGCATGGGCATGGGGGGGGGGGGGGGGGCAATGCCCCCCCAAATGCCCAGACTGCCCCACCAAACATGATGGCATGCAAAACAACCCAAGATATTTCAAATTAAAGTTAAAATGAGTGAAACACTACTACTGCAACTACAGTTGTGTCACCAGAGTCAGACCTTTAGCTTAATGCATGCTGCGTGTCTGTTGCAACTTCAACACCAACTGATGTTATTATTATTGATGATTTATTTGCCTAATCAAGGACCTGTAACTGAAGATGGTATGGGTGCACCCATACCAAATGGTATGGGTGCACCCATACCATTTTCTTCTGCTCCCCCAATGGGGAAACGTTACATCCACCCCTGGCTTACGGAAACATCTAATGACATCATGAGGCCTCCTTAGTTGATGCAGACTGCAAATTGTTGCAGTTCCAACCATTCCAATTCATTGTCCCTAACCAGAAATAAATTGTCCTTGTACTGACAATATTTCTCCGAAACCTTTTGACAATAACAAATTCCTCAGTTGGTCAGTTGACTTTTTTTGAGACGTGCACACCATCTCCAATGAACAGCTACGTGTGTTGGTCTGCTAATACCCTATTTTTTCTTTCCCAATAATATTTTTATTGATTTTGCATTTTAGAGACAAACAGAAAAAGACGCAGACAGCTCAGCTCAGACACTTTGTGGGACAACAGGCGCTAATACCCTATTTGATTCACACATGGAATGAAATAGCTTGTTCTTCCGAGTTAAAATAAAACACTGTTCACAGTTTGCTGTGGAAGCTCATTTGTGTGACAGGCAGCACAGCATGAGTCAACGCTATGATTGGTTGACTCAGCACCAACACATAAATGAACAACACATTTTTTGTATTTGGCATAATGAACATTACAGTGGCCGGCTTCCAAATCATTTTGTTCTGGGTAGATAAGAATAGAATCAATAAAAAGAATAAATGCCACAGTTATGGGGAAAAGGCAGTGTGCTGCATGGAACGTAATGGTACATGTGAATAATATTGCAGTCATCTTCTCGTTTTCAGCTTGGTTTATGTGCTGAGAAATTGATTCAATGGCACTATTCATCCTGACCCTCCCGGCTACTGTCTCCTGTTCAAGTGCTCGCACGTCATACGAAATTACAAAAACTAAAAACTAAGCTATGATGGTTAAAATGACAAATTAAAATGTTACACTGAAATGTCAGGTCAGAGGATGAGTGTGCTCTCAAAACAGCTAAAGCAGGTTCTTCGGCATGAAAAGTGCTGACAGCCACTTACAGTACTACAGTAAAACAGTGTTAATTCAACTTCAATGTTTACATATGAAATGAAAATAGACTCATAATGTTTCCTTTTACACACCGTTTAGTGTTAAAGGGATAGATCACTTTTTTTTTTAAAAAAAAAAAAAAAAAAAAAAAAGGGTCATTACTAAGGTTATCTACTCTAGCTCATGTGAACACCCAAGACAGTGTTCATTCAGTATTTTGATATGTGATATTCATTTTAGCTGCCCCACACCATTCTTGTACACCTGTACAAACCCTGTATGACTTCAAACCCAATATTAACCATAATACGATTCATCAAAAACACCACAGTGAGTGCTTTTTCATTCACCGTTTTCATTTATTTTTAAAATATTGTTTTATTTGTTTGGCCCAACCAGTGTAATATGAGTTCACAGCAAAAAAGATTGGGTGTTTTCGATTAACCTTGTTAAAATTAAGTTTGAAGTTATAATGGGTTTGTATGGGAAGGGGGCAGGGCAGTTGAAATGTCACGTCAGATGTCTAAATACTAAATCGAGTAACTTAAAAGTTGTCAGAGTCTTCTGTGTGGAGTTTGCATGTACTCCCCGTGTCCCTAAACTGCCTCTAAACTGCCTCCCCCTGGCCAGCCGGGGTGTCTAACGGAGGGGAACTGGTTGGACTAACAGCGTTCCTTCCAGGCACTACGTCCAACCACGGAAACTCACCCTTATCAGGTGAAAAGAAGGCAGCTTGGACTCCTCATGCATTGAAGGCAGCATGAGGCAAGTCCGCTGCCTACCCATATTGGCGGAGGGTGTGCCCACGATCACATTATTTGGCACAGGGTGGAAGAAATGAGTTAGAAAATCGTGGGACAAAAATGATTTAATAAAAATGTCTGCGGTGTTCACATGAGCCTGAGTAGATAAAAATCACAAAAAATCATTTTGAAAATAAAATATCCCTTTAAATCACCTCTGGAGAGTGAGGATGCCACTGTGAATGTGGTGGAACATTTTGATAGTTCGGCACTACGCCAGTGCTACAGTACAAAGCACACAATTGAACCATCCCCTCTCTCGCTATTTGTGTGTGTCTCTGTCAATGATGAGCTATTAATTTACGCTTGGTTCATACTCCCGTGTCTGTCACCATGCGGTGAAGCAATTAAATTACTTTTCCCTTGCACTCTGAGAGACGCAAGGAATTCAGGAACAGGAGAGACGGCAGGACAGGTTACAACGTATAAAGAAAGGCCATTGGGCACTCAGCGCACGTACAGGTATGTCTTATTGCTCGCGTGCAACTTGCACACGCCCATGACATGTTTACGTGTGCGATAATGCGGCGCATGGCTCCGAGTGCACATACTGCATAGTCTATATAAGCTTTGGGGATATAGATGGAGAGTGGCCTCGGGTGTGTGCTGAGGCGATGATGAGTTTATGGCCCTGTATCTCTCCACCCAGCCTGTAATCCATTTGTCAGCGGCTGCCGGTGGATCCTAATGGCTTCCTGACACGGGGAGGCTGTTCCGACCGCGGGAGGGATGTTCTGTCCCCGGCTCCACCGTATTGACTTCATTGACAAGATACTGCGAACCCTTGTACAAGCCTGGCCTACTTCGCATGGGTGAACCGACACAAGAGACGGACCGCCGGAGCCTCGCGGCGCGGTTCAAATCTGTCCGTGTTCATTTGTCCGTTTGCAACTGAGTGTAAACCCTCCAAAAGTCGGAGATGGACACAATGTTAAAGCAAGCAAATACACGTGCGCACACGTGCACTCACGCACACACACACAGAATTTGACAGTGCAGAAAGCAAGCCAACAATCGCAGAGCGTGCATGCGGCACTAAATTGGCAATCCACTATATCCATGTCATATGGATTTTACACTTGCCCATGTGTATCTGTGTGCACGTGCCTGCCAGGAGCGAGCACTGCCCCCCACGTGCACACTGTGCACAGTCCACAACACCCACAGCCCCACACGTCTGTGTCAATAGTGTATAGAGGGCAATTTGATACTGTATAGCAGCGTTTCTCGTACATTTCCGTATTTTGGCCACACAGACCACCATCCGAAAATATCTAGTGCTGGCGGAGACCCCATAAGAGGAGATTTGTGCTTCTAAAACTAAATTGTGCGAATATTTTCATGCACAAAAAAAGTATGTAATTTAGCTTGTTCTGAACAGCCAAAGCGTGGAATAATAGCGGTTGTGACTAAATATTAACACATTTTTCTGGGGGACCACCTGGTAGACACGCTCCAAGGACACCCGTGAGGGCCGCCCCAGACCCTATAGGTACAAGAGAACAACAACAACAAAAACACCACTGCCACAACATTCTTTCAATTCGGTTATTAAATGCAATAAATGCTTTTTCAGCACTTCCAGCAGAAAGAGATAGGAGAGAGATGCTTTTGCACCAGTCCTTGATTGCTCTTATATTTTTTGTAGAATGGCTCAGACTGCCGGAAACCTCGTACGTCCCCAAAACATTACTTTTCAGGATCCAATTAAAATAAACCAGCCATAGTAGCAGATCGACAAGCTCGAAGCGGCGCGTTCCGCACTTCTGGGTGCTCTCGTGTGTTGCTGCGTCATGCTCAAGCAGGGCGAAGATTTTGAAAAAGAGACAAGTTGAAACGTGGAGATAAGAGGTTTTCTGCCCAACAGCAATGACATCATAGACATTGATTGACTCATGGGTTGATGAGGTATTTGTTTGGTGTGTTGACTGAAAGGTCTTTTTCCTCATGAGCACACATTCCTGTCACCTCTATTCTTCCATCCACCCAAGAACAGATTATATTAGCAGTGAGCTTGTGTGTGCGTGCGTGCGCACGTGTCAGGGGCGTTTTTACCATTAGGCAGACTAGGTAGTTACCTGGGGCGCCCTGCAGACATGCTTTAAAAGTATCCCAGACTAATTAGCCTCATATGGATAAATACATTATACTTGTCCTCTATAACTAGAATTGAACATTTAAAACACATGTAATACATGTAAGACATGTTCTTTATTGTCTCCACCTTAAGGTGGTGACTATGTTTCACCCCCCTGTCCGTCTGTCTGTTCGTCCGTCCGTCCGTCCGTGCAACTGTTGCGTCACCCGCAGGGTGAAAAAAAAAAGTTAATATTTTTATCCCTTGGGGGTGTCATTTTACTGTGCTTATCTTAGGTAGGACGTCACCGGAGATTTTCCTTGCAGCCCCCTTATCAAGTGGACCCGTCCATTTGCTCCAGGGAAAATCTTACCTGGGGCTCCAAATTGCTTAGAAACGCCACTGTTATCTGTCCGTATGTCCTCAACGTTTATGCTTACAAGCAATAGCCGGGTGGTGTCTGAATAAAATCAATAGAAGCAGAGGAAGGGAATGAGGCTACAACACTGTCAGCCTGGTGATGTCATTACCACATACCATGCCCTGTTTCACACTGTGCTCAAACACTTCCCTGTTGTCATTGGACCTCCAAGGCCTGTTGCCTGTGCCTACGTGACATGAGGGTGTAAGTGTATACTGAACACTCACTGGAGGCTGTGTGTGTGTGTGTGTGTGTGTGTGTGTGTGTGTGTGTGTGTGTGTGTGTGTGTGTGTGTGTGTGTGTGTGTGTGTGCGTGCGTGCGTGTGTGTCAGGGGCGGATCTAGGTATGGGGGGGCAGTGCCCCCCTAAATACCCAGTCTGCCCCCCCAAACACGATGCCATGCAAAACAACCCAAGATATTTCAAATTAAAGTGCTTATATTTAAAATGATTTGAAACACTACTGCTACTTACTAACTACAACTGTGTCACTCACCACTAAACCAACAGCATTTCATCATTGAAAACAGAAAACTCTGAGTCAGACCTTTAGCTTTATGCATGCTGCGTGTCTGTTGCAACTTCAACAACAACTGATGTTATTATTGATGCTTTACTTGACTAATAAAAGTCCTGTAACCGAAAATGGTATGGGGGCGGCTTCATCGCCCGTGGCAATTTTCTCTTGCCCCTCCAACATGTTCTCTTGCCCCCCCCCCCCCCCCCCCCCCCCCCCCCCCCAATGGGACATGTTACATCCGCCCCTGGTGTGTGTGTGTGTGTGTGCACGCCAGAAAGAGATTACTACAGGCTTCAGATTGGGCAGATGGATTTTTACAAACCCCCTCTCTTTAATTCCTTCAAAAGGAGTGGTTCTCAATCTCCACGAGGGTCCAGGAAACCCCCCAGTGTCCATGTACTGTAGCTAAATAACTATAGATATAGAAGAGACGGATGCTATATGGATCAGTAGCTCTGGGACTGCAATGCGGAACCTAAGGGACCCTTGCAGGTCCAGTTGGTTCCAATCGTACACCTACTCACAGACAGTTAAAGAAACACATGGGGTTTGGGGTGTGAGATTAAACTAGGGGGGTGTTATAAAATGGGATTCAGCTGTGCTGTTGTGGTCTAATGGATAATGGAGTGTAAAGGTACTTGAAATTTAAGAATAGGCTGAGGGGAAAAAAACAGTGCTCTAGACTTGAGTCTAGAGCATGGGTTTTCAACCGGTGGTCCGGGGACCACCAGTGGTCCTTGAGAGGGTTCCAGGTGGTCCCCAGCTAAGTTGTTTAACCAGATGTAACTCTTGAGAATGTAAAAATGAAACCAAATGGACCCTGGCGGGTCCATTTGGTTTCATTTTTACACTCTCAAGAGTTAAAATATTCATCATCTGAATTACCCATTTTGGAATGTATGTTTTTCTTGTTTTGTTTCCCAAAATCCAGCCTGGAATTGTGGACAAAAAGCAAAAGAAATCTTTAGTTTTGCGGTCTGTGGGGCTAAAATCCTCAAATGGTGGTCTGTGTCTCAGATCCTGAATAAATGGTGGTCCATGAGATGAAAAAGGTTGAAAACCCCTGGCCTAGAGTCTAGAAAACTACAGTATATGATTTATGTGAAGAGGGTAAATATAAATAATGACAAACATCTTGTTTGAACACATCCCTCCAGCCACCTCTCCAAGGGTTAAGCTGATTAGCTGTCAGCTATTGCGCACACACGCGGGCCACGTGTGTGTGTGTGTGTGCTATGAATGTCTGCCCCATGTCCTTTGTAGTGTCACCATTACTCTGAAGGCGGTGTGTCTGTGAACTTAGAAATAAATAGAATAAATAAGCCAACACACCTCCAAAAAGGATCTCAAAACAAGTCAACAGTTGGCGAGAGATAAAACAGGCCAAAACAAGCCCAATAATATTGCAAGTTATAATACTCATAAACACATATTTTAGATATTTATCATACTCGTTTCAGTAGCAGTAGTAGACTATCAGTAGAGTAGTAGAGTATCATTTCAGCAGTATGTCACACTGCCTCAAACCTAGGGGTAGGCTACAATATACATCAGGGGTTTTCAACAGGTGGTCCGGGGACCACCAGTGGTCCCTGAGAGGATTCCAGGTGGTCCCCAGCTAAGTTGGTTAACCAGATGTAACTCTTGAGAGCGTAAACATGAAACCAAATGGACCCTTGCGGGTCCATTTGGTTTCATTTTTACGCTCTCAAGAGTTAAAATATTCATCATCTGAATTAGCCCAAGTCTACACAACTACAAGATGGATAAAAGCAAAAGAAATCTTTAGTTTTGGGGTCCGTGGCTCAAATTCTGAATAAATGGTGGGCCCTGGTATCAAAAATGTTGAAAACCCCTGATATGTCAAATAAATGTACCGATTATTATTTTAAAAAAGAAAAAAGAAAAGAAAAAAGGTGGTAAACATGCAGACTTGGCAACTCCATGACAACTAGGACAAACCGTGTGTGTGTGTGTGTGTGTGTGTGTGTGTGTGTGTGTGTGTGTGTGTGTGTGTGTGTGTGTGTGTGTGTGTGTGTGAGAGAGAGAGAAAGAGTGAGAGAGAGAGAGGATTTATCACCATCTAGCAGCTGGATGAGATAAAAATGTAAGAAAACAAGAGGGAGGATGAGCAGAGGAGCACGGCTCCGAGTGAAGCTGCCAGATATGCAGGAGGCATAAATAATAAGCAGCCCTGATTCTTGCGTTGCTCCTAATCCCATTTCATTAACTAAACATCCAATGAGTGACAGATGCGGGGGTCGTCGTTTTATCACACACCTCCCGCCTACCGTCATCATCACCATTCTCTCCCTCGGTCTGTATCCCTTTCACTCACGCTGGAATGTACGGTATGTATTACCCCATTTGCAAGGACACGACGGCAATATGATGGACAGAGTTGTGCCTTACTTCCAATCTCAAGCCTGAAAATAACTGGTAGTGTTTTAAGGTTGCGTTTGGTCCGGTATACACAACAGGCGACACAGGCTCGCAAGTATAGCTCAGACATAACCCCTAGCCCATCCCAAACACCCAACCTCTACATGTCTACACCAAATCCCAGCATTAACGGCATTAGCATTAGGACCGTATCTACAATTGGACTATTAAGGTATGTTTGCTGTTGTTCCAAGTCAACGGCGGATCTTGTGGTAACGCAAGTACACAAACACACACGTAAATCTCTGTCGCCTCCACTATCACCATGTCGCTCCCTGCCTGTGACAGCAGAGTTACCTCAAGTCTCTCCGAGGTGTCGCTTGTGACACCAAAAGGCCTGATACCACACTATAACACAGTCACAGGCACATCTCTGAGTGAGATTCCATTCATGACACCCAGATTCATGCGAGTCCTGTAACAGTGAAAAGGACACACACACACACACACACACACACACACACACACACACACACACACACACACACACACACACACACACACACACACACACACACACACACACACACACACACACACACACACACACACACACACACACACACACACACACACACACACACACACACACACACACAGGAATGGCTCTCACTGTCAGCGGTCGACAATGACACCCCGCCGCGTCTGCTGATCTCTTTTATGACAGAAAAATGTACCCTCGATGTTCTGAATCAATGCCTGTGTCATCATCGTCCCTGTGAAGGGTGACGCGGTGACATGAATGCAAAAAAACCCGAGGTGTGAGTCAGACAGACTCACATGGGTTTGGGGGGAGTGGATGACAGTACCCAAGGTGCCAACAGCGAGTGCACAGGGTTATTATAATCAAATGGCGCTCTGCCAGGGGCGTAAATACCGTGACGCAGACTAACGGGGGGGCATCTGGGGGCTCACGGCAGCCTGCCTGCCACACTGTTGGTAAAATCAAATAATAAATAGCCTGTGTATTCACTGGGAAGATGTGGCTGCCACACTGTTTACAATCGCAGCAGGTACTATACGCTCACAACTACTGTGCAGTATTGCCAACTTGGCACATTTGTCGCTATATTTAACTTTTTTTTCCAGACCCTCCTAGAGCCAAAATTAGTGGAAAAAGTACTGGCGGAAAATCTAGTGCTTTTTTTGCTGGTGAGTTGTGGTGAAATTGCTTGACAGGCGCCAGAGATAAAACCATCGTTTTTCACCATTTTTACTCCTATGGACCATTTATAACCAAATAAATAAATGTACCCTTATAGATCTGTAACTCTTTACGCTCTCAAGAGAGAAATTATAACATCTGAATTACCTAATTACTCACGAGTCTACATATTTAGAAAATGTAGAAGAATTGTTACTTTCACCAACATTTTGCCAGTTTATCTTATATTAGTCCGAGAAACTACAACTCAACATCAAATGGTGGTCCTCCGTGGCTAAAATGCAGAATAAATAGTGGGCCCTGGTATGAAAACGGTAGAAAACCACTGCTCTAGGGCATTCGGGTGCATTTTGTTAGTGCCACTAGTGCATTTTGGATTTTGGCAGTTGGCAACACTATGGCGAAAAGCACAGTGTAGTTTCACCAGGCATGCGGTCGGCCCCACAGTGACCGCTGCCATCTCACGTATACCCGGTGACAGAGAGACAGACAAATGAACAGATAGTGTCTGCTACATGTGCAGAATGTTAGCTCTGCAGCCGTGTGGGCGTGTGTGCGCACGTGTGTCACACATCCACTTTTTCCGGTTGCGGGGTTCAACAGCTTCAGAGAGGCTTGATTTTTTTCCCACTCCAGCTCTGGGCAAACATGGGGAAAACCCTGTCCCCAATGCTCGGAACCCAATAAAAACACTGCACACCAGCAGGGGCTTTGGGAAGGAGCGCTTGTTTTACCCTGCTGGCTACTACTAGTAGGGTGGGGGCGAAGGAAGTTTTACTAAACCTAACCCTAACCATAACCTCAGTAAAACTTCCTTCACCCCGCCCTAGTAGTAGCCAGCAGGGTAAAACAAGCGCTCCTTCCCAAACCAGTGTCAGTGCAGTGTCATTGGGGCCCGAGCATCGGGGGCTGGGTTTTCCCCCAGTTTGCCCAGAGCTGGAGTGGGAAAAAAAAAAAAAAAAAAAAAATCAAGCTTCAGAGAGAGCTCCAGACTTCCCTCTCCAGAGCAACATTAGTAACTTCCTCCTGGGAGATTGCGAGACGTTCCAAGGCCAGCTAGTGTGGAGAATGGAGATGTGAAATCCCTACCATCTGGTCCATTTGGTCTGCCCTGGGGCCTCCTTCCAGTGGGACGCACATTGAAGAAGACCTCCCTATAGGATTTGCTCATTTTGAAATACCACCCGGTCCGCACCGGTAACAAGATGTGCAGATGCACATGCTCTACAGTGGAGGGAAGTGCAACAGCACATGCACCAAGCATGGTTTTGTTAGTTGCATGACTGATTTGTGAATCAAGGTTAAAACGTTCCCATTGCTTCTCTCTGCTCCTTTTATTTTTTTATTTTTATTTTTATTTTTTTAAATTGGATTCAGTTCTAAAGAGCTCACTAAACAGATTATGTTGGACATCTCTATTTTTTCAAAGGCGGGAGTTGAGAACTTGGGAAAGTATTAACATAATATGTAATGTATTACTCTTCGATTCCAGTAATAAGTAAAGTAATGATATTACTTTGTCTAAGGGGTAACGAGTAAAGTAAAGACCTTACTTTCCTAAGTAATATTGACCAACACTGATAATAATACACGGTTGGGATGGGCATTATCCCTAGGGAAGATACAGCTTTAGCTTGCGCTGCTGATTATTACAGCACACACTGAGATTCAAGTTTATCTCATTTCAGCTCTCTCTGCCGGGGCAAATAACAGCCTGGGTTAATCACGCGATCCCAAAGAATCATAATTATTCAAGCTAAATAAGAAATAGCTTGTAAACACTAGACAGAAGTAGAATATGCTGACCTTGAACTGTATTGCACTTTGCTTTGCACTTCCTTTTGGTTTGCGTTCTTCGTTGCGTTTGCTTTTGCCCCGCTTACTTTGGTGTACATCTGTGCTCTGAGCCCGTTTTTCTCATTTCATTTTAGTTAAATGCTGTATTCATACATCTGACAAATAAACCTGAACCTGAACCTTCTTAAAGGGGAATTCCACCCATTTTCAAAAAATTCCTGAGAGGATACAAATGTGAACCACATTTGCACCCTCTCAGGAAAAAGGGGTCTGAAAGAAAAATCATTAACATGGTGAAATACATCTTGATGATGTCATCAGATGTATTTCACCATGTTAATGATACTTCCAGACCTCCATTTTTAGGAAATACAGAATTGGGGGAACTTTTTTTTTATCATGTCCACACAACATCTCTAAGGTCTAAGGCACATTTCGAGGTAGGCATTTGTGGTGTGAGACGTCACTTCGCCATGTGATGAGATCAATGGAACGTTGTTGCCTACATCCTTTGGAGGAAGAGAAAAACAAACAAAAAAAAATCCAAAGTCCTTGCTGATAAAGTGGTCTCTGCGGTACGAACACGTCAAAGACAGATGGATGGAGGGAGTGGCTCTCTAAATTGCCTGTCAGCCGCTAATCTCCCCGTCGACTCGCATGCCCCCACCTCCCAATCTCTCTCTCTCTCTCTCTCTCTCTCAGTATGCTGTCAATCAGTCTAATTCCCTACCAAGATTTATCCTCTTACCCGAGACCCCGAGTCTGAACGTTGTACACAGAAACATCCCGCATTAAACCCCAATAATAATAAATACAGGACCCTTCCCCGTGAACCTTTTTCCACACGATGATGATGTCCTCATCATCCACTCATTGGCAGCCTTGTCATTCATTCATTCCTACGTCATCCTCCTATTTTATTATCTGCCAGGGCTGAAGGCATAGAGCAGACAATCTTATTTGCACACACAAACACACCCATTTTGCGAACTGCTGGGCCGATCAGCATCATATTTCTTGTGCAGAGCAGTGCCAGCAGGCAGAGCTAGCTAGGGGCTCGATCCTATTATTATTCCTTCAAATAGGTCAGCAACTATGTTATTATGTTGTTTGTTTTTCATAACCTCAGACTTACAGCCCCTCTGAGGTGTGGGAGAAGCCGTCCACAAGACAATAGTTGAATACTACAATATATAATACTATAGTACTATTTGTATAATACTACACAAAGGCTACAGGTACTTGCACCATCCCTCCCGCAGCAAGCGTGCAGCCCTGTTTGCATTTAGAATAAAACGCACATTTCTTATAATCGATGATTATAATGACGGACACTATAAGCAGAGGTAGGGAGAGACAATTTATGAGCATGGCAACACAGCTGCAAGCAAATCACAGCCATCAGACAAACACGCACTCACACATACACACATACACCTCAGTCCACCTTGATTGGTGGCCCAGCTGTTAGGTAAGCAAACTTAATTGGTTTCAAATCGATTGGCAAGTGGAAAACTGCTGGACTTACTGTACACTATGTGACACCAATGCAGGTGTGACACTATGGCGAACCTGTATGTTATGCAAAGCACACTTTAAAGGGTCTGATCCCACAGACCAGTGGTATAGGCCTGTGACCCAAGAGAGATATTATACTCCTGAAAATATCAGATCTAGCATGCAATAATAGACTACTGAATCATGCTGGGGCCTGATGAAGAATGATGGTGGAATTATTCTTTGTTGTTCAACCTGGCTGTGGCCTTGTGATTATGTTCTGGTCATCTGATAGTCCAGACGTCCTGACACAGGCCTTGTATTTCCTTGTATTTATTGTGTTTTCAGAACAGCTGGTCCTTTGTATGACGCATACTTCCCCTCCCCACCTCTCTTCAGCTTTGCTCTGCTCCATGCTTTCACTATAGGGAACTATTGGCCTCCCATGAGCTCATAAACTTCTATTTAATAACGCATAGTGTCGCCGACTCCATTTGTCTCAACCGGTACCAAGGCACCTTACTGTGTGTTTATTCGATACACACAGACTGATCAGCCGGTTAATGTGCTTTATCTGCATTGCATTGACTCCCTAACAGATTTACCACGACTTTTGGAGCGATTGATTATTCGGTTGTCTGCTTATCACTCCAAAAGTCGTTTTAGGCTAGGTTTTTAGGCAACCAAATGAACCCAGGAAAATGAACGGGTTGATTTGGTTAATCCAGTGTTGCGGTCGTTATTTCTTTTCTATGAATGTTTTTGTCCTGCACCTGGGCCAGATATTGGATGTGCATGCTTTATTTTTTGTTAACTTTTTTTATTACCATAAAAACGGTGAAATACAACTTGAGGGCATCATAAAGTTGTATTACACCATGTTAATGATTTTTCTTTTATGACCTAATTTTCCCTGAGAGTACACTCTTGGGAAAAAACTGAAAATGTGTGTAATTCCCCTTTAATGGACGGTGTTGCCTGTTGCCATGTGTCTCATCATGTTGCCCATTGATGTTAACATCGTTGGTTGATATTGATCAAAATATTGCTAGTGTATCAGGGCCTTAAAACATGCTCTCAAGGGAATTTTCACCCTCTCTCCTCGCTTCCAACCTGTTCTCCATAATATTCCCCTCCGGCTCTGTCCCTCTCTCCTTACCTCGGCCTTTTGTGGTTGTTATCTGTCAGGCCCCTTGTTGCCTCGCTGTCAGCCTTGTGAGGAGGCGTGTGCACGTATGTGTCTCTGTGTTTGTGTGTGTGCACGTGACGGGAGATCATAATCAGGGTCATGCAACAAGGCCAGGCATCCACAGCTGCCACAGTTAAATCAACTAAATCTCTCCACCGCTCTCCCTCTCTCTCGGCAGGTGTGTACAATACCTCCTTTTCACCAAGCCTCACTTTCACATTGCCAGCCACACACACACACACACACACACACACACACACACACACACACACACACACACACACACACACACACACACACACACACACACACACACACACACACACACACACACACACACACACACACAGCAGGGGCGGATCTAGGCATGGGCATGGGGGGGCAATGCCCCCCTAAATGCCCAGTCTGCCCCACCAAACATGACGGCATGCAAAACAACCAAAGATATTTCAGTGCTTATATTTTTGTTTGAAAGTAATTGAAACACTACTATACTGCTACTAACTAACTACAGCTGTGGCACCACTAAATCAACAGCATTTCATCATTGAAAACAGAAAACTCTCTGAGTCAGACCTTTACTGTAGCTTTATGCATGCCGCGTGTCTGTTGCAACTGGTGTTATTATTGATGCTTTACTTGCCTAATAAAAGTCCTGTAACTGAAAATGGTATGGGTGCGGCTTCATCGCCCGTGGCGCGAAGCGACACGGGCGATGAAGCCGCCCGCCCCTACCATTTTCTGCTGCCCCCCCAATAGGGAAATGTTAGATCCGCCCCTGGCACACAGAGCAGCCCACCTAACAGCAGCCACCTAGTGCACCTGCCTCGTATATTATCCAGCTGTCTCTGCCCCCTCCCCCTGGGTCTCCCATCATGGAGGCAGCCGCTGGAACACAGAAGCAGCGGCTTTTTTTCCACGACCCTCCCCCCCCAAAAGGTGTCGGTCGACGGTATCGCGGAGACCCACCGACGAAAGAATTTCTAATTAAGGCAGAGAGATGGATACGGGCTACGGAGCAGCTCTGGAATGATTCCAGCCGAAGCAAACAAGCTTTCTTCAGCAGGTGGAGAGGGAGACGGTGGAGGGAACACTGATAACAACACAGAGGAAATGTGGATATTTGGCTGTGAAAAGTGTTAAATGAACCCACTCTGGCTCTCTATGCATTCAGCTATGCCCCCCATGTGGATGTGTATAATTATGAGCACAACTTGGGTGAATTAACTCTTCGACAGATTAGCAGAAAAGCTAGGCTCGCTCCCATTAGGTAAAATAATTTCTAGAAAATCCTCTGTTGTGAATTGGTGCAAAAAATGAATATCCAAAGACAGCTAGAGGTGTTTACTTTAAGGGAAAAATAATGAGTTGATGATGTGTATCAGTTTTTTAAAATAAATTTGAGAAAACAGCTTGTATTTTCACTTTTCACTGCTTCCAGGGCTCATTCAGAGATAAATGCGTTTAAAGTTTTATCATTTATCAATGATAGTTGTAAAGTGTGTGAGGTGTTTTCTGGGTTTTGTAGTGCAATGACCACTTAAAGGACTCCATGTGCAGTGAGTTAATGAGCTAATGAGCTTGGAGTGTTAAACAGACAACAGAATAATCAATCACTCAAAAAGTCGTGGTCAATCTGTTAATCAGAATAGCCCTAGCAGTAAGTCCCGCCCCCTCTCCCCAATGCCCAGCCATTGGTTGGACATTTTTCAGCTGGGCTCACTTATTTCAAAGTAAATCTCATTCATCATTAAATACTGGCTCATTTTTTGAACCAGACGAAAAAGATGTGTGTGACATTTTTTTTTTTTTATGTTTAATCATTATAGAAAAACTACTAGTGGAGAGGTTTGTCTATGACATGTTATGCTGAGCTGTGATTGGACCGTAGCAGTTGGGGGGAGGGACTTACTGAAAGGTCTATGAAAATAAAAACCTGCTCTGATGTTTAAAGGGTGCTCAGAAGTGGTAAAACATTCGCGACGTACAAAATACAAATGGGTAAATGAGCGCTGATTATTTTTACTCCCTACCACCGTAGGGCATATTATAGGTGGTGAATGGTGTAATTGCTCCGCTGGGGGAGGCGATGATGCGCGTCCCAGGCGACGCCATTACCGGCAAGTCCCCGTAAGACACAATTACTCCCCTGGCGTTTCCTCCTCCTCCTCCTCCTCCTCACAGAGAGAACAAGAGGCAGACGTGACAGGACCGTCCAGCCTCCTTCGCAGTGGGACAGACACTTTGGACAGCCAAGAACTTAACGGTGGATAGCAGGGAGGTCAAAACTGAATACCAAGTGCTACGGGACAATGATGAAGCCACAGGCAGTGACAATGTGTTGTTATTATCGCCCTTCATAAATGCATGCAGGGAAACGGAGCAGATATTGCGAAGTGGTAAAAGTGGAAAAATGGTATTGCCACATAAATTAAGGTGATTTGGGGAAAAAAAAAAAAAAAACTGTCCACCCCGGTATCAACATATCCATATGCACATGCTCTACAGTGGGGGAAAATTCACGCAACAGACCAACAGCATGTGCACCAAGGCCAGCCCCTGCTTGGTTTTGTTTGGAGGAAGCCCTCCTCTTTCTTCACTGGATGAAGGCGACGTTTTATGGACTTCAGTTCACTGGGTAGAGGGTGGAACTCATATCAGTGGTTTTCAACCTTTTTGATCCCAGGGACCACTATTTATTCATCATTTGAGCCTTGGACCACCATTTGAGAACACAAACTAAAGATGTGTTTTGCTTTTGTCCACAATTCCAGGCTGGATTTCAGAGAGAACAAAACAGTCCAAAACATACAGATCAAAATGAACATTAATCTTCTACATTCTCTAGTTGTGTAGACTTGGGCAAATTCACATGACGAATATTTTAACTCTTGAGACACACTCTACAGTAGAGAGGATGATCACAACCAAAGGAAAAAATTACCGTATTGTCCCGAATATAAGACGACTCGTTTATAAGACGACCCTCATTTTTCAAGGCTCATTTACAGAAAAAAAGAACATTGAATATTAAATAGTATGGCCCCTGAATATAAGACGACTCTATTTTTTGGGATATTGGCATTGGGAAAAAAACATAGTCTTATATTCAGGCCAATAGGGGTAAGTGAATTAAGTGAAATCACTGACTATATACCTACGCTTAACTCAGTGTAGGAAGGGACAAATACAACTGCTCTTTCTCAAAATGGTGTCGAGGGGGGTCCCCCCATCCATTATGTGTCAATTTGAGGGGTCCTCCTTGGTGCAGGAAAACGTTTAAGCACCACTGGCGTAAAGGGTTCATTTGGTATGAGTGTATATAAGAGTGCCGTCGGTCTCTCCCACTCCTGCCGTTATGATAGTGGATCCTCTGGGAGCACTTTAACACTTGACCCGCACGGAGCGTGACCATTTGATGTGCACGTAGTGCGCTCCATGCACACTTAAACACACGCACACACTCACACAGTCCAGGGGACACTGTACCGTTGGCTCCAATAGGCTGCAGATTGCTGACTCTGCCTAAAGACATACACACTTTTCCTCACACACACACACACACACACACCTGTACACAGTCACACTCGGGCAGGCAGGGTTAATGGGGTGCCATGCTGGGGGTGGTGAACCCTGCGTGACCCGTGCGGGGCCCGTTGCCAAGTCACCCTGGCACAAAGTATCGTATGATTAATGAGGTGGATCAAAAGACACAACCCTTCTCCTTCCCCGTCAGTCACCTTCGTAATAAGCCAGCTGTGTAGTGCCAGTCGGCGGGCGCCGGCGACATCGTCGCTCCGAAAAACGACCCGCCCGAACCGTCCCCATCGGGGTCATGAGCAGCGAGACTCACGCACCTCAACGCCATTTAACTAATCGGTAATGTTTTTTTCCGCTTCAACTTTCGAAAGTCATGTAAGGCTGCATGTGCATCCCATTTATTTAGGATGTAAAATTAGTATTGGGTGATTTTTTTTAATATGCCCCATGAGGTACTCAAAATAGTACGTGAAATGCATACTGGCTTCAGGACATAATATTACAGCGTTGCAATCACTGAACCGGGATTAATATTCTCACAATGCGGCGTCGTGAACAACAGCAGCATACCAGATTGCGTGGCCGAAAGCAACAACCTCTGGTTTTTTGACGGCAGTTTTTTCCTAATAAACGCAACTGGAATGCAAATGAGTTTGTCAAAGTCAAATTCGGGAGTGTTTAACAGGAAGCTGAACACGTAGCAAATATAGACATTTACTATTACAGCTGGTATTACTTCTGCTATACCAGCTCAGGCCTTGTGATTAGAGCGTCCACCCTGCTGAGACAGGTCTTTTATGAAAAAGGGACCAGTGTTGCGAACACCTTAGCAACTGAAGTACAGTAACTAGTGGCTCTTTGAAAAGTCCCTAGAAGTCGCTACCGGGGTGGGATTTTAGCCAACACTAGCAACTTTTAGGAGCACCACCAATTAAAATGTTGCTAGAAGCTTTTCACTAATTTATGTGCTGGGGGAAGTCTGGAAAGTAGCTAAAATAGTGACAAATCCACTAGGTTGGCAATACTGAATGGGACCCAATGCCTGGTCGCTGCGAATAGACCTTTAGGTAAGCCCCGCCCTCTTGTCCAGCCTAGGACACTTTCCAGCTGGGCTCATTCATTCATTGTAAATATCATGGACTTTACACATTAAATACTTAATTTCTGGAACCAGACCTTAAAAATCTCTTCCAAATCCATCAACAAGGCATGCTCTATGCAGTGGAAAAAATGTGGGTGACTTTTTTTTTTTTTAAAAACAATGTTTTGTCATATAGGAAAGCTATTGGTGGAGAGGTGTGTCTATCACATGTTATGCTTAGCTGTGATTGGACCACAGCAGTTTGGGGAGGGGCTTACCTAAATGTCTATTACTAGTTCCATGTCCAGGGGGTATGCTACTTGTGTTTCTGTGGTGAGACAGCTTGATGTACAAGATGGGCGAATAGGTCAGTAGAAGTATATTCAAAATGATACATTCATTTTATACAAAGTTTCCTTTGGTGGAAGTCTTTGATCAGCTTAATAGCATGAATCCGCAAACATGCTCACAGCATAATATAATTAATCGCACACACACGCGCGCACACACACATACACACACAGTACTGGCTGGTTAAATGGAGAAACAAGTTCCTTCCATCACGTTTGCTCCCCCTTTTGTCCCTCACGTTTAACCTATGACAAGCATCATCTCCACCTCGTTCCATATGCTCTCTAGTCCGTTTGTGCGTGTGTGCGTGTGTGTGTGAGAGCGCGTGCACACACACAGAGAGCATTATTACAATCCAAATGGATAAATATTCATCCCTGCATGAACATGGTATGAATTATTTGCCCATGGCTCATGCTATGATGTAATCTTTGGCCAGCATATATACCTTCTGGAATCTATAATGAATAGGAGATTGGGAGATTATACTGTATAGTCTGACCCCGAATATCACAGTTGAGCTATATAAAGATATGGCCATGTATTCCACATTTCCATATTTTTTTAATATACACATTTTAATCGATTTGCTCCTTTCTTCATATTTTGGATTGGGATTCAACTCTCCAATACTTTTCCAATATTTTTTGGAGGGGAGCTAAGCCACTCAAATTAAATCATACATACTACGGCAGCCAAATCTATGGACTTTCAGAGTACAATGTTTGTACTCAAGACAAGAAAGAAGTGGGACATTTTTAATGTTCAAAAACAGCAGACGCACACACCTGCACATCTGCTATTTTTGTAGCCGACGCATAAACTGATAAAAAGGTTCACAGGAGTCTTATGCTGTATTAACACGTTTTTGCTGGGGACCAACTCTGAGAGCCACTGTGATATAGATGGACAGGCAGGGCGGATGTAACATTTCCCAATTGGGGGGGGGGGGAGAAAATGGTATGGGTGCGGCTTCATCACCGCGACACAGGCGATGAAGCCGTACTCATACCATTTTCGGTTACAGGACTTTTATGAGGCAAATAAACATCAATAATATCAGTTGTTGAAGTTGCAGCAGACACGCAGCATGCATCTGACAGAGTTTTCTGTTTTCAATGATGAAATGCTGTTGGTTTAGTGGTGACACAGCTGTAGTTAGTTAGTAGCAGTAGTAGTGTTTCAAATCATTTTAAATATAAGCACTTTAATTTGAATTATCGTGGGTTGTTTTGCATGGCATCGTGTTTGATGGGGCAGTCTGGGCATTTAGGGGGGCATTGCCCCCCATGTCCATGCCTAGATCTGCCCCTGCGGACAGGGTCCATTGGCCATGTTGTAAATATTACTCCCACATACATGCATGCTGGATGATATACAGCATGAAAGCAAGTGATGTAACGCATCTGCAATCCCCTGGAACATCTCTGGCTGTTGAACCCCAGCATGCAGGCCCATTCTGGTCGCAACACCAATGCCAAAATCTCCAAGCTCAGAGGGAGCCTCCGAGCCACGTTGCAAAGCAGGGTGTGATGCATGTTAGATCAGCTATTTTTTGACAAAGACAGGGAAAATCTGTCCAATACGGTAGCAACTCAGGTCTGTATACTGTGAGAGAGGGCTTAAATGTTATGCTAAAATTTCCCAATGTGCACGTCTAGACAGTGTGTTTAAGCACATTGGAAGCAGTCAAAACAGTTAATCTTATTACAAAATGCAGCAGGATGCAGGTCAATATGGCTGTAAAATAAAATAAAGCACAAAAAAAAAACAAAATAAATACATAAAATGTGGTCCTGTTAGTATGCTGGCTTTAACCCTCCAGACAATTTGAATGCTATACTTTTGGGTCCCCCAGGGGAAAACATTCAATCTAGAATGTTTCATGATGCAAAATTGCAATCTGCTAACTGAATGTTATTGTGTGTTAGTACTGCAGATTGAGGTTTTCTGTTTTGGTTCATTTGCACAAAAGTCTACATCCACAGCCTTATCCACAGAAGACATCCTTATGTTGCTCCTGCTGCTGCTAGTCATGTACCAAATACATTAATACATACACCCACCACCACTGCCCTCCCGCAGACCTCTGGGATCTGATCCCGCCACCATGCGCCAGACAGCGGATCACCCGCCTACTTTATGCACAGCTACACAAACCAGTCTGACAGACTCTATAACACACAGTCTTTGAACAAAACCTCCTAGCTTTCTCCATAGTGCTGAGCAGCCTTCCAGAACATGTTGTTGGATCCATCATAAAAAGAGCATGTTGTTGGATCCATCATAAAAAGAGCATGTTGTTGGATCCATCATAAAGCTGAGCAGCCTTCAAGAGCATGTTGTTGGATCCATCATAAAAAGAGCATGTTGTTGGATCCATCATAAAAAGAGCATGTTGTTGGATCCCTCATAAATGCTCACAATGGTTTTCAGACCCTGAAAAGAAATAATAACACCTGTGTGAAGTCTGGGGTGCGACTTGATGTGGGGGCTGGACACACAAAGCTCCTTAATGAAGTGGTTGCACCACTTAAAAATGTAGGGTAGCAAATATGTTTTGGTTAAAACACAAATCGTTTTGGTAATAGGTTAAAGCAATTATCTTTTGATAGCAACCAATCATAGCTATATTGTGTTTCTTCAGCAAACACAAATTTCAGCCAATCAGGAAACGGCACCACATTTATCAGCTTCAATTGTGTTGCATTTCAATTCAACTTTGTCCACTCATTTATTTGTCTGATCGCTGCAAACTCCCTCGTTTATCCTGCATCTTGTGCAAGTTGTCTCTTTTAATTGGATGAAATTGGGGTTTTCAACAGGCGGTCTGGGGACCAGCAGTGGTTCCTGAGAGGATTCCAGGGGGTCCCCAGGCTAAATGATGGAAAGTTGGTTACCCAGATGTAACTCTTTGAGAGCGTAAAAATGAAACCATGTTTCATGTTTACACTCCCAAGAGTTAAAATATTCCCCATCTGAATTTGCCCAAGTCTACACAACTAGATAATGTAGAAGATTAATGGTCATTTGATCTGTATGTTTGCCTGTTTCGTTTTCTCAGAAATCCAGCCTGGAATTGCGGACAGGCAAAATAAATCTTTAGTTTTGAGATTTCAAATACTGAATAAATAGTGGGTCCTGGTATGAAAAAGGTAGAAAATACATTGAGCTGTGCCACTAACTGCTATCATACTGTATCTATTGTGCATCAAAAAAGAAAAGTGTGCTCCAGAGCCCAGCTCTCTGCTCCCCCCCAGCCAGGTTGCATACAGTAAATTGCAGCACGGCAGGGGCGGATCTAGGCATGGGTATGGGGGGCAATGCCCCCCTAAATACCCAGTTTGCCCCCCCAAACACGATGCCATGCAAAACAACCCAAGATATTTCAAATTAAAGTGCTTATATTTAAAATGATTTGAAACACTACTGATACTAACTAACTACAGCTGTGGCACCACTAAACCAACAGCATTTCATCATTGAAAACAGAAAACTCTGAGTCAGACCTTTAGCTTTATGCATGCTGTGTGTCTGTTGCAACTTCAACAACAACTGATGTTATTATTGACGCTTTACTTGACTAATAACAGTCCTGTAACCGAAAATGGTATGGGCACCCATACCATCGCCACAGGCGATGAAGCCGCCTCCTACCATTTTCTCTTGCCCTTCCAACATGTTCTCTTGCCCCCCCCCCCCCCCCCAGGCGCGCGGCGGCACAAAGAAGCTACTAGAACGCAACGGATAGCCTCTTTGTGGCTGGCTGTGAAATGAAATGAAAGCTCTGTTGGAAGTAGCTTCTGTAGAGTCCCTTCAAAATGGGATTACAATGTGGGGGTGATTGGATTGTGTTCATGTAAAAATCAAGACAGGCCACTAATTTGGTGATGGCCATTACAGGAGAACGGTATACCAGACTATCAGCAAACCCTATTTTAAAAGGTCATTTTACTCATGATGAGCCCTTTTGGTTCCTAATCTGGAAGGTAGTGGTGGTGGTGGTGGTGGTGGTGGGGGTGCCTGCAACAAAGCCCCTCCTAGGCTGGTCCCAAAAAATGCATTGTGCAACTTGTTATAATGTGCCGAGAGCCGATACAGCTTTACAGTAGCTTGTGTTGATGTGTTGGTCAGCCGCCAAGACATCAGCCCTGTTTTGGGCCAATACAAGCAGCTGACAAATTTGTGCAAGATTATGACCCTCTCTGTCCTTATATTACCCGCACCTCACGCAGGCAAAACAAAGGCTGGGTTGTGGGATATATACTGTACCACTCAGTCCCTTCACCTCGCTCTATGTCTTTGACCGCAAAGTTCCACACTATCCCATAAACCTTCTCTCTTGCCAAGGCTGTTCGTCGCAGGCCCAATCCAGTTACCGGTGACCCCTTCTCTCACCTCATCACAACAACATTCTCAGCAGCACACTAGCTAGCAAGCAGACGGCCTAAAATTGGTTATAACACTCATAAGGTGCTCATTCAGCCAAGACTCGTTTTTTGGGGGCCCAAGTTCAAGGGAGGATAGCTAAAAGGGTAGAGAGTCCATGATGTAATGTCCCCAAGTCACCCCCAGTCCACAGCGTATCACAATGTCCATTAACTACTAGACACCAACAGCTCCGGTATGCACTGTATGCAGTGTTGCAAACTTGGCGCATTTGTGGCTATATTTAGTTTTCTTCCAGACTCTTAGCGTCAAAACTAGTGGGAAACTCCTGGCGGAAAATCTAGTGCTTTTTTGCTGGTGAGTTGGGGCAAAACTGGTTGACAGGCGCCAGAGATAAAACCGTCATTTTTCACTATTTTTCCTCCTATGATAGAGTCCTCCTTCCTTCCTAGAAAGGACCATTGGTAACCAAATGGACTCTTATAGATCTGTAACTCTTGAGATCTTTTTACGCTCTCAAGAGTTAAATCATATTGAAACATCTGAATTACATGATTTTCAAGAATCTACACATTTAGAAAATGTAGAATAATTGCTATTTTGACCAACATTTTGCCAGTTATTTCTCCTAAATTAGTCTGAGAAACTAAACTCAACATCAAATTGTGAAATGCAGAATAAATAGTGGGTCGTGGTATGAAAATGGTTGAAAACCACTTCTATAGCGCATTGTAGTGCATTTTTGAAGTGCCACTAGTGCATTTTGGATTTTGGCAGTTGGCAACACTGACCTTATGTATTACAGCAATAACAGCAGCACTCACTACTCCTAATGATTTGTAAGGGCAGAGGGCAGATCTCGTGTGAATTGACAGACAAAGTAAGTGGGGACTAAATCGTTACCATGTTAACGTCATGCATGACTGGGAAGCGCAAAATAAGGTAATTCTGAACAAAATGAAACACAATGGGACTATATTGACTATAACCCAATCGCAGCCAATAGTGTCCTTATTGACGCTCATTCAAGTCACATGAACCACGATGGATTGGAACTCCTAGACTTTGTTGAAAAAAAAAATCTAGATTTATGGATGTGAGTAGACAAAGGAGACTGATTAAACGTCTTCCTGTCAAGCTAAGTCTGTGTGAGCGCATTCCAAATATAAAAGCCCTGCAGTTTGTTTGGTTTGAGCTTGCAAGTATTCTGTATGGTTACTTGAACAATGCATTGATTAGAAAGAACTTTCACAAATACAGTATACGAAAGCCCAGAAAATCACTAATGAAGAGCATATGATTTGTTTTGATGTCCATGCTGAAAAGCAGATTGAGGAATTGGGACACCAACACTTACTGAATACTGGTTGATTGCAGCACAATGTGCGAGTGATAGTTGCACAGATTTTTGTTGTTTTAAGTAACAAATAACATGTATTAATTCAGGGAGTTTTTAAAAGGAAACTCCAGAGCAGTCGGAAACTGTGCAGACAGCATGACATATTTTTAATGTATTCATTAACAATAAAATATGTATTCATTAAGGCAGTTTTAAAAGGTAACTCAGAGCAGTCAAAATTTATTTTTACTTTTCTACATAGACAAGTGGTTCTCAAAGTACTTTCTAGGGACACTCAGGAGTTCTTGAATGTGATTCCAAGGGGTCCTCAACTAAACCAATATCAGTGTTTGGTTATTCAAAAAGAACCAAGTTGTGAGCTTGTCTGTCTGCCTTTTTCCCTTTTCTTTTGGAAAATAATGTATTACTGTTGAACATTTGAACAACGCAAGCTTCTATTATGAGGATCTGCGACAAAAATACACACACTATCAATATGAGGTTGGGTCCTTCACTTTAAAATATCCGAGAACCACTGACATATACTATTAACAAGTTAGCGCTCCCAGAATCTAGTGAAAATGTCAGCTACTGCATGAGTACGATGGGTCTCACTGCCAGGTTATTTAAAAGTTCAAGCGGATATATCGTCACCATTTTTCTCTTCACGGTTGCCCCTACGGGCACACGTGTACAGTCATATACATAACTTCATTAATCACACAACCCTTGCCCTTATAGAGGGCTTTAGAAAACTACAACTCAGCAACAAGGTTCTAATCATGTTGACCCACACGCAATGTGAAATGAATCACACAGTAATGACTAATCGCTTATTCAGTGCTTGGCACCAACTATATTGACACATTACACAGTGTATATTGAACAAAGTGCTTGGCAGGTGAAGAGGTCATCAAAGCTTTTCTCCTGTAAAACACAACGCTGCGATCCTGCTTTTTGAATAATATGTAAATCATCGGTAATGAGACGATCAATCATGTTGCGTACAGCGTTTGCCACTGAGCAGAAAGCCCCCAAAAAGAAACCAGTTGTTGGTTCTGGCACGAGTTCCAACAGCAGGGGCGGATCTAGGCATAGGGGGCCCCAGTCTGCCCCACCAACCACGATGGCATGCACATGCATGCACAACAACCCACGATATTTCAACCTAAAGTGCTTATATTTAAAATGATTTGAAACACTACTACTGCTACTAACTTACTACAGCTGTGTCACCACTAAACCAACTGATGTTATTATTGATGCTTTACGTGACTAATAAAAGTCCTGTAGCTGAAAATGGTATGGGTGCGGCTTCATCGCCCGTGGCGCGAAGCGACACGGGCGATGAAGCCGCCCTCCTATTATCTTCTCTTGCCCCCCAATTGGGAAATGTTACATCCGCCCCTGTCCAAGAGCCACAGAGACGGGCCGGGTGATAAACTGCTGATCCGACCGTAGCAACTTGTGCAGAACAAAGAAAGATTATGACGTGGAGCAGTACAAATGATAGCAATAACTACTGAATGCTGAAGCCCTGCGCGAGGTGGGTCCAAGAGAGATCAATTATCTCTGCACAAATTAGCAAGCAGATATTCACCACCCCTTCGCGAGAGTACGGAACGCTGCTAGCGGGTTGAATTCAGGGGCGGATCCAGGCATGGGTATGGGGGGGGGGGGGGGGGCATGTTTGGTGCCCCACCAAACATGATGGCATGCAAAACAACCCAAGATATTTCAAATAAAGTGCCTATATTTAAAATGATTTCAAAACACTACTACTGCTACTAACTAACTACAGCTGTGGCACCATTAAACCAACAGCATTTCATCATTGAAAACAGAAAACTCTCTGAGTCAGACCTTTAGCTTTATGCATGCTGCGTGTCTGTTGCAACTTCAACAACAACTGATGTTATTATTGATGCTTTACTTGACTAACAAAAAGCCTGCAACCAAAAATGGTATGGGTGTAACTTCGCTTCGCCCGTGGCACGAAGCGCCCCCATGCCATTTTCTCCTGACCCCACCAATTGGGAAATGTTACATCCGCCCCTGTATCCAATCATGGAGAGCGCAAGCACATCTCGGCGATACCCTCACGGTGTAATGGGTTTCAACACCTTGTGCATTGCAATACAACCGCAAGCGATTCATCAGGAGATATGAATCGAAGACATGATAGGCGCTGCTTGCAAAGCCTGCACATACCAGTTGTTTGATATGCACAGCTTGATGACCTTCTGTGCGTACCATAGATGTGGGCATACATGCGTGCATGCGTGTCTGTGTACGCGTGTGGGGGGAATGCTCTATTGTGTTTTCTTCGTTCGGCTCCCTTTGATGCCTCCGTCTGCAGACAGAAGAGAACACTGTACCCAATTATTATGTGGAAAAAGTCTGCTTTTGCATTCAGCTGGGGAATGTGTGCAGGTAACGTGGACTTTGATCACCAGAGGGAGTGGGAGAAACTCCGTCATACTGTAGGATAGAACAGTGTGTGTGTGTGTGTGTGTGGGGGGGGGGGTATAGAGCACGACGGAAGAAGTAAAGAAAATATGAAGTAAGAAATAGATTAAATGACCAGGAGACAGCAGAGAGGTAGAGATGAGAATGTTATTTGAACGTCTCGCGTTCCCCTCTGTCTTTCATGGCTCATATAATCAACAGGATAGGTGCGCTGCCTTCCGTCCTCACAGCATTTCCAGAAATCATTAGCTGCAGAAAGAAAGGCAACCTATATATAAAACAATTCTAACTACTACGGAGCACATTACAAGATTTTCAGAGCGCACGAGCCATTAGTGCCTGAGGCAATGTTTTGCTACTAAGACTTTACAGTTTATATGTCATTAGTTTGTAAATGGAAACCACTGGATAATATACTGTAATTCAAGAATTCCTTAACTTGAATTCAGAACTGTGTGGCAATTGGCAAATAAACACCAGTTAACTATAAAGGCTTCCATCACAGACCGATGAGAAGCCAATAAGAGGCCAGGCGACAGTCGCCACAACCACTCTTCAGTCAATTATTTAAACAGGAAACACCTGTCGGATTGTGCAGCCAATCGTGTCCTTTGAGGAACAAGAGTACAGTGCACACGCATTTCTTAGTGTTCATTTAAAGGCATGGGAAGTGATTTCACTTTTGTCAGGTATCACCCAAAAAAAAAATTTTTCTGTTAAAATGCCCTATTCTAAGGTGCGCGGACCATATATGAATTTTCCTCCTCCCCATGTTAGCAGAGGGGCTAATAAAAGTCTCATTTTGGCCGCCACAACTTCTAGCCAATCAGGATCGAGCAGAGGCTGGGCGCGTGCTTGCGCCCAGGCTCGTAACCCAGTGTGCGTGTGCACATCATAACAATGGCGGAGCTCTTACGCTAGCGACAGAAACTTCCAATTCCAGTCGAAAAACAAGCAAAAAGAATCCAAATCGTGGAAGTAAAGAAAGCTGCTGTTGGAGAGAAGAAGGGACGCTTATAAAGAAAAGGTTTACATTGCGACTACATTACATTGGGAGCTTTTGGAGAAAAGAAGAGAAGAGGAGGACGACGCAGACGTAGCATATTGTTCTAATGTTCTTCATGCATATTTCCAGTAAGTAACGTAATATCTGGTTATTGTATAGTTCATTTAGTAGCCGGTCCCCGGACCACCTGTTGAAAACCCTTGCCTTAGTGGTAAAGTCTGAGCCATAGATATACTGTATTAATATATCTATGGTCTGAGCCCCCTACAACAGGGATAAAATCGCGTTGTGGACCTTTTGCCCAACGCTATTGTTTTTCAACCAGGATCGTCCTTCACTAGTAGGCTACTAAGCTAACAATATTGCCAACAGAATGTCTTCATATAGTTTTTTCGCCGGTGAAAAACAATCACGTTCTGCCCAAAAAGTCCGTGTGGTGTGGTCAGTGTTTACACTGAGGACAACAGAGCCGGATATAGAGGGAGGCGTGGGTGGGCAGAGCCCAACCAAACGTTCATCCTGCCCGCTCAGTCTTTTCCCCCCCAATATAAAAGCGTCACAAAATATCTGTAAATTATCTTATCTGATTGGGCGGAAATCAATAATAGGGATAATATAGTGTCAATTGGGGAATACGTCATATGAAAAACATTCTTCCAGCCCACCCTAATAGGGCTGGCTAAATCCGGCCCTGAAGGACGATAGTGTTTTTATTTGGTCTGTTTCTGTGTGTAGTTTACATTACTCGCGTCCCTGTTCCATTGTTTTATGCCCGTTCGTTATTTTGTGTCTATGTTTTCTCTGGATCTGGTTTGGTTACTGTAAATACTGACGGCTGTCTTTTTTTTATTATTATTATTTGTTCTCAAAGATTCACCATTGCCCGGGCAGACCATCCAACCCCACATCCAGGATAGGCGCTGTGTCGAGAACAAGAACCCTGCAGGCTTCTGGAAGAAGACGACATTTCTAAAAACATGGAATTATCTGTTTTGGGCTGCATAATCTAACTATACATGCTACATAATCGAACTATAGAAACTGGAGACCTCATTTATTTTGTTTTGTCTTTTCTCTATTGCCATGCAAAGCTGCATTGTATGTCATGAAAGGTGGTGCAATACAAATAAAGTTTTATTGTAACCCGACTACAGATATGCAGTGCTAAAGTGCCGACATTTTTATTAGGCTATGGAAACATTGACACATTTTGTACCTTCTCAGTAAGTATATGTAGCCTACCTTTACCCCTGCACTTTCAATGATGCTATCTATATGGAGCAGGGGTTTAACAGGTGGTCCGCGGACCACCAGTGGTCCCTGAGAAGGTTCCAGGGGGTCCCCAGCTAAGCTGTTTAACCAGATGTAACTCTTGAGAACGTAAAAATGAAACCAAATGGACCCGCAAGGGTCCATTTGGTTTCATTTTTACGTTCTCAAGAGTTAAAATGTTCATGTCAATTAGCCCAAGTCTACACAACCAGAGAATGTAGAAGATTAATGGTCATTTCGATCTGTATGTTGGGCTGTTTGGTTTCCCAAATACAGCCTGGTATTGTGGTCAAAAAGCAAAATAAATCTTTACTTTTAGCGTCCGTGGAGCTAAAATGTTGTCAAATGGTGGTCCGTGGCTCAAATTCTGAATAAATGGTGGTCCCTGGGATGAAAAAGGTTGAAAACCCCTGATATGGAGCATTTTGTATCCCAAAACATTGATAATTGATAATCCATCCAACTTTTATCAAGATCATAGGCTGAGGCTATAATGGGGAAAAAAACGTCAAATTGGCTGTCTTGAATGCTTGGATGCAGAAACACTTGGTGTTATGTAATGGAGTGAAATAAACATTGCAAATCCTGTAGACCAGTGGTTTTCAACAGGTCGTTCCTGGAAGAGTAAACATGAAACCATTTTACCATCTGAATTAGCCCAAGTCTAGAGAATCTAGATTAATGGTCATTTTGATCTGTATGTTTGCCTGTTTTGTTTCCGAAATCAAGCATGGTATTGTGGACAAAAGAAATCTTTAGGATGGGGGTCTGTGGGGCGAAAATGAATTGTGGTCCGTGGCTCAAATGCTGAAGAAATAGTGGGCCCTGGTGCAAAAAAAGGTTGAAAACCACTGCTTTGCATATGTCGCGTTTATCACAGTCAGATCAAACAAGGTATTGTATGGAAGTCCAGTGCCACTTGCAACTAGAAAACAACAGAGATATCCTTTTCATTCGTGGTTTGGCCAGCGGCGGACCGTGGCCGTGGACCGTGCACGGCGTGTCGCCGCAGAGGCGGTGAGCTCGGGGCTCCACCGCCTCTCATGGTATGGTCGCTGGCTGGCCAGCAACGTGCGCGTCGGCACGGCGGCCGGCGTTGACGGGGCCGCAGTAATACAGTAGGAGGCAACAGTAATACAGTAGGCCTATGTCGACAAGCCAACAACACCACACACACACACACACACACACACACACACACACACACACACACACACACACACACAGTTGTTGTCTTCTATCAGCTACCGATCGGCTCAGACACGCAAACAAAGGTGTGGATGGTGCTATGAGTAGAATCTGTGGTGGGGGATGAGAACTTCACTGCTCCATGAATCTTTTTTGCTTCCTTCTTGACTGAATCAAAACGGCGGACTGATGCGGTCATGGCGGCAGCCATGTTTTAACTCTCTTTACTCAGTGCGCGTTCACGAGGGGTAGCTACTCTCGGCGCCCCTAGCGTACCAGACTGGTACTACACGATGAATTTCAAATCACTTCCCTTAGCTTTAACTCTTGAAGTACAGAAAGAATCATGCAGTTTGTTAAATTGACACTGAGGTAGTCTAATGTGTGACTGGTCGCTGTTTCACATGTGCTAGGAGGAGTCAATAGGTGAATAGCAGTGCTGAGTTGGACCTCACGCTGCAGCAATATTTACAAAAAAAAAAACATCTCACCAAGGAGGCTGTATTTTCTGTCTCACACAACATGTTTTCCTTTGTAAAGTCTCTCACTGTCTTTGAAATGATCTCATGCTTTTACTTCAGCTAGAGCTACTGAAAGTCTCTGGATATGCACAACAGATGGCATGGATATGAGTGTGTGTCTCTGTGTGCGTGTGCGTGTGTGTGCGTGTGTGTGTGTGTGTGTGTGTGTGTGTGTGTGTGTGTGTGTGTGTGTGTGTGTCTGTGTGCGTGTGCGTGTGTGTGTGTGTGCGCGCAACAGTTAGGTGAGACATAGCCGTAGTATCAAATGTCCCACAGGGATCGTTCCCAGGGGTTTTTAGAATAAAAGTGACATCTGGAGTTCCTGCAGCTAACTACTGCCATCAGCGCAGAATCTGCCTCGAACCTTGCCAGCCATTTTCTCATCTCATGAGTCAAAATTCGCCTAGAAGAACTACAGAGAATGGTGTGTATGGGTTATAGGCGCACATTCCCATATTCTGCAATAGGTAAAGAGACCTGCACAGCATAAGTAAGTCATTTTCTTTACAGTGGGACCAGCAGCACTTTCATTAGTCTTTCGAGCGAGACTGCTGGCTCACACCATACAGTACATGTAGCAGAAGTGCTGAAAATGAGAAGGGAATAAAGCAGGATTTCTTTCTTTTTGTGAGCATAGTTTGTGGTCTGCATAGGGCTGGCGTTGGGGAATGGCTGTATGGCTTGAAAGACTACACTTTAGTTCTCGTCCAGCCTACTCTGCCTCTACTCTAACCACTTAAGATCCATTTCATACTTCGTCGCACACAGGCGTCACACATCTACCTCACAATGCGTCAATGTTGTGAGCTTTTAGATATGCCACTTAGATCTGCCAGTTTCCTTCTTTTTGGAAAAAAATCTCTCCAGAGAGTGAGTGCATTAGGCAGTTTCAGCATAGACACTTTTCACAACAGTTCGCCTTGGCGGACTATGGTCTGCTGCTGCGATAGAGACCACAAGAACAAGAAAGAAATCACTCTTCCACAACGGAGATATGAATTGTGTGATGTACCATCACGAGACGGCAGTTATAATAGTTGACTATGGATTATTATTTTTATTTACACACAATGGTGGAATATTGGCTAAGAAGAAAAGTACAGCTACTACGGGGATTCAACATCTAAAGAAGACGTGGAATTATTTTCTATGTAGGCCTATACGCTGTGAACAGTTGGAATCACGAGTTCATGTGTTCAACATGCATGGTGTTCAATGTATTGACCATCCAGTGGCGCTGCAGCACCACCCAACAGTGGACTACTAACAGTAAGAAAGCTACCGTCTTATTCATAATATACTAGTAGAACTCATTAAAGCATTCGGACATTTCGGGTACTCGGACATTTACGGTCCGGAACCATAATTTCAATGCACCGGGTCCGTCTCGCAGCTGGTTTAAATCGCCCCGGGCTTTCAACGGTCCGGAGCCGTCATGTTAATTATAGCAGCGGGTCCAAATCGGAGTGGCTCCGATTACGTCCGGGCCTGAACAGAGTCGGTTCCTTAAAAATGGACCCGTGAAGGACTCCATTGCAGACACTACGTTAAAGTGTAGGTTCTGCCGTGGTAGTAACAGCTGTGACTTCAAGCAAGTTTACCCATCGAGCACAGATCGACTTCCCGTTGCCGTAGTGGACGACGTAGCCGCCGTATGCTTAAGGACCCTATTCTACGGCAATGCTATTAACCGCAGAACACTCGCGGATGTTCAACTGTTTCTCGGTGGCCATTCCAACATTCTACCCCAAACCCTTTCCACGGAAGCGAGTATCTAGTCGGGTTTCATATTCCCCCAGTTTCCCCGGCAGATGCTGCCCCTTCTCCCTATGTTGAAAGTAGGGATGCTAGTTCAGCAATGTGATGTTGTGTCAACAGCAGTGTTGTAGTGGGACTTTTAGAAGTGGGGAGACGCCTCTTAAGGGGAATTCCACCAATTTTCTTTTTTTTCTGAGAAAAAAGGAAACTCATTAACATGGTGAAACACATGATGATGTCATCAAGATGTATTTCACCATGCTAATGATTTTTTTCAGACCTCCATTTCTACGAAACACAGAATGGGGGATTTTTTTTTACCATATTTTATGGTATATATTATTAAAACAAACATTATTAAAATGTATATTTTATAACAAGAATAGCATATTGAGAAAGACTGTTTACAATGCCTAATTGTATCCATAAAAGTAAATGACAAGACAAAAAACATGGGCCTACTTTTGCCCCCAAAATATTTTAGATGTCAGAAGTGGGGGGGGGCGCCGTCCCCCCGCGCCCCCCCCCCCCTCCACTACAACCCTGGTCAACAGTGTCTCAAGAAGTAGAGGGATTGTCTCCGAAGGTTCCCGGTTCCCCACATCCTCACGGCAATATATGCCTTGAGTAAAACCTCTGAAGCCCGAACTGCTCCTGGTGAGCAGGTTGGTGCCTTGCATGGTTGGCTCCATTGTTGTAAAGATGCTGTAGAATACGTATAGTATTCACTCAACAGGAGAAAAAAAAATGAAATACATAATATATGAAGATTTGACGCATGAATAAGGGAACATTATACTGTATCTCACCGTGTTTTGCATATTCTATGTGCTGCCCACACAGGTCATTTACATACTGTAACTCCCACTATCCCCCTCATCATCTATATAACCCCATGCATGTAGCTAAAAATGTCATCTCCTCCACGACACCCATTCTCCAGGGGAAAATTGTTCAAATCGTTCCCATTTACGTCCAAGCAGCTCCATCAAGTGCCACTCGCCTCCGTGCTTGCTCCCAAAAGGCCGGTCGTTAAAATGGCTGCTTGTGTCGCCCTCGCATCCACTCGAATCCATCAGATTGTAACCAGACCTAGCCGAATGGACTCGGAAGACCACCTGTCAGTTATTACGAACATGTCTCTCTGGCTCTGTAATGAGTATTCATACCCCCCCACTCGTGCAAAAAAAAGGTGAATCGCATTAATGATTAATGCTCTGTCTGTATGTGCACGGGTCTTAACTCCTGCGTTTCTGTGCGTGTATGTATGTGTACGTAACTACGTATGTGTGCGTTTGTGTGTGTCGGTGTAGACTGCACTATTGTACATTAAGTGCATTTATTTGTGTGTGTTAGTATGTGCCGTATTGTGCCCAGGGCTGTGTAGGGAGTGAGACAGCCGTCAGGTGTCCATCTCAGAACTTGTGGCTTTGATAAAAACAGACAGAAAAATGGACAAATCCCAGGCAAGGTACTGAGCCATCCGCACATCCTCATTGATATTCAAAGCAGACCTCAGGGACTTTCACCTTCCTCCATCGCCTCAGGTTAAGCCATAGCCTTTAAGACAACACAGGTAGCTCCGTTTTAACCGCAAATCTACTCTGAGGTCAAAGAAGACAAACGCCTGGGGGTATCTTTTTAGTGAGTGATCAAACCCGTCAGCCCACACTGTAAAATAGGTTCTGGTCTAGCAGGCAGGGTCTCAACTAAATCTGTCATAATTACGCAGTGGCAAATTTTCCCTGAAATGAACCCATTCTTATATTTTCCCCCATTCGGTTCGCCCGGCTTACCACCATGTCTTTCCATTTCAGCATTAAATCCATTCTGTTAATCTGCTGAATAATAATAATAGGGCCATCCAAGTCGCAACTACTGTTACAATCACCTAAAAACTCAGTATGAATAGGCTTTAACCCTTCTGTTTCTTACAGAGTACTGTATCTGCTTCAACTTTTTATTCTCTATGTGAACAGGCGATAGTGCCAGACATCTTTGTTCCATTCACAATTCATTTGACTCAAACCACAGATCAGGGGCAACTTACATCCACATTTTTTTCCCCACCACACATAAGTTCTGTGTTCTATGGAAGCTCTTAGGCTTGATCTGTCCTGTAGATCAATGTTTTTCAAAACTTTCATCCTCAGTAAACAAAGTAAACAAAGAAATAATTTAGGGAACCTGTATTGAGAGCCCCAACTCCGAACCGACAGTTTGAGAACCACTGACTGTTGTGGATCGGGAGGTTCTCTGTCCGACACCAGTGTGCAACCAGGTATGCTATGAATCAGGCACAGACAGATCCTCTATTGTCAGGATACATTAATGTCAATTGTGCCCTCAATACAGATCTTAAATAAAAATATATTAAAGATATATTATGTTATAGAAATGAGCATAATGGGACAAGTCGTATCAGAGCTGACTGGCAGTCAGACCCAAGTGACCAAAGGCCAGAGGGGTTTCATCTCATTGGCTGGATATGAATGACTATTCTGGTGATTTACAGCAGCGCTGCGTAAGCGACAAGTGATGGATTGGGGACACCTTCCGCGTGAACTGGAGCGTTTGGCGGCTCCATTGTAAAGAAATTAGAACTTAGTTTGGAGTCACTTTGGAGGTGAAGCTCTCTTACAAGACACAGAAGAGGGGTGAACCAGAGGTGAGTAGTACAAACACTACCTTAAGACGGACAAGATAGGAAGAGAGATAAAAGTACGGAATTATAGTTGATATCTTCCAGTTCAGCACAAAGGATGGACTGTTATAGCCAATTCATATTTCATCGTACAATGGCGTTGGATAGCTGTCGGAAATATCCACCTGGGATATACAGATTGCACAACACTAGAGCGGGATGGACAAAGTACTGCATAATTATTATTATTATAAAGCAGTGGTTTTCAACCTTTTTCATACCAGAGCCCACCATTTAAGCTGCATTTTAGCCACGGACCACCAATTGATGTCGAGTTTAGTCTCTCGGACCCAAAACTAAGGATTTTCAAGTTTGTGTCCACAATTTAGAGATAAACTGCACCATGAGATAAACTGGCAAAATGTTGGTCAAAATAAAATTTCTTGTACATGTTCTAATTGTGTAGATTTTTGGAAATGAAGTATTTCGGATTTAAAAAATAATTTAACTCTTGAGAGTGTAAAATGAAACCAAATGGACCCTCACGGGTCCCTTTGGTTTCATCTCATGAGTTACAAATCTGCAAGGGTGCATTTGGTTACCAACTGTCCATCATTTAGCTGGGGACCACCTGGAATCCTCTCAAGGACCACTGATGGTCTCTGGAACACTGCTTGAAAACCCCTGTTATACAGCAATTACCTACATTCAACGTGTACATTGAGCACAACTTTATGGCTACACAGAATATGTCGAAGTAGCATTTATGACTGTGCATTGTGACCGTGATGCATCACTGACTTCAACACAGACTTGATGGTCTTCAACCACTGGCCAGATACAATCAAAACAATTCCCTTAAAATAATATATGCTGACACACGATATTCACAGAGAAACGACGCAGAACAACACAACCTGCCCAGCACGGAAAAAACGCAGTCAGTGGTCAAAGACAAACGGCTGTCTATCTCCGTTCGAAATGTACGTTCACTCAGATTGCACTCCAACGTAGCGTTAGACATGATCGTAGTGCAAAACAGCAGCACTATAGCAATTCTGAGCTAGATATAAACTCCAAAGATGTATAGCTTGTGCTAGATATGCGAAGATATGTGTCCAGGGAAAAATAAAAATGCAGGGTGCGCACTGTTGGTGAGGCTCGACTGTGAACCTGGCAGGCATGGGTCATTGCTGCTTGGAGCTCTTGATAGCTTGAGGCGAAAAAGTTATGAATGTGGATTTCCTTACAGATTCGTGACAGCACAGGCAGAGACTTGCCTGACTACAAGGGGCGGATGTAACATGTCCCATTTGGGGGAGCAAGAGAACATGTTGGAAGGGCAAGAGAAAATGGTATGGCACAACATTTTCAGTTACAGGACTTTTATTAGTCAAGTAAAGCATCAATAACAACATCAGTTGTTGTTGAAGTTGCAACAGACATGCAGCATGCATAAAGCTAAAGGTCTGACTCAGAGAGTTTTCTGTTTTCAATGATGAAATGCTGTTGGTTTAGTGGTGACACAACTGTAGTTAGTTAGTAGTAGTGTTTCAAATAATTTTAAATATAAGCACTCATTTGAAATGCATTTAAAATTGGGGTCGTTTGCATGCCATCATGTTTGGTGGGGCAGTCAGGTCATTTAGGGGGGCATTGGCCCCCATACCCATGCCTAGATCCGCCCCTGGAGCACAGGAACATAAACAGTTCATTGCTGGGCTGAGTACTGCAGCCAGAGAGAGTGGCGTCTGCAGGCCAAACCCTTCGTAGTGCCAGTCAGCAGTAGCCTGGTAGAAGGATTTGACAGGACCTTGCTTCTGTGCAACGTTGAATTTCCTCAGCTGTCCGAGGCAGTGCTGACATAGTCCGTGTCACTGGACCTCAAACTAGTGGCAAAAAATTGTCATAGGGAAAAGGTTTGAAAATGGCCTTTACCAGTATGCTCACCATTGACATTCTAATTAGGAAAATTCTTTCCAAATGTCATTATCCAGTAGCAAGTGACTCCTTGGGCTAACCTAAACTGCACATTTAGGAGAGTGCATAATGGTGATATTTTCGCACCCAATCGCAAACAAAGATTGGAGTGGATTCAGTGTTGTGAAACCCCCCTAGTGGCAACTTAAAGGATAATGAAATTTAGTATTTGCCTAATATAGAATGTCAATGATGGACATAATGTAAAGTACATTTACTGGTACATGCTTCGTTTGTTTTTTTATTCAGGGCATATTGAAGATACAAAATCAGCTGAGTGTATTATTCCTATTTTCTGTATATTTATGGTAGCGATAGTGACTACAGCCACACAGTGCCAGTGTGTCCTCCTGCGTCTTGTGCAAGCGGAGCTAAGCTTGAATCTGCTCTCCATTGGTGATCCATAATGGGAGGCGGTAATGTGTACAAAACTGACAGTCCACAATAGTTAACCATAAATCATGCATAGAATGAGATGAGTAGATTATCTGCCAGGGTATCTGTACTCTTGATAGATGGCTGCATGCCTGTATATACAGTATATGTATTTAAATAGCACTCTGTGCCAAATTCTGCCAATGCATGTATTTATGCACTTGTAATATATACCTATATTGTTGCGCAAATCTGTGTGTGGGTGTGTGCTTGTGTGCGTGTGTGTGTGTGGGAATGGGCGTGACCAATCCATTAAACTCTAAAAGCGAGTACCCAGCGTGAAGGGAAAACGGCATCATTCTCTGACAAGAGAGCCGAGGGGAAAGGGAGACGCATGCGTCCCTCGTGCATTCTGAGAAAATAACCCCCGCAAAAGGGCTATAGGGGGGATGAGGAAAGATGAGTATACGAATGAGGGCCACGGAAAAACACAAAGACGAGCGAGAAGAAGAAGATGAGACAAAAAAAGACGGCGTGAATGATCACCTCATCTCCTCCCCCGTGCTGTGACTACATTTGTAATCATTCAGGGCCTCCCCCTGCTCAGCCCCTCTCATCGTCTTCACAGTCATCTCTCATCCATCTCCCAAGCGCTGCGGGTAAACATTTTGATATACATCGGATCCTACCGCCGCATGCCGTACGACACAAAGGAGGCAGAAACTAGCTTCCCACTCACTTCATCACAGCGATTTATACATATTTCATTTCATAATTACACACAGGAGTTATGGGAGCGGAGGAGGGACAACAATTTGGAACGAGTCCTCCTTAGCGGATAGTTTAGCAACTGTGATTTACTCATCTTAAGGGATTATCTAACCCTTTCACTTATCCCGAGAGCTTTTTTAAGTCAACTATAGCCTTACTACATAAAAACATTCTGCCAAAATAATAGAACTACAAGCTCACAACATGGTATGTTGTGGTGCGAGTGTGTTTGTGTAACCTTGTAAATTGGCTATTTTCACCATACTTTCCAACAAAGTACATGATTAATGTAATAAGAAGAGTGGATTTGCACTTGCTGTGATATAAACAGTATTACAGTATATTAAGAATGTCATGAATTGTGCCAAAAATGGTTTTGCGTGTGAAACATTGTAATGGTTATGGTTACAGTAAAGGATAGAAACTGATGTGTATTTTTGAACACAATATATTCGCACTTGTAAAATGAAAGATGTGATTTTTTTTGTGTAGGTTGTGTTCTGAATGTGATTTTTTTCATGTATATCCTGGTTTGCCCTCCTTCCGATGAGTTTGATAATCATGCTAGTTTTTGGTGTCTTATAATCCAGTAAGGGATGTTTTTTTATCTGGACATTCATTCATAGACAACAAGTTACATGTACAGTAGATGGAAAAAGTATACTCCACAGCCTTACTTGGATCAGATTGGATCAAATCAGATTTTGTGCCCACTCTTAGTGAAGTGGGAAATTAGCCATTTAACGCCAGATGTCAGAAAACCATCCTGACTGGGATAGGATACTGAACGACTTTAAAACAGTCCCCTGCATCTCTGGGGTGCTATATCTCACCCTGTTTTATGTTTAATGCTGCCTGCTTTGGACCGCAAGCCTTTTTTTGGATAGAGATATTGCCAATCCTTCCCAAGTAATTGGGTAATCAAGGGTTCTTCTTGTCATTAATTGCTTCCTCTAATCCTTTTCTAGTATTGCTTTGACTTAGTGCAGCTGTGTTCTCCAGATGTCACCGTTTTGCTTGGGCGATGCCTCCAACATATCCTGGTAATTATATTGACTAATGGTATTGTTTCAACTGAGTTTTTACTTCTATTTTTGCACCTAAACTTGTACTTACAATTTCATTCCTAGTGCGTATAAGGCCGGGCTGTTGTTCGGTTTGCCGTTTACCTCACTACTTTTCTGAAGGTCTCGCTTTCTTGGCCAACCGTTTGTCAGGGTTTTTGCCTTTTAGAGGTTTTCCATTTTTTGTTATATATAAGCCCGACTGGAATAGCTCTGCTTCATGAAATATCATATAAGTGGAGTTGTTTACGCCATCTCTGGAAGGGACATATTGATTCGGGTTATATTGATAATGCCACTCATGAGATTGGTTGAGTTTCATTGCCATGATGAATTTGTTTTCCCCATCTATGGGGCCCATTGGGAAGTATAGGATTCAATTTATACAGCTTACTGTGCTTCATTTTTGTGTCACTCCTTTGACCTGAGGGTTTAAAGAGAACATTTAATATTTGGTTGTGGTCTGTAAGGGGGGGGGGGAGTGGCTGACAGTATACTGCACTAAAAGTGGATAGCAACAGTGTTGAAGTGATGTAAAACTCTAGCTCTAGTCCATAGGCCTAATGCCATTGCATTAGAGCTATGGGACTCTCAATCCATTGCCCTCACATGACAGGCAGTACAACCTCTCAACTTCTGCAAAAATACAACATAATAATGATTTTGCAACTCACCAATACAAAAGACAGGGTTGTTATGAAGAAAGTCTACAGTACTTTGCCCGGTGGGTGCACTCTGAGCCCCCCACCACACGTATAAAGGGCACTTTTTGCTCCGAAAATGAATTATTTTCACCAGAATGAAAAATTATGGTACCATGGGATTTTCTCGGTGGCAATATTACTCCTGTTTCCCTGGGCCTTACAATAGGGGTCCTTTCTGGGTAGTTTCAAAGAATAACCATAGCCTATTGCAGGCATATAAATAGCACAGTATCATGGCGGGAGTTATCAGTTATGGCCAGTTATGTTTTATTGAGTGGCAGAAATGGGCTTTGATATCTTAAGGTAACACAAAGCTGCTTTAAGGTTATTGTATTTTTCCCCCGAATCCATCCAGCTTTACAGACAGACCGTTTCATATCAGCTCTGTTCCACAACACATTCCGAAATGCTGTTGACTGGCACACTTCAGTAAACACCTGCTTAAGACTCGCCACTCAACTTAGATTGCAGCATTTGAACTGACAGCCCTCAGACTGGAGTATGACTTCCAGGAGCCAAGAATACTAGTGGAAAAAGAACTTTGGCACACTAAGGTTCATAAGCAGGTATGTAGGCAACAAACAGACAAAAACTAGAGAAGATAAACCCGTACAGGCACACACTGCCACTTGTTTGCCAATGTTTTCATTCAAATTGCCTTCTTTCGAACATGCAAGTGTGTGGGCCAGGTACAGTCGTATGAATATACTTTGTAGAAACAAGGAACAAAGAAAATGATGCAGGATAACAAGACCCAATGTCAGTCATTTATAGGAGTTTGACGGTCAAAATGGAAATAATTGTGGCAGAATATGCAGCAGGTGCGGCAGCAGATTGAGTCATTTTGTACATCACTGCATATAATCATAAATTCCAGTTCCCATCAATACAAATTCAAACTATATCATGCTCCTAGGCATTTGGTCACGCATACCGCTTTAGACTATCATAACATTTTGAATAATGCATGGCAGAGCATACCGTTTGTAAAAACGCATGTTTATAGTTTGCACCAATAATGTGAGCGATAATTGCCCAATTATCTTTTGTAAATAAAACATTCGTAGCTTAGCAGATGCAGAGATAAAAGCAAGATTAAAAATGAACAACAAACTGTTAAGCCACGAACATTTTTAGTAGAAAATATTTGAACTCAGGCCAAAGCTCTACTTCATTAAATCACAAACATCGGCCGACATGGTTTCTGCAACGTTTACACTTTGGCAGAATATATTTTCGAAAAGGGAAAGGTGACTTTCTCTAATGGCGATTGAATTCTTCAAGACACTTAAAAAGGTTGTGCCTCTCATACAAATCATAGTGTGCCGGGCAGGCAATAATAGGACATGGCTCCAATAAACGATCTCTTTGTGCTACAGAGTGGCGTTTGAAATTTCTACAAAGTGATGGTGTAAACAAATGAGCTGGCATGATTTTGGAGAAATATATACTAAGGTCAGAAAAGGGCAGAGGAAAACAAGTTATCAAAGTGTTGGATAAATAAACATGAGAATAATCAGTCCAAGGGAGCTTGATCTTTTCTTTTTTCCGTAATGCCTTAGATCACACTTGGCATGCTGAAACCAATTAAGCTCTGAAAAGTAGCCAATCTACAAGGTTCCAACACTTCACATTGCACCACGTTGTCACTCTGGCTTGTAGATCGTCACGTACACCGGAGAGCTACTAAGTCCTTCAGGACTTAACGTCTTGCTCAAGCACAGCCTAACAGTAGCGAAGGCACGCCAGCTCATAGAAAGCAGGAATGAATACTCCATCTTGAAGAGGATTCAAGAGGTTCCTGTGGTTTTGCCTTGACGAAATAGGAGCTACCTCTGCGCACGGTGCGCGTGCGCGCGCGCGAGAGAGAGAGAGAGAGAATGTAATGCACATTGAAAAGTACTTTGGATGTGCTATACCATGCTGTGAACCTATAGGTCTGATATTTATGGGGAATGACACAATCGTACAAATGAAAGACGCAGTTCTGCAATTTTTGTGTTTCTTTGTTTTTTTTTTTTAGTTCTTCATAAGAGCACTGCTATGTGCAATGATGTCTTCCATTTGTACAATGTGTTTCTTCCTGGGGGCTGAAACCTCGAAAGTCAAACAATTAAATAATAAAATATAGTGACATCACAATATCATCCACTCCTCCTTTATCATACAACTACAGCGGTGGGTGCAGATTAAGACCTCCAGTCCTTCACCCATCATCACCCATCAGGCAAGCCATGCATACTTACACAGGGATGGTTCAATTAATCCAAAAAAACATTTGTATTGTTGATCCATTTCTAAAATATTAGCACATCCTTAATTCATTATTTCTGACCCTATATTTTTGTGTCCAAATCACTACACCTAAAAAGTACAACATACATAATACAAATTAGTTTGTTTTCTGGATTCATGTACTTTTACTTTGTGGCCCCAGGGACCCCCACAAAATGACCAGAATTACTTCATATCTCACCAAAATCAGAACTTCCACCACAGGACTCCGGACATCAATTAATACAGTTGACACCACTATATTCAAGGGGAATTTCCGCTCATTTTCAATATCTTTTCTGAGAGCGTACAAATGCAACCAAATTAACCCTAACGGGTCCATTCGGTTCCATTTGTACTAGGGTTGCCAACCGTTCCGTATAATACGGAATCGTTCCTTAATTGAACACTAAATGATGCGTTCCGTATTGAATCGATACGGAACGCGGTTTGTTCCGTATTTCCCTAAATGCCTCCGGTGCGATCCATCGCACAAACATCAACACTGAATTTAACAGTAGTGAACGAAATAAAACCGGAGATATATTTAATACAGCACAATTGCTCTGTGGTGAGTGCACACAGGACCTCTCACGAGCAGAAACCAAACCAAAACCTCCCCGTGGCTGCAGATCTGCATGTGTGTGCGCGCGGTGCGCTGGTATCGCTTCGCTGCTGCTCTGTGTGCCAATCCTGTCGTGCCCAGAGCCATAGAGTAAGAGAGTTCCACAAACTCCCAGAGCCATATAGTAAGAGAGTTATGCAAACCCCCCACAACAACTGTCACAGACTCAGTTTTCATGAATGAAACTGCACCCAGAGATCGATTTGGTATGCTTATATCTTTTTACAAATGTACTATTTATTTTTTCCTGCCTAAAGCTGCTGATGTGGGTATATGCCTATAGCCAGGCTATTTCAGTAAGCTAATATGGTTGACGATTTATTAGTAAAGTCTAATAAATGTGTGCGTATTCAATACAAATTGTGCCAATTTAAAAAAAAAAAAACTTCTTTAAAATCGGGATTCTTAAAGACAGGGTATCATGCTAATATCAACTTTTTCTCATTTTAACTATGACAAAGTTGTGATAACATTCGAAAATGCAAACATATGGCTATATAAAGCCGTTTTGATGCTGTATCAGGTCGGAGGACACTCTTCTGAAAAACCCCTCCCACCAGCTCGGAAAGGCCCGAGCCAAAACAGCGCGTCACCAGTAGAACACGCTGACGTCACACCTCTAGGAACCATAGGAACACATGTTAAAAACTCCTCGGAATTCCATTATTTTAGCGTCATGTTAATGAAGTAAATAAAAATCTTTTTTGGTTAGCATGACCAGGGAGCGCTATACTATGCACTCGAGATTTTTTGTAAATAATCCGCCAGCCGATTTTGCATTATCTACTGGGAAACACGGCCGTGCACTCCTCGCATTTCTACACAGGCTTGGGGGGCGTGTCTTTCTTGAGTCACTGTATCCAACCTCCAGCTGGTTCCAGCGGGCCACGCTCGCTAGCCTGCCCATGCAGAGATTACGTCTCTCGGGCAGGCTTTTGAGTTTACTCGGTGTCGGTATGGGGGGAAATAGACAGAGTTGCGATATTGAGGGGGCAGAAAATAGTCTGGTTACGTGGTTCATGTACTTGCGCGAGCCCATAGACTCTAATGTATGTAGTAACCTAGCCACCTAGCAGTGGCACCGGCTTAGCGGCTACTGCTACTGCTAGTACCGGGCTGTGATGGCGACGGCGGCTGCATCCTCTCCCGAGCCCCCCTCTCGCTCTAGCCCTATCGTGTGCATGGAGTGCCGCATGCAGAGTTACGACCCCACTGCTTTTAGGGCGATGGGTCTGTGTAACAAATGCAATGCGATCTCTGTGCTAACGGAGAGGCTGATCGAGCTGGAGGCTCTGGTTAAAAGTGCTAGCGGTGGTGCGGCTAGTTTGGCTGGCTCGCCCACCGCTCGCACCCGGACACAGGGACGCCACCGTCAGCCGCGGACCGCGGCTGATCGGGGTCCCCACGAATCAGATCGTGACGGCGGCTGGGTGACTGTTACTGGAAGGAAGCGTAGTCATACACATAAGCACACGGGACACCAACCACTCCACGTTTCAAGCAGCTTTTCCCCTCGCCATACAAACGGCCGCGGGTCGACAAGACAGTCAAGACTACAACTCTGGTTATTGGTAGTTCTATAGCAGGGGTTTTCAACCTTTTTGACACCAGGGACCACCATTTATTCAGCATTTGAGCCACGGACCACCATTTGATGACATTTTTTGGTTTCGTTCACAATTCCAGGCTGAATTTTGCAAACAAAACAGTGTAGACTTCTTAATTATATAGTGCTGCTAATTCAGAAGAATATTTTTAACTCGAGAGTGTAAAAATGAAACCAAATGGACCCGCAAGGGTCCATTTGGTTTCATTTTTACATTCTCAAGAGTTACATCTAGTTAACCAACTTTCCATCATTGAGCCTGGGGACCACCTGGAACCTTCTCAAGGACCACTGGTGGTCCCCGGACCACCTGTTGAAAACCCCTGTTCTATAGTAAGAAACGCTTTGAGGGGAAAACTGGTCTGATAGGGAGAGACATCCAACTTGGGACGGTGCGAGGCTCATCTCTAGAAACATGGACAAATCTATAAACAAGACAAATCTATAAATAAAGCATGACAACCCAGAGTTGAGACCAGAAAGCAGGGTTGCGGTCCTACACTACCCTGTGCTTCCTCTAGTGCAGCTCCCATTTCGGAGCGGAGGGACGGAGCAGAGAGTGGGAGCTAGAAGAACATTAGTTAGTCTCTATAAAAGTATTATTGTCGCACCTCGATCGCAACGCGTGTGTGCGTATGCACCAACGCACATGTGATCTTGAAGATCATGACAACTAAGCAGCTGATCGCTGCCAAATATAATTTAATTGTATTGTATTTGGATAGGCTATCCTACTACTATGCTATGCTATGCTACTGTGGATAACTTTAACCGGAAGCTGAGCGTTGGCCGAGCGTACCACTGTATACGTCACCCGAAGGCGCGTTCGGCTCTTTCCCCGAATGCAACCTTTTCAGGGAAGCAGGGGGGGGCGCTCAACTTCTTTCTTCAACTCTGCCTATATATTGTATTTTTTCTGAAACGACTTTTTTTCTGGACATCTTTAGGGGGTCATTGATAGATATGCGTCATTAGTTTTTAAAGGAAATATCCGTGATACCTACTCTTTAATCTTATAAAGAGAATGGACTACTTGTTCATAATTGATTAACAATTATACAGCACAATAGGCCTACTGGCCTATTCTTACTTACTGACCACAGTAAACAGGCCTTAACTGACCCCAAAGGTTAATATGGTATGTGAAATCATCCCTCCATCTTTAACCGCTTATCCGTAGTTGGGTCACAGGGGCAACAGCTCCACCAGAAAACCGCAGACTTTCCTAACCGCGCTGCTTCGCCGCGTGGTCATAGAAGTGTTCCTTATTCCAAGATCTCAGAGTTGGCAACCCTAATTTGTACGCTCGTTCAGAAAAAAAAAAGCGCCTAAAAAATTCATTAACATGGTGAAAATACATCTTGAAGATGTCATCAAGATGTTTCACCATGTTAGTGGTTTTCTTCAGACGTCCATTTCTTGGGAACACAGAATGGGGGAACTTTTTTATCATGTCCACCCAACACCTCGAAGGTACATCAATGTCATAGTAAAATGTTGAAAATGGGTGGAATTCCAAAAAATTGAACTATCCCTTTAATGGAGTGTGGTGTGTCCACTTGCTGGCAACAGTCTGCTACGCAGAAGTCACATCCACAGAAGGTATTTAAGAGCTTTATCAGATTCTGGCCAACACACCTTCCCAGATGCCCCACAGCAGCTGCCCTATTACAGCTATAAAGGTTGACACTATGGCTGCAACGTTTAATCGATCGAATCGCAATCGAATCAATAATTTAATTAGTTGTCAACTAATTTAGTAATTGATTGGCAACTACTTGGATTGGCAACTACTCACTGGAGTTATCATGGGTGTTTCCCAACATATTTTTTCCAGCATTATGTGTAACTAAATAGGTTAGCCATCTCTAACCCCAACCCTAAATATGACACATAATGATTATGAAGCGCTACATTGCATCACTATTTCCTCTGCTGGGCGGAGGCAGCCGTCATCATATATTATAGTGATCCAATCACTCACATAACCCTGGATACCTAGTATGTACCATTCATTATATTAGCAAGAACAAAACAATGCTTGAATATTTATATCTAAATGAACTATTTAGGTTCAGAAGAGTACTGTTCCTTTTAGACCATACTTTGGCATTATGTGGCCCGGGGGCCAAATGCGGCCCTTTGGCTGACTCTGATCCGTGAAAGGGTTTTAAAACAGTGGTCCGGGGACCACCATGAGAGAGTTCCAGTTAAATATGGAAAGTTGGTTAACCAGATGTACTGTAACTCTTTGAGAGCGTAAAAATGAAACCAATTGGACCCTTGCGGGTCCATTTGGTTTCATTTTTACGCTCTCAAGAGTTAAGATATTCATCATGTGAATTAGCCCAAGTCTACACAACTAGAGAATGTAGAAGATTAATGGTCATTTTGATCTGTATGTTTGACTGTTTTGTTTCCCAAATCCAGCCTGGAATTGTGGACAAAAGCAAAAGCAATCTTTAGTTTTAAGGGGTCTTTGGGGCTCAATTGTCATCAAACGGTTGTCCTCTGTGGTTTTCAAATTCTGAATAAACGGGTCAAAATGGTTGTTCTTATGCTTACCTTTATCTTGAAATCAAATTAATATCACACAGACTTTAGTCTTGGCCCTCCACAATATTTTATGTATCTCATTTGGCCCCTTGGGAAAAATAATTGCCCACTGACACTTGAGACTGACACGTGACTGCTACTATTCAAACAAACATGTGTTTGTTTGAATAGTAGCCTAATCAGGAGGTGTCCACAATCCAATGAATCGATTAATCGCTTAAATCAGGGGTTTTCAACAGGTGGTCCGGGGACCACCAGTGGTCCTTGAGAGGGTTCCAGGTGGTCCCCAGGCTAAATGATGGAAAGTTGGTTAACCAGATGTAACTCTTGAGAATGTAAAAATGAAACCAAATGGACCCTTGCGGGTCCATTTGGTTTCATTTTCACACTCTCAAGAGTTAAAATATTCATCATCTGAATTAGCACTATTTAATTAAGAAGTCTGCACTGTTTTGTTTGCAAAATCCAGCCTGGAATTGTGAACAAAACCAAAAGAATGATTTAGTTTTAGGTCTTTGGTGTGAAAATGTAATCAAATGGTGGTCCGTGGCTCAAATACTGAATAAGTGGTGGTCCCTGGTGTCAAAATGGTTGAAAACTCCTCGCTTAAATAATCGGACAATCAATCAATTATGAAAATAATCGATTCCTGCCCTAGTTGACACCATCAACAAAAACAACAAACCAGACAAAGATCTCTCTCAACTATGGAGGAATGATCCAGCGGTGCTGCCAAAGTATTAATTCCCTCCTCGGGTTTTTAGCTAGAATCTTATCTCCGTCTCTGATTTTTCTAATCAACGCAGCGACCATTAGCAGTCTGCAAAGCTGCAGCAATGCAGCTCAGCCTCCAGTCCCTCTCAGAGTCTCTGACTCGCGGCCAAGGCCTCGGCATGCGAATGGGTTTGGCAGCGGGCCAGCCGATGTGGGCCCATTGAATTTAGAGACTCCAAGCTTCTTTTTTTTTACTTTTCTAATGCCTTCCTTCCTCTCTGATCCACCATGCCGGGGTGGGGCTGGGCTGCCAACTGTCCCGAAAGACATCAAAATATGACCGATTACGGTATTTGTGCCATAAAGACTATAAAGACTAAATGGAAGGGAAGGGAGAAGCCCATCAGGCAGGTCATTCTCTGTGCCTTTTCCCACCTGTGAAAAGGTGATCTCTCCACCTCTCATATATTGCAATTATATGTACTGTGCAATATATTCCATAGGTTTGAAGGACACAGCGCATCCTGTAATTAGTGGAATTCCACCCATTTTCAACATTTTACGATGTCATTAATATACCTTATTAGAGATTCTGTGTTTCCAAGAAATGGATGTCTGAAAGAAATTTGAATGGTGAAACACAAGTTGATGATGACATCAAGTTGGGTTTCACCACGTTAATCATTTTTGTTTTAGGACCTTTTTTCTCTGAGAGCGTACAAACGGAACGGTTCCATTTGTACGCTCTCAGGAAAAATGTTGAAGATGGGTGGAATTCCCCTTAAAACGATATTTCAAAATTTACAATGCTTTTCTCTCTCCTATTGTAGTCATGAGAGAAAGAGAGAGAGACGGAGAGACAGAGAGACAGAGAGACAGACAGACAGAGAGAGAGAGAGAGAGAGAGAGAGAGAGAGAGAGAGAGAGAGAGAGAGAGAGAGAGAGAGAGAGAGAGAGAGAGAGAGAGAGAGAGAGAGAGAGAGAGAGACAGAGAGACAGAGAGACAGAGAGAGAGAGACTGCCTATATGCGTGTGATATTTTGGGAACGGACTGCACACTGGGTTAAGAGAGGACAGTTGCATCATCATTTGATAATCATTTAAATTTTAGTCTGTGACTGTCGACACACTTTCCTAATCAGTTAAACCCACAAACACTATGACCCCATGATGAAACCCCCAGGGTGTCTATTACACCCCCCCCCCCCCCCCTCTATATAAAATCTCTTTTCACAAAAACAGTCAATCTAAAAGGTCCATAATGTCTTGTCTATAAAAGCGTATAGATTTCATGGACAGCCTTTTCTCATCAACAGTTCAGACACGAACACAACGAATGACTGCTGCAGGTGCTGCCTGTAGGTGGAGGTTTGCCTGCCTCAGGGCCCACTTTGCAGACCTCCTCTCTCTTGCCATGTATCATGGTGAAAAGGAGATAGGAGAGTAGTATAGCCACCCACGGCTACAGCCTGATTATAGTGCATGTTTTGTTTTTTGTTTTTGTTTTTTGCCTTAAAAACAAAAGGTTTTTTTTGTGCAATTAAAGTGCAAAGGTTGCCACAACTGTGCGTGTGTCGATTTTAATATCTGAGGAGCGCTCTCTTACTGAACCCATCTACAGTTTGTACTTGTGAAAACACTATTCTGCAAATTAATTTCCTGTGTCAGCAGGACGAATTCCTGCATAAAGTTTGATTGATTTATTGATAGGCAGATAGATACGCCTACCAATATCTGTATGTGGTGGTGGGTCAATTGTGCAGCCAGTGAGGGGGGCGTTTGCATTGCGCAGAGTTCCAGAATGACCAGAATGATACGATAAGGCATAACACCAGTTAAATTGACTTAACTTGCCAGCCTCCACCTATTAACCCTTTGGTGTTTTAGCTGTTGAAAAATAGCAGATCTACAAGCTCATATCGCGCCACCGAGTGGTGCGATATGAGCTTGTAGTTCTGCTATTTTTGAAAAATTGTGAAAATGTGGTGCAAATCTTTGAATACATTATTTTGGAAGCAAACTTTTTAACTCAAATCTTTGCTTCTAGAACAACATGTTTTTAGATGACGTTCTGCAGCTAAATAACAGGTATTTCTGGGGGTCCTTCCTATGAAATATGTCAAGCATCACTGACACAGAAAGAGATTTTTCCAGAAAAACTAGTATCTCACGCCAGGGACTAGAATTTAGTTTCATGGACTAGAATCTAGTGTCAGGAAGTAGAATCTAGTGTCAGAAACTGGAATCTAACTTCAGAAACTACAATCTACTGAGAGGAACTAGAATCCACCGTGGGGACTAGAATCTAGCATGAGGAATTAGAATCTAGCGTCGGAAACTAGAATCTGATTAAGAACAGTGTCTGTGTTTGACACTGTGTGTGCGCAGCAAAGGCTAATTCACAGATCTACTTTTTTGCAAGAGAGTAGCGGCCGCAAAAATGTGACACTATTGCAGGGGAAAGAGAAAGGAGAGAGAGAGGCATGATCCCAGAATCAGTCTTCAGCACCATGGACAGCTCATACGGCCTCATAAAACCAAGGTCCCCACAAGGTTTAAATTAATGCATCTGCAGCGCAGATCAGCCATAGTCCTTTATTACCCCCATTTGCTAATAGGCTCCTTTAAGCTCGATAGCATTGACTATATATGGTATAGCCTATATAAAGGCATGAAGTGGTCAGCGGACAGCGACGGCCTTATTGTGTTTGGCTTTAGAGGCAGAGTGGTGCTTGATACAGTGGCTTGTGGTTACCATCTGCCCCCGAAAGGGTCCGATTACAGTGTGTCCTAATACAGTTTCCCCTTCATTGGTCTAAACATATAGGCCTACAGCATATTCTACAGTTCATCTCATAGCAATTTAACTGTTGTGGTCACGACAACACTGAACGCCATGATGAATGTCCTTCTCTAAATCAAGACCCTTTTCAAGCCAAACAAGCCCAATTTTGCGATCTATAGTATCAGGACTAAGCCAGGTTCTGACACACACACACACACACACACACACACACACACACACACACACACACACACACACACACACACACACACACACGTTTCTTGTTTACTTGGACAACTGTCAACCCACTTTCAGTATAGGCTACCACGTGGCTGTACTTGCTGTATCGATCTACACTAAAAGTTTAGCAAAGTGCATTGTGTGGTCACTTATTGATTACTGTAAAACAAGAGGGAACACATTCTGGAAACCACATGGAACTTAAGCACAAGTGATGCAAAAGCCAGGTCTTTTATCACAGATGCAGGGGCTCACACACGCACGCACACGCACGGCTTTGTGCGCCAGTTTGTTGAAGCAACAGAGTAGGAATAAGTGAGACTTATCTCCACACTCTCAACAAGCACAATAACAACTAAAACCATGCTCACCTTCACCGCTTCGGCGTGGGTGACTTTCTCGAACACCTTGTCGTTGACTTTCATGATCTGATCGCCGATGCGGAGTCCCTCCTTCTCCGCCAGGGAGCCGGGCTCCACCAGCGACACGTAGATGCCCACGCCGTGCTCCGAGCCGCCGCGAATGCTGAAGCCCAGGCCCTCGTGGCTCTTGTGCCGCTTCATGGAGACGCTCCTGGGCTCACCCGGCGGCTCGTGCAGGAAGTTTTTGCCCAGCAGCGGCACGAGGGAGGGAGGAGCTGTCCCCTCGCTGCTCGTGCTGAAGCTGTCCGGGGACTGGGAGCCGCGCGGCAGCGACATGTGGTGGTGGTGGTGCTGGTGAGACGACCCCGGCGGGTGCTCCGGGGAGAAGTGCCCGGCCGGGGGAGTCGGGCTGCCGCCGGGCGTACCGCCAGCACCGCCACCACCACCACCACCCAGCTGACGGTCCGGCAGCGGCGGCGTCTGCAGGTCGGCGCTGCCATTGCTCGCCCCCTGCTGCTGCAGGTCCGACTTCAGGTAGAGACCCTCCGAGGTGTACTGGTCGAACAGGAGCTGGTCGGAGCGCGGGATGACGAGCCGCAGCATGGGCAGCAGCTGCCGCTTGCTCGGCGCGTCGAGGATGACTTTGAGCGTCCGCACCAGGTCGTAGACGTTGCGCTTGGAGTGGTAGACGTTCAGGCAGTGGATGAACTGCTCGCGCTCCAGGTCGCTGAGCAGCAGGTTGAGCGCGTTGTGCAGCTTGCGCACGTTGGCCGACAGCGTCCGCGCGCTCGACGAGGCCACCGAGTTGGCCGAGGAGCTGAGCGACATGCGCTCCAGGTCCGTGTGGCTCATCCTAGTCCGTATACTAGGGGAGCAGCAGTGCGGCGGCGGCGGCGGCAGCAGCAGCGGGGTGGCAGCAGCAGACCGTCGGGGGCAGCAGCGGGACGGACATCGGGGCTACGGCAGGGCAGCAGCAGCAACAGGCAGCACGAGATTAAAACGGTGCATTGCAATCCGATTCCCCGAGGACGTGCACGACGTTAATACTAGCCATGCTGCTGCCTGCTTGGCTGTGGATCTCGATCTGCTGGGATGGGAGAAACCACTTGTTCGAGCGACAAATGATATGGAACCCAAGTTAAACTTAAAAACAGGCGAAATCAAGTTAACGCGAATGGATATCCATAGTAAAAATCAATTGCTCCCTGGTGTCATTAAGATGCATCGCGCTTGGGCTACAACATGTCCAATATATCCTGTTGGAAAACTCTGCGCCGATCCGTCAGAGAGCTTTAGTAACAATCCAGTCGGCGTTGTTGTCTTCCTGCGTGTATGTGTAGCCTAAAGAGATCAGGTGGCTTCTCCGGTGTCTCCACTGTTCCGCCGCAGGCAAACAGACGCACCGGAGAGAACGAATAATCCAATGTAAAACAAAACTAAAACGACCGAAAACCTCTCGTCGCAGGGGGCTGTAAAGTTTCGAAAGCGATTCGGACCGAATTGCGCGTGGCTGTCGACGCGAAAAGTTGCTTTTCTGTCCGCATATGAACTTCTTATCTTGGACGAACGCTAGTGCTGCCTCCCCCCGCCGCCAGGGCAGGCTTATACTTGGCAAATGACATCAAATGAAGTCTGCAAGTGCGAACAATACATCCATATTACGTCCCACCTGCTTGGAGACAAACGTATGGCCTCCTTGTCGTTGAATTTTCATTTGTTTGTTGTTTGACTCGATGTGCAGTTTTGCTGTCCAGCCCTCTCTCCCCTTGCACGGCGTCTACCAGCGACGTGTGTGTGTGGCACTGGGGACTATCGCACCAGCACTGAGCTCTGCCCTGGACCAGAGACATCTAGTGTGACTAGTGTGGGTTGCGACATTGAGGGGTCGGAAGCTGAGTGCTTGAGCGCTGTTCATGCAGCCAGTATAGGGACAAACTGAAGTTGGAAATACGCTGGTTTTCAAGGAGGACGGCGTAAATAACAGCCATTTTAGGCACGTGTTCAACATATCAACGGTTTTAAAGTATTTTAGTAACAACTAAAGTCTCTGTAATGTTACTATTTGGCTACTACAAAACGTAAAACAAAGGGATTTAAAATTATTAAAGCTGGGTTGTTGCCTGTATTTCTGCCTACTGTACGTCTGGTCCAGGACTTGAAGTTGTCCCTATTTGTTGTCCCCATGCTCAATAGAAGACTAGAAGAGCCGCCATTGGACTGGCCCCATGAAGTGAACGGAGTTTGCGCAACTATGTCTAGTCTCTGCCCTGGACGTCGCCTGTCAGGAAGTGACGCAGACGTGTGCAAGTGTGCAACCAATACGTTGCCTAGTTACGGACAACAAGCTCGTGTGGGATGTACCAACTACCAAGTCGCTGGAGGATTAATTAGACAGCAATACATTGACTCATGTGCTACATGCCACGTCTGTAGTTTTAGATTGACAGATAGCCTTTCAATCTAAACAATGGTGTGTGTGTGTGTGTGTGTGTGTGTGTGTGTGTGTGTGTGTGTGTGTGTGTGTGTGTGTGTGTGTGTGTGTGTGTGTGTGTGTGTGTGTGTGTGTGTGTGTGTGTGTGTGTGTGTGTGTGTTCTCACATATGTTATCTACTTAGGACCGTTTCGAAGAAAAACACCTTCCAACTTAGGACCGGTGGACAAGTTAGGACCAAAAACCCGGTCCTAAGAAGTAAGACCACTTAAAACAGATAGAGAATGTCATAAGCCATGCCTGGTGTTGAAATTGGCATGGTCCTAAAAAGGAGGCGTTTTTACATATGGCCCTAAAAAGGAGGCATTTTTACATTTGGTGTGTATCAGGTGTGTGTGGGGTGTGTGTGTGTGTGTGTGTCCTACTTAGGACCATCTGGCAAACTTAATATTTTAACTAGATAGGAGCAATTCCAGAGGGAATTGCAGAGTGTGGTCGCCCAAAGGCAACCACACTAATAACAATAGTGTGTTGCCTTTAAGGCAACCACACTAATTATACAATAAATTACTATATATAGCTCATATAGGCCGCAGGTCGCATGTAACTGTAGAACTCGGGGAACTTTGTCCGAGGGTGGGCGGGCGGGTCAGAGTTTAGAAAACTCTGGGGCGGGTCACACTGATGACATAATCATGTTCACTCATCGTAACAAGTGTCTGGCAGCCCGCATCATCATGGTGACACGTGTCTGACATGGGACCATTTCTATGTTCCCTCAGGTCTATGTTCCCTCGCTGACTAACCCCAACCCAAACGCACAAACCATAACCCTAACCGAAAGCATGTCAAACGTTACTTCGCGACATTTGACATGCCTTCGTTTAGGGTTAGGTTTGGGCGTTTGGGTTAGGGTTAATCTATTACTATCCCTACCCCTAATCCTAACCTGACTTTAAGAGCTGAGGGAACATAGACATGACCCCTCTGACATCACTCTGTGACCCCTCTGACATCACTCTGTAAATTTTTGTCTCAAGCCTGTCCCCTTTTATGTCCTATACTTTAAAGCCCGGCTTAAAACCTACCTTTTCACTCAGGCGTATTACTGAATTATTACCGCTCTTGTCTTTCTTTTACTTACTACCTCTATGACCTTTCAACTTGGCTGCAGTCAGACAATGTGTGTCTTCACATATTGAAAAGTATGCCTTTCGGGATAGCAATCCTTTGTTTTCTCATATTTTAGCACTAATCACTAGTTTAATATGTTCTTTAGCATTCCCATATACTTTAGTTGGGAGCCCGCGCGCTGTTTTTGGGCTGAACCGAGTCTTTACTGGATTTGCGGGAGATCGGTACATAAAGGGGTTAATGTGCATTAATTAACAATTCAATAATTAATAATCATATACTTTGTGCATATCCATATTCACAAACACTATATAATGATAAATTTGATGCATTTAGACCAAGTAATTTGCATTAAATACCATACAACTGTATTTTGTATGGATTTTTTTTTTATATTTTGGACATTAAGGGGTTAATAATTAAAAATGCCCGAGGCATATCAGTGGGCACCCTCTTGATTTCTTAAGAAGTGACTCCCAGCTACAAGAATCACTACTATATCACATATCCAAAACAGTTCATATCAATGTTTATTTTAGCCAGTTTAAATACACGTATACTATGTGATTAGAATAGATGTTTGTGTGAGGCAAAAATCAGTATGATGCAATAACAGGATACTCTGATTTTGTCTTTCACCTGTAAGAACAATTCACTGCTGTAGTTCTGTAAGCTCAGTTCAACTGCTGCCCTTCCCCCATACTGCAATGGTTGGGTCGTTAATTAAGCAATGCAGCCTAATTAACGACCCTGCACTCTACAGGCAAACTGCCTAAATCTTTTGGTTGGTTGAAGCAGTCTGGACAAAACCCATGCAGGTGCATTAATGTGTGTTTTTTGGTAATCTTACAATGCCCTAGTATCAATCTCAATTTCTAGTATCTATGTCTATTTGTAAATTATAAGGCAAATATCAACATCCTAACATATGCTGTCTCCCTGTTAGAGCAGTGTTGTTGTGTAACTCTTCCAACTTCCCCATGTCTTTAGCAGAACAATATTAGCTCAGCATAGTCTATTGAATTTAGTCATATTTGGTGGTATCCTGTCCAAGTGAAAAAGCTATTATGCTGAACCTGTATGAGGTTCTAAAATTGCCAATGAAGAGTGAGAGATGTTTATCATGGGCAGATGTTATGTTGTAGACAATGTGTGTCTTCACATATTGAAAAGTATGCCTTTCGGGATAGCAATCCTTTGTTTTCTCATATTTTAGCACTAATCACTAGTTTAATATGTTCTTTAGCATTCCCATATACTTTAGTTGGGAGCCCGCACGCTGTTTTTGGGCTGAACCGAGTCTTTATTGGATTTGCGGGAGATCGGTACATAAAGGGGTTAATGTGCATTAATTAACAATTCAATAATTAATAATCATATACTTTGTGCATATCCATATTCACAAACACTATATAATGATAAATTTGATGCATTTAGACCAAGTAATTTGCATTAAATACCATACAACTGTATTTTGTATGGATTTTTTTTTTATATTTTGGACATTAAGGGGTTAATAATTAAAAATGCCCGAGGCATATCAGTGGGCACCCTCTTGATTTCTTAAGAAGTGACTCCCAGCTACAAGAATCACTACTATATCACATATCCAAAACAGTTCATATCAATGTTTATTTTAGCCAGTTTAAATACACGTATACTATGTGATTAGAATAGATGTTTGTGTGAGGCAAAAATCAGTATGATGCAATAACAGGATACTCTGATTTTGTCTTTCACCTGTAAGAACAATTCACTGCTGTAGTTCTGTAAGCTCAGTTCAACTGCTGCCCTTCCCCCATACTGCAATGGTTGGGTCGTTAATTAAGCAATGCAGCCTAATTAACGACCCTGCACTCTACAGGCAAACTGCCTAAATCTTTTGGTTGGTTGAAGCAGTCTGGACAAAACCCATGCAGGTGCATTAATGTGTGTTTTTTGGTAATCTTACATTGCCCCAGTATCAATCTCAATTTCTAGTATCTATGTCTATTAGTAAATTATAAGGCAAATATCAACATCCTAACATATGCTGTCTCCCTGTTAGAGCAGTGTTGTTGTGTAACTCTTCCAACTTCTCCATGTCTTTAGCAGAACAATATTAGCTCAGCATAGTCTATTGAATTTAGTCATATTTGGTGGTATCCTGTCCAAGTGAAGAAGCTATTATGCTGAACCTGTATGAGGTTCTAAAATTGCCAATGAAGAGTGAGAGATGTTTATCATGGGCAGATGTTATGTTGTAGACAATTTGTGTCTTCACATATTGAAAAGTGTGCCTTTCTGGAAAGCAATCCTTTGTTTTCTCATATTTTAGCACTAATCAATGGTTTAATATGTTCTTTAGCATTCCCATATACTTTAGTTGGGAGCCGGCGCGCTGTTTTTGGGCTGAACCGAGTCTTGTAGCTTAGGGCAACCTCTTAAGAATTCAAGAGGGTGCCTGCTAATATCCCTTTGACATTTTGTAGTTATTAACCCCCTGATGCCAGAAATACAAAAACATCCACCCGAAATAGAGTTGTATAGTATCTAATGCACAATTATGCATTTTATTTGTGGAATGTGTTATTAATTAACTACCTGTTAAAATGTCTATCATGCCGTTTGTGCCCGTTGTATTTGTGATCTGGGACACGTCTTCAGCACTGCTACATTTCCCTATTACGTCTATGAAGCTTTACGTCTACAAAGCACTACGTCACATGTATCCCCATAATAGGCATGATGTGGTGACTCAGACATAATGAAACCCTGGGGCGTGAGGTCAGAGTATCCCATATAGGTATGACGTGGTGACTCAAACATAATCAAACCATGGTGCGTGAGGTCAGAGTATCCCCATATATGTATGATGTGGTGATCCAATATAATGCGTTAATTTTGAAAAAAGGGCTTTGTCAGTCTCTTCCTAATATTATGGTTAACAACCGTGTGAAACCGTGTGAGCGATTGGTGCAGCCAGCGAGGAGTAATGGCGGTTTCAGACATTCAGACAGACATTTTCTGAATTATAGTATTGATGATGATGATGATGATGATGATGATGCATATTCATCCGTTCATGCCCAAATTTGACTGCCAGAAGGTCCTGATAATTCTTAAAATGTCCTTATAATTCATGTGTATGTCAAAGTGCTGTGTATGATTGATTCTAAAACTCTTAGTCCCAATACTCCACACCTTGAATCAGATAATAACAAACCCAGGTGCGCTATTTCTTTCCACTGTATTGTGAAGATGACCTGGGGAAGGGAGCGCTTGATTTACCAACAAACCCTAGCCGTGTGGGTGCTTTGAAGCACCGCCCACATGCAAAGGACAGTGACTGAATAGCTCCAGGGTGGTCCGTCTAAAGACAACAAGCGCTTCCTATCGTTTGTCTATTTGGTTTTGGAATTTCAATTCATGCAAATATGCTTAAATCAAACTCATGAATGTGGTCATCACACGAGTTGTCACACCAGTTGCCAGAAGTATATTAACTAAATTCTATCTATTCAATGGTCATGTGTAGGCCTATGCAATGGCACCATTCTTAACTGTGATGTTCACAGAGGGTGGAATACAAGTTTAAAAAGCCATGTCAACATTGACAATGTCATTCCAGGTCGGAAGGGATGCGGCTGACGCAGTTGTCATTGCCATTGATGTCTACCTATTCTTTTACTACTAGGTACTCTGATTATAATACCAGGTCAGCCAGCAGGGATCAGCAAGAAGTAACCTATCATATACATATCTCCTCCTATTAACAATGTTTCTAGCCCAGAAGCTTGTGATCTCAAAGGGTCAATGTATTGGCCCCAAATGGCAGCACTGACTCCATTGTAGCTATACTTCACTCTTGAGGTCTGACTACCACACTCTCCTCATCCTTTTTGTGTGAAGCTTTCCAGGCAAGTGCCATCTGAACATTCAGGTACTATAGCTGTTTTGTTAAGCAAACTGGAGGAAAATGCATTTATCTCTCAAAATGTGTATTTTATTGGATTTGGGGGAGATCAGTATATAAAGGGGTTAATGTGCATGGAACTGAGTAGACCATAAAAAGACAAAACGTTTTTTTGAAAGTGAAATACCCCTTTAAGAGCGTCTGATTTGCCTAAATTGGAGGCATATTGTAATGTGCATGTAATGCTAGACAAATTTCTCCCCTGGGAAGATAAAAAAATGTGGTCCCATTATTATTATTACCCTTATAATTGTTAATTATTATTATTATTACCCTCATTATTATTGTGTTTGTTGTTTCCTTTATTATTTTTATTTGTTTTTCTCAGTTATTAAAATTGTTTTTTCAATTATTAAAATTGTTTATCAAATTCAAAATGAAATGATTTTCTCTAAAGTAACTTCATTAATAAGTCAAAGTAAATCTAAGAAACAATCTACAAGCTCATAAGTAAGTCTTAAATCTCTCTTTTTGGTCACAGGCAAAAGTGTCCGGTTTTGATGTCCTGAATCCATTTCTGCCGTATGTCAAGTGATACAAGTGACGGTTTTGTTAGAAATTTAGTAGTTATAATAAGCAATTACGAAAATTGGAAATTGGCTATAATTTTTGATGTACTTTTGTTGTTTATGATTTTTTGCTGTATTGCATAATCACCATGAAATGGAATAGGTCTATACTTTTAGTGGCCTACAGGCACATCTTATAAAAGCCCTGTGAGCTTGGTTTCCAGAAAAAAAATCTGCCTCATATCACTTGGCATATGGCAGAGTGGTTTCAGCACATCAAAATCATATAGAAACAACTTAAAACAACTTAAGTACAATTTATCAGAATTAGACCAATTTCTATTTTAGTTATTCATTATCCTAATTATTAGATTAGATTATTAGATTAAAATGGGGATTTGTATCACTTGAAATGAATTTGGCTCATAAAAATCATATAGAAAGGTTTTTTTTAATACATCGAATGGATGCAACCTGGGACGTGTCTTCAGTGATGTATCCTAAGCTCATTGGGGTTTCGGGTCTCTCGAACATCATACCCCTCACTCAGGTGACCCAGCCGGGGTTCATGACACCCCGACTCACGTCCCAGTAGCTACCCCTGATCAATCCCACAAGGGAAAGGCCAAGGCCGTCCAATCCACCGCCCCTGAAATACTCCGCCAAAACTGGGAGGTTCTGATGCGTGGAGGGACTAGGCTCTGTGGTTTGACACCTGTCCGTGCCCCTCCTACGTCTCACCAGGAGGCACAGGACCTGTGCGTTGCACCAGACTCCCAACGCCGGACATGGAAGAGACATGAGCGGTGGACAAACAGCCCTCCTAAAGGACTAACCAAGGGGTTAACCCATTATGTACATTAAATATCAAAATTAAAGCTATTTGATTTTTCTTTTCTTTTTTTTAACTGTTGTTAATTTGGGGTTTTACTTGCTAATTACTCAATTTCTGACAAAACGGTCACTTGTATCACTTGGCATGTGGCAAAATGCATTCAGCACAGTGTCACTTGGCCACAGTGTCACAGTGGCAGAATTGGACCTTGCTTAAGGTCTAAATGTCATCAGCCACCATTTTTTGGGGCATTCAGGACCAGACTAGTCTGCCTGAACGCTCATCATGTACTGCCTCAAAACCATGGGATGAATAGCAGCTTTGAATAGCACGGTGTCTACAGTATATTTCACTTTGAATGCATGTCCCATTTATTCATGTTTGACCCTTTAATTCACCTGTATGTCTTGTAAGTGTGTTGTATAGCCATGGTCCATACAAATCAAGATAGTCCTGACAATTACCATTTGTGTCATGGGCGGAGCTAAGCAACTCATTATCTTTTGTCCTCCTAATACAGCATCATGTCAGGTGGCTATATTTTGAGTTCTATTGTGTGTATTCAACATTTGAAGTGAGATTTGTCTTGTAGAGCTCAAATAATATTTTTTGGTGTTTATTACATCTTCGTAGCACTAGTGGAAAGGGGTGTCCCTCTAACGTTGCAGAACACAAGTCCTGGAAAAAAGACCTTCTAGTACATAGAAACATGTAGCCTGGAGGAGAGGGGCAGTGATCTGGCCAATCACTGCTGACCAGCCAACTGGAGAGTGTCGTGGGCAAGGGTCGAAACACTCTACGAAGGTTGGAGACCACCTGATGACCTCTCTTCCAGGCCAAGGCAACCACTTGTAGTGGAGTATATTTGCATCTTCGATGTATTTACAAACATGATTAAACTCATAAGAGCCAATACATCTACGTTAACAAAAGGTATTAGCTTCTACAATGTTTCTACAATGTTAACAATTTGACTATACTTGTTAGGACCACTCTTGGTCCTAACAAGTAGGGTAAAATTGTTAATATCTAGAATGTTCTAAAATGAATTTTAATACAATCTGCGGTGATTGTATTAAAATAGATTTTTTTTCATGTTCAGGAGTGTAATTCATATGTCTCTACAATGTCTAGAAAGGGTGGTCCTAAAAAGGATAGCAATAGTCCATTTTTTTGGAGTGGTCCTAAGTAGTTAACATATGTAAGAATGTGTGTGTGTGTGTGTGTGTGTGTGTGTGTGTGTGTCAGAGAGAGTGAGAGAGGAGAGAGGGAGACGGAGACATCATGTATAAGAACCATCAAACAAATCACCCCACCACAACCAGCCATCTGGAGGAAAAGAACACAGAGAACAAGCTGTAGCAGATTTCTTGTCCTTTATGTCCAGCTGCCATGAAAGAGATGAAGACAGACTGGCAAATAATGTTATTTTCTCAAGATATCTTTCTGTACCAAGATCTGAAGATCAAATCCAACCGACATTGAACAATTCACGATGCAGCCAACAAATGAAAGATAACGGCAAAAACACAGAGATGGGGAAAAGTAATCTATCCGTAAAAACGAGCTCGGCCAAAAAACGAAGTCAAGTTCAGGCCCAGGAGACCAACCAACTTGAGATGAGTTCAGGCAGTAAGCTTTATCTCTGTTGCTCTGAACATTGCAAACTTTGTGGACTCCCTAGCTAGGGAACTGTTGCCCTTTGAAACAACATCAATTATCACAGAGAAAGAGAGAGAAAAGGGGGAGAGAGATTAATCACGTAAATCTAACTCAAGTAACAAAAGTTGCAACATTTGCCTTATACACGAGTATAGTCGTGTATAACGTATTGAAAAATGGTCACACACAATACTAGTGTGTGATATAAGTGTGATACTTGAGTAAGTGGACCAAGCCATACCTGCTGGAACACAACAGGCAACATTATTTGACAACAGACAATATTATTCATCATACAATGAGTATCAAAGCTGATCTGAGCTTGTGTGTCCAGTGAAAACCTTTTCAGAAGCCATGCACTCTGTGATAGCTATATGGATTTAAGCAACATGGACAGCAGTGCAGTTGCAAAACACATTTGACAATAACAATAAATCACCCTTTTCTCTCTCTGGCCCCACAGTTAGTTAGTAGCAGTATACTGACTACTAACTACAATTGTGGCACCACTAAACCAACACCATTTCATCATTGAAAATAGAAAACCCTGAGTCAGACCTTTAGCTTTATGCATGCTGCGTGAACGTTGCAACTTCAACAACAACTGATGTTATTATTGACGCTTAATTGCCTAATAAAAGTCCTGTACCAAAAATGGTATGGGTGTGACTTCATCAACCGTGGTGCGAAGCGACACGGGCGATGAAGCCGCCCCCATGCCATTTTCTCCTGCCCCCCCAATTGGGAAATATTACATCCGCCCTTGATGCAATTGCAATACCTAATGGGTCAGGGGTGCAGCTGGACCCCTACATTTTCAGTGGTGGGGTAAAAAAAAGGAAAGCATAATCTCCGCCCCTGGCATTTCTGGCCTGAGAGAGATAATTAGTTTCCTTTTAGTTACGACTGTTGGCCCTAGCTGTGAGTTCCTGACTCACTGATCAGTCTGGAGAGTCACTACACAGTATACAAAGGCTCTGAATGAAGTCTGTATATTTAATTTCACAGGCTCCCTCCCTCTCTCCCTCCCTCCACAATAAAAGCCATTGTTTGGTGGTGAAGTGCATCTTACGTTCTAATTCCCATTATGTTTTGTAGCATAAATAAGCAGCTGCCAAAGACATGATTAAAATCCAGAAATAAAGCATAGGCCCTGACTCCACTGTCAGCGCTAGCATGTGCCAAGGGGTGGTAAAACATTGTTTTTCTAATGAGCTTGTGTACACAGAGGCAGCTGATTGTGCAATTTGTGATTTCACTTCATCTTTCTCCTTCCCTGGAGCCAGTCCCTGCCTGCTCCCAGATCCATTGTAGAGGCAAGCCTCCGTCACAAACAAATCAATTCCATTTGTGCCCGTCTTTGAGGTTAAATGAACAGTGTGCAGTTCAGGATAAACTGACAGCTAGTGTTTCTGGAACTTTTAAGTATAGCCTTGCCTAGGCAAGAATAAAGGGACAAAAATGCTGATGAAAAGGTGGGGATGTGAGGAGGAAGAGTGTATATATATATATACAAAAAATAAAATAATAAAGGGAGGAGAGGGTGGGTATAAAAACAAGTTATCCTTATGCCAACATGGTTCGACTCACAAAAGGGTCTTCAGGGCATGTAGGCCTAAAGTATATTTGCATTTATATTCAATTTCGATTTCAGACAGTAAAAACTAAATGCGGGAGTGATCACATCCCTTAGTCATCAAAAGAGCTTCAGTATTCCAGGCGGTATGGCCAGAAGCATAGGAGAATTGTGGAAGGCACTGTTATTTTATCAAGCGGTGTGGTTGTATGTCAAAGTATAAATTAATCCCGCCCTTAAGGAGCCGGTACCTTACTTTAAATCAGTCAGCCGACTTGTCGATTACAGCCTTTGAAGATGAAGACTTGTGCTCGCAGGGGAGAGGGTTGACAAATGGTCTGTCACATTTTGGAGCTGTTTCAGATATGAGCCTTCATAAGGCTATGGCCACAAGGAGTCAGACATATTTCTTTCTACTTAATTACCCTGCAAATCAATGGTGTGTGTGTGAGTGTGTGGGGGGGCGCCCCTGCATGTGTTCTCTTCACATAAACGTCCCACCAAGAGAAAAAGCTGGGGAAATAATTGGAAACACTTCACTCCAGAGAACAAATTAATATATTAAATGCAAGCTTAATTTGTGATGAACTCATAAAAAGTTAATATACTTAAATTAATCCAACTAAATGAAGCCATAGCACTTGCCCTAGCCCCAAAGGATCAACTTACTTTGTTATAGATATTCCACTGTGATTGTGTACCCTTTATCAACTTATATTGTTAGTTGAGGGTGACACAGAATACTTATAAATAATAACTTATAAATAATAACTGGTGCTGTATGTAACCCAAGGATGGACCAAACATGCTGGGTTTGTAGGTCTGCTCATAGGTTTTCCGCTTGGTACGTCATGGAGTAGACGTGTTTTACCACACTCTCACTTTTCTAATCCTCCTTGGCCACCAAAAGATGAGTGCTCATAGTTGGGTGAGAGCAAAGCAATGAAGATTGGTCCCTGGTTATGTATTACTCAAATGTAATTATAATTTTCTTCAATGACTTATTTTTTCCATCTCCAGTAGTAGTACTCATCCTCAGCCTCATCTCCAGTACTCCAGCCTGACTCATACTCAATTTTACCTCTTACATAAAAGTCTGCCATGAATGAGTATGAGTCATTTTGGAATCGAGTAGCGACGTTATACATACAAATTTCTGGATTTCCATCTATCTTTTAAGTGTGACTCTCATAAGGAAAGGATTCTGTTTCTTTTGGAGAAACAGGGGGTCAAAGGGGGGAGATTGTGTGTATGTTTTAAGTTGATTGGTGACAGTAATTTGAGGAGTCCAACAAGGGAGGGTAGCCATTGGGAAAGCAAAGTACCGGTAGGTTATACATGCCTGATTTATGACCGTCTGGCATTCTGAAAATAGTAGACCTGCAGCTCAAGCTCACAAGGTGTTGTGGATGTTGTGAGCTTGTAGGTCAGCAATTTGCAGTGTGCCATAATGCCGAGATGTGTGAATCAGGATTAACAACGAAATGCATAGCCATGCAAACCGCCTAACAGACAGGGCAGCACACAATAAAGCTGTATAAACAGTAAACACAGGAGCGGATATAACATGTCCCATTTATGGGGGGCAAGAGAACATGTTGGAGGGGCAAGAGAAAACGGTATGGGGGCGGCTTCATCGCCCGTGTTGCTTCGCGCCACGGGCGATGAAGCCGCACCCATACCATTTTCGGTTACAAGTCAAGTAAAGCATCAATAATAACATCAGTTGTTGTTGATGTTGCAACAGACACGCAGCATGCATATTAAGCTAAAGGTCTGACTCAGAGAGTTTTCTGTTTTCAAGGATGAAATGCTGTTGGTTTAGTGGTGCCAAAATTGTAGTTAGTAGCAGCAGCAGTAGTGTTTCAAATCATTTAAAATATAAGCACTTTAATTTGAAATATCTTGGGTTGTTTTGCATGGCATCGTGTTTGGGGGGGCAGACTGCCCCCCCATGCCCATGCCTAGATCCGCCCCTGAGTAAACACAGCAGAAAGCAGACAGAGAAGGAAAACGGACATCAACATCAAAGGCTGACATTGACATATGAGTGAGATGGAGAGAAGGTATATATGGAAACTAGAGGTAAAAGGTGTTCGAGGAAGAATTAGAGAGAGAGAGAGAGCATTATCAAAGCGTAACGTTGACCTGCAAAGTAAAAAAGGGGGAAAGAGGAAGAAGACAGAGCTAATTACCGAATGTCAGTATCTTTCCGCAACAACATCCACAGAGTTAATGGCTTTTTAGCCATCATCTTGATTTTCATTTTCAACAGGCAGAAGGCATCGCTCTCACATGCGGTCGAACACTCAACTCTGCAATCATTAGGTAGAGACAAACTAATTATATGTCAGGGTGGAATACAATTAAACAGTGATGACCGTGAAACACCACGGCTAGATAAGTGCAAACATTAGACCTGTGTGCAAACGTATTGTGCTGATTGCATACTGTGTGTGCGTATGTGTGTGCGTGAGTGTGCATGCGTGCACGCACGTGCAGTGCATTCAGGCCTCTATGTTCATGTACATTAGAGAGGCAAAGTCAAAGAAATCCACAAGATAGTGCCTTAGGAAAGAGACTCTTTTATGTGGGTGTGCAAAATGCAACTACAATTGGATAAAATGCACAAATGAGAGCTGAAACAAGAGCTGGCTGATCATGATTAAATTACCACTTGAGCAGTTCACAGCTACTGCCATCCTTTTTGAGGCTTAATGAGGGAGAGACTCAGTGCTTTATGCAATAGGATTAACTGCATGATAAGACAAAAAGATTCAAAAATGTAAACTGTTTGCCTTTTGGTATGTTCTCCATTTCAGTAGAGTAATGCATTTACACTGTAAAGCCTGAAATATGAAGTACAAGTAAAAAAAAATAAAAAAAAAAACATTTTTAATTGACCTCTTTATTAGGTCATAAACGAAAATGAAAAAAAAAGGTGTTTAAAAAAACATATATTTATGTTATTTTTATTGTATTACAAAAGTATAGTGTCCAATAGAGTACAGTGTATTCAATTCACTCACTGTACGCAGAGTAGTATCCATACATAGAGTCAAAGTGTACTCAGATTTGGTAAACACCAAACTAAAATGCTATTTTTTGTAAAGATATGCAAGGACAACTTACCAAAATGTCCTCAAAACCAAAGTGTTTGGGCAGTGGCTTCTGCTGTTACAAATTGGATGGAGGCAGCCATTTTGGGTTGTAGCATCTCTATCTGAGGCTCTGGTCTACAAACAAATGCATTTCATAATTTGTACTCCGTAATAAAGTATTTATTTAGTAGATAATGGGCCAAAAGTGTTAAATGCAGTGTTAGAACAAGGTGCCTGTCTACCTCACAAAATGTCAACCAACCACGTCGATAATCACCAAAGGGCCAAATTCATAGCCAGCTGACCGCCTTTTCCGGTGCATAAAAGTTTTTTTTGTTTTGCAAAGGGGTGAAATGCCACTTGTTTTTGATGGAAAAACAAGCAGAAAGGCTTTCTTGGTTTCATCCATTTAGAAGACCCTGTATTGTGCTGTATTTTCCTTTGCCTGTCAGTGTCCACGCAAACCGTTAATAGAATAATCAATCAAATAGATGTGTCTGGTAACCCCATGACTGGCCCTTCTGCATATTATACAAGTATCATTTTACTACTACCAGCTCACTGAATAATGAGATTAATGTTTATACCAGTTTCTCTAAAACTGACAGAACACACAGTATATGTTCTTGATTAAGCTGCCACCTGGGGTGTAATTGAGTCAATCACTGCTCCTTGTAACATAATATAAAGATAATTATATCATTGGACTATCATCCTGCGGTATTATTGGCCTACTTCTCTGCTGTTCAACAGAGAATTGATGAGGAAAGAAGTGCGGTGTAATTTGATGTACAAAATAAATAATATATAATATCAAAACTATATGTGGTAATTACATTTTAGGATATTTCATTGTAAAACAGACGTCTATGTTTCTCTTATCTCTCTCCACACACGGAAAAATAATGGTTCATCACTGGCTCTTTAAAAGGCTTAATGGTTCGTCAATGAAGCATCTCCTACAAAATAACCATTTTATTTAGCAGTCAAGCTGCCAAATCCCAGGAGATAAAGTGAGCTGGCTCAGAATTTCGCAAACTTCTTAAAAAAACGAAAAAGGTGACGTTACATATTCAGCAGGCATAACTCCATTAGGACAGCTCCGTAGCTGGACTGTTTGCTATCCCATCTAATTTACTGCTGGTTATTGTAGCTTCCAGTGTTGAAAGGAGCTCAAAAGACAGCTTAGAGGGGAAACTGAGTTTTCTTTCTTTCTTCTATTTTTGTGTGTATTTTAACAAAGCTGATCCTTGTGGAATAGAGCAAAAATAATACCGCCTGACTGAAAATGTAATGTAATGTAATGCCAAACAGTCAAGTAAATCACTGAGGGAACTATAGGACATGCATTCATGACATTTCTGAGACTATTTGAGTTTAAGGAAGAAACATGTCAAATGTATTTCTGACAAGAACAAATTAATAAATGTGTGTGTGTGTGTACACACTCACTCCTCATCCATACCCACGATTCCCACAAAAAGTAAATACAAGATAAACACTACAGTAGTGACTTTAGTTGAGATTGTCCTTCTCTTCCCTCCCTTGTGCAATCTGTCAAAAGTGTAAAGGAATAGATATTCTTTGCTGAAGTGTTTGTTCCCCTGGACCATTGTCAACCCACTTTCTGTTCCACATTGCTGCAGTGCTGTACTCTATCGATCTACAGCAAAAGTGTAAAAGTGTGGACTGTGTGGTCACTGATTGATCGTGTAAAACAAAATGGGGAACACAATTGGGGGGAGGGGGGTCATTTTTTATCTCTAACCCTAAAGCCTGGTTGTTGTTTGTTTTCTTTGTTTGTTTGTTTTTTTACCAGTGTCCCACACAAGTTCAAAAGCACAGTGCCAGTACCAATCTCCCACGTGCAAAATGCGTATTAGTCTTAGCTATGTAAAAAAACAGCATGCACGCGCACGCGCGCACACACAGACAGACACGCACACACACGCACGCACACGAAGATTCATAGTCTGTGAAATACCTGTGAATACAGAGAGCATCACAGAACTGCACAGGTGAGATAACAGACAAATTATACATACATGCACACACACACACACACACTAGCCTGGCTAATAAGCCAAGACTCATACACACCACAGGAATTTGCTTTTTGCCAACGGCAAAATTTGCATCTGTATTAGACAGGCTATCCACACACAGAAGACACAAATGAACATATACATCAGATAGGCCTACACACAGGCATTTTTGCAAGTGTGCCTGGGTGTCTTACTGCAGCCTTGCATGGGCATCACTGCATCAGATATTAGTGTGGGATCTGTGTGGAACCTGCGTCTTATTTGTCTTATAGATTAGTGATGCCAGCAAGCAAAAATTAAAACCTTTTATTTATTTATCAATCAATCAATCAAGGGTCATGTTTTAAGTTGTTATGAGAGAAAGTAAAAGATGGGTGTTATGTTTTCTTCATTTGCTGCTTTCTTTAGTATTGTTAGATTTTATTTTTGTCCGTTAAGGCCACAAAATATAACATCAGTGAGGGTTCCCCGTTTGAATGAGCTCACGCTGTACCCCGTAAATTAAAATCTTTGTCTAAAATGACATGCAAAACATGGGCACAACAAAGTTAAAAAATATATTAACTGTGGATTCATATGTGTGTTTATCATTTGGATCAGTGGCGTTTCTAAGCAATTTGGAGCCCCAGGCAAGATTTTCCCTGGAGACCCCCTTACCAAACGGACATGTGACGTGACTCCTTGTGACGCCATACCTATGACAGGCACAGTAAAATGGCGGCCTCCAAGGGATAAGTTAACATATATGTGTTTTATGTTCAATTCTAGTTACAGAGAACATGTATAATGTATTCATCCATATGAGGCTTATTAGCCTGGGAGCATGTCTGGTGGTCACCCCCATGGCGCCCCAGGCAACTGCCTAGTCTGCCTAATGGGAAAAACTCCCCTGATTTCGGATCTCAGAAGATTTAGCACCATTGTAAATGGCTAGCAGGAAACACAGGTTCTGGATTTCTCGCTATTCTCTTTTCCGCTATTCTCACCCCATTCGTTTTCATTTCTCATCCGTAGAACCGTTGGGGCTGCAGGCTGACATTTACCTGATAGATAATGGCATATCTGCTCACAGCACAGCCTGGTGCCAAGGTCTCTGGCTGCTCAAACGAATTCCACTCTCAGTCTTCAGAGGAGATACTACGCTGCTCTGGCACTCTGCAACACCCGTGGATCATTCTGAGCTGAAGTGTGTGTGTGGAGGAAAAGGAGGAAAGTCCTCCTCTGCATTGAAATGGGACTTTTGGTATAGTTCAACATTTGTGCCATGGATTTTTTGTAAGATCCAATGTTCAGCATGAAGTTGTTGTTGTACATGTACATTGTTTTTTTTCCCCACCAGACTGATTTACTCTGTTTTGTCCATTAGTAGAATGTCTGTGGCAGTGGTACTCAAACTTTTTCATGTAACCCCCAAAGTGAAACTCCTTGGGCCAAAAAACCCCATTAGAAATTTATACACCAAGGACCTAGCCTGGCGAGCCAGACTCAAATCCTGTGGACTCCACGGGATTTGAGTCTGGCTCGCTAGGCTACCAAGGACCCCCATACAAGAAGATTTTTACGTCTCTAGCAGTGATTCTCAACCAGTGGAACCCCAATGTAAAATCAAATTATTTTAACTCTGAGAGGGTACCATTTGTACTCTTGCTGAGTTACAGACCCATAAGGGTCCATTAGGTTCGTCATTAGGGATCCTCAGATCCCACTTTGCGAACCACTGCTCTATGCTGTGCAAGTTATGATGTTATGATTTGTATCATGAATGTTTGATCAAGTGGACAAAAAGCTCATTGTTTAATGTGAACTGTCCATTCCAAAGGGTGTGTGGCTTGAATAAAACAAAATGAGGCGTTGTAGAGCTCATTCCAAACCACTGAACAAATACTACTACTAGTACTGAATTATCGGAAGTAAAATTGGACGTCTTGCCAGCTGCAAGGTGCTGGCAGATTATGTGCTCTGTACTGAATGAATGTCTACTTTTATCTGTGAAATGAATAGGTGGAAGGTGTTACTGACCATTATGTCCCAATGGAAGCTGCTTTTGTTTATCTTTATGTTTTAGGATTCATGTGCCGTATGTGTCTTTATCATCTATCCTGTATTAAACTTATTTTATTGTATTGCTAGCACCGTCTGCCAAGGTCTGCATGATGATGAATAAACATATCAAAAGATATCGGCCTGCCACACATTAAAATATTACTGCTCATACACATTTAAAAAGGTGACAAATTTAAATGAAAACAGAAAATTATAAATAATCCACACAAAATCTTCTCAAGATGCAATGAACTTAACAGATGGCAAATTCATGCTGGATCTTATGATTTTCTTTGATCCATTCTGCTGGCAAAGAATTTACTGACAGCTGCTAAGTCTTGGTTGAACTCCTCACCAAATTTCCCCTCAGGCAAGAATTAAAAGTTTCCAGAAGTTTGCAAACTTAGCTCAGATGCTCTACCACCTGAGCCTCTATCACCATTTGTCTCAAAGGGACCTTAGGTTGAACTGATGAGAATCAGTTCACCCACGACCACCACAGCTAAGACGTTGATCTTTCATGTCTTTTCACCAAACGCTAATCAGATGTTGTCCTTTTGTACAGACAGACAGTAAAGACACACACACATAGAGAGAGCAGAATTGTTTTAAAATCTTATTTAAGAGATCCGTTTCACTCCTCAACAGTCGGAATCAGATTTAAATCGGGTTCCATATGCGATTCGTTTGCGTTAGACTTATTTAAACGAATCAGATTCCATTCTGGATGTGGCACAGATTTGATTCAGACTGGAAATGGCTGCCAGTCGATCTGGTCGCTTGCAGATTGTAAAAGTGTAAAGGGTCGGGCCAAAAGATCATATTTTGTTAAATAAAATGTAAAACAGATTGACTCTCCAACCAACCTCGACCCCCCCCCCATCCCTACCACTGAATTCAATTCATTTCAGAGAGCTGTATAGGTATGAATGTCACAATATTGCTAAGTAGGACTCTTCCTACCTCTGTGCATCTCTCCGTCTGGCTCTTGGGTGGACTGGTAGGTCGGTCGGTGGGTCTGTCCGTCTTTGGATAGGTCAACCCACCACTGCTAAAATACTGACCAGAAGAAGGGAACATTCTTAGAACAATACATCATGGGTCAGACACACAGAGTTTTGGTTTGATTTGCACAGTCCATCACGACAGACTTAGATAGACGATACACTGTATGGCACCATACATTGAGAACAGTGCATTGAGATACTGTATCTATAAATACAAACATAATTAATAATAAACCCTAGTGGCTTGAGTCAATGGTTTTGTTACGAGTTTAGTTACCGTATCTACAGTATAGATATATACTGTATCTGGCTCTACACAAACAATTCCCCATATAGCAGAGCAGGAAAGAAAACACAAGCGAGCAAACGCACTCCACATAATCGCTGAATGCTATAGAAGCCAACAGATAATGATGGTAGGAATTAGCAAATGGCTTCTCTGTAATGGCATGCTCAACCAAACAGCATTGCTTGCAAGTCTGTGGACGCTGTATTCTTTTCTTATTTTCTCTTGTTATCTTTCATGAATGTCTAGTCAAACTTTACTTTAGAGTTAACTTTATAGTTAAAATATAAACCAAATTAGGTACAGTATGTCACTATATGAAGTTATATGATAATGTAAATATGGCCAGATGCAAACTTGCATCCCACAGCAATGCCAATATTAATGACAATTGGGTTATGGTTCAAAGCTGACAACAGTGCTACAGTTTCTAACTAAAGCATGTCACATCATGCTTGTACATCTAGCATTTTTTGTGTGAGAACTACAGGGATTTAGTACTGTAAGACATTCAAATCGGCATTTGGTCTTAATGGGGAAACAGGCAGGGAAATCACTGGAGTAAACAGCATGAGACACTGAGCCGGCTAGAAAAGCTGTCACATGTCAGAGTGATCCACAAAGTGTCAAGCAGAGGCTGGTATATGGAGAGAGGGAACGGCCTGGATTTTCCCTGGAAATAAGACCCAAATCCATCTCATCACCATGGACAGGGGCGGATGTAACATGTCCCGTTTGGCGGGGGGCAAGATAACATGTTGGAGGGGCAAGAGAAAATGGTATGGGGTATGGTATGGACCGCACCCATACCATTTTCGGTTACAGGACTTGTACTAGTCAAGTAAAGCATCAAAAAATAACTTCAGTTGTTGTTGAAGTTGCCACAGACACGCAGCATGCATAAAGCTAAAGGTCTGACTCAGAGAGTTTTCTGTTTTCAATGATGAAATGCTGTTGGTTTAGTGCCGGTGACACAGCTGTAGTTAGTCAGTAGCAGTAGTAGTGTTTCAAATCATTTTAAATATAAGCACTTTAATTTGAAATATCTTGGGTTGTTTTGCATGGGATCGTGGGGGGGGGACTGGGTATTTAGGGGGGCATTGCCCCCCCATGCCCATGCCTATAGATCCGCCCCTGACCATGGAACAGAACTGTACGGTGCATTAAACTTTGCAGCGTTGGAGCAGGGTTAGTGAGCTGTCACACCACTCTGAAGTAGGCAGACATGCAGAGTCAGTTTGGGGATCTCACTCAGGGGGTACTGTAACAGTATGTTCCAACTCTCTGGCACAACATTCTGCCAAAAGATCTGTTTGCTCGCAGTGGAGGAAAACAACAACACAATTACTAAGTCTGGACTTACAGCAGGCCGCAGAGGGGCAGCCGCCACTGGCAGGGTCAGCCTCGGTCAGCAGTTTTCACTCTTTAATCCAACAAGCATGTTGACTCTATCAATACCCTCACTGTGTCGGTGTTGTGTTTCACATAGAGAGCGAGAGCCCTGACCTAACACATTTCAGGAAATGAAAAACACATATACATTTTTCAGGAAATGAAGGAAACCTTATCTGGAAATGAAGCAGCCCTGCATGGCTATTATTCTTCTTCGGAATAATAGCCATGCATTACCCACATTGACTTGTGGATACATTTAAATGTCGGCGCTCTTTTTGTGGCACAAAACGCCTATTTTTGTCAGAGGAAGTTATGAGCACGTTTGCAGTTGTCAGAGGAAGTTATGAGCCCCTTCGGCCGAGGGGAGAGATGTATGTGTGCGTCTCGTGAAAAGTGGAGATATTTGACTAAATAGGCGTTTTGTGCCACAACTTTGACATGGATATGAAATGAAAGTAGAGGACTATATGACACCACACGTCTTTGGAATTATTTAATGGATAAGTAAACAGGGAATAATGAGCACGAAAAGAGCGCTGACATTTAAATGTGTCCACAAGTCAATGTGCGTAATGCATGGCTATTATAATAGCCATGCAGGGCTAGAAATGAAGAGAAACATATTTTGAAAACAAAGCAATGTTGCCTCATCTGTAATAACGTTGTTATTAACTTCCATTGCAGCCCTTTCAGGACTCTTGTTTTACCTTTTCTGAATTCTGGAGAGAGGTAGAGTTGCTTTAGCAGGCAGCTTGAAGGTCCAATGAAGTGGGATGGGCCTCGGACCAGCCTCTCATCTGGAGTGGAAATGTAAAGAACGTTTCTATTAGAAAAGATTGTTTTTCACTGCAGGAAAGAACTTTCTCTATGAAGGTTTTCTCTTGGCAATATCAGTAGAGGGTGCAAATCTCCGCTTTTCTGGTGAAAAATAATCATGCTCTGGGCAAAAAGGCCATTTTATACATGTGGTGGGGGGTTCAGACAAAGGGAAGTAAGCTTTCTAATCACACAAGCCGTGTTTGTTTTGTTGAGTATAGGTAAAAACTCACCTATAAAAAAACTCACCTATACTCATATTTCCACTCAGCTATACTCATTTTCCACTCCAGAAGAGAGGTGGTCGGTCGGGCTTCTATCCTAGAGATTATGTTATCTTTCACATAGCTTGCCTTGCAGTGGAGCTATCGACCAGAGCTGTTTACGTTAAGTAGGCTAAACTTGACTATCGATACAAAGTTACAAACTGGCAAGCAACACCGATATGGGGACTCCCCACACACCCAAAGTCCTGTTAGTCGTTAGTCCGAACACATTAAGTTTGGCAAACTGCTCCTGTGCTTGTGTATAGCGTTTAGAGAGGGTTAGTAATGGATTGCATTTTTATAGCGCTTTTCCAAGTGCTCAAAGCGCTTTACAATGGTCCATTCATTCATACATTGGGAAGTAGAGCGGCGATCAGTCGACGCCAGCGTCCCCACTTCCCACATTCACACACCAATGGTGGCCAGCTCACACCGACCAACTCATTCGAGGCAATTTGGGGTTCAGTGTCTTGCCCAAGGACATTTCGACACATAGACAGGAGGAGCCGGGATTCGAACCGCCAACCCACGGGTCATTGGACGACCTGCTCTACCTCCTGAGCCACAGCCGCCCGTATTGTATAGTATTGTTCTGACTAATGGGAGATCGTACCACTGACATATTACCAGCAATACTAGGTAGACAGCAGACACAGGTGAGCTCAATGAGATCAGGGCACACAGCCAACAGGCTGGTGAGACAACACAGGCAGCAACAGCTAGGCTAGGCAGGAAACGCAATGAACATAATACAAAATAAAAGCACACAACTGTGTGGCGTGGCGAAGTAAAGCCCAAGTGAAAAATACAAAATAGGATCCAAAAGGACAGCATACAACACCGACACAGATAACACCGGTGGAACAGATATCTTATTGGGGTATTATCAGACATCTGGGTGGGTAGACCCTTGTTTACAATCTGTGGCCACACATATTAATATGTGGGTCATTCCACGGAAACGGTATCATTTGCAGTCCCTCTGACCGTTTTAGCTGTATTTTATTGATGGAGTCACTGAAAAATATTTTTTAAAGATTTTTTAATCAATTGAAATGTTCCCTTTAATATTGTGTAAACATTACATGGATTTTAGCTTCATATCAGAAATTATCTTGTTTTCTTTCAGTAGACACCCCCTATTTTGTCCATTTTTCCATGTCCCCAGTGGCCATCGATGAAAGTGGACTTGACATATGACTATTAAACATCAACAAAAATCCCAAAATTATGACATGAGCATATCTATCTATCTGTACTTTATTGCTGGACATGTTTAGTTTTTGAATAAATAGATGATTAATCATTTAAATTGCTTTATATAGCTGTGTCCCTCAGTTGCACTCAACTCCGTTACACAAGTCATTCTTCCCTCTATAACAACAATTAACTGGCCCTTTAGTGACATCAACAATAGGAAGTAGTATTCTACAACTCTTCTGACCATCATGCTACAGAAAGTGGCAATTTAAAACCTCATTTTACACCGTTTTAGAGGCATTTGTACTCTCACATGTGTTCGTAAATCATAACAGCTCAACTCCGTTACATGGAATAATGATATAAAACAATTCGTTATAAAGATTCTGTTTGTTATTCCAACAATATATCTGATTCTGTAACCTCAGGCATGCCAAGTCTTCTCTTCTTACTCAACTCAGTTAGAGTAGTGACTATCTTTAGTACAAAAATCACAACTCCGTTATGAACTTAATTGGCTCAACTCCGTTATCAATTAACATGTTAAAAGATATATAAAAAAATAAATTGAATGCCTGAGATGGGAAATTATGTTTTTCTTACAGCTGAAGATGCCCTTAATATTGTGGGCTATTCAGAAAAGTGAAACCTTTCGGTCAAAATTTCGGAAAAAAAAAGGCCAAATGATACCGTTTCCGTGGACACACATATGACTATGTACTCTCCATCGCTCCAAAGACCACTTGAGGATATAAATGTGAGCAAGGAGACGTGTTCTGGGATGGAGTTTAAAGATCAACCTTACTAATTTATTCAATTCCATCTCCAGTACCCTCAGCTTGAGGCAGCTCAAGTGCACGTTGTACGCCCCTGGACATAATGCCTGTATATCACAGGGACTTATAGTTCCAAATGCAGTGACTTGAGGCTGCTTGAGTACCAGGGAGGAATTGGCCTAGGTTCAATTTGTATGGTCTTTGTTTGTGTGCCAAGTGTAGTTATAAAGTGTAGAAATTGTTTTGATTGGTTTGAAACTATCAACTGTTTTCAGCGAGATTTAGTATAGTCTTGGCCTGGGGAAATGCTAGCTTATCTAGTCACAGTGTACAGCCATAGGGGGTAGACCAGGGGTTAAGTTGTAAAACCAAAAATATGCTGATCATCACAAGAATGATGGCTCTGCCAATATTTTGTAGCTCATCCAGGATAGATTCCTGGATGAGGATAGGAAGGTAGAAAGAAAATACCTTCCATTGTGTCCCATTAGAGTCTCTAGACTGTAGTTTGGGCCAATGGAATGCTCTGATCCTCATCCTGCATGAATGGTGTGCTTCAATTCAAGCCATCCTCTTTACCACCAACCACCCAAGGCCTCACATTTTCACTTGCAATTACTTATGGTAAAACCCAAGACATGAATGTGTCTGGTATCTATGGTATATCAGTGAAACCATGTGGGCTAGTATACGAATGTGCGCGCACACACGCACGCACGCACACACGCACGCAGTGTATGATTTAGCTTGTAGGTACTGTATAAGCTCAATTAATTAAGATCAATTAATACATCTACCAGTGGATTGTTCCCTTAAAAGACCACTTCACCACTTTTCAACGTATATTTATATAAGGTCTAATGTACATGATAAAATACCACTATTTTTTTCCAACTCAGTCTGTGTCTCACAGGAGGGCTGTGGGCAGTTCAGAAACTTCCAATGACATCAATGGTGGAATCCAAGCTAATAGAAACTTTCTATTCCTGAAAAGTCACAATGCAAACATGGCAGCCATCCTTCTCCCGATAATAAAAATATATATATATTTTTCCAAAACACATTGTTTAAAAAATCTGCAGAATGATGATGTCATTGGAAGTTTTTGAATTGCCCACAGTGCTCCTGTAAGACACATTTAAAATTTTATCATGTAACCTACATTAGTGAGCATATGAAGATACATTGAAAAGTGGTGAAGTGGTCCTTTAATACTAATTCTCACAGACAGACAGACAGACAGACAGACAGACAGACAGACAGACAGACAGACAGACAGACAGACAGACAGACAGTACTTTAAATACAACAACAATACAAGGGAGGATTCGGTTACCATGTTATTATACATACATTCAGATCTATGATAGACTTTGTTGCCCCCTGGTGTTACATTATTGCCACTTTCTGGTTTCAATGGTTTGATTCAAATAATCTCCCAAATCCCGATGCATCATTAACTAGGTGCTCTGTCTAAACAACTAAGCACAAGAGAGTTAAACTGTTTTGCTGGAACCTAGCATATATTGTTACACATTTTGCATTGGCTTTCATTCACAAGAACTATGATTTAATTCTGAGCACAATTTTTGTTCAAGGACAAAAGTGTGTGTGATACAAAGAACATAGCATCAAGTAAAGCTTTTTGGCCCATTTTGTGAAATGAAGGGGCACATTTTTCCTCAGATGTCCATACCGCCTGAATTCATTTTTTTCCTCCACACAAATTTGGCATTGTGAATTTAGATCAGATATTTCTATTCAATATCCGCTGCAGTATAGGATAAGGGGCTATAATAATAATATCTGGGATTTCATTTCTAAGTACTCAAACATTCATGTGTGCATGGGGGCAAGTTGAGATAAAATGAAAATAGGTATGTAGTAGATTTCAGATCAGATCGGCAGATAAACTAGATAAGTAAAAAGATAAGAATTATTAAAAGCAGTAAAATGATAAAAGTATCACTTTTAAATCAAATCGCGAATAAGTCAACTCTGAACAGGTGGATTTTCAGAGGGGTTTTGAAGGTAGTGAGGAGGAAATCTAGCAGATACATTGGAGAGTGCATTCTCTAGATCAAAGGTCACCCCAGTTTCAGCACCTGGTCTTTAGGGTGACCAGATGTCCCTCTTTGCATGGGACAGTCCCTCATTTCCAATACTTTTCAGGTGTCCTACAAAGTGAGCCCCTATCTGTCCCACATTGTGACTGTTAAAACACCATAATACTCGTCTTTCTGCTGTCTCTTTTCCTGCTATAGATGTGTTTTTAAGTCTGTTAACCTAACCCGAGTGTGCCACAGGCGATGAAGCCGCCCACATACCATTTTCATTTAAATTCTTTAGTTCTGTGAAGCACAAGATTTATATCTTGTACGGGACTTGTATTAGGCAAGTAAACACCAATAATAATCAGTTGTTGAAATTGCAACAGACACGCAGCATGCATAAAGGTAAAGGTCTGACTCAGAGTTTTATGTTTTAAATGACAAAATGGTGTTGGTTTAGTGGTGCCACAGTTTGTAGTTAGTTACCCTATTGGCCTGAATATAAGACTATGTTTTTTTCCCAATGGAAATATCCCAACAAATGGAGTCGTCTTATATTCAGAGGCTATACTATTTGACATCCAATGTACTTTTTTCTGGGAATGGGTCTTGAAAAATGAGGGTCGTCTTATAAACGAGTTGTCTTATATTCGGGACAATACGGTAGTAGCAGTAGTAGGGTTTTAAATGATTTTAAATATAAGAACTTTAATTTGAAATATCTTTGAAATGTGGGTTGTTTGCATGTCATCATGTTTGGTGGGGCAGTCAGGGCATTTAGGGGGGCATTGTCCCCCCGTGCCCATGCCTAGATCCGACCCTGCCCTCCAGCATGCCAGCATTAGTGGACCTTGAGGGAACGTGACAGGATGTGGCTCGAGGAGGGCAGTAGGTGAAACATTTTTATAGTGGACTCTCTGTTTGACAGGCAGCCAGTGGAGGACCAGTGTGTCAGTGCTGTAGGAGTCGACTTTCCAACGGTCAGAATACAAATCAATTGTAAAAATGTCCTCAATGTCTTTCACAAGGAAGACAAATGACCTGACGTAATGACTCGAGCAACGGGAAACAGTTGACTCTTATTGTCGTTGTAAAATCAGCAGGCTTGACAGTCCGTTGGCAAACTACTGACCCTAATGTCAAGATGGGTTTTAGTTCCTCAGTCCAATGAATCACCAACAGAGAACGTCATTGATCCCTGCCATTGGTTTTGATACTGGGTCAGCCCCATGCGTGTGTTTAATTAGCCTGGAGTGGAATGCAACCCAAACTACCACAGGGGAAGGAAAACATCCCTGGGCAGATTGGGTCTAGCATTCTTCAGTTTGAATTATATTTACCTCAGCCCAAAATTGTGATGGACCAATCAGAGCCCACTATTCTGAACCTATTTGCTGTAACTGTCTGCGGACACTCTGGCCGCGCAAGAACAAAAAAAAAGTTAATGTTCTGTGATATTTTTTGGGGAGTTTGAACTTTTTTTTTAAGTTCACGCACTGCCAGTGTACCCACAATGTTTGGAACTGCCCCTTGGAAATAAAATCACAACACAGAAGTTCCAGACTAACATCTACTCAGTGATATTAGTCTGGTCAATGCTAGACTGTGGTTTAATTCCTTCATGCAAAAAAAGAAGAAAAGAAAAAAATATTCTCATTTATAAAATATAAAGTTATATTTTAAGTCTACAATAAATCAATGAAAACCCCTGGCCTGAATCCTTGAACAGTGTTGAACTTGGTGCATTTTCCAGACCCCCCTAGCGCCAAAATTTAGTGAAAAACTCCTGGCGGAAAATCGGTAACTTACAAGATAGGGAACAAACAGCAGTAGTGAATTCCCAGAGTTGTGAATGTGAACCACTCCACTACCACCATCAAACCAAAAACTTAATAGATCATCGAGGTGTTCGAACTTTTGGCCTAATCTCCATTCCCATAATTCAACACGTCCAAGCGTAAAATGGACATCATGAATATTTCATCAACTTGGACGTCTGGGTGCAGGCAGGTGCAGCTGAAGCTAACAGAGGCAATTATATGGGTTCACCAGAGAGCTAGTAAGAGGTTTGGAAAGTATTCGAGTAATCCAACCGCTTCATCACAGAGTCATACTGTTTTGTTCCCATCATAAACACTCCATTCATGTGGGATTTTTTTATTATTATTATTATATATTTTTTTTTTACCTTGGTTCACCTTTTAATTCTACACCAATCCTCGTAGCTATAAATAGCAGATCTACAAGCTCAACATGTCAAACAGTTCCAGGGGAAATTCATCATCGAACCCAAACCCCAGTTGCACAGGACCGGGGCTAAAAGACAATGTAAAAAAACAAAAACAAAAAAACTTTATTTTTAATTTAGACTTTAGACTCCTCTTGTTGAGTGTTGGCCAAAGGTTTCTTGTTTCAAGGATCCAAAATGGTCAGATGTACTGCTCTACTAAATGGCTTATTGTAAGCACAACCAAAGTCAGGACTCTGATCATTCAAACAGCATTCATTTAAATGCATTCATTGGCACACCTACATAATTATAAAGAACATACAGTACAGGTTTGATTCTGCAAATAATAAGGTTAAAAATGTTTCAACTAGCTTCAACTACTACGCCTAGCCCCTGAGTAAAACGCATCACTCACTAAAAGTGTTGTACAATTAGCAGCATGTCAACCTTGATGTAGGGTAATGGTCCATGACAATGAATCGTCTCCAGCCCATATCACACGAGGTGCATTTCAATGGGCACAGCAAAGCACCGGAAAATGAAATATCCATCAAAATGACCAACGGACACCTACTCATCAGTTGGACAGCGATACATTTTTAAGAGATTTTTTAATACAACCTGAACTCCCGCACCACGGCTACCTTTATATGATGCAATCTCTGCGCTGCTGTACATATGGATGAAGATCCTGATCAGAAATAACCACCACACAGAACTGTATGCAACTATCCTGACTGAAGTAGTTTTTGTTTAGTTTTCCCTTTTTTCAGGGATTCAAATTTGTCCTCTAGATTAATTGATAGACAGGAAAGCAAATGGAAACTGCTTCTCAATTAACTTATAAGACCAATGCTAGAGTAAGTCTGTAATTCTTTCTAAATATTTCAATTGCAGAGTCCTACACTATGCTTTGCTCATGCCTGAAATCGCCAAGGTTTTTGGATGGTATATAACAAATGTAGTTCAGCCTCATGTATGTCATGTTTGTGCTGTATACTGTAGACAGGACTACTGTATAAGTGAATCCTAAAACATTTTTCAAATCTGTCAATGACTCCCACTCTCCTCCCCCAGAACTAGTTATCCGCAGACATCCAAGTTCACTGGTACAAGCCAAGTGCAATATATCCTGCAATTTAGTTTATTGACATTATTTTACACTGCATTGTACATAATACAAGCATTTTAAATTTTTATCAAAGATGGCAAGTCACAGACTTATTTTAATTTAGTCCTTATATGGTATACTGTACATTCATCGACAAGAGAAGACATCCCAAAACTCCCAAAATGAATAGGGTCTTATGGGGTAATTAGCAATTTTAGACCCAATCTGGGAACAGTAAAAAAAAAAGCAATGTGAGTCTCTCAAGAGACTATAGTCATTGTAACCACTTTGGATATTCACAAATAGCAGATGTACAAGCTCACGGCGCATCGGATCACTTCATGCCGTGCTGCGAGCTTCTACATTTGGTAATTTGGCACAAATCGTTTCGTCCGAGTAACCTGAAAATGGCACGTTTTGCAACAAAATACAGATCAACGTGGGAGTCCTTGTGTTGGCACGAAAATGTTTGAGAACTACTGGTATAAGAAGCCAACATGGATTTGGAAATAATGTTTTGGAAGATGGTGATCAGGATATTCTGGGAGGCATACAATGAAGATGATGTACAGGTGATAACAACATGCCATGGCTGTAGGTGAACATTTAACTGCAGACAGCACTACTATTATCATCTACTGAGCGCACCTTTCCATTATCAAAATGGTCCAGTATGGAGAGTGAATGCTGTGATTTGCTATATATGGTAATTGTTATGAAATGTGGGAATTTATCTGCTGCGATATATATTAATTCTCTGCAGTCCAACCTTAAATGGACTTGTTTTTGCTTCTTAGATGTACAGTAACATCATCAAGACTGCACGGCAGCCTTAATAAATTAAACATACCATAAAAATTAAGCATAGAAACATAGAAAAACAAAATTCATAAAATATCTGACATTGTAGCATCTCGTCCCATTAAGATTTCCATATTTTCTACCATTCAATAGGCTATTATCGCTTGCTGTAGGTATCAAGTGCCGAAACCTACTTCCTCGCCTGTTCCAGAATTGAATTCCCCATTCATTTTCCTCAGACTTTTAGTATTTATTTAAATACCTTTTAAGTACCACACAAAGCCAACTGGGACCATGACAAATCATGCCAATAATCTATGTTGGACTGAAAAAAATAATTAGAAGCAAGAAAAACACTTTTAACCTGCCATTAAAAAAATCTTTCTAAATACTTTAAAAAGAATGGGGAATTCACTTCTGGAACAGACAATGGCGTGGTACTGTGGCGCTCTATAGTGTCTTCATTAAGGCACGCCACTACAACAGAATAATCATGTTAATGCTTGCATGATAGTACTCAAAGGACGGCATTTTAATAACCCAAGTGCAACTATTTTCTTCCCTTCACAGTGTTCAACTGCGCTACAACAGTAAGTCTAAGTGATCATAAAGACTACACTAGGCTGGGACTACACATTCTCACGGATCACTGAAAAAAGAGGAGAGGGGTCCTTGGGGTCTATCTGAACAAGTAAAAAAAGTGCGAAAAGTATCTCTGCCTCCAGCCCATGGTCAGTGTATGAGCAAATCAAATATGAATAAGTGACATCTGAAAGATGCAGAATTTTAAAATCCAAAGAGGTTCTGGAGCACCTGGTAAATGTGGCAATAGGTACTGAAAGACTAGGTTGACGTCCCAACAACAGGTTTCATTAGAAGACAAGGCTTGCATGACAGATTTAAAAATATTCCTCTCCACATAGATCACATTCGGTCATATTTGGTGTAGTGCTATTTCAGTCCAACCGATGTCATGTTTTGAAAGGACCACAATGGGAATAATCCATGTGCAAATGCATGTCTATGCATACCCTTTTACCAATAAAAATGTCACTTATTTTTCTATTTTAAAAACAATTATTACTGCAGGCAAGGTTCATTCAGGCCGCCAACGTTCTTCATAGACGTTTGTAATAATATTATGCAAATGTGGTCCTTTGGCTATATGATGTTTGTGATATAACATGTTTTAGGTGAATGTGTCTTGAATCTACGTGGATAATCTATGATTTAAATATGTCATCCAAACTGTATGGTCTATACTTTTGTTTGGTACCAGAGTCAGAAATTATGTGGCCAGGCATTCCACAAACAAAATAAAAGGTAGACCTATTCCCTGTGCTGAGCAGTCTGATTTGACTTCATAGACCTCAATTGTGGTTAATACATAAAGTCAATAAAAAGAGAAAAAGAAATTATGGACTGCTCTTTGTGCATGCCCTCTTTTTTGTCTTTAGCAGCAAATAGTTCTGCCATTTAGACAAATCTGTGCACTGCATTCACCATAAAGTTTTTTTTTAGTTGTTGTTGTTGTGGAGTTGTTATTGGAGTTGATGCCCCCGCAACCCGGTTACGGATAAGTGATTGAAGATGGATCGATGGCTTTTTGAGACTTTTCCGCATTTGCTTCGATGGGTATTCAGTGAAGATTGACAGGAAACAGGGGAGAGGCGGGGTGGTTTAACACACAGCAAAGATCCACCGGGCTCGGGAATCGAACCTGGGACTCAATGTAAGGCTGCATCAGTCAGTGTCTATAAGGTGTACGCACCTTAACCAGTGACTAGGCCATCGCGACCCACAAAAAAAGCTTGAAACAATAGAGACCAGCTCTACGTGAAAACCCCTTCACCACAGGGAAAAACATATGATAAAGAATATTATCCACATGAAGCGCAATGTGGACAGTGCAGTGATTTTGCCGTAGTGCTCCAATGCCATAACCCAACATGGGACACTTCCAAGATGGATTCGGGTGACCATTAGGCTTATTAAAGGGGAATTCCACCCATTTTCAACATTTCTTTTCCGAGAGCGTACAAATGGAACCAAACGGACCCTAGCGGGTCCGTTTGGTTCCATTTGTACGCTCTCAGAAAAAAAAAAAAAAAAAGGTCCCAACATGTCACTTGGGTGGAGACGGCCAGATGGGGAACGGGTGTGCCTCTGTGTTGAAGACGTACTTGTCCAGACTGAGCAACTCCATGTCGTCGGAAAACAGCAGATACAAGTACTTCAGCGTCTCGCCCAGGAAAAAGCTCTCCATCTTGTCCCTCGGCCCCGGGTTGGCCGCGTCTTGGACGTTGTTGATGGACGTGTAGCCGCCGCCGGGTACCTTGGTGTGGAAGCAGCGATGGATATGGAGATTATACCCCTGAGACTAGTGAGATGAAGCCTTCTCTAATGTTGCCATAATAGCATTTGTTTGTACAACGTACAATACAATCAATGGACTATTTTTTTAACCAACGTTTGTATGACTGATGGTGACACATGCATTGCACTAGCACTTTGTACTGCTTTAATTCTATTCTAGATATTGTGGAACTTGCTCATAATGAAAACTATATAGCTTTACACAGACATTCATCGGTTTGCCCTGGTCAGTAGCGGGCCGTCCATGTTGTAGTTACTCCAGCAGAATAGCAATAAAGGGGAACGTATCGCTCTGGGATAGTTCCAACAGACAGGCAGTTGACGGGAGTCACACAAATTGCAGCGGGTTGAATGCCATCATTGACAATTATTTTCTTAAGTACACACAACAAGCTGCTGGGCATAGCGGCGGCACAATGGAATACAGGCATATAACATAAATGCAATTATATTATAAAGCATTTTCATGTTGTGTATTTGTCATGCTCACTTTGTGTAGCGATCCTTATGTTTAGTTTGTTTAGCTAGTAAGTATTTACATATTTAATATCTTTTTGGTTCCAGTTTATAGATGAAATGATGTTATATGGATTAATGTTGTGCCGAATATTCGGCTGCAAAAAATGAAAAAAGTTTCGGTTTTGTCCCAAATTGGCAGAAAATACATCACCAAATAATAGTCTATATTTGGGGACTACATTATTTGATATGCAATGTTCTTTTTGCACAAATCTTAAAATGGGGGGTTGTCTAATAACCAGGGTCATCTCATATTCGGGACAATACGGTATAACATTAATCATATTTGGATATTTGGTTTTCGGCCAACCGTTTCCTATATTCGGCAAGAATTTCCTTTTCTGTGCATCCCTATTATAGATTATACAGTATATACGCCATTACTGAAGGCCCTGCAACTCAAATCCTGTCTGAAATTTGAAATTATGTTCTCTGGTGTGAAATCTGGACAGAATGTTCTGACAACTGTCATCACAAAGACATGAATCTGCTCTTTGTAAGCTCCTCTCAGTAAAACAGGATCTTGCCATCACAGCCAGTCATAGTCAAAGAAAGCAGCACTGATCGCTGTAGAAAGCAGAAACTCCTCGCTATAGGATCAGGCACCTTAGAACTGGAACTGGAACTCATCTGTTCGAAAATCCCTCCTATGAGATGCATTTCTAAACTATTACTAGCATTTCAGCTTAGAGTCTGTACAGCGCAATATCAATAGCCTGGCTAAAGTCAGACTGAATCAGCTGTTGGCAAAATAAATAGCCTGTCAGCAGATACAGTCTGGAATAGCTCAATTCTACGCCAAATTCCTACGCCAGAAAACTAGGGTGGCCAATCAGGACACGGTATGAAAATATCTAAGTAATATTGCAGTTTGCAATATTCATTCAGAGAACATTTTCACATATTTAGTTTTTAATATGGCAAAACTATAGGCTTGATTTATGGGACGTGTTGTAAGCTTGTAGATTATTATTTTACTCTATATTTACTGTCAATAGCGTTACGAACTCTCTACCTTTGTGTACTTGTTGAAGCTCTGCAGTATGTCCCAGCCCCAGTCTCTGTACTTGGTGTCCTTAGTGAACCTGTACATGTAGAACAGACTCTCCACGGTCTCCGGCCGCAGCAGGTTGTGTCGATCTGCAGACTGAGTGAGTCAATGAAAAACACATTATGGTTATCTGAACCGCTAGATTTTTTTTTTTACATTGACGTTCCCATTTCTTCGTCAGACTGGCTCAGCAGCAGATGTACAAGTGATTGCACATCATGAAAATCTGCTGCCGGAGTCAATTAAACCCACTCTGTACCGTAACACATTGTTGTTTTAAGCATTATGTTTTGCTTTAGCAAGTGAAAAATATCAGACCTACAAGCCATTGCGCGCCAGGTGGCGCGCTATGAGCTTGTACGTCTGATATTTTTGAAAAACAGCAAATGATGCGCAAATCTATGAATATATTCTGACACTGATTCTTGACACTACATAGTAGTCACGTCCTGCTGATAGTTTCTGACACACTGATTCTAGTTTAACCATGGCTGAAAAATTCCAAAAAAAAAAATCTATTTTCATGTGTTTCAATTATTTCATGTCTCATTTCAAGGACCACCATATTCTAATATGGCTGCGGACCGCCCATCTGAAACATTCACTCGCAAATTTGAATTAAATGTGCTTTTATAGAAATTACAAAGATTTGCAGAATCACAATTTTTCAAAAAAATATGAGAACTACAAGTTCATAGCGCGCCACTATGAGCTTGTAGCTCTGATATTTTTCAATAGCTTAAGTGTGTACTGTACAGAAAGGGTTAAACAAAGTTATAGTAGAAAAAGGCTCTGGGAAAGTTGAGTGAACCAGAACAGGAAACTGTTATGCCGCCTTTGGGAGGCTGAGGAACTATAAGTGGTTTTATGTATGAGCACAGCAAAGGGAGCAGACAATGGCCTTAGATATTGCACCACTCAGGACACCAGGTCACGTCCTGCTGATGTTTCTGACACACTGTTATTCATAGTTTAACCATGGCTGATGAATTCCAAACCAAACTGTTACTTTGCATGATGTTTCATTGTTTTTTTTTTGTCTCATAAAAGATTCATATTCCAAAACCTCCGCCCACAGAGCCATTCACTCGCAAAATTAATACCGTATTTGTAGAAATTACACATTTTAGAATACATAATAAAACAAAATTTAACATAAAACAAAATTTATGTGAGAAATAAAGACAATAAATGTTAATTACGTATTACCGAGACGAACTGAGGTGCAATCCAAACATCAGATGAATGTCTGGCTCGTTTAACATGGAAACAAAAATGTGAGAAACTTTAAATGCTCTATTAAAACCAAAAGAAAGGATTTTGTTCAAACAGAGAAACATAATAAAAGTTAAATGAGCCTGAGATTCTGACAGGTGCATTTTGATGAGGTTAATTTGAGACGCAAACCATGTCAGGAATGAATACAAATCGAACAAGAAATGTTTCTTTCAAATGTTATTAGCTCGCCGAGAGCCGAGAGCGCATGGGCGCGGCTCTAACGACACCTACTGCTCAATGCCAGGACCACGTATAGATGCATCTACTAGTTATGTACTGATTTGGCTGGTGGCTGAACAAGAACGTTATGGCACTATGCTATGCAGTACCTCATTATGATCAATAGGGCAGTGATCATAGTGATTGGTTGAAACTGAACAAGAACGTTTAATGCTATGCATATGTTATGATATATTTTAGAGATGTTGAGTGGACATAACATAAATATGTCATTAATATTTTTAAAAATTGAGGTCTGAAAAAAATCAGGTCTGAAAAAAATCAGACATGGAGAAATGATGACATCATCAAGATGTATTTCACCATGTTAATGATTTTTCTTTCAGACCCCTTTTTCCTGAGAGGGTACAAACGGACCCGCTAGGGTCCATTTGGTTCACATTTGTACCCTCTCAGGAAAATTTTCAAAATGGGTGGAATTCCCCTTTAGGTCACGTAATCAGAAGCTTAACTCATAGCGATCCAATATCGCAGTCGTCGTTCGCGTCGTGCTCGGACCCGTGATGCCGAAGACGACGATGGTGCAAATAACGACGAAATGAAGATTTCATTCTTTAATCCAACTATTAGTCCCAGCGCACCGTCTGATGATGATCCGGTCGCTGACTTTCATTTGGGACAGAATTGGCGACCACTTTTTTTTTCTTCTCCCATTCACATTCATTCAATGCAATGCATTCAAACGGCTCTCCTCCGGTTTGCCCCCTCAATGTCGCTGGCGCATGGGTTAAGCAGCCAGGGCTACACAGCTCTTCCTGACTTGGGACCCGGATGTTTCTGGGCAGATCGCCAGATCACCGATTCGGCAAGACAACAGACACAGCATAACAGAAACAGCACATCCTGTTTAGGAGATCTGAGCTTCAAAATAAGGGCTTTTTACCGAATTTACTTGATTGCGCCCTGGCACTAGCTTGGAAATCAAGCAGTAACGGCGGCAGTAAGTGTGTTAAAACAGTGCTAATCAGCAACGTCAACTCAACGTCACCTTGACGTCGATGTCCTTCCCGCTGGTCCCGTGGTTGTTGAAGTAGGCGATCTCAGGACTCAGGCCGGTCTCCATCTGTGCGTACATCTGGTGACAGGTTTCTATTAGCCGCAGGGCCAGGTCCATGTGGTCCTCAGGGAGGCCGTTATGAGCGCCCAGCGCCAGGGTACCGGGTAGGAAGCACACCAGGTGGTCCTGAGGGGAGAGAGGAGGCGACCGTCAAATACAACGTAGGTAAGAACTAATAGGTATGTAGTAGAACAGTGCTTTTCAATCTTTTTGATACCAGGGCCCACTATTTATTCGGCATTTGAGCCACGGACGTCCACTTGATGACATTTTTAGCCCCACACAGACCACAAACTAAAGATTTTTTTTTGCTTTTCTCTACAATTCCAGGCTGGATTTGGGAAACAAAACAGTCAAACATACAGATCAAAATGGCCTTTAATCTTCTACATTCTCTAGTTGTGTAGACTTGGGCTAATTCACATGCTGATATTTTAACTCTTGAGTGTAAACATGAAACCAAATGGACCCGCAAGGGTCACTTGCGGACCCCTGCGGGTTGATGACAGAGACACAGGGTTCACTGCTAAAATATAAAATATCTAAAACCACTTTAACACCTGTTCTGGGACCGATTGTACCACTGCCTTCTAAATCAGAAACTCGCACTACATTTAAAAGATGATTAAGAAACAGCAGATGTACAAGCTTGCAGCGTGGCATGTAGTAAGATGCCTTCTCATGTACACAGATGTCTTCTCAACTTTAATGCATTAAAGCAATGATTAAAGCAACGGTACTGCAAAGGCTGTTTTCTCAACAGTGTCTCACCATCTTGGGTTGGAAGCGGTTGTGGGACAGTTCTCCAACATAGGTTAGTCTGTTGGGTCCCGACTGTCTCACAAGGTGCTTTTTGACTCCTTCGATAGCTTGGAGGTAGTCCTCCAACAGGCTGGGAATGACAAAAACATTTACTAGTTCATTAATCACGTGTCATCTAGTGGGACAGCCATTAAAGTCCCAGTGAGTTGAAGAATACTTTTTTTTTTTTTTTTTTTTTTTTTTTTTAACTTTTAGCTTTACATTATATGGCCTCCCCCGAAAAAGGATAATTTTTTCACTTCTGTGTATTTTTATGTCAAACCTCCATAAAAAAATATTTCTAATTCCTTCCTGTATACCAGGGGTCTCAAACTCAATTTGCCTTGGGGCCACTAGAAGCAGAGCCTGGTTGAGGCCGGGCCGCAGCCACAGCGCGTCACATGGACAAACGTTTTTTGCCGTTTCAAGCCTATTTTTTCGCCATTTTCGCCTTCATTTCACTTAAATTTAAGTATATTCAGACTCACCAATGTGGGATAAAGAGTGTGTGCATATGTGGTGTTGTGTCGCACAAAAAACAAAAATAACATCTCTATAATAATATTTCTATTCCTTTCTATTTCCATTCCTTCCTTCCTTTTGATACCACTGTGCTATCTGTTTCATTCAGTAGCACATAATAGGATTATGATGATAACTATAATTGAACAATATTAAATGAACTATTTACTGGACAATAGAACCTACAAACAATACACCTGGACAAAACAACTGGACCAGCCAACCCATCAACAAAGTGGCTCTGATTTGATTGTGATGGCATGAATTACAACCAATAAGGAAGCAGTAACAAAATGTTTACTTTATCTATCAATTTATATTCCTCCTAACAAAGCCAACTACAGCAATTTTGAACTTATACAGCCACTACAAAGCAGCGCCATAAAATAAATAAAATCAAAAATATAGTTTGTCAGTGTCACTGAGAAACTAGTCTTGCAAACATGACCATCAGAATCGCCACTTAGGCCCAACCCAACGAGCAGCATTGGTTTCCCAATAGTTGTCATGTTTTACACATGCCTAAATAGGCTTTTATTTATTTGCGCTAGCCTCTTTGAAAACTATATACCAGTTGCGCGACGTCTCATCTTTGCTGGCAATGCTGTCTGCAGTGGTCGCTCAATGGGGCTTTGAAAATACTATTCAGCACGTTCGGTTTCTGACCCCACAATGTCGCAACTTTTCTACTAGATGGCTATGATTCTATCCAGCGCAGATGTAAGCCTGCCCTGGAGCAACGACAACACCGTTCACTACAAGGCAAGGGGGACACAACAGCTCGTTTTAGACTACTTACCCTAGCTCAGCGTGCTGCTTTATAATCCATGCATCCGCCCGTATCGGGCTTTAGAAAACGGCTCTGCTGTCATTATTTATCAAACCGAACGCAGTCCTTGGTAAAAAGGCAAAGTTTTCTTTTCCCTACATGTGTTTGTAAACAAGGAGCGGTGGATAGAGAGACGCCATGACAGGATCTCGCCCGTACTGCAGCCAATGGCGTCATTGCATTTCCTCAGATTGACAGTTCAGCGACAAATCAGAATGAACTAAACTGCACGGGGGGATATCCGGTTCCTCTTTGCTATTCTGTGTAAATGGCAAAGCCAGTAGGCGGGCTTTAAACAGGATCTCAGCAATCAACAGTCAATAGTAACAGACTATTCTCCCGCAAATGCTTTTGGTTGCCTGGTCGGTTTGACGGGGGAACTCGTGGCCGTCGCGGGCCACATTAATATTAAACGTTCATATTAAGGTGGGGGCCACAAAATATCATCTCGGGGGCCGGAAATGGCCCGCGGGCCGGCAGTTTGAGACCACTGCTGTAAACAAAAACGTTCTGTGTGATGACATATCCATTATCATGTCATATCCATTATGACCCGTTTTTATCCCATTTCTGAATTGTCCTCCACAAATCATAGGTGGCTTGATTACGGTCAGTAATACAGTTGTTTTAATCCCATTCTGGCATCCAGATAGTGTATGAATATCAATTCACCACTAGACATTTCCAATTCCTCTAGCTTTAACATGCCCACAGAATAAAGTAGTGGTTTATATGTTGCTGGCAGATTCTCAATGCTTTTTTTCCCATAGGCTTTTAATTACTGTATTCAGAGAAATGGATCTGTGGGTAATCATCTTAATTCACCCATGGGAAATTTCCATGCCTCCTCCATACCCTCAAAAAGACGTCAGTCATCAAAATAATGTACACATCGTACACTAATAGAAAAATAGAAAGGTGTAATTACTCGTCCTCGACCTTGCCTCCCTGGATCCACTGTTTGAGCAGGTACTCGTAGTAGCTGTCTGCCCTGGCCCCCAGGGTGAACACTCCCTTGTGGGTGAACTGGCCGCTGTTGGTGTTGATGAACATGGGCACCAGGCCGTCGTGTTTCCCCGGCAACTTGTGAACCAGCTTCATTACCTCGTTCACAACCTCCTGGGGACAGGGAAGGGACAAAACACAAACACGATGGGTCTCCGGTTTCAGTGCAGCTCGCGGCGTATCGCATTCTGTACAGATTCTGTAGATCAGGGGGTTTTCAACCTTTTTGACACCAGGCACCACCATTTATCCAGCATTTGAGCCACAGCCGGACCACCGTTTGATGACATGTTAGCCCCAAAGACAACCTAAAACTAAAAGAATTCTTTTGGTTTTGTTCACAATTCCAGGCTGGATTTTGCAAACAAAACAGTGGCGACTTCTTAATTAAATAGTGCTATTAATTCAGATGTATTCATCTGAATTAATAGCACTATTTAATAGCACTATTTAATTTTAACTCTTTCATTTCATTTGGTTTCATTTCTTTTGAAACGTTATCCTGGGTGAGACGGCTGAACAGTGTTTATAGTACAGGTATACCTGGTACTGAGGCTCCTGAGTGAGACGGCTGAACAGTGGTTATGTAGTATACCTGGTACTGAGGCTCCTGAGTGAGACGGCTGAACAGTGGTTATGTAGTATACCTGGTACTGAGGCTCCTGAGTGAGACGGCTGAGCAGTGTTTAAGTAGTATACCTGGTACCGAGGCTGCTGGGTGAGGCGGCTGAGCTCTCTGAACTCCAGCTGGATGCTGGTGACCTCGGCCAGCGTGCTGTCGGCCGTCCACCGGGGAGGGTGGGCCGTGCCCTTGCCGATGTTGACGTCGGAGTAAGGGATCTTGGAGGGCGTTCTGAAGGCCGGCATCAACCTCGAACCCATGTCTTTCTGTAGGTCGGTGTGCGGAAAAAAATGCAAGAATGAAGTCTCCTTTGCACAAAGCAGCAAATTGATCATCAAACCACTCTATGGCGTGCTTTGTGTTTATAGCGTCCCTTACGAGTCCGAGTGTAAAACCAGATTGCATGCAGAAATAAACAGGTACACACCTCTCTGTGTTAACAGAAGTCGTGCAATCTATATTCAATTTGTTATTCTCAAAAGTATTATTATCATCATCTTTTTTTTTTTCTTCTTTTTTTTTTTTTACACATACATTTTACCGCACCTCCATTAATAATTTTATTAAATAATCCACTTTGTTTTTAAACACTGACATGATTAATTCACACCACAATTCAAAAAAGTTGGTTTATTTCCACAATTCCATTCAAAAACCCAGACTTTCCTTAATTATAGATTCAGTGCTCACATTGTAAATGAAGTATTTATTTGTTTATTTTTACACAATTCTGGCTTCCAGCTCATAAAACCCACCAAATAAGGATTTCAAAAAATTAGAATATTTTATGAGACCACATTAAATGTTGACTATCCAAAAAGTATATTAATGTATACAATTAAATTATTTCATTAATGGGGCAGAGCATGGAGGTGATCAACCTGTACTGTTGAGGTGTTATGGAAGCCCAGTTTTGCTTCAATAACAGCCATAAATGAATTTGTATTGTTCAGTTTTATGTCTCACACCTTCCTCTTGACAATACAACCCAGATTCTCTGTTGGGAGAATTTACAATGTGAGCACTGGATCTATAATTAATGAAAGTTTGGGTTTTTGAATGGAATTGTGGAAATAAACCAACTTTTCCTTGATATTCGAATTTTTTGGCTTGGACCTGTATATTGGCATGAAATCACATTTTCACATTTTACTGTAACATCATTATCAGGAAGAACTGCGAGAAGGAGGAAACTTTTCTGACAACAGGGAAGGAACTCTGCTGTGAAGCGACTCACCGCTTTCTCCAAGAACAGCTCGTCTCCTGTTAGGTGGTAGGTGCTCAGCAGGCTGCCCAGGATACGGATGGTGCTCTCAAAGAGGTTCACGTCCACGTTCTTGGTGAAGGACAGCTCTGTCTGCACCCAGCGCCGTGCCTCCTCAAATTCTGTTTGGAGAGACAGAGAAATGACAACAGGAGATGGCAGGATTCATTTTCTGTGAGGACAAAAAAAAAAAAAATCACAGAAGGAGATGAAAATTGCAGTGGAAAGCCCTGCATGGTAGTGCCGTTCCATTTTTCAAGAGGTGACAAACTGAAAACGGCTTCCGACAGATACGGTTCTATGCTTTGTTCGTCCTTGCGGAAAAGCAGCCGTCATTTTGGACATAAAATAAATCGCAACAAACTATTACTACACAACTCCTCTCTTACAGACGAGAGGAAGAAACCTCTCACAAAAAGATTTCGGGAATGGGAAGATTTCCGAACTTTAGAAAAGGCTGCCCCAGTGCCAGTCAAGTTGTGTTGCCAACTTGGCGCATTTGATGCTATATGCTTTTTGAGACCCCCCTAGCACAAAAAAATAGTGAAAAGCGCCGGGTGGAAAATCTAGTGCTTTTTTGCTGGTGAGTTGGGGCGAAATTGGTCCTCCTATGACAGAGTCCTCCTTTCTAGAAAGGACCACTGGTAACCAAACGGACCCTTATATGGATCTGTAACTCTTGAGATCGTAAAATGAAACCAAATACGCTCTCAATTATGTTATATAATTTTGTTGGATTATTCTGAATTACCTAATTTACAAGAATCGACACATTTAGAACACGTCGAAGAATTGCTATTTTGACCGACATTTTGCCAGTTAATTCTTTCTAAACTAGTCCGAGAGACTAAACTCAACATCAAATGGTGGTCCGTGAATAAATAGTGGGCCCTGGTATGAAAATGGTTGAAAACTACTGCTCTAGAGCATTCTAGTGCATTTTGGAAGTGCCACTAGTCCATTTTGGCAGCTGGAAAACGCTGCCAGTCAGAGCTCGAGATGCATCCATGCGTCCAGTGTATCACAGTACTTTGACAGACACACGCGTGTTACCTTCTTTCAGCCCGAGGATCCACATAGTGTCCAGCGCGTCGACCAGCGTCAGGCCCAGGCCAAACCACTCGCCGAAAGACTTGGAGATGGGCTTGAGCTCGTCGTGACCCCAGGCACTGTCCTTGTAGCCCTTCCAGGCATGCCTGAAGGTCGCGCGTACAGCCTCCAGCCTGTCCTCAGAGCTAAGTACACCTAAACAGACACAAGGACATTTTAAGAATCCTCCCTACTATAGAGGGTGCTGACAATATAAGGAGAAACATTAGGTTTCATTGCATGTCCCAATGTAGAACATGTGCATGTGCACATCTTGTTAATGCTGTCTCTGTTAAATAATGAATGCTCCTTTAACCCTTTGTGTACTGAACGCGTTTTGGTGTTCAACGCATAATGTAACACTTTAGCTATTGAAAAATATCAGATCTACAAGCTCATATCGCGCCACCGAGTGGCGCGATATGAGCTTGTAGGTCTGATATTTTTTGAAAAATTGTTAAAATAATGGTGCGCAAATCGAAGAATATATTCTATTTGACACCTGATTGTAGGGTCTAGTTTCTGATGCTAGTTTCTGACAGATTCTAGTTTTTCTGAAAAATCCAAGTTCCTGTGTCAGTGATGCTTAACATATTTCATGCCAAGGACCCCCAGAATTATCTGTATTTGGCTACAGACCCCCCCCCCCCCCCCCCCCATCTGAAAACGTGTTGTTCTAGGGATCCTCCCAGAAACAATGATTTTAGTTCAAAATATTTGCTTCCGAAAGAATATACTGTATATTCAAAGATTTGCATTGCATTTTCACAATGTTTCAAAAATATCAGAGCTTGCAGGTCTGATATTTTTCAATAGCTTAAGTGTAACATAATGCTTTGAACACCAAAACGCTTTCACTACGCAAAGGGTTAAATGACAGTCATGTTTACCCCTGTAAGCTGATGGCCTTCGCCTACGTTGTTCATCTTTTCAATAAGAGGAGGTACAGTACATGTTTTCCCTAAAGACGTGCCTGGAGGCAGGCTGACATCATGCTATGATGCTGCAAAGGACATGACTGCTACCTTCCAGTGTATTGCAGACAGGACTCAGGGGAACTAATGCAGCAGAGGTGTTGTGACGGGGAGCTGGGAGAGGTGTAGCGCAAGCATCTAATGCAGAGTGAGAGAAGGTTTTCCTGCACAGGCAGGGGCCACGCTCCGAAACACTAAATCCACAGCCGAAGGGCACACTTCATCAACAGAAAGCTTAAAATGACTAACAATGCACACAGACCTGGTGCCAGTGAAGCGGCGTCATCGGGGTTGGCTGGAACAGGGGGTTCCGCAGTATCTCTCTCGCTGATTGAAGGTATCGGTTCTGCGGCCTGGTCGGCTTCGATGATGGCCCCGCGCCAGCTGAAAGGACCACAGCCTTCTTATTTTGCTGTTTTACTTTTAACTTTCCTGCTTGCGCAGCTACTATATGTCAATATGATTGACAGACTGTCCCAAACGTTGCAATCAATCAAGAAAGAAAGAACAAAAATCTTCAGAATACCTCACAATCTTCTTGTGGCCATTCTCCTCCTCTTCCTCTTCAACTTTAACTGCCTCTTGCTCTTGCTTCTCCTTGCCTATGGATTCTGAAACGTTGGCTGCTTTCTGGAGGCTCGGTGGTCCTCTCTTGTTCTGGAATTGTCTTTTCTGACAAGTAAATATTGCAGGTCAGATGTCAATCATTTTTTTAAAGTTTCCTGTGATTAACCCATTTTGTCCTGACTAGATTCTGGTTTCTGACACTAGATTCTAGTTTCCGATGCCAAATGCTAGTTTCTGACGCTAGATTCTAGTTTCTGGCACTAGATTATTGTTACTGATGCTACTGCATATTTTAGTTTCTGATGCTAGATTCTAGCTTCTCACACTAGATTCTAGTTTCTCACACTAGATTCTAGTTTCTGACACTAGAGTCTAGTTTTTGACGTTACATTCCAGTTTCTGGCAGTATTTCTATTTTTTTTCTGGAAAATCTATGTTCCTGTGCCAGTGATGTTCAACATATTTCATGCCAAGGATCACCAGATTTGGCTGCGGCTCTCCATCTGAAAACATGTTGTAGGGATCCCCCAGAAGCAAAGATTTGAGATAAAAACATTTGCTTCTTAAATAATGTATTGAAAAGATTTGTGCCAAAATTTCATGATTTAAAAAAAAAAAAAAAAAAATCAGACCTAAAGCTTCACAGCGCGCCACCGAGTGGCGCGCTGTGAAGCTTGTAGGTCTGATTTTTTTTGTGAGCTTGTAGATCTGATATTTTTCAATAGCTAAAGCATAGTAATAATAGACATAATGCTCAGAACACCAAAAACAGTACAGAAAGGGTGAAGTGCTGCACTCCTACAGCGACGTGCAGCGTAAACTAAACCTTTACTAACCTTAACAGGGGGTTTGGGGAGGATCGGGGCTTTCATTCTTTGAGGTTCTGGGATGACCTCGGGGACCAGTCCCGGCTTCAGGTCCTCAGGCCTCAGCTGTGGTACCGATACGTGGCCCAGGAGAGGACCGGCCAGAGACTTGACCGGAGGCATGGCCTTGATCTGTCTGTCGTCCAGCACCAGCCAGTCCTCCGTATCTGAGAGGAAGACATGCAAGTTATGTGGGAAATAAAAATAAAAATAAATACTCAGATACACAAGCATAATAACGTCTACCGTCATTTCTGGACTATAAGCCGCTACTTTTTTCACATGCTTTTGACCCTGGACTCTAGCGGGTCAATTTTGTTTCATGTTTACACGCTCAAGAGTTATGATATTCGCCATCTAAATTAGCACCACTTAATTAATAAGTCATAAGTCATGTTCATTTTGGTCCAATTTTGATGTTTTGCTTCTTTTGTTTGCTAAAATCCATCCTGGAATTGTGAACAAAACCAAAAGAAATCTTTAGTTTTGGGGTCTGTGGGGTGAAGATGTTCACCCCAACCACCGCAGTCAGGTGCGGCTTATACAAGGAAAAATCAGTTATTTTGCCCCAAATTTAGCTGGTGCGGCTTATATTCAGGTGCGGCTTATAATCCGGAAATTACGGTAGTCGTACCCATCATGAGTGTGTAGTGTCTATGCCATTATGATTGGTTCTTACTGTAAGGTATTGCGCCATTTGTGTTTTCTGAATAACAGACTACTCTTTGCGTGCTTTGAATCATAAGCTAAAAATTTCTATTGCACTTCCAACCGTATCTCTCTACAAAGTGTGGTAGATTTAGATAAGACTTTCCATCAAAATCCAATTAACCTTTTTGCGGCACTTTGTGCAATGTTCAGGTTAACATTCAATAAATGTCAGCCTGTTTCCCGATTTATTTCTCCCCGTGCCTGTTTGTGTGTGTGTGTGTGGCGTGTGTGTGCATGTGTGTTCATGCACGTGTAGCCTAACTCCTGGGAAAAAAAACGACAACAAAAAAACAACAACATTTCACTCAGCCATTACTATGGCAACAATGAAAACTTGAACTGTTAATATCTATGTCGACTATGACTAACCAATTTCAGGTGACTAAAATAAGACTAAATGATGCGTTTGTTTGTTGTCACATTCTCACCTCCACTTCCGTAGAATGTGAATAGGTGGAGGAGTTGCATCATTCTTGCATATTTTAATTTCCTTGTTTGCCTTCCCACTGTGCCATCATCCGTAGCAATTGGAAACGCGGCAAGGAACTTTATCTGTGCGTGTGTGTGTGTGTGTGTGTGTGTGTGTGTGTGTGTGTGTGTGTGTGTGTGTGTGTGTGTGTGTGTGTGTGTGTGTGTGTGTGTATACACACACGTGCGCACACACTGTTCAAAATCAAATCAACCCCAGACCTTTACAAGCTTATCGAGATGAAGAAAGTCCCAACACAGTGACACCAGAAACAGCACCCCATAATTACGTACAAAAAGACAGGCAGACTTGACAAATCTCATAGTGTGCTGCATCACAATGCGTTGAGTGCTTAATGTTCTATTAGTTCCTATTGATCATATTAAAAATATAATACTGTATGTACTGTAACCGCATAGAGATGAACATACTCACCCCTCCACTTCTCTGTGAGGCTGGGATAGGAAAGTAGTCCAAGTATCAGTAGTATGGCTAACAGGAAGAGGATCAAACTCCGCTGCAGCCGTGACAGCTGCTTCCATTTCTGCAGGAAAAAAAAGATAACAGACACAAACTTTGCAAAACATTTCAGCCACGTCGGATTTCCACAACAGCATCAGTCTGACTGGTCAATCAACTCTCCAGGAATGAAATTGAACCTGGGGCAAACAAAACAGAACGCTCCCCTTTTTACTTTAAACAGGCTTCAAGAATAACAACAAAAGAAGGAGACGTGCCCGTGCTGTGCTTACCCTGCATGGCCCCATTATCTGTGCTGTGCCTTGATGCGGTCACCCACACCGAATTGCTCACAAAAAATAATCCATTTGAGCAGCACAAGCCGGCAACACAAAAAGGGAGGGACAGAGGCAGGGTCTCCCCTGGGTGGCAGCAAGCGGAAAGACGCAAGCTGGGTTCAAGGCTCTCTAGGGGGGCGTTACCTGGCCTAATGAACACCTGTGCAACACCACAAAGTGTCTGTCTGTGCAATCAGCGGAGGTGAACCTTTGCTGGTAAACAAAACATAATTGTCTCCGGAGCCCCCCCTCCCCCTCCCCCTAAGTAGAACCAGAGCAATTTATCGGGTTAGATGATTTAATCGGAAACTACTGTTGTATCACAGATACCGTGTAGATAGATCTGTTGATCTGTTGAGGAGCCATGCCCAGCTTTTGGTGTGTGTAACCAACATTTTGTCCTAACAGACATTAAATGTATTTAAGGCCCCGGCTACACGATCTTTTGCCAAACGCAGAAATATTCCTGCGTTTGGGCCGTTCCACTACACGCAAACGGCGTTTTACGTCACTCAAACGGAGTTTTGGGCAAACGGATAAATAAGTGAAGATATTCGAAAATATCCGGAGCAGCGTAGCCGTGTAGACACGTGAAACGAAAACGATGACGTCTCATACTTATCAGCTCATGACGTGACCAAACAACTTCCGAGGTGTCCCTATTCAGGCTGCATTGAACAGCGCGAGCGCTCAGTTTCCGACCCCCAATGTCGTAACTATTCTACTGGATGTTACATTAAAGAAGTCTACCTCCCGGAATCCCAGACTTTTTCCCCATAGCGCATCGTGGTAGGAATTGTGGAGAGCGGACCTTTATTGTTTTTTAATTCACAGGAAGGGTATACCTATGGAAGTTTACCTGCCCATAATTTCTGAAATATATGTACAAACTTATACCCTTCCTGTGAATTAATTAATGTGAACTGTATACAGTTCACATTTCCTCCATAGACCTCCAATATTCAATTCACTTCAATTCAATAACTCATAGTCCCCTTACTAGTACTACTACCAGGTTACGTGAAATTTGTATTTGGGTAACCATGGAAACCAGCTAACACCAGCCATTTCTGTGTTGTGCCAAATATTTCTTTTCGCCACCTACTGGCTTGGCATACGTGTTGGAGCCCCAAATGTCCGTTTTGGGTTTATGTGTGGACACGGATATCTTTGTGGTGTGGACAGGATTTTTTTTTCAACGGAGGAGAAAAAGAACGGATATTTTCCTCGTGTAGCCGGGGCCTAAGAATAAAAATACAATGAATCGATACTGTTGATTGTGTGTTTGTGAAAACACAAAACACTGCGAAACACAAACATTTATGTATGTTGACTCTGAAAATTGTGATTGGCCAGAATGAGATTATGTATGATGTTTCATTTCAAGGCCCCACTATTTACTCGTCTTTTGAGCCACTTTCCACCATTTGTCATTAGGATAGGGCTTTGCCTATGCCATGCTTTTGGCAAACATTTATCAGAAAATAACAATTACTTCATTTAAAACTGCATTTAAAACATCTATGAGGGTCCATTTGGTTTCCAACTCTCCATCACTCGCTTGGGACCACCTGAAGCCCCCTCAAGGACCGCTGGTGGCCCCCAGACCACCGATTGAAAACCACTGTAGTAGTCAACAAGGTTGCCAGACTGGCTGTACCAGTAAACTCATTGTGCGTGTTGTTAAAGGAAGTATTGGCATTTTTCAGCCACGGTGAACAGGCACTAGTAAACAATGCAGGAAGCTATAGTATGTCAGGTGGAGAAACATTTTTAGCTTGAGGGTGAGCGATATGAAGGAAGAGACAAAAGGGAGGATACAGAAAGGACTGAAACCTAACATATCACATGTTCACAGGCCAGTGCTATATAGAGCACAACAATGTGGACTGCATATGTTTGAGTCTTTAACTACATCTTATGATAATGTAGGACAGTCTGTGTTTAATGTGCCACCAAGTCACAGGTTTGATTCCTATAACAGTGTTATAGAGGTCTATTAAACAAAGTGTCCGTGACAGCGAAGTGGTGAAATACTGCCCAGCAACCATGGTCAGGAACGGGACGAATTAGTGGCGTATTGATTGTGGCCAGATCAAGGCAATCCAAGACTAGTCAAATCTGAATCTCTGAAAGACAATATTTCCAATAGCAGAAATTGTACTGCAAAGAACACACTGGATCATGTGTATCTCAGACTGAGCTCCAAATGGTAACAGTGAAGATGTTGTCTTTCAGAAACCCTTTCTCTCCTTACTGCATATTAATGGCCCACTTGACCATACCACAGTGCAAAAACAACAACAACAACAACAACATAGCATATATAGACGCTTAGTACAGCCTGGGAAAATATCCAATTCAACTTGAAATGGCCTAATAAGGAAACCTTAACAAGCTCTAGACATAATATTATGCTTGAAAGGCATCAGAGCTCCAAAGACATCCACTGTGAAATTCATTTAGAGATTAGTTTTAATATATTATTATTTTAATATAATATTATATTATATCAGCAGTTTGCAAGATATGCTCCAGAGTCCAGACACACAGAACGCTCTCATAGATGTCTAGAGTCGCCAGGGCCATGCTGTGAAAAACATTCGGTCTACATATTAATGGTCTATGCAAATGTATCATGCTTCTATATGTCAGAAGCAGTGAACAGACAATGACATGGTTGGACACATAGAGGTGCACTAAACTTAAAGCTCTTGATAATTCTGAACCCATCGTATGTGCTTTCTGCTATTGTTTTGTCTTAATGTTACTCAGTTTTTGCTTGTTTTAATGCTATTTTACATTATGTGTTTTGCCTCTATTATGAGTAAGGCACTTTGCGCTGCATTTTATGACATGAAATGTGCTGTATAAATACAATTACTGGTATATTAGTATTTCAATCTTTCTACTACTACGACGCGTTTTGGTGTTCTCAGCATTATGTTTTAACTATAGAAAAATAGCAGATCTACAAGCTCATAGCGCGCCACCGAGTGGCGCGCTATGAGCTTGTATCTCTGCTATTTTTGAAAAATCGTGAAAACGTGGTGCAAATCTTTGAATATTATGTTATTCAGAAACTAGAAATCTAGACAGGACACAATGGGTCAACAACAACTCACTCTCCAGCAGGATTGTCTGCGGTGCTTGCCGTTGTTGTAAGAGTGGCTGTGCTGGTCACTGAGTGTCAGAGAGATGAAGTCCTTTCTTGAAGGGGGGTACATCTCTCTGGTTGTGGACCACAGTCATAAGTCATAGAAGCAGGCCTGGGAGAAGCAGAAAGGGTCAATTATTCGAGTTAAACGTTTAAAAGCCCTACCATTTGTCACATACAGTACATTGCTGTACGCAAAATCTATTCTCTGCATTTGGCCCATCTCTTGACTTTGAGCGGTAAACCATCGACATGCCGAATCATTTGTAGTTGACCCAAGACCCTCCAAACCAGCCTGTCTCCAAACCAGCCTCCCTCCCTGCTTTGCCCAAGGACTATCTAGAAAAGGACAGGACGCCAAGACATGGCTTCCTGTCCTCATGGGAGGAAACAGACATGCGCAGTACAGACAAGGAAGTTTGACGCTTGGCAAACCACCCAAGAGACCAATGGCATGCATGGTTTCAAGAGTCAAACTTCCTGGAATGCACTGCGCATGTCTGTTTCCTCCCATGAGGACAGGAAGCCATGTCTTGGCGTCCTGTCCTTATTAGATAGTCCTTGGCTTTGCCAAGCAGGGAGGCACTTGGGGCTCCATTTTCGTTACCGCTATACCCCTTATCCCTTAACTTTTTGCCTTTTTAAACTATTTAAAAAAACATTTTCAGTAGTTCAAATGGCCAGTCTACAAGTTCACGACATGCTAATAGATTGACATGTTGAAATATTCCATTTTTTTTTTTTTAATAGTAAAAATGAAATAAGGGATATGGAATAAGGGGTTTAGCATGTAACGAAAATGGATCCCTTGGTCTTTTTTTTTTATCGTGTGGGAGGAGCAACACAAGGCCACAAAGCTGGTTTTATCTTATGGTGCGTTCACACGAGCAGATGAAAATATGCTAAAATTCAAAGACAAACAGCATATTTGTCACCTTGTATTTCAGAGATATAGCCCCAACAAGTGTTGGTTGTGATGACAAGAAGACACTGCTCATTCCACCTCCAGTCTAACACAGATTGGTGGTGAAAGTTATGCAGCACAAACAGTTCAAACCCACTGCTCCGAGGACAAGCAGTGTCATAACAAATATTACAAACAAGAAAATATGGCACAGACACGTTTAAGCATATTGACACAAAATTAGATGTAACATTGTTCTTTCTTCAGTTGTGGTAAAGCTCAACTGCTGAGCAATCTACATGTCACAGATAATGTGTGTATGGTCTAATGGGCCTTTTTTATATCAAGGACCCTTCTATATACCGTATATAGTTTCTAACTTCTACAGCGATCTTGAGTGGCCAATGAAAAGTATTATTATCTTTAAAAATGGTAAATGGTGCATTTATATGGCACCTTTATCCATGGCGCTTTACAAAGATTGTGCATCACATTCACCCATTCACACACATACACACATTTATACACTTATGGAGGGGGAAACCATGCAAGGCACACCTAGCACATCAGGAGCAATTGGGGTTGAAGTGTCTTGCTCAACAAATTCTGTATGTCTACTAGAGCTCAACATTTGAGCTAACTTACTGCACCACACATTGTGTTGGGATTGGGAACCAATGTCCTGGGATGGTACCAGAGACTGTCCAGTGAGCCAACATGACAGTACCCCGAATGGAATGAATCCTGATCATTATTATAGTAATACTTATTATATTTGAAATGGCTGCGGAGGAAAAAAGGAGTACACATCACTATGGAATCAAATACTAATTATATTAGGAGGCTCCTGTATTTCTACCGTATATTAAACACTGAATCCATGAGTATTAAGTTAACATGGTTAGGATGGATGGCTACTAAACCAGGACACTTCATCTGAACAGATACGATCTGGAACTCCGGATACCTGGTCAATATTGTGATCATACTATGGTAGAGTAACGTTACATTTAACAGCGATGAGACAAGTTAAAATGTTATATGATCTGGCGTGCACATTATACCTCTATCTGATCTCGTACATGGCAGGGCAGCTCGCGAATTGCTTCGATGATGGATGGTAAACGACAGTAGTGTGAGGCATTTATAGTATTCCTTCTTACCTCTGTACATTACCTCTGTACATTAGCTGGAAGGCTAACCACTGTCAGCTGTTAGCATAATAATGCACACACACACACACACTGACAAGACAGCTTCGAGTATAGACAGTACGCAAGCTCCGTTCACGTCATGAGGCCAGTCCAATGGCGGCTCTTCTACGTAGACTTCTATTGAGAATGGGGACAACAAATAGGGACATGTCCTGGACCGGAAGTACACCGAAATGCAATGAACTCAGACTGGCTTCAATGATCATACATCCCTTTACAGAGACTTTAGTTGTTATTGTACAAGACTTTAAAACAGTGGCACGTTGCACACATGCCTAAAATATTTTATTCGCGCCGACCTGGTAATGCATTTCCAACTCCAGTTTGTCCCTATTCAGCCTGCATGAGCAGCGCTCGATTGCTCGGTTTATGTCCCCTCAATATCGGAATAGATGGGGGTCGGATCTATGTGTGTGTCTGGGAGAGACAACCACTCACGTCACGAGAACGTGTCACATGACAAATATGGCCACGCCTCCAGACAGTTAATTTATTTCCTCAATTATGTCATTTAAATCTGTCAATTAGGATTTTCTAAAGATTCCCACAAAAACAGAATCAGGTCCTCTCAAAAAAAGAAGAAAAATAATAACAATTTACGATGTGACATTAAGTTCATATTTTGCAATTTGAGTACAAATGTCCAATTTCTCTTATGGGTTACCTATACATTGGCATATGCAGGGCTGGACCAGTTCCCAGCTCAGCATCCATAGGCATGCATTTATTTCCTCTCACTAAAGCAAAGGAATACTCGGCCTCCTGAGTTGTGCTTTTTATTTTATTTTCACTGAACTGATACCTGTTTTTGAACGGGCTGATGGATTGATAACACACACACAGGGCAAATGGCCAGCATAATTCATATTTTCACACAAAGGTATTTGTACAAAACAAGAAAACCATCCGTATATCAAAGAAAAAACAAAATACCAATGATCAGTCTCAGCCAGCTAAGGCAATCATATTGAATGATGATAAACAGAAATCAAAATTCTAAAACATATAGCACCGAAAATGAATCATTAATTGCAGCATACACCAAGTTTGATTTGAGATGCCTCGACTTGATCAAAGACGTGCAGTCCTAACAATTCTGGCATTGTCACAAAAAAGTAAAAAATACAGGAAAGACAGCCACATGCATAAAATCCCTCAGAGTATTCAGTTAAGCCCTTGCAAGGAGCACACGCACACGCACGCACACACACGCACACACACAAAGACATCTAACATAAGAAATAAACAATGCAGTAAATAACAAACATGCTTCTGCACTGCCCCTCAGTTAGCTGAGACTGACACATGAGCAGTGTAGCAGCGTGGTTTACTATGAAACAAACTTCAAAAACAAAATGAAAACCTTTGACGGTGAGAAATATCTGTGAGACGATAATAGACCCTTGATTCAGCATTCTTTGCTTTGTTTTGTTGTTACTTAACTTCTAAGCAACATGGCACCTATGCAGTTGGGTCATGTAAAATAATGCTTCATAACAATACCTGTATGTATTACCCTATTGGCCTGAATATAAGACTATGTTTTTTTTCCCAATGGAAATATCCCAAAAATGGAGTCGTCTTATATTCAAGGGCTATACTATTTGACATTCAATGTTCTTTTTTCTGTAAATGGGTCTTGAAAAATGAGGGTCGTCTTATAAATGAGTCGTCTTATATTCGGGACAATACGATATGTAGGACCTCCAGTCGTCAACTGCCACCCGAGGTACACATTGAAAACAGCGATCGATTCAGCCTGCTTATGTGTACATGCAATGAACACATCACACACTGCGTGACGTCAAAAACAGAAACTGGGGTAGGCAGCATTACTCATTACTACAGTATAGCAAGGTCATACAGGGGACTATGAGTGCCAGCATGCAGGAAATAGTTTGTCAGTACTGCTACACTCTAGCCAAAAACAAAAAGTAAAACACAAAAAAACATGTATTTCTATGAGGGAAGAAAATGCAGTATAGACAGCAGCAGATCAGTGCCCATGTTGAATAATATTACCATACCTGAGACATGGAGGACATACAAGAAAACTGTAATAATGTATATGAGCAAATATGAACGCCTACAACAGAAGACATGATGAGACTAACAGCCTTCAAGTATGTATACGATCAAGCGCCGGCAATCATTCATTGCGTTAATGTGGAATTCATTTGCAGTGAAACTTAATCGGCACAAAAAACAACACAGCCTGCTTACAGTATGCAATGGTCCTACAACAAACACCTCAGTTGATGTTTATTGGTGTGGTCATTGGGATGACACAATGCAGTCAAATCCACAGTTAACCCTGAGGATTCTATGGATAATTAAAGTACAGAGTAAAATGATCACTAATGACATTTCTCTGTACTGTAGCTGTGATCCCAAAAGGGAACACGTTGTTGAGATGCCAAAATTGTCTTCTAGACTTGATTTAAAACGCACATGGTTATAACAGTACGCTAAACGGCATTATAAACCACTGTGGAATGACAATCAACTGGAAAAGAAACTGTTATATAAAGAAATAAGAAAAAAAAGTACATTTATTTTTTTATTATTATTATTATTCAATATAATTTAAACGTCTCTGTAAACGAAACTAATTGTCCATAAAAAAGGGAGCTTGTAGGAGACTCTGAAAGAACCATTTGGTCAGTCGAGTGTAGACATATGATCTCCACAACAGGAGGAAATGCAACAGGAGCAACGCTCCAACAAAATGACGACATGGACTCCCTTTATCTCATGCCTAATTTGTAACCCGGTCGACAGACACCGTAGACCGAAAATTACAGATCCATATAAGCCAGTAACGTGCCATAGATTTAATGGCTTGTGAGCTTACAGATCGGAGATTCTCAGTTCACAAAGCCATTGTGTGACCAGGTATAAATCGGGCTCCAGTCCACAGTTTTTTTTTTTTAGGAGGCGGCTCCTGAGAATAGGCACCTCCATCGGGTGGAATCCTCATTATGTCCAAAACGATATTTGGGATTCTAGAAAATTGCAAAAGTAAGCAGATCTACAATCTCAAGATGAGTAGATTTGTGAGCTTGTGGACCTGCTACTTTGATGCTTTGTGTGGCAACGATCGAGTAGGGCGTTAATGTGTGAAAAACAAAATATAGAAATAAGAGGTTTCTGCCCGACAGAAACGGCATTCCGGATGCGAGCAGGGCGCCACGCTCTTAGCAGGGCGCCACGCTCTTAGCAGGGCGCCACGCTCTTAGCAGGGCGCCACACTCTCCACTCCTTAGCTGAAACAGACAGGACCGATGGTGAAGCCAAACTGGTGTGTGAAGTTTCCGCCTCCCATTACCGCCACATCCCTCACTGGAAGCAGCTGGAGATCCTCAAACTCGAACACGGACTCCCGTGGACCGAGTTGCGTGTCTTCTCCAGGCTGGCACATATAGGGAACACACAACGATTTCGATTTGTTTTAGATTTGCAGTTTATCTGATGATAGCCGTTAAGAAAAAGCAGTTAAGCACTTCAACCCTACTAGCGTACCTATTCTATTATCTACAGCATCATCGCATTCTATAGAGTGAGTCCATGCAGGTTAAGGGGACGATTCACTTGCTTCCCGATTCGATACGATATCAATACCTAGACTGCCAAATCGATTTGTATTGCAATTCTTAAAGATAGTGGATTCAATATTGCAATTTTTCTCCCATATTATACTACTACTACTATTATACTTTTAAAACAATTCTAAACAAAATGGCCTGTGAAAAGTCCAATCAACTAGAACATTTTAAAGCAATTCTAGACAACATAGGCCATGACAAGTTCAAACCTAACTTGAATGCAGCCAGATAACCGTCGTGAACATGAATAACAAATTATAAATACATAAATATCAAAGAAATCGATTTTCAACCTGGTGATGCGGTGATTGGTGATATTGATGCTTTGGCATTAGGAATCACGAATCAAATCACTACATCATTTTCTTTTGGCCCACCCCTCACATTGCAGGTATGAGACAAAACAAAACGTACCACACAGTCTTTAAGCGCTCCCAGGTAACTCTGTGTCCTGGTATCTGCCAGGAACTTGACGTCTCTGTCGACCTGGCCTAGCCTATGGCCTGGATGGCAGGAGTAGGTCATCTTCTGTGTGGCAGTGTTACTGTGGAGCCGCAGGAAGCGCATCTGGACCACAGTGGCTGCTGGGTAGTCAAACTGAAAAACAACAACATTTGTACCATCAATAATAGCGGATAGTATACTCTTATACATATACAATACCCGCCTGCATTCTGACGACTGCCAATTTGCACATTGCACACAAGTAGGCCATAGCCTACTTGTGGGGAATGTGCACACGCATACTGTGGTTCAGTACGCATACTGTGGTTCAGTAGGCCATAGCCTACTTGTGGGCGAGCAGAGTGAGCAAGCAGAAGACAAGTATCCTGGGCACCTCCAGGGGACAATACTTATACTTATATTGCGTCACAAATCACAATTCATCATCAATCATCAACTAAACCAGAAAATTAAAGTTTTTTAAAAACAATACTTCTCAATGCAAGTAACTAATACTATTAATAATAATCTACATTGGACCAAACAGGTATTAAAAGATGATTTTAAGACATCTCAATGATTACGATTACATATTTTTTATGGAGTGTCTTATTTAGATACATATTCAGACTACATGGACGTGCAGCCTGTCCCTATGTATAGAGTTCACAGACCTGAAATCCCTGATCTAGCTTGCTGAGCCACTCAAAGGAACCCTCCATGAAGGAATGCTCCATCCAGGCTCTCATTGGCATCTGCAGACAGAAAGGAAATCACACATGCCAGTTAGTGCTGAGGCCAAAGGATAGTGAACCACAAATACATACATTTGATTCCCCAGTTAGAATAAAGTATTCACATGGATATGGGTTGCAGTGCAGTGCATCTTGCAGTGTCCGTAAAAACAGAATCAGGCAGATTTTATTTATTATCAATGTTCAGGCACATTTAAACATAATTTATACACCAATGCCAGACATTAATGTAAGACCACTTTTTGTGAAAATGTCTTTCGCCAGTGGTTTCTTTCTGTGTGTGTGTGTGTGTGTGTGTGTGTGTGTGTGTGTGTGTGTGTGTGTGTGTGTGTGCGTGTGTGTGCACGTCATTACTGAAATTATTAACCCTATCTCTAAACCTAACTTGAAACATAACTGCAAGCCACAATCTGGAACTGAGCTCCCTTGCATGATCCAAGCATAAAGGACAACAATCGCATCAACCAACACACTGTTTTCGCCTCGAGTAGGACTAGCACGACCGCAAGGGTCTATCTAGGCCCCCATCTGATATTGGTGAGACCCTGAAACTGTCTTTTCAGAGCCTGTGCGTCGGACCACTCAGACTCCAGGTGGCTGTCGTCGTCGGCCTCCTCCAGTTTGGTCAGCTCCTGCCGTCTCCTGTAGTTGTGTAGAATCAATTCCTTCTTCTGCTCCTCCGTGATCACGGGTTCCCTCGCCGGCGCCCCTCGGCCACTCTTTTGGATCTTGACGACGATCTTGGACTTCTCGTTGCGGCCGACGTAGTCGCAGAGTTTCTTCCCCCTCTGCAGCTCCTTGCCGGCCCACCACAGCTGACACTCGTCCTCGGCGACCACCTGCAGGGAGGCCTGGGTCCCCGACAGCTCCTCCCGGCCGTCGAACTCCATCCTGACCGGGTCGTGGGGAGGCAGTCCCGCGGGGTAAACGATGGCGACCGCGCCCCTCAGCTGGTCCAGGGCCTCCTTCACCATCTCCGCGGTGACGCAGACGCCGGCCAGCACGTGGTTCTTGGAGATCAGCGCCTTGGCGGCCTCCGCCGTCTTGAGCAGTACCTCTTTCATCTTCTCGTTCGGAGCGCGCCCGCTCCTAAGCCCCATCTTGTCCGTCGTCAGCACGGGGGAGCCTCCGCTGGGGGGGCACTTGTCCTGCCACGCGTCCCGCAGCTTCAGGTCCGCGATCTGCTCGTGGGTCAGGCCCTGCATGTTGCGGGGGAGCGAGGCGCCGTGCTCCGCCAGCTCCGGGATCTCGGAGCAAATCCTGTCCACTTTGAGTCTCCCGTTGTAAATGGACGCGACTTGCTGGATCAGGGCCTCCAGGGAGACGTCCACCGTGGTGTCGAACAGGAACTGGCTCTCATCCTCTCGTTTCAGATGCAGCTGCACCATCTCGTATAGTCGGCAGACAGAACGGGCGTATGAAGGGGCCCACTTTCTTTCCACTGAATAAGAGTTAACACATTTCATGCGTGATTAATCTGACTTTTGTATTCAGTTTATATTTGCAGCAGTGACGTCACAGAGGGTTCCAACCTAACATTGTTATTGGCAGAGCCACTGTCAATAGAACAACTAAGACACCATTGTGTCTTACAGCAAAGCAGTTGGCAAAAATGATACGGAGGCTATAGCTAGATAATGTTCCTTATGTTTCTGTTTAAAATGAAAAAAGAAACAAAAAAAAAACAAAAAAACATAAGGTCATACTATCCATCGGGACCCTAACATATGCAATGTTCAAGATTTCACACAGGCCCTTGAACTCCAATGCAGGACACCACATTCCCTTCCCACAGCTTTTTAGTTACTTTAGTTTAGTTTAGTTACAAGTAAAGCGCTTGAAGTATTCGATTGGCCGGTTTAGTTGATGACATAATTCTAATTCTACAAAAACAATTATTAATTGTTTTCTAAGAGAATATCAAAAATAAGTGTTTTTGTTTGTTGTTGGATCGCTTGCTCTGCTTACGAAAAAGTAGGCCATGGCCTACTGGTACGCATTACACAGGTTGGCACTCTACTGAGTGCATATCTAGTTCACTTTGTAACCCCGTTATTGAGCATTTCAGTGTTGATTGATGTACACCGTTTTGTCAAGAAAGCAACAGAACTGCCATGGCAACGCGTTCCCAGACAGGATTGTCGGCACAGTTGGTGACGACACCCCATACCACACGTTATTTCGATAAAGGCCTTGCCGAGTACTCCGTCCGGTGAGCCATTTTATTTATGTATTCAAAGATGTATCAAGTCATGCGTGGTGGCACCTCCGCCACCGGTTCTCGCGACAGCGATAGAGCCCTGAAGATGCTCCGTAGAGATCTCAGGGTCCTGAACAGAGAACGGCATAAGCAACATATCTACGACACCCACGGCCAGGTGGACATCCTCAAACAACAGCAAGAGATAGACAAGCTGTACAGACGGCAGAGCGACATCCAGCAAAGTCTTTTAGTGTCCGAGAGCGAGCAGGACACAGAGCACGAGCAGCGCCTCGGCCTCCTGTTAGAAATAGGCGAAATAGATGGCGGAGTCGAGAGGGAGAGGCGCTTCCAGACGGAGCTGGAGCGAGACATCACCAACGTTCTAAAGACCCTGCAAAAGAAGTTCCTCACGAGCAATAAACAAAAATCCCAAGCCTGGGAGACCGAGAGGGCCATCCGGACGCTGGACCACAGGCTGGACCTGGCGCTGTCGTACTGCAGCGAGCAGACGACGAAGAACGCCCGTCTGAGACACGAGCTGGAGGTCATGCAGAAGGAGCGCCGTCAGTTCCAGGAGTTCTACCACAAGCTGGAGCAGGAGCTGCAGGCGATCCGCAAGGAGATCAAGGACCTGATCCACGTGACGTACGCCGCGTACGACGCCAGGGTCGAGGCCCTGCGGAAGATGACCCGGATGAGGGAGAAGGACGCCGGGGAGCTGGCCCGGTACAACGCCGAGCGGGAGGAGCTGCGGCTGGTCCTCGAGCGGCGGCAGCGCCTCACGGACTTCGCGGCCGTCAAGTGCCGCGAGAGGACCCCCGCGGACGCGGAGGAGAAAGGGTGGATCGACGGCGGCGGGGAGTCGATGGAGACGCTGCGCGCCGTGTTCCTGAGGATCAAGGCGGTGACGGGGGAGTTCGACATGAGCCTGGACATGCTGGTCGACAAGTACGTGGAGGGCGAGAGGATCAACCACGAGCTCGTCAACCTCATCGCCGAGCAGAGCAGAGAGATCGCGAGGCTGACGGCGCACAACAGGGAGGTGGAGAGCGAGATGCAGCGGATGGACCTCGAGGACAAGAGGCTACAGAAGCTGCACGAGGACACGCTGAGAGAAACCAACGCCAGCCTGCAAGAGGTGGAAGAGAGACTACGCAAGAAACTAGACGCGCTCAACGACACGAACGTGACCATGGCGAAGATCAAGGAGCTGGTGACCAACATATTGGCGAATATCGCAGCCAAGGAAAGGAATGCGTTGGAAGAGGACTGTGGAGGGATCGGGGACAAGAACATCATGGAGTACCTCAACTTGGTAGAGTCGCAGACCAATTATCTGCTAGAATGGCAAGCCAGCTTTGAACCCAAAGATGAAACCGAGGAGGGGGAGGGGGAGGAGGGGGAGGAGGGTGATTGAACCGCACCATGAACTTGTACAGTTTGTATATTTTTCGATTTAATCGACGGAAACAAAATCTATAGTATATTTTTCAATTTAGCCGACAACTATCACTGGGTAGAGTGCAAACTTGGCCATGGCCTACTCGTGCGTGAGCAAAGCGAACTAATACTCTTGACATTAGAAGACGGGAGTCGCTTGTTGGCTGATTTACGCACTGTTTCAGGGTTGTGGCAAACAACTCTGAAACAGTGGGTAAATCAACCAACAACTGACAACCTTTCATGGTAAATTACGCTTCTACCACATTTTTACATATTAAAGAAACACAATTGTAGCTTGCAAGGCTCTTTGGTTACAAGCATTAATTGTTTCAGAATACACACATCCTTCCGCCACAACCTATAGTCCCATAAACAACACTAATAGCAGCCACATTCACTGGCCCAAAAACAAACAAAACAAAAAAGACAACATAACAATTATGAGAAACGTGAACGTAACAGACTGCATTCATGAAATATAAACAGAAGAAATTTAATAAAAGGTGAATTATATTTTGATGTCACCTGGAAATGTTATTTTACTTATGAGTATAAAGTCGATATTTCTCTTCAAATATCTTAGTTGTGAGTATGAATTCTATGTTTCTCTTCAAATATCTTAACTTTTACCAACATTGTTATTTTGCCACTTTTTTCATTTCCGTTCCGTTCCGATCCGATCCCGATACCACAATTTCTGTGTTAGCCGATACCGATACCAAATACAGATACCAGAGAAGAATATATACAATGATATAAAAGAAAAAAAATATATATATATCCTATATGAAGTCCACCAACTGAGAATAGCAGACTCCTTACTGAAATGTGCACTTGGGCAACTCTGAAGAAAACTCCACATGGCCCAACATTTTATTTAAAGGGGTACTTCACCCAAAAAAAAACTTTTGGTCATTTTATGGTCTACTCAGCCTCATGTGAACACACCAGACAGTTTATAAGTTACTCCTTTCAGTATTTAGATATTTGATGTTCATTAGTCTGCCATTAGTCTGCCAGACCCAAACCCATTATAACTTAAAACTCCATTTTAACCATGACAGATTATTCGAAAACAACCCATCTTTTTTCTGGTGACTGATATTGTCCTCCTAATACGTGAGAGGGCTGTGGAATTTCATTTACAGTTTTTATTTATTTTAAAAATATTGTTTTATTCATTTGGGTGGGCATTCCCAAATATGGAGGGGGCTACATTTTACAAAACAATATTTTAAAAATAAATGAAAACTGTAGATTCCACTGCCCTCTCACGAATTAGGAGGACAATATAAGTCACCAGAAAAAAGATGGGTTGTTTTCGAATAATCTGTCATGGTTAAAATGGAGTTTTAAGTTATAATGGGTTTGGGTCTGGCAGACTAATGGCAGACTAATGAACATCAAATATCTAAATAGTGAAAGGAGTAACTTATAAACTGTCTGGTGTGTTCACATGAGGCTGAGTAGACCATAAAATGACCAAAAGTTTTTTTTTGGGTGAAGTACCCCAACATTTTATTTAACTACCATAGTGTCAACCCCTTAGCCCTGTGTCAGACCTGCAGTCGGACTGGCATATTTGCCAATACCCTACGACCCAATAATAACAAATAAGCATTGATACCGATGCCTTTCCAATATATTTGCCGATCCCGATATAGACCAAAAAAGGCTGATCCCATAGTTTTTCCGATACCAATAAAGAATCGGGACATCCCTAATTGTTATTGTGCAATAGTTTGTATATGCTTATGTCTTTAAATTGTAATAATTGCTAGATATTTGGAGCTCTGGTCCCAGACAGATCAGGGGGTTGTGTTAAGAAATCGTGCCCGGCCAAAGTGCTTCTCACTGGGGGAAGCGGGGAAGACAGTGGGCTGATGACATTGTGGAGCCTCTGTCACTGTTGCCCTTAAGATCCATTCAGTTTCATTATAACTAAGTTTTGTAATGATGTATTTAGCTATAACGAGTGCATATGTACGATGCTAAAGACAGTATGCTAAACTATCTGTCTTGTTTTGGTAAACGACCGGTTCACTGACAAAAACAACAATGCCCATCACTACTTTCATTATGACACAACTCCATCTTTTATGTAATTCTTTCTCTTTCGTGTCTGCATATCTTTGTTGAAATGTGTAATGGGTTGGGTCCTATTTACCACTGTTTTTAAGCCAAATGCAATCCAGTTTTTGAACACATGACTCGAAAAAGTGGTAGAAAATGACATATGTGACATATATGACAGATGCTTTCTCATGTTTTAGGGGCTAAAGTGATATTTTGTGTTCAAGCGTGCCCAAAATCATTTTAACATCTACTCTTTAATTTAGATATTCAACATTCATTTAATCAGACACATCCCCTTCCAGTGATATTGGATGGATGTTGACTTTTACGTATGCCCTGGTCTACTTTTACCTCTCCACTATAACGTAAAAACATGAGTCATTTAGACTGCGCAGCTTATATTACTTAGTTATGTAGGTTTCGACTTAGTGAAGACTGTGGCTGTTGGTGTGCGACAACAGCAGGTAACCAGTGTATATGACATAATAGACATTTTTTCATTTGGCTTATATAAAAAGTAAAAGCACAGACAAAGATGCAGCTCCATTTTTTAGGCCCACTACCCCTGCCCAGATTTGTATTTGGAAGCGATCAATTGTGATTATACTGTATATGATAAGAGCACTCCTCACTTCACACAAGTGCGATCATTTTCTGCTTAGTAGTAGTATTTTCTGTGTTATTGATATTTTTAGAAATACAAAATTTGGGTACTACTGCCATCACTGCCTCGTTCCTATATAAACTATAACTTCATTGTGACCGATAATGTCCTTCAAATTACTTTATTCATTTATAATAATAAAGTAATTCATATTTTTGCATTAGAAGTCACATGGGTTTACAGGTATACAAGAAGTAGGCGCAGGTTAAATGAAAATTTAATGTTAATAATATGAATACTAACTAAAAAGTCTAAATACTAAATAAAGCCACTTGGGACAAAACACAAACCAGACATTAATAATTAGTGATAACTATATTTCTTGGGATTCCTTGTTTATAAATGATGTCGCATATATGACTAACTTAAATTTGTCACCATGGATTCTAACTGGGTTGTGCTTAGCACCTTGTAGATCTGCTGTTTTGAGAACGTGCCATCATGTCTCTGTATCATGCATCTGTTCACCAAGTACACTAAGTTCTTGACTGTCATTTCATTATCTGTTTTCAGAACATCCTAGCTGTTTGTGATTGTAACCTGGTTATTACTATTATGCGGTCATTGTATGATATCTCAAACTATTTTCAGGAGACAAGTAGGTCACTCTGATAGGTGTTCTCGCTGTAACCACTTTCATCCAGAATAATCTTAAATCATTTTTATTATATCTTATTATGGGTAGCTACTGTATAACAACTGTGACGGCAGCCTATTGTACCAATATATACTGCGTTCATCTTGTAAAATATTGAGAGACTTTGCAACCATGGCTTGTTTGTGGGTTTTCCAATAAATGTCTCTCCCGGAATACAACTTTATTATTCTACGACTCGCTAACTGGTATTACTTTCCTTGTGTCGTGTCTCATGATTCATTTTGGGTATTTTTCTGGTTGAAGTGTTTTTACAGAATTTCCCTGCAAAAAGGTTGATTCCATGTGGTAAGATTTACTTTGAGTTAGGGTTGATTTTTTAACGTGGCAACTGAAAGGTTTTCATTTGAACACTTGTATATTCAAGAGTAGTATTAGCCTGACTGACCTCAGTCTGAATTGTCATTTTGTTTCACTTCATTAATCAGACTGAAGTCCCTCTGTACCACAGCAGTTTCTAGGATGGGCATTATCACAATATCACAGTCTTAACGGTGATTGGTTCATATGAACCCCTAAGAATATTGGGAAAGCAGACAACGTTGTTGTCGAAGTGATTGACAGGGCTGTTGGCCAATCAGATGCCAGGATTGGATTTCCAACCGACACAAACGGCCTCAAAGGCAGGGAAGACAGTCCTTGAATAGCAGGGAAAAAAATAAGCTAGTATTTTTAAGGTGCCGATTCAGGGCTGAGCCAGGCTAGAGTAGTATGGCTTGAGAACAATTGTAATTGGAATACTTTCTCAAGTACTCCCTGTCTTCCATCTGTTTAGACAGCCTGTGGTCCTTCCTGATTTGCTCTCTGAGCTATCAAACCTGTTAATAAATAAATTAATAAATTGTCATGTAATTTTTTTAATACCCTTGCGGCCCACCACCACACCTCATTCAAGCCACTTGATTAGTGATTTTTTTTATTTATTTTTTACTGTACTGTTTAAACGTACACAAAACACCTGTGGTCATTATATAGGCATATTTAATAATGTAATATCCTTGTCTAATATATAAAAAATAATATAAAATAATAAAAACAATTGAATTTTAATTACTTCCTGAAAACAAAAGTGTACTGTGTTTGTTGTTCAAACAGACATAACACCTACGGCAGCCAACCAGATCGCCTGAGGGATTTTTTACGTGACCTTTTTGTCACGCCACATTCATGCAGCTTGACTTACAACTTTCTTTTGTGCTATATGGAAAAACATATTTTAACTACCTGTCACACAGCAATAGAACCTTGCGTCGCAAAATTTTTGTTTTTTGTTTGTTTGTTTGTTTTGCATTTTCGGAAACAATATAGTCAGATACCAGGTTGGATTTCCTTGCATGGTACTAGCCTGTAAAGTTGTATGGCAGCAAAATACCATTGGCGTGAAAATGGAATCCAGTAATAAGACCTATAGTGGCTATAGTGTGTCAAATAATGTTTTAACTTTTTATTAACTTTGTTTAGTTTTATTGAAGGAATGTTACAGGTTTTAACTTTTATTAACTTTGTTTAGTTTTATTGAAGGAATTTTACAGGAATATAGATACTAGCAGTACTTTTTTTCTGAAAAACAAAAATGAAGCATATTTTCAGTAAGACGTGAACTTTCTTGTTAACTGTACCTAGCTTAAATCCTACTGTTGTTAAGGACCCAAAATTTAAAATACAGGGAATAAAGCTATACGTGTTTTTGTTAATTAAACAAATAAGTATTTAAAATACATAATGCAAAGTGCAGGCATCAACTCTCTGAATGTGTAAACACAGGACTAGCTTCCGCTGTTGCAAAATCAAATGTGATTTTGCATATACAGTACATTTCATAGATTTTTTTCTTTTTTTAAGGCCACAATTTTTTGTAAAGCTTTTTTCCCCACCCGGAGTTAATTGTTTAATATACTCCTGGGATCTACACTTTGTTTCTTTCAACTGATGGATAGCGTTTCCCAGGGAGGAAGGAACATGTCTTTTTTCCCCATCAGGCACCCCGGCTAACCAGGGGAGGGTCCTTTTGCCTGATAACACACCCAGAGACCACAGGACGTTCTGTGAGGTGATGTGCTACCAACTACACCAACGTGCCCCTAGAAATGGTGACATTCATGTCATCTTCGCAACCCATTCTGGAGGTTCTACTTTAGTCGTTGAAAACCAACAGATCTACAAGCTCAACACAGTGCACTACAAGCTTTGATGAAACTGTGGTGCCTTTCTTTTACATATATTCGACAGTGAAGCTCAAATCTTTGCTTCTGGGGAGTTCTTGGAACAACATATTTTCATAGAAACACAGGCTTTTCTAGAAGGCATTTGTGGAATCGACCTCAGAAAGGGGGGGGGGCATTTGTGCAATCGACCTCAGAAAGGGGAGGGGGGGGGGGGGTGGTAGCGCCGCTTAGAAATCCGCCAGGCCCTCGCCTCTGCGTCTCTTCTCCTCGGACTCGGCCCAGACCTTGTTGATGGTCCTCTTCATCTCGTCGTCTCCCTCCGAGTACATCTTCTGCATGAGGTTCATGAGGTTCCTTCCAGGATCGGCGTCGTTGTACTCGTCCATGTCGGGCTTGGCGTTCTTTTTCTCTTTGGACTGCTTCTCCACCTGCGTCAGGTAGTCCCACTGCTTGGCCTTCCGCTTCTTGCACATAACCACGGCCAAGTTCGACTTGATCTTTTTGAAGCTGCCCTCCGGATCGATGGAGCACAGCAGGTTCGCGATCGCCATCTGGTGATCCTTGCCCTCGAGACCCCTCACCAGCACCGAGAACGACCTGTCCGTGAAGGTGACGGCCACGTCTTCGGGGGGAATCTCGTGCACGCCTTTCAGCGTGAGGTAGATTTTGACGTACGTGTCTGACTGGTCCCACGCGTAGCTGGTGATCTTTGTGGTGTACTTGGCCGGCTCGGCCGCGTCCCTCCTGGCCTGCTGTCTCAGCTGCAGTCTCAGCTGATCCTGCCGGGACAGGAGCTCTGCTCTCTCCTTCTCTAGCATCTCCAGCCGGGAGACCACCTCCCGCAGGTTGGCCTCCACCTGGTTGAGCTGTTCTGCCAAGTCCATTGCGTTTAGTTGTAATCGATAGTTATAAGCAGCCGTTTATCAGCTGTTAGAGTATCCGTATACAGCGAAACAGGTGTAACGGTCAAGGAGAGAAAAAAGGGGCAGCACGCCGTTTTAAGAACAAACGCACCGAATGTGGAGTTTCACATGTCGTCAGTGTGACAGTGCGGCCCAAATATGGGCTTAAAAGGGGGTCATTGGAAAAACACTGCTCGCACATCAGGAGGAAAGGAAAAATGTGGTATCTCCCTTGGGACCCAAACTTCCAATAATATATTATGCTACATTATTAAAACAACTTTGAAATAGCAGATCTGTGAGCTTGTAGATATGCAATATAACATAGGAAACGTGAAAGAGTGAGAATCGCTCACATCATGACGATGCAACACAATGTCCATTAATCTCCATTGTCAACGAGAATTTATTATTGGTGTAAGACAAAAATACTGGTTTGCTCATGACGTAAATTCTCCATTCAATTGTCAATGAATTTCATATTTTTTGAGACAAAAAAAGCAACACTAAAGTAAAAATACAACTTGTTGGTGCTCATGTACCTGGGACTCTCGTGGATGAAGGCACGTTTGTTTTGAAGCTTCGGAAAAATTGCAGTAGGCCAGTAGAGCATCAGCTGGACTGCCCTGGTTGGGGTCGATGTAATACATTCCTGCAGAGAGTGGGCACAATATGCACTATATATTCAGAGGTGAAACTCATAGATATTCCCCAGAGGTGAAATGCATTACTTGTTGTAATGCATTAGATAATACAATTGTATAAAGAAGACACCTGATTTTTCAAGCTCTCGGCTAACACATTGAGACACAGAGATGTAGATTGGCTACTGCTTTTTTACCAGCTGCTGTGTAAGCACAACTTGTCTGGGTATATCCAGACTTGGGAATGTGATGCTTCATTCCTGTGTTTTGACTGGTGGTGGATGGAAAGTGAAGCTCGACTTCACAGAATTCTTGCCCTCACTGAACATTCACTTTTCACTTGCCTCTATCTAACCGATCACCACTTGGCCTTTCGAAAACTATGGCCTTGTTAACAACACAGTCCTTGCATGGAGGGTCTTTGGCACAAAATATTTACGTGTGTACTTCTTGGCTTTCAAACACGGTGGGTGATGATGTAATGGTGACTAAGAGATCTAATTAAGAGATCTCTACGAGTATCTCTTTGAGAGATCGCACCAGTTGGCCATGTATTCACTCTACAGAGTGCTGATCTAGTTTTGATAAACGTTTGTCAAATGCATGGAATTGGACAATGACCTGTCCAATGAAAACAAAACACTCTTTAGTTTTGAGCATGAGAGACTAAATTTTATCAAACGGTGGCCCCTGGCACCGTAGCAACATTCTAGCTTTTGGCGCTAAATTCTACAGTAGTTTCCAACACTAGATTCTAGTTATTGACACTAAATGATAGTTTCTGATGCTAGGATCTCATTTTTGACACTAGAATCTACTTTCTGACGCTAGAATCGAGTTTTTGACACTAGATTCTATAGTTTCTGACACTAGATTCTATTTTTTTCTGAAAAATCTGTGTTCCTGTGGCATGCTAACATATTTCAAGCCAAGGACCACCAGAATTATCCATATTTGACTGCAGACCCCCCATCTGAAAACATGTTGTTCTAGGGATCCCCCAAAAGCAAAAAAAAAAAAATTAAAAATGTTTGCTTCCAAAATAATGCATTCAGAGATTTGCAGCACATTTTCACAATTTTTCAAAAATAGCAGAACTACAAGCTCATATCGCGCCACTCGGTGGCGCGATATGAGCTTGTAGATCTGCTATTTTTCAACAGATAAAACACCAAAACGCGTTCAGTACACAAAGGGTTAAATAACGGACCCTTGACCACAGACTGTAGAAACTAGTAGGCCTTGACCAGTCCTTAATTGCGACTGACCGCTGGAATAGTTGGGGTGGCAGAACCACAGCTCCAGGCAGCTGGCAGCAGGATGCTCCTTGGTGCCGTCAGGAGGATCGATCAGCAGCCGCAGGTCCTTCTCCAGAGACTCCAGCAGACTCTGGATCAGAGAGTAGTTGGGCCTGTCCGACACATACATCAGGTCCTAGAGAGGGACACGAACGCACACACCAACACACCTTAAATTATCATACAGTAGTTACAATGAGCATGGCAATTAACAATGGGCTTCTGGTTACACTGAGAAGCTAAATATGGAAGACTGTATTAGTATATCTTAAAGGTTAAAGTAGTTAGAGTGAAGAGAGATGATACTGTAGGTGCAGAACATTGCCAGAGAAGAGGGCAATGTTCTGCTATAGTCTAGATACGGTTTGCTCCAAACACCTCTGTGAGCGTTTTAAATCCATCATTTCTGACATTCTTCAAAACTGACAATTTAAGACTTTACAAAACTATTATATTATTTTTTTTTATTATTCTATTATTATTCTTTTTCCCCTTGTTCTAGACTGTTTGGGGATGATGTGTGTGTATGAATGAAGGAGATCTTATAAGGCAAAATGAATACATGACGCATTATGTAAGCATTACCTCATAGCGCCTTATTATTACATTTTATTATTACATTTTCCAAAAAAGACCCGTTCTAGGGTTTTATTACATTCATTTCAAGAAAACACTGAACTTTGAACACGCAGTGGATTTTCTGATTACTGAAGTTTTCTCTGGGATTCGGAAGCCTTCTGAGCTACAATGAAAACAAGTGAAAACAGTGACATCTGCTGGCAAAAAAACAGTGGCACATAAGGGTTTTTTCAGTCTGTGACATCATAAAGAGCAGGAAGATCAGAACACTTGTTTGAGCCAGGGAACCCCAGACGACAGAAAATCTACTGAATGTTAACAAGTTCAGGGTTTTTTTTTTGCATGCAATCGAGCAGAAAACTCAGAAAACCTAAAATGTCACAATGCATCACGTCACCTTGAGCTGAGTCAGCGTGATGTTCAGCGAAGGCCCTGGGAGCCCGGCCTGCCCTGGTGGTCCCTAAAAACCCAAAGAAGGTTGGTGAAATTCCGGCGCACACAACACAAACACAAGACAAACACACACGCGCAAGCTGTCCTACCCACCGGTAAGCCCCTCGTCCCTTGTTGACCAGGTAAACCTGGGAAGCCTTTCAGACCCTAAGGGGGAGACGGTACAGTACAAATTACATTCAATGAAAATAGTCGTCAAGAATCATACCTAACAACCATCAAACAGTGCAATATTTATATGATGAAACTAGTAATAAGCATACACCAGGGGTGCCCAACCTTTTTCCACTTGAGAGCTACTTTCAAAATGACCGGCTCAACAACATCTACACATCAAAAATGTGATTGTTCCATTACTGAAAATCCATTTCACTTGAACTTCAAAAAAGTGGTGTTGGTTATTTACTGTTATAATGCTTAAGAATAATACACTTAAAATGAAAAATAGAGGGGGAGAATTGGACGGTTTTCTTGTAGATGCTACTACTGACGTTTGAAAACAGCATTTGGAGTTTGAGTTGACAGTTCATGGTGTTGAGTTTAGTCAGTTGCACCCAAAGCTAATAAAATTCATGTTTTTGTCCACAATTGGGAAAGAGAACTGGCAAAACATTGGTCAAAATAACAGAGTTTCTCCATTTTCCAATTGTGTGGACTCTTGAAATTACGTAATTCAGATGTTTTTTAACTCTTGAGAGCGGTAAAATGAAACCAAATGGACCCGTAAAATGAAACCAAATGGACCCGTAAGGGTCCATTTGGGTTCATTTTAACGCTCTCAAGAGTTACAGATCTATACATTTTAGGGGACTGTCATGTGATCTACCTGCATGGCCTGTGTGATCTACTGGTAGATCACGATCTACCTTTTGGGCAGCCCTGATATACATTATATAGCGCTACATCTACACAAAATGCTATCTAAATTATATAAGCTGAGCCTTTGCATATGCCTGTCACAATGTATGCCACGGTCAGAAATCGATTTCGCTCTCTCCTTATTGAAGAAAATTCACTGTGAATACGTCAATGCCCACTTTTACAAAATCCTCGACAGTGGGCCTGTACGCTCTCGATTGCGTATCCAGTTTAGTGACACTTGCAGTCAACAAATATCCACAGCAATAGTAACATTTAATCATGACACAAGATGAACAAAAGCATCGGTGGGTCTGTGGCTTAGGCAATGGGCTTTAGGTCGCATACCTTAATTCCAAAGAAACCCTGCAAGAGATGAGGGAAAAAAATGGATCAACAACAAAAGAAATACAGTCTTCCTATATGGGACAGAAAGTCAGAAACCATGGGTTTTGGCCTGGACTGTGGCTCAGAGTCTGGCAGTGTGTCACTGGTTCGATCCCGGCTGCTTTTACCACATGTCACCCCCCATCTCTATCTCCCATTTCCTCAGCCTACTGTCTGTCCCTCTATAATGAAATAAAAGGAACCCCCCAAAATAAATAAATAAATAAATAAAACTCTTCGTATATGAATGGCCTAGACGTTTGTCACACAAAAGCAGTGAAAATAGCAGACATACAAGCTACAAGTTTTTCTTCCTTTCACTATTTTAATGTTTTCTTCCACCCGACAGCAGTGATAATGTGTGGAACTACTCCTAACAGCGAAGGCAAACTTTCAGCCCTCCAATCTACCGAAGTAAGTACCCATTAGCCATGGTGTCAGACTTTGAAGAGCCCAGGGAGCTGCTGCTGTTCCCAAAGAGATTGAATATAGTCATAATCCGCGAGCTAAATTGAAAATGTCACAACGGAATGGCTATTGAACTCCAGGAGGATCGAAACATTTGCAAGAAAAAAAAAACAGACTTACGGGGAGGCCTGGCATTCCCGCTGTACCCCTTGGTCCAGATGGACCAATATGGCCCTAAATGAAACAAAGACAACGTTATGAAGCAGTGGCCACACTCAATACCGTAACATCTAAATGAGAAAAATGCTCACACTGCAGAACTATTCAAAGACCAGCCCCAGCAAAATATTAAAAGTCAAAAGGTACCTGTTCTCCTTTAAGGCCGATCACTCCTGGCATTCCAACGGTCCCCTGTACACCCTGTAAAAGATATACGGTATGACTCATAATAATACTGCATGATGGAACACACTGTATGATGCTGCATACCGTCTCCTGGAACTCAAACAGAACATGTTATTCTAACAAGCTCACAACACAATGGATTGTGAGCTTGTCGTTCAACAATTGAACTGTCGTTCAGTTTGTTGTTTAGTCTTGTTTTTAAAGATGTGGTGCACCCATTAAAACCAGGACGCACACAAAGGTGTACATGTTGCTATGCTAATAGACCTTTAGGTAAACCCCTCCCCAAACTGCTATGGTCCAATCACAGCTAAACATAAAATGCGATAGACAAACCTCTCCACCAATAGCTTTCTTAAATGATAAAACATTGTTTTAAAAAAATAAATGTCACACACACATTTTTCCACTGCATAGGGCATGCCTTGTTGATGGATTTGGAAGAGATTTTGAAGGTCTGGTTCCAATAATGAACCAATATTAATTCTGTAAAGTCCAGGGTATTTACATTGGAATGAATGAGCATGGCTGGAAAGTGTCCTAGCGGACAAAGGGCGGGGCTTATTGTGAGAACTGATTTTGACAGCATTTTCTACAATCAGGTTTAAATGGGTTTAACCATGACCCCTGCCAGTTCATACCTTTAGTCCAGCACCTCCTGGTGGTCCACGCAACCCCATTTCTCCCTTTTCTCCCTAAGAGCAGGTACAAAGAGCAGTGAAAAATGGAAGCACAACAACAAATGTAACCCCAAACAAACCACAAAAGGTTTTGGTGAAAACTGAATGAGTCAAACACTGATCTATGGAATCTCTGTTATTGTTATTTTGACCAACATTTTGCCAGTTTACCTCTCCTAAACTGTAGACACAAAGTTGAAAATCCTTTAGTTTTGGGTCCGGGAGACTAAACTCAACATCAAACGTGGTCCGTGGCTAAAATGTTGGATAAATAGGGCCCAGGACTGAAAAAGGTTAAAAACCACTGGCCTAAACCAATAGGCCATACCTGGGCATTATGCGGCCCGGGGGCCAAATGCGGCCCTTTGGCTGACTCTGACCGGCCCGTGCAAGTGTACTGTGGTTTTCAACCAGTGGTCCTTGAGAGAGTTCCAGTGAAATATGGAAAGTTGGTTACTGAGATGTAACTCTTTGAGAACGTAAAAATTTTCACACTCAAGAGTTAAAATATTCATCATGTGAATTAGCCCAAGTCTACACAATAGAGAATGTGGACATTTGGATGTGGATGTTTGGTTTCTGAAATCCAGCCTGGAATTGTGGACAAAAAGCAAAATAAATCTTTAGTTTTGGGGTCTGTGAGGGCTAAAAATGCTACCTGGTGTCAAAACGGTTGGTCTTACACTTACTTTTATTTTGAAATGAAATTAATATTACGCAGACCTTAATTCAGCCTTTAGTCTTGTCCCTCCACAATATTGTATGCATCTCATTTGGCCCCTTGGGAAAAATAATTGCCCACCCCTGCAATAGGCCATGAGCGCTCCCAAGATAAACTAGTCTACATGCTCACAAGGTGTCAATAGATTGGCACATTGAAGTATTCCCAAAGGTTTATAGTAAAAGAGGGATTTAGCATGTAACAAAAGGGGTTTAGCATGTAACAAAAACGGAGCCCTAGGTCTTGTCTTACCTCAGTTCCCTTTACACCCTGGTCCCCAGGCTCTCCACGCAAGCCAGGGATTCCCTGGTTTAAAAAAGGAGGAGAATATGGATAGGACATGACTGACTGTGTGATGACCATCAGGGTATTTTCCACAATGTAATACATTGTTAGCATTATTATTAACACGTTGACTTACAATGAGCCCCGACCAACCAAGAGGACCTTGCACTCCTGGATCTCCCTTGTCTCCCTATTGGCAAAGAAAGTTTATCGTGGGTGTTTTTATAGCACATTTACTATACAGTACAAGGGCATTTCAAAGTGGTTTAAATAAGTCATTAACCCGGAAACACTCAACGTAGCTTTTTGGCAACATCATGATTGATGTTCATTGTCTAGTCTTTCCAATGGTCATGATATTTTCATATAATTCCAGCCCCCCAGGGGGCTGGAATTGACACAATAAAAGCATCTCAGGTCAATTTTTAATGATTTTTAATCTTTGACCTTTAACCCTGATCATTAGAATATCTACAACATACATTCATTATTTTGAAAGTTGTCCCCATTTTTTAAAAATGTATAATTATAATAATTTGAAAATGAAAAAATAAATATTTAATATAATTCGATTGGCCGGTTTAGGTGACAATGTAATGGTAAGAGAACCTTAATAGGCTCGCTGTGGTCTACTGTGCGCAAGGCACAGGTTTGCACTCTCCGAGTGCTGATCTAATTTAGTTTTTTTTTTTTTAATCATAGTAGTACAAAGTAGTAAGTAAGGTTGAAATCTCAGTTTTGCTCAGTATTTTCTCAGTATTTTGGGGTTAAACAGAAATATATTGGTTATAATAGAGAAGAAACAAAAATATATGGTCAGAGTATAGAAATGCTTTTACTTTTTGCCACAGTAAACTACACTATAACCCACACACTAAAGGATATTCATAAAGCTCCGGTTCAAGCACTTCTCACACACAAACCATTTAGAAGTTTACAAGTTAAAAAGATGTCACAGTGTCTGATGCGTTATGAGACAGTACTATGAAATGTGCAGTGCCTTCTGGAGCGTGTGTGGAAATATACTGGCCCTGTTCAAGTGTTCATCTTCAAAGTTACCCACCATTATATGTTTATTATCGCTGCAGGGTGTCTTCTCTGCCTGCAGCACTATCCATTAGCTAGTATTCTTCCTATATAATACTTCTCTTTGTATTTCTTTTTGTTATGAACTTTCTTTTTTTTTGCGTGAATCACTTTTAGTTTCATTTTATCTATGCCATCTATTATATATTATATTTCTTTCTTTCATTTTAACAATGCAAATCTTCTATGCGGTTCCCTGGCAGTGTTTCCAGAGGGACGTCCGCAGCCATACACACAGTGTTGTAGTGGAACTTTTAGAAGTGGGGGGACGCCTCTTAAAGGGGAATTCATTAACATGGTGAAAAACATCTTTATGACATCATCAAGATGCATTTCACCATGCTAATGATTTTTTTCAGACCTCAATTTCTAGGAAACACAGAATGGGGGAACTTTTTTTTTTTTTTTACCATGTCCACACAACATCATTCTCTAAGGTATATTAATGACAGTAAAATATTGAAAATGAGTGGAATTCCCCTTTAAGACATGTGCATGCACACTTGCACACTTGCGCATTTGCATGTGCATTTGCGTGCACCTGCGCAACACAGGTTAAAACAAGTATATAGGATATTGAGAAATATTGTTTACAATGCCTAATTGTATCCAGAAAAGTAAATGACATGACAAACAAAAACATAGGCCTACTTTTGCCCCAGAAATATTCTAGATGTGAGAAGTGGCGGGACACCGTCCCCCTGCGTCCCCCCTCCACTACACCCCTGTCCATACCGTAGAAAAATATCAGAAACGCTGCATGCAAAAAAACTTTATTAAAGTCCTGTACCAATCAAGGCGTCCTTGAAATGGAACAAGTATGAGAAGCACTGACCTGAAGAACAATAAAGTGCGAGGCTTAATGAATGATTCCATGAGGTGACAACCAACCTTGGCTCCTCGTTCTCCCCTGGTACCTCTGATCCCAGCCTTGCCTCTCTTCCCCTGTGAAAGGTGTTTTAACCATGTTTTTCAATGAGGCAACACAACCCAGAGCAGGGGCGGATCTAGGGCATGGGGGCATGGCCCCCATACCATTTTCTCTTGCCCCCTCCAACATTTTCTCTTGCCCCCCCAAATGGGACATGTTACATCCGTCCCTGACCCAGAGCACCGCGCACATTGAATCACCTGCTCGTTTATGCATGAATGTGTTCATGCAATTTTGTCCAACTGTTGCAATCTATTGCACACGCATGCACGTGCACACACAAACAGGCGCGCACGCATGTACACTTGCGCAAAAAACACAATCACATACTCGACATGCATGCATGCATGTATGTATTAGGATGTCTCTCAATTAAGAAAAACAATTTACAGGGAAATAATAATACGGTAATACACAAAGGCATTATAGTCATACAATGTCTTCGCCTTGTTAAAGTCATCCACATTAATCTCATGCTTTGCTTCATCCAGACACAACTTATCGTTGTTGTGTTTTGGGAATGTGGATATGAATCATACGCATTCACAAAACAATGGGGTATTTGTGTTTTTTGTCTTTTATGTCTCTGTATCTCTGTATGTATCTCTGTATGTATCTCTGTATGTATCTCTGTATATCAATCTGTGGAGTAAAACTATGGAACAGTATGCATAGGGAACTCAAGCAATGCCCAAGTATGAAGCAATTTAAGAAAATGTATAAAAATGGCATTATTATGAGGTATCGGGAGTTAGAGTTACAATAAAGTAAAGTAAAGTTTGGATAAATGAAACAGTGATGATGATGGTTTATAATAATTATAATTATTATGTTATTATAAAATTATCATAATCAGTAACTGCAATTGAAGTAATGATTTTAATGTACCATATTGGTATTGGCTGTATGTCAAGCGATGACAAGGCACTATTGTTTAGGAAATATTGGGGTAGGGTCATATAAGTTTTTTACTTCTCCCTACTCCATTCCGAATAACAAACAAAGGAAAGTTTAAAAAAGAGAAAAAAGAAAAAAAAAAGTTATAATACTTATGCCAGTGAGGCTCTGATTTATTTATTTATTATTATTATTGTTTGTACTTTTTTGTTTTCTTTTTGAATGATGATGAAATGTATTACTGTAGTGTACAGTACTTATTATTATTATTCTTATTATTATTATTTTTTATTTTATTATTGAAATTCGGAATAAAGCTTTCAATTCAATCTGTATGTTTTATGTGGTATGGATTTCTGTGTGGAATGAAGATTATATTTAACAATAAAATAAACTGGAATTATTTACATCTGGGAACTGTTCCCAGTGCATTTGATAGAAAGTGGTGAATTCTTCCATTTATGCATCCATCCATTCATCCATCCACCCATCCACTCACCCACCCACGCATGCATTACCCTGGTGTATACGCCAAACTCATACAGACACTAAAGTGTTCTCTTTGACACAATTCGCCGCCAATATTTTCATACTGCACCATGTTCCGATTGGCCACACAGTTCTCTGGAGCAGGGAGAGGTCCAGGGAGTGTATTGTTGCTACTTGCTATGTAACGAGTACTGCTCTCTCAAGAGTTAAAATATTCATCTGAATTAGCACTATTTAATTAGGACGTCAACACACCAAAATAATTCTTTAGTTTTAGGTCTTTGGGGCTAAAATGTCATCAAATGGTGGTCCCTGGCTCAAATGCTGAGTACTTAATTCACCCCCACCCCACCGCCCCCAAAAAAAGCACATTTTGTACCTTGCAAGGCTAAGCCAGTGGAATTTTCATCATTTGACACACTCATCTTTTTGAAATCCATCAACCGACCCAACATCCATCTAACAACCCATTTACAGCTTTAATCTATTCATCTATCCAATCTATCCAGGATTCCTCCGTCCACACGTCCATGCATCAGTCATGCTGATGAATTAATATAGAGTAAGTCAATCAAGTGTTCATTCAGTGTTGAGAGTCAAGCGTGACAGAGCCTCCCCCACCTCAACCTCTCACAGCAGCCGCAATTCACCTCCTAAATGTAAAGAGGTCGGATCTAGGTCTTACCCTCCTTCCAATGTGACCCGTTTTCCCCGGTGATCCATCTGTACCGTCATCTCCCTGTAGGGGAGAATAAGGACAGGGGGAGTTGGTTTCACAATCTACTACCATCTATTTGTGAATGCATAAACTGCATAGATCAGGGGAATGCATAGATCAGGGGTTTTCAACAGGTGGTCTGGGGACAACCAGTGGTCCCTGAGAGGATTCCAGGTGGTCCCCAGCTAAATGATCCGCAGTTGTTAACCCAATGGACCCTTATAGACCTGTAACTCCTGAGATTGTAAAATGAAACGAAATGGAGCCCTATGGGTCCATTTACGCTCTCAAGAGTTAAATTATATTTAAACATCTGAATTGCTTAATTTTCAAGAATCTACAGTTCTACACAATTAGAAAATCAGAAGAATTGTTATTTTGACCATCATTTCGCCAGTTATCTCTCCTAAATTGTGGACAAAAACTAAAATGCAGAATAAATAGTAAAAGGTTGAAAATCACTGGAGTAGATACATGTTCTGTTAATATGTATTGAATCCAAAAAGAGAGATGACTTATTTCCAGACACCATTGTGACTACTTAAAGCTGCAGTGAATGGATTATAAGGAGCTCACCTTCTCCCCTTTCAGACCATGTTTTCCCTCAGGTCCTGGGCTACCTTTCCTTCCCTGCAAATTGAACAGGCAGACAGGTGACAGGATGCATACAGATAGACTGACCACTGACCAGACATGGAGAGATAGAACAACAGACTGGTGGATAATAGATCTGACAATTGAGGGACAGATCGATAGATCAACATACATAGTAGCGGTGGTACTGGATTAAAATCTTTGATCTAATTTATTTGAAGCTTTGTAATTATTTAGCGTGTGACAGAGTTTTTTCTAAATCCAAACTGTGTCCACACTCCGACATGTTATGCTGAGGGTGAGGGTTTAAGATAGTGTTAGTATTTTCGGACCAATGGGAGTACAGAACAGTAGAGGTTCGGATCAATGGCAGCCCTCATTGGTTACTGTGATTGGCTTCTTCTGCCATTGCGTGCACTGGCATGATCAGTACGCTTGAAATCTGTCCAGTGAAAAAAGGTTCTGTGGAGCAAATTCTATGTGCGGATAAAATTAGTTCATTTTCTTAATCGCGCTGTTGTTTCTGTAATTAATAAGGCTGTTGAAAATGGTTAAATAATGTGATTAAATTAATTATGTTGATTAATCTGATTAAATTTTTTAACGCAGTTAACTCATGTACACACTGACTCAACCCACTGAGAATTTTCTCATTGAAAGAAATGGGTAGAGCGCGGTTTTACGGAGACATATATCTGTGTCTCCCTGTAACCAGAGCCATAGAGTATAGCTGGAGGATCTACAAGCATTGAGGGCTTGTAGATCACCTATTTTGATACATATTATAAAGATAAATGGTTATTTTGTTCACAGATTTCTTTTTTAAAAACATACATATATTGGACATGGTTCGAATGATGATTAATCATGATTAAATAAAATTTGAGGCTGTGATTAATTTGATTTTAATCATTCAACAGCCCTAGTAATTAATTAATCTCTAATCAGTTAAAGTCCCAGCCACAATACTTGTATGATAATTTATATGGTGTACTTAAAATAGTCTCTATTGAAAACATCCATTGTTAATGTACTACAGAAGACTTAGACGACACTCACTTCAATCCCTGGTGGACCTGGTGGGCCCTGGACTCCGACCTCACCAGGCGGACCCTTAAGGAGAAAAAAAATAATACAAATGTCTAGTAATACAAATAGGCTATCATATAGAAGTATAGCAGCAGGCAATTCTGCTTTGAGCCATTGAGCAAAGACAAGAAGACACCCCCCGAGAAGCCATAAAGCATTATTCCATTTCGGTATAATGGCAATACCACTCTACCTTTTGGTCTCATATACTGTACACACCAAAGCAGCACACCAGGCAGTGCCACTGGTATAGCAGGCCCTCTAGTACAGGGGTTTTCAACAGGTGGTCCGGGGACCACCAGTGGTCCTTGAGAGGGTTCCAGGTGGTCCCCAGGCTAAATGATGGAAAGTTGGTTAACCAGATGTAACTCTTGAGAATGTAAAAATGAAACCAAATGGACCCTTGCGGGTCCATTTGGTTTCATTTTCACACTCCCAAGAGTTAAAATATTCATCTGAATTAGCGCTATTTAATTAGGAAGCCTAGACTGTTTTGTTTGCAAAATGCAGCCTGGGATTGTGAGCAAAACCAAGAGAATTCTTTAGTTTTAGGTCTTTGGGGCTAAAATTGTCATCAAATGGTGGTGTCCTTGGCTCAAATGCTGAATAAATGGTGGCCCCTGGTGTCAAAAAGGTTGAAAACCCCTGCTCTAGTAGCGTGTTCCTGTGTGCTACACCAAATGCGTCCTATCATAATAATAATAATTAAATACAGGAGATTCACATGTGACTTCTAATCAAAAGTGGTGAAAAGTGTTTCTATTGACTTCTTCTTACCTCTAACCCAGGCAGTGCTGGGGGTCCTCTTATTCCTGGCAGACCATCCTCACCCTACAGTAGAAGGAGGGACACTGTCAGACAGCAGTTGTTTGGCAGGCAGGGACGCAGATGTTTATTCGGCAGAGCAAAGACTCAACACAGTGCTTGAGCTTAGCAATGCCCCCCTAAATGCCCTGACTGCCCCACCAAACACGATGGCATGCAAAACAACCCAAGATATTTCAAATTAAAGTGCTTACATTCAAAATGATTTGAAATACTACAGCTGTGGCACCACTAAACCAACGGCATTTCATCATTGAAAAGAGAAAACTCTCTGAGTCAGACCTTTAGCTTTATGCATGCTGCGTGTCTGTTGCAACTTCAACAACAACTGATGTTATTATTGATGCTTAATTGCGTAATAAAAGTCCTGTAACTGAAAATGGTATGAAGCCGCCCCCATACCATTTTCCCTTGCCCCCCCCCCCCCCCCCCCCCCCCAAATGGGACATGTTACATCCGCCCCTGTAGGGTAGGTCCAGGTCCAAATGACAGTCGGACCAGTAGTATGTCGGAACTAAAGCCTGTACTAATCAATTTAGTTGTACGTGTTTATTTACGTTGTTATTTAAACGTATATAACTATTACTGTATGCATCAGTTGATAGACTAATCAATGTGGTTGTTGTTGGTGGTTTCACACTCGCATTGCGTGTGACCAGTCTACATATTCTGGGTGACAACAAGACAGAAATTAAGACACTCAGCACTGCCATACTTTGTATTGAGACAATGAGATGGTGTCAGACATGAAGATACCAACTGATGGAATTTGATGGCAAACAAATCCATCCAATTTGCAACCATGGCTGCGGCTGTCCATCGACCGCGGCTGATAAATGAGTCACGACACTGTTACCATCAGTCCACAAACCTGACAAATATTTAGCGTTTGTGGCAGGTATCATATTGGTTTACGGCTGATATTAAAATGGTCGGCAGGTTTGTCGGCTGATAGTAACGGTTGCGACCGTTACTATCACCAGCCACGACTGATGGACTATCACGGTCGCAGTCGCAAAATGATTTTGCTGTCTCTCGAAAAAGACTTGTGCCTCACAAGAAGCATGTGGTCTGTTAGCCCTGATACATGACCGTCGGTATACATCTATACGACCGTCATGGGTGCTAAGCCCCTGTAGAGCGCGTCGATGACTTCAACGGCAGCGTACGTAATCGCAAACGCCCGTATCTGTGAAACAAAGTGCTGCCTCTCACCGCATAAGTCTCCTGAGTTTGTACGCTCATCGAAAATCACCCGAAACCTCCTTGTTCTTGAATAAAATGACTTTGTTGCCGACCAACTCCTGATTTTCCTCCATTTTCCTGTCAACTTCCGCAAAAAAGGCGACCCCTATCGGTTGTCATGTATAATATTATACGTTAGTTTACCTTTGCTAGTTTCCCCTTGGAGGGGAGTTTTTTTTAACCCCCCCACACGCAATTTCGCTTTTAGTAATATTTATTTTCTCTTTTTTTCCTTATTGTATTGTTATTGATGTGATGTCCTTTCTCACATCACAAAAAAGCAACAGGGAAAATAGCAAAAGTAAACTAATGTTAATATTATACATGACACGTTACAACCGATAGGGGTCGCCTTTTTTGCGGAAGTTGACAGGAAAATGGAGGAAAATCAGGAGTTGGTCGGCTACAAAGTCTATTTATTCAAGAACAAGGAGGTTTCGGGTGATTTTCGATGAGCGTACAAACTCAGGAGACTTATGCGGTGAGAGGCAGCAGTTTCGGGGCACGGTGGCACAGTGGTTAGTGCTGTCGCCTCACAGCTAGAAGGTCCTGGGTTCGATTCCCGCTAGGGGCGCTGCTGTGGGTGCTGGTGGCGTGTCTGCTCCTCCACGTCATCAGTGCCCATACCCGAGGCGGGGTTGGCGAAAGGGCCTTTCTGTGTGGAGTTTGCATGTTCTCCCCGTGTCCCCTAGGGTAGATACCCTCACAAAAACATGCTGTAATCCTGGACTCTAAACTACCTCCCCCTGGCCAGCCGGGGCGCCTGATGGAGGGGACAGGAACTGGTTGGAATAACGTGTTCCTTCCACGCGCTACGTCCAACCAGGGAAACTCCCCCCTGTCAGGTGAAAAGAAGGCAGCTTGGACTCCTCATGCATTGAAGGAAGCATGAGGCCAGTCCGCTGCCTCCCCAGGTTGGTGGAGGGTGTGTAGAGCCCAGGATCACATTAGGAATTGGCACTGGGTGAAAAAATGGGTTACAAAATCGTGGGATAAAAAATATTAAAAAAAAAAAGAATAAGGAGGTTTCGGGTGATTTTCGATGAGCGTACAAACTCAGGAGACTTATGCGGTGAGAGGCAGCACTTTGTTTCACAGATACGGGCGTTTGGGATTACGTACGCTGCCGTTGAAGTCATCGACGCGCTCTACAGGGGCTTAGCACCCATGACGGTCGTATAGATGTATACCGACCGTCATGTATCAGTGCTAGTGGTCTGTAGTTAGCTGGCTGATGCACAGTAGCCACATACAGTAAAAATAAATAGAAAAAGCCAAAAAATAATGTAGATTCCTACAATGGACTGGTATGAGAGAAGGTGGCATCCATACCTGTTCTCCTGCTGGGCCTGGGGTTCCTGCTTCTCCTTTCTGCCCCTCTTGCCCCGGTTCCCCTTTGGCACCCGCGTCACCCTGAGGCCCCATCCTTCCTACTGGACCCTGGCACACACGTTGGTACAGTTATTGGTTTCACTCATCAAGCAATTCCTTCAAACACTACATGGGCCCTTGCGGGTCCATTTGGTTTCATGTTTAGGTTTCCCAATGTATGAATGAATGGACCATTGTAAGCGCTTTGAGTATACACGTAGTGCATAGAAAAGTGCTATAAAAATGCAATCCATTATTATTATTAGGCTCTCAAGAGTTAAAATATTCATCCTTTAGCCCAAGTCCACCCAACTAGAGAATGTAGAATAATAAAACGACATTTTGATCTCTGTTTGACTGTTTTGTTTCCTAAATCCAGCCTGGAATTGTGGACAAAAGCAACAAAAAAAAAATCTTTAGTCGTGGGGTCTGTAGGGTTAAAATGTCATCAAATGGTGGTCCGTGGCCCAAATTCTGAGTAAGTAGTGGGCCCTGGTATCAAAAAGGTTGAAAACCACTGCAATAAGTAGTTGTGACACTTACCGGTGGTCCCAGCTTTCCCATTTCACCTTTGACCCCCCGTGCACCAGCTGGTCCCTACGAACGGGGACATTGGAAAAGAGTGAGCGTCCATCATACATAGGCTATACAGTGAAACAGTAATGACTGAAAGGCCAGTGTATAGGCGGTTTACCTGGGAACCCTGTAACCCGTCAGGGCCCATTATCCCAGCGGGTCCAGACTCTCCCTGTCGAGAAGCATGTCCATTTAGTAATCAATCTATAAGCTTGACACAACATTACACTGCAACACAGTTACAAAATGAAGTATACTGTATATCTCATTGCTATTCCCTGTCTCATTAGAATATATAATGTATGATCTGCCTGGTTTCAGTCCGTTTCATTGGGCTTCCTTGAGAGGGGGTGTGGATTCCATGCATTCCAATGACTCACACAGAAAATCACAGATATCTCAAGGTCTGACTGTTAAAAAAAAACTTTTGGGGGTGTAAAAATACACTGGGTAAAATGGTAAAAACACCAACAATCTTGAAACATGTCGAAGTAAGTGGTGCAACAGTGACACCCGGTGGTGAGATTTTCGTGCTCAGAGATACCCAGGGATCTAGCTCTCTAAGGTAGTGGAGTAGATTTGGAATACCTGCCTATCTACTGTATGTCCCTGTGTTGAGTTTAAAAGGTGTGGTGGAGGGCATTTTAGCCTGAAACGCTGATCTGAAGTCTCTGAACCAATCAGAGCTCGCCTCCCTTCAGGCTATGGGGCGCAAAGAGCGAGGGACAACTGTACGATGAAAATGTATTTTTCAATTCACCGGCTTTAAAACAAAAAACAGAGTATGATGAAGCAGCTATATGACCTGAGATCATGTATCGCAGCTGTATGCTGTTTGCAGTACCCAGCAGGGTTATTGTCATGCATGTGTGCATGATGCATGTTTCCACAACAGGGATTCAGCCAGTCAGACACTTTTCACTAATGTTTTAGGCCAGCCTCCCACAGGGTCCAGCAAAATAGCAATACAATATGATATCTTCCTGCGTGAGAGGCATCATTACCTTCTTTCCCTGGGGTCCGTCCAGCCCTGGGGGTCCCTTCGAACCCATGACTCCCTAAAAAACCAATAATGAAAACCTATAAACTGGATTATGGTATAAGTTTATATGTAAAAAACACATTAGACATGGGTATAATTCAAGGTCACAACAAGGCATCACACTGCGATACCACTCACCACTGTGTCTAATGGTGTCTAATAACATGTACTTAAAGACTGGTAATTCAACTCCTGTGGGAATGCTCATAAAAACAGATCAAAGTCGGGGAACTCATCACAACCTACAGTATAGAAGGCAAAACATGCAAGGTTTCAGCAGGATTTTTTATAACATGTGATATGTCTAACTACAGCAGGAGGTTTTCATGATGCTGAATCCATTCCAAACATTAGTTTTACACAAAAAAACACACACACTCATATGAAAAACGGCCATAGCACTTGCCCAAATGCGCTGACTAAGGAAATACATATACAGTATATATATATATAATATATATATATATATATATTGACTGGTTTTGTTTGTCTGTTTTTAGCCCATGGAATGTTTTTTGATGAAACATAATGCTAGAAATGGATTCAGTTCGTTTAGACCTGTTTTATGAGGGTTCCCACAGTAGTTGATATTTTAGTACATGCTATTAGACACCACTAGAAACACATTGGTAGAGAAATATCTTGGTGACAATTTAATTCCCTGATTTTTTATAACTTTCCCTGAGTAATAGTACTGTATTGTACAATAACTTATAAATCAGACTTAAGACTGGGTTTGCTCTCAAGCGAGATTATCTGAATCGCACAGCAAAGTCTGGAAGTTGACACAAAGCATGCTGGTCATCAGAATTTATAATTGGCAAGTGTAAAGCACTTTTGTAATTGACATGTTAGGAGCATGTATGCAGTGCGTCAATATATCTTAGTGAAGAAAATGCCATTCTCTGTTTTTCTCACCTGCAAACCCGCCAGGCCTGCAGGGCCCACTTCTCCCATGAGCCCAGGTTCACCCTGTGTGACAATGACAAGTTTAACATGACACTGCGTGAACATATGTCCCAGTTAATAAGCATTGAACATTGTGATCATTTAATCCAATCCAATCCAACTTTATTTATAAAGCACATTTAAAACAACGATGTTGGCCAAAGTGCTGTACAACAAACATAATAAAACAGTGTTAAAACAAGCATGCTGAGTTACAAAAATAATACAATAATACAAATATAAAATAAATAAAACAAATAAAACAAATAAAACCATAAAATCAAACACTGTTAAAAGCCAGGGAGTAAAAGTGCGTTTTTAGCTGTGTTTTAAAAACGGGCAGTGTTTGGGCCATTCTGATGTGTTTTGGTAGCTGGTTCCACAGTTTAGGGCCAATGATTGAGAAGGCCCGGTGCCCTCTTCTCTCGCACCGAGCTCTAGGGACCACCAGTAAAAATTCATTTTCGGACCGTAAGGATCTCCCTGGGGTGTAAATCTGTATGAGGTTAGATATATAGGTTGGGGCTGATCCATGTAAGGATTTAAAAAAAAAATAAAAAAATAAAAAAGGTTATAGAACAATTTACTAATCAATGAAATCCTTTCTAGCAACTGAGGCTGGGCATATAGGGCATATAGAATATATCGTACCATTCATTCATTCATTTCATGGTAACATATTATACTTGCCAGCAGTCCAAGGTGACCCTTCTCTCCTTTAGGCCCCTTGTCACCACTGTCCCCTGGACCTCCCCAAGGACCCTCTCTGCCAGAGAATCCCTGAGGACCAACTTCACCCTAAAAACAAAATAAACGAAGGTGAAGAATGCAATCACCAATCCAGACCTTCTCAAATGCTAATTTGAGTGTGTGCGTGTGTCAAGCACTATATAATTATATTCACTTTTTCCCCTTTGGCTCCGGCTTCCCCACGTTCACCAGGCTCACCGGCATTCCCCTAGAGAGGAAAGAAGACAAGCCAGATTTATATCTGAAAAGTTCATGTGTAAATGAAAAGTGATCTTTTTTTTTTTCCTCCACACTTTTAGACCCCATCCGTGGTCATTATATGGCCATACCAAACAACGCATGCCAAAAACCCAAAACGGGAACATTTTCACTTTTTCTCCATTACCCTTATAGTAGAAATAATTGTGTGTGCATGAACGTGACCCCATTGCGAACCCAATTAGCTGACTTGGGGTGAATAGGTTTTGCACACTGTGCAATTCTCAAAAATGGAAATATTCTAAACACTGAACCTTCAATAAGAAAATACAGTAAAGTGGTTGTGAATTGAAAAGCGTGAAGAGCATGTCCTACTGGAAAAAAAGCCAACCCCGACTCCTTAACGAAAAGATGTGCTTACCTCTTTGCCAAGTGGTCCAGGTGGGCCCAGGAGGCCTTTGTGACCCTGGGGTCCCTTCTCACCCGGAATACCTAGGGGACCAAGTTTCCCACAGGGCCCCCGGTCCCCCTGTCACACATGCAACAAGGGACAAGGGATCAGACATTAAAGTATGAACAAACTGTACTTATAATACATTGAAATAAATAAAAATATGAATACTGAAAACGTATTATTAATATTATTAAATTAATATTACTCATCATTTTGAGTGCAGACTGCAGATACATTATAATAATTGTAGAATGCATTATAATCACTGTTATGATACATGATACTGCCTTTAGAGCACAGAGAACCATTTCCTACACACTGACAATACAGTGGTGCCGGCGCTGCTGAATGCGTCTGAATTTAGTATAAAATAAATTCATACTGTAAATGGTATTAACTCATATTAAAGGTGAAATGACTGACCTGGTCACCTTTCCTTCCTGGTGGACCCTCAATTCCTGTATGACCAGGAGGACCCTATAAACAACAGAAATCATAACATGATTTCATGAATCGTAACATAAATCAAATTCAACTACAGCTAAATACAAACTCGAAAGGCATCCAAGTGAGGTTGGGCGCACTTGTTAGTCTACTAGCCAGATTGTGAACGCAGGCATTTTGAGTACGCCAGCGTTTTATGTTAGAAATGTTTAGTAGGGGGCCACAGCATGTAGAAAGTAACTTGCATTTGTTGAGCAATTTTAATAATTGGCATCATATGTCACCAAGCCATTAAGAACCTATAGAAGGCAAAAAAGTAAAAAAAAAAAATCATCATGTGAAAACGGAAAACGGCAATACCAGTCACCAAAAATGTGCAGAAATCAGCACATTTAGGCAAATACTATGGCCATTTTCAGCCAAAGAGTGTATTTTCTTTTGCAAAACCAATGGGCTGGCTAGTAGACTATGTAATACTGTACATCTCTGATTAATAATTTGATGACTGGCGAGAACCTCCATTGAGTCTCCTACCGGCCATCAAATTATTGGCCCAGGAATGTGACGAAAACTAAAAGTCTCCATGAATTGTCGTGTTTTTGCTTCATTCTACTCTACTCCACTCTACTCCTGTAAACTGCTGGTTGTTCACTGTCACTGTCAGAAACCACCACTTCAGCCTCTACCCTCTGACAGAGGACTAGCAGGCTGACAAGCGACCAAAACACCAATACAAGGTAAAGAAAGAGTGGTGATTAATATAACAAATGTCTATGTGCGGACATGTATGTAAATAGCGGCATGAGGAACCTATAGATTAGGTATAGTTAATGTACAAATTGAATTATAGAAAGCAGCGAAAAAGTTAAATACTAACCTGTTGTCCATCCTGTCCGTCATTGCCTTCATCACCGGGCTCCCCTCGCAAACCCTTCAGGTTATCACAACATCAACATTCAGAAATAATATCAAGACCACATATTATACAGTTGTATAATATGTGATACAGAGCTGTGCAGTATTATGAATCATTAGAGCGGAGCTCCTGTATGAACAATAGAAAAATGGCTTTCGTGGCGCTTCTGGACAATAGGTTGTCCGATGGATGTGACGCCAGATGCTACACTCCCTCTGGGTGTGTGGAACGCATGTGTTAAAAATGTCCCATTCTACAGTGGATGTACAGTACAGGTTGTGGAAGTGTAGGGAATCACATGCAATCAATATGTAAACTCACCTTTTCTCCTCTTTCCCCTACTGCTCCCCCTAATCCATCATCACCTTGAGAACCCTAGGAAAATTGGACATCAAATTTGTTAAAGTGTACAACTACGTCCCTTGCCATTTGAGCAGAATATATATTTATATAATATAATTTATGTCAGTACCATAATGTCAGTATTTAACCACTTTCAATGTGCACTAGTGCAAGTACATGTAACTGCAATTCACCACAGTGACTGATACAACGCAATGTGTTTAGTTGGTAGAGTTTCTGATATTTTGGTCTAGTTCTCTCTGAACAAAGGTAAAATAGCAGCGGACGTTCGGTACCCACTCACTGGGATTCCTGGTGGCCCACTGGGTCCCAGGGTTCCTGGAGGCCCTTTGCTTCCCCTGGGACCTGGTTTCCCTATCGCTCCAACAACACCTGAAACGCCTGCAGGACCCTGAAGTGGACGTACAACAAACACCATAACCTTTTTAGTACATTAATGCGCCATACTTTGTCATACGAGAAAGGCCAGTCCACTTACTAATGCAACTCCTTGCATGCATCTGCCTGGGGATCATGGTTTGGTTGCGGATCATTGTTGTGGACTGGCCTTAAAGGCTAATGAGTTCTGAGCATTTTTAAGATTTGTGTCTGGTGGCTGGGAAATATGCTCAAAATCTATTTCAAAAACTTTTGTATTTGGAAAACTGTGATGCGACAAAGATTTTTCAGATGTTATTTCGACATTTAATCAATGAAATGTAGTAACAAGAGGTTGGGATGAAATAATCGCACGGTACACACCCGCACACGCCATTAATTCTGGGGTTCTATCTATCTATCTATCTATCTATCTATCTATCTATCTATCTATCTATATATCTATCTATATTATATTAAGGGTCAACTTACTGATGGTCCTGGTATGCCTTTAGGGCCCAGATCCCCATGTCGCCCCTATGAAACAAAATAAACAAGTCAGAAAAGGCTATTTCTAAATGATACGCAAATACAATTGTTATTATTTCAGTATTATGATTATGTGTCCATTTAATCACAATTAAAACGTTTTTAATTGCCATTCATGATACATAATATCATTTACAACATTATGCTTACTTGAGGTCCTGGGGGTCCCTTCTCCCCAGGTGGGCCTGTTAGACCCTGGAACAAACACAGGACATGTCAGAACACACTTCCTGTGGCAGCACAAATGCCCCTACCATACATACAGTAAATCGATACTGTAGGCCCCTGGCAGACAAATCCAGCCTGAATCAGATCTGTGGCACATCAAGATTGAAATCCGACTGGTTTAAACAAGCCTAACATGTCACATGACTCACTTAGACCGTCGCCTTCACACCAGAATGATTTAGCACGATTAAAATGATTCCTGTGCTGTGTATTGTCGGAAAGTGTGTTTCGTTTGGCAGGTGTGAAGCCATTCAAATCCTGATGCGCATCAATTAGCCACATTCTACTCCTCTCGAAAGCGGTAGTTTCGCCTCGTTTAGTTTAGTTTAGTTCAGGTTGTTCAGGTTGCACAAAGTGGTTGCACATGGAATACAAACATCGTGTGGTTCGCCTGGAGGTGTCAGGCGGACGCACGCACTACACATGTGCATGGCCGCCCGCACACACACACACCTTGATCCCTGCTGTGTTTCCAATGACAGACAGTGTAGTTTGAAAGCAAATTCAGGCTACCCAAGTATTAGGTGAGAATGCAACCTTAAACAAATCAGATTCCAATCTGGTTGTGGCCCAGATCTGACGAAGGAGCAGAGAGCATACCGGTACAGCCATACTGTACATACAGTACTGGTCTATGTATGGAAGCATTGTCCATACATACAGTAGATACAGACAGACAGCTATGTGAGATATGCAGTCGCAGTCACCCACATATTGCCAATAGCCTAATGTTCAATCTTGGAGACTTACTGGAGGTCCAGGTTTTCCAATGGGCCCAGGTGGACCTCTTAATCCAGTCTCTCCCTATTGCACAGGACAGAACACAAGACGAGACAGTAGTAAACATAAGAATTCAATGCACTGTATGGTTGAAAATGCCTAAATCGCACACATTCTAAATTGGCAGCAGCGGTTGCGTTTTATATTCTACTTTACATTATTACTCCAAATTTCTATAAATCTTCTTCAATCACAAACTGATGAAGGCAATTGTGTGAATTATTACCGGTAAATTGATTTTATAGAGGGAAACCGCATCATACAAAACGGCAGTAAGCAGCAAGTATCAATACTACAATATAGAACAACTCCATTACAAGTAAAAGTCCAGAATTCTAAATTTAATAAAAGTCAAAAGTATTGCCATCAAAATCTACTCATTTTGGACTAAGGACAATTCCACCTTACGAATACTAATTTAGCTTCAAATATTTCTAGAACAATCTATTTTTTAATACTGTACATACTGTACAGAGGGAATCTAGAAGTTTGCAAAGCGTTGCATCGCAACACATTACAAGCTTGTAGGTTTGTGTCAGATGGTGGTGAGAGACAGCCAGGGACTTACCGAGGGTCCCATGTGACCTGTAGGCCCCCGCATGCCTATAGTTCCAGGAAACCCCTGAGGGCACATGGGAAACAATAACACAGGAATTAAACTGTGAGCGATACAGCATTGGGTCCTATTCACTTTCACTGCATTGATACTGTATGTACAATGCAGTGCATTCTCACTGCATTCCATTTAGTATCATACATGATACATTGTGTCAGTGCAATGACAGTACAGGGAATACATTGATATATATTCAGATTGTCCCAACAGTGACAACAGTAGGCCTTGACATTCCATCAAAGTGCAAAGAGCATTACATTCACCCACTCACACATTATAGCGGAGGAAACCATGCAAGGCGTCATCCAGCACATCAGTAGCAATTAGGGGTCTAATCATTGTCAAAGTCAGTTGTTCCTCTAAATGCATGCTTAAAAGATGGTTTAGTGTATTTTCAATGAACAATTCCAATCCCTCAGTGTTTACACAGGAAAAATGCAGCAGTGCCTCCCTGTGGAAACACAGTAACTTTGCACGTTCTGGTCCCAGATTATAATATAAGGGTTCTTGCAACTTCTACAGCAGTGGGCCCCTTCTACGTATGGTCCTTGATTTGGCCCCTCCTGCTATGGACAGCCATGAATAAGCATGCTGTTTACATCATGTAACGAGAAAATGTGTGTTGATATGGAATCAATGGAAACTGTAGACATTGCAGAACCGGATAAAAGCATGGCAATATTTCAATACAAAATCTAACTCCAAGAATTACATTATGCTAATGTGTGAACGTAATTGCTTTTCCATCTTCACAGAATCTTCATGGAAGATTAGATTAATTCAGTCAATATTGGCTGAAACTTGAAATCATTCCATCACGCTCACCTCACAGTTGTGGGTGACCGATCAGAGGCCACTATTGATAATTAACAAGTGCAATTGCAGATAAAAGTGATTTTGCATGATGGTTTGTTACGGTCAGTTAATGAATTTTAGCCTAGGAGCCTTTGGCAAAAATGTGGGGGAAATTAATGAGAGCTCCAAATCCATATGGCCCACATCAATAACATGGGAGGGCACAATTAAGCACAATTGTTTTCCATGATTCTAAGCATTAGTTTTCAACAAAAGAGGCTCCTTAGGCTAAAAACGGCCATAGAGACATCATGACAAATGTCATGAGGTCAGCACATTTTAGCACATTTGGTCAAGTGGATATGTTTGTTTTTAGCCCAAGGAGTGTTTTTTGTGCAAAGCTAATGCTTGGAATGGATTCAGAATCATTGAAACAACACCTCATATGCTACTTAAAGCAGAATTAATTTTAGACAATTTTTCGCTTTATTGTGCTTTCCATATGGATTTGCCAAGGGCTCCAAGGCTAAAATCCTTCAGTACTGTATGGCCAGTAGTATGGCCAGCATGGCCTTATACAACATTTGGCGCTTTTACTGTATCTAGCAAGTGCACAGGAAAGTGCACTAATACCCTCTAGGGAGACATTGTAGACATGAGACATCACTCTGTAGTCTGTTTTTTATCTTTCACATCAAACATCCAGAATTCAGAATAAATTTGACGCAGTGATAATGATATAGACTGGCGATGCCAGGCTATGTCTCACTATGTTATAGTGTGGCTTCAGCAGAACCTGTAGAACAGAGCATATTATGATAATATGGGAATAGTCCCTGTACAGCAGGTGCTATAGGAGCATCACTATGTGATAATATGGTACTAGTGCCTGTATTCTAGCTGCTGCCGGAGCATCACTTACATACATGCCTACTGGGCCCTGTGGTCCTTCCATGCCTGGCTTTCCTGTGAATCCCTGGAAGACACACACACACACACACACACACACAAAAGGCAGAAAACGCACATGCACACACAACGTGAAAATGCATTACGCACAACACATCTACAGCATGTGCGCATGTAGATGATATGCGAGGGATCCCTGAGCATTCTCAGGGATCCCTCGCATATCCTCTATGCTGAATATGAGTTGCTTCCCTCTAGGAAACGCTTTAGAGCAATTAAGTGTAAAAGCAACCGCTACAAGCAGTCCTTCATTCCCACATCTGTAATTCAGCTTAACAAACATCCTCCCCCCCTTGTGGGTGAGGTTCCCCTGGGGTCCTAGTTTCTGAGTGGCTTCAGAGAATGAATTACTTGCCTGCCAAATGACAGTGATATCTTGTTTTGTTTTGTTTTTCTGTGGTGGTATCCTATGCTGTCTGTTGATTGTATTGTTGTATTGTCATTGTTGTCCAGTATGTGTGTTTGTTCTTTTTACGCAGTGGCACTCGTATGCCCAAGACAAATTTCCTTCGGGACAATAAAGTAAAACCAAACCAAACCAAACTCTGGAATGTAATAATAATGTATGATGTAATAAGAAAATGTTATACAACTTATTCTGTGTGTGTGTAGGCAATAAGTGCATGTCATCTTCTGGTGTGTATGCACTGTACAGTAGGGCTGGGACGATATTGGCACCTCACGATACAATATACGTGGCGATATTAGGCCTTTGATAATGAATATATCACAATATTTGATATATTGCGATATCAACACAGTATATTGCATGAAATTCATCAATGATATATCATGATACTGTAACTGCAACTGAAAAACAAAACAAACAAAAAAAAAATAAATGAATGAATAAACACTAAAAGGCAAAAATCAGAACTTATTATATAAATCCTCAATTATTAATCTTAGCTTTTATTTGTCTAAACTGATTCTCATATGAGGATTTTTGTTTTTATCTTGTGTTTGTTTTTTGGGAAAGTCAGTTAATATTTTAGTCCTGTTTTTCCTGTTGTGGATGCTCTACAACATGTTTTTCCTCACAATATTTGCTGAGGAATATACAATATATATTGTGGGAGTAATTATACGATATTATCGCGATAACGATATTCCAGCACACTCCTACTGTACAGTATGGACTGTATTGCATGTGCAATGTGCATATGTTAACCCAATACGCATATATGTGTGTGCATTATTATGTGCAGGTGTGCGCGGATGCGCATTATGCACACGTTAGCCTCGACACCCAGGCTTTCATTTTCGTTCGCCTTGCGCGAAAACGGAAAGCCTGGACTAACGCACGTTGGAAAGTGGCCTTGAGGGGGGAGTGAACCTTCCGGGGTGGGCGTCACTCTAAATGATGTGACGTAGAACAGCAGTGGACGGGCGCGGGAGGGGCCGGAGATGACGACACGTTAGTGAGATCAAATCAGAGCGCAGCACTTCCGCCGTGTGGATCCCACGACACCCCGCCCCCCAAGGCCAAAATCATTGAGGGCTAGACCAGGCTATGCACACGTTGACTTACTTTCTCTCCTGGTGGACCCGGCATGCCTTGAAGTCCTGTCTTTCCTGGAGGTCCCTATCAATGACAAACCAGTCACTCACACATTTTTTCACCCTGGCTTCAACCTGTAGTATGTATACTCCACTGTGAGACCTTAAAAAGACGGCACTGCGGTGAAGACCCTTCACGTATGTTTGAGCCTGTACCCTCTACCCTCATGCACTTCATTTGCCATGGGCCAGGGAGTGATACAAAGGCCAAGAGTGTCTTATGTTGTTATGGATAATACAGTATAGCAGCAGACCATTCAGCTCAGCTTAAAACCATTATCTCCCATCTAAGCATGAAACAACAGTTTGACCAACCAGGAAAATTACTGTGCATAATTGCATATAGATATATTGGGTGTGGATATCACCTTCAATAGGATATACAGTAAATGGTGCATATTATAGCTCCTTTATCTAAAGCACATTACAATGTGCATTATATACACCCAGGGGTGCACACGCGCGCACACACACACGCGTGCGCACACACACACACACACACACACACACACACACACACACACACACACACACACACACACACACACACACACACACACACACACACACACACACACACACACACACACACACACACACACACACACACACACACACACACACACACACACACACACACACACACACACACACACACACACACCGGCAGCATTGGGAGCAGTTTGGGGTTCGGTGACTTGCTCAAGGGCACTTCAACAGCAGCCCTAACTCAAGGGGAGCCGGGTGTATTAAAGCTGGCAACTTTGGTTTCCCAAGCTGCCAGTGTTTTGGTGTGTCTGTGCGTTTTAATTAACACAAAATCTTTTTGTTAATGCAATAAACAAATCATATCATTAATGAGATGACCTCTGGCTGATCTTCTGCATTTAAAGCACAGCTGTTCAACACTCAAATATCAGCCAAATCACCCTGGATTTGATATAACTAATAACATGTCGGTTAGTGTGCCCTTCATATCACAATGAATGCCAGTAAGAACTCTGGGGTGTTTGAAATCGCCTTAAAGCCTTAAAACAAATAAGCCCAATAGAAAACATTATACAGGAATAGTAAATTAATACTTCCTAGTTCAAGCTTATGCTATGGGTACCCCATTTCTGAATCCAATTATTTGGCATCATTTCTAGTGAAAGAGTTCCAATTAGAGCTTCTTGAGCAGAATTTTAAACTACGGCCATAACGTCAACGGCCTAATAATTTACAAATAAGTCTGACTTTCTATTCAATACTAGCCTAGTTTTCCCCCTACAATCTAAATAACAGCAGCTTAACAATGTATATAAATCAAGGTATCATAACAAATACACAACAAACCTCTATATACCTACCCCTAGATGTGCACGTACTGTACCCCATTTCGAGAATGGAATTGTTTTAATGGATAAGATAGTAGTGTTTAAATATAATCTTACCGGAGAACCTGGGACACCATCTGGACCTCTCTCCCCAGCAATCCCCGGAAAACCCTGCAGAAACAGAACAAATAAATTACGAGATTATAGGCTTAACCCTGTGAACTATAGCGTTCCTCTTCTGGGGCAAATTATTCATTGTGAGCTTTAGATTGTCTATGAATTGATTACATGTGATTGCACAGTCCAATCAATCAAGCCATTTCCAGTGAAGTGATTAGGTGTAGAGAGAAAGGGGAACGGGGGTTACAGACCCTGGATGTCTATGGACGACGAAGTATATAAGGTAAAATGTTGAAATTATGTAGAACTTCGAAGGGAGGAATGACAGATACATAAGAAAAGAGAATTTAGAAGGAAATGAAGGAAATCCATTAAAAACATCTATCTATAAAAAAACAATAATAATACAAATAATTTCAAAAAATAATATCGTCACCTTCTTAAAATAATCGCATAAGCCATTTTTTCCAGATTTTTCAGGAAACACAAAAAACTCCCCCAAACTTTTTTTGGGTGAGTTTTTTGTGTTTCCTGAAAAACCTGGAAAAAATGACTTATGCGATTATTTTAAGAAAAAGACAATATGTAAATATGTGCAAACACAGGTGAATTTATTTCTGGTAGGCCAACACGCATAGAGCTCCTTAGCATTTAATGTTTGGGTCGCATTATCAGCCTGCATTTGCCAAAAAAAGAAAAAAAAAAGAGGAGGGGCAAAGTCAATTTGCGACCACAACGTACAGTACGCCGCGATGGGTGGCCAGCGCTCGCAAATTGATTTCGCCATCTCTCCTGAAAACCAGTGCACATTCAATAGGTCATTGTCATTGCCCTTTTTTGAGGAATCAATTGTTTTCCATTAACTCCCGCTCCACAGCAGGGTGTTGTCCGCTCCATGAACTCACTGTGCCATTACACTTACATGTTTTTAGACCCATTTAGACCTGAGAACATATTCTACAAAATGTCTTCTAAATCAGTTGTGTTTCTATGTCAGTTGTCAAGTGTATATGCCCGCCGACCCCCTCTGAAATATATAGTTCCAGGGACCACCCCTCCACCCCAGAAGCAAAATATTTGAGTTAAAAGCGTCCAGCTGTGACAGAATATTCAAAGGCTAGACGAGCCACATTTTGCACAAATTAAAAAAAAGTAGCTAAAGTACAACATAGTGGTTATAACACCAAAAGAGGGGAAATGTTGTGATAAGAGATAAGACTACCCCCTGCCTCCTGGAAAGGGGTAAAAAAAAGATGGCTGACTGATATACAGTAACACAAGGACCGATCTAGGAATATTATCTTAAATATTGCAGTTCCCGCCACTGAGATCTCCAGTTGGGACGGGCGCGGTTGTGTGTGACATTTCCAACATGAGCCACCTCTACCATTTTGACCCTTAACCGGAAGCAGACGATGTTCAGGCATCCCTAGAGGAGACAAGACATTGTTCAACTCCAGACTGTCTGAACAATGACCAAACTCACAGGTTTTTAGTCCAAGCGCGAGACGGGTCATTAGACACTTCATGAACTGTAAGCCCAACGGCTTCGATCTTGTTATTAGTACAGACCAAGCAGAGAAGAGGATGCAGTGGCTCTGTTGGCCTCTTGCCTACGTTTATGCCCAGAAATGCCCCCTCAGGGATAATAATATCAGCCCTGCCATTTCTTTCATGTCATCTTACCATGTGTCCTTTAGGGCCGGCGCTGCCGGCTGAACCAGGTGGGCCCTGAAATGGAAAGAATGGCATTAACCCAGCGTATTTGTTATAGAGTATAGTGTTTTCCGAAAGTAGTATGATAGTACAAGTCGCTAAAGCCTATTAAGCAGTCTTGAAAGGGGGGTTATCCTGAATAAAACTTCAGAACCTCCAAAAGACAAACACCAAATGCTAAACAATGCATGATATCACCGGTCAGTACGTATGATTTGTCACGACCTGAGTTGGCTTTGGCCGCGACGCAATCGTGTTTTTATTAACCATTTTCGAAAAGTCTATGAGAAAAATGAATGAGGAATCCACTAGTGGAACAGGGCCGGTGACGTCACTGCGCATCTCTATAGCATGCATCATGAAGGAAGAGCGTGGTCGAAGAGCGTGGTATTTAGAGTGGTGTGGTCATGGTATTGAAATATGATATAGAATGGGAACCTGTGTACCAGGCTTTCCTTCTGGTCCTTCTGTCCCATGGGGTCCCGGCAAGCCCTGTTTAGAACCACGCACGCACGCACGCGCACACACACACCCACACAACAGAGGAAAAGGGCTGAAAAGTTGCAACAATGGTTTTGAGTCTAAATAGCATCTTTTCTCTGTGACAGTGGTTTTCAACCAGTGGTCCGGGCCGGGGACCACCAGGGGTCCTTGAGGGGGAGAGCGTAAAAATGAAACCAAATGGACCCTTGCGGGTCCATTTGGTTTCATTTTTAAAATAATCATAATCAAAAACAGCGCACATACAGTAATTTACAAGTCCATTGTACACAATTAGAGAATGTAGAAGAATGGTAATTTTGATTTACTGTATGTTTGCCTCTTTTGTTTGCTTAAATCCTGGAAAAAAACAACAACAAATCTTTAGTTTTGGGTCTGTGTGGGGAAAATGGTGGTCTGTGGCTCAAATACTAAATAAAGAGTGGGCCCTTGTATCAAAAAGGTTGAAAACCACTGCTCTATGGCCTTTTGGACAGCAGCCTAGAGTATATGGATGCGTACCGACAGACCAGGCTGGCCAACGTGTCCCCTCGGCCCAGTGCGGCCCTGGAGAAAGAAAGCAAAGCATAAAGAAATGCTCCTGTGTTTGGGGTTTAGTCTCTTGAAGCAAGCACACAATGCCTGACTAACATTATACATGACAAAGCCAGAAAGAACGTTTTCTGCCCTTCAGGTTAGAGCCATAACAATCATCACCAGTTTGCAGCGGTGCAAAAAGTAACTAAATACATTTACTTAAGCACAATTTTGAAGACTTTGCACTACACTTGAGTATTTCCAGTTTCCAATACTTTTACTTCCTACTCCACTAAACTTGAAGACACAATGTGTTGTGATGGGACACATTGTGGGCTTGTAGATCTGCTGTTTTCCAATTCACGTTTCCTAGTTGAACGTGAAATGGGATACACGATGAGTACTTGTGGTAGGTCAAGTACATTTTGAATAAACATTGTTTTCTACAATAAATGTGAACACTAAACTGCAAGAACGAAATAATGAGCAAAGTAACTATATTACGTTCATATGTGTAGTAGGCTTATACCTTGTTCCCTCTTGGCCCTGGTTTTCCATTACGTCCGTCTGGCCCTCTGTTCCCCTTCAAAGACACAAGTGTAGCTATTTGTTAATCATAATGATCTTTTTTGTTAGAATGTCTAAAATGAAGTAAAAGATATATTGTAAGGTGATAAGTGTCATAATCCGATAATCAATGAATCAGCCAATGTATCAATTATGAAAAGAATCATTAGTTGCTTGCAGCCTAGCCTCGACACCCAGGCTTTCATTTTCGTCCGCCTTGCGCGAAAACGGAAAGCCTGGACTAACGCGCGTTGGAAAGTGGCCTTGAGGGGGGTGTCAACCTTCTGGGGTGGGCGTCGCTCTAAATGATGTGACGTAGAACAGCAGTGGACGGGCGTGGGAGGGGCCGGAGATGACGACACGTTAGTGAGATCAAATCAGAGCGCAGCACTTCCGCCGTGTGGATCCCACGACACCCCCGCCCCCCAAGGCCAAAATCATTGAGGGCTAGACCAGGCTACTTGCAGCCCTACTCAGTACTGTTCAATACCTCAATATATGTTCGATACCTAGACTTATTTTCAGTTATTTATAATTTTCAGTTATTTCAGTCACTTATTTTCAGTTTCTTAAGTATCAGGTCTGATGACTTAAGTCAAAACTTGCTGTGGCAAAGCTGTTTGCTCATTTAGCCAAATAGTTTTTCCACGCCTGACACTGTTTTTTAGCAGTGACATTCATTTTCTTCAGTTTTCTGGGGGATTTGGAAGACATATGGGATTTGCAGAATGTGGCTGAGAATTTGGGTGCAATTGAGCTGAGAAAACATAAAAGAAATATTTTAAACAATCCCTTTGCTCGTACCACGCGGTACCACCCCGTGGTACCAGTATTTTTTGGTGTGCACGTGCAGGGACAGAACAGCATGGTGCATACTGCATTCACATGCACTATACTATAGTGCATGTATGGACGTCCACCCAGTTTTATAAAGAGAAGACACACAAAACTTCTTCACTTTCTAAGAGGCACCAAGTAATCAAGGCTTAGGTTCACTGGTGGGCATGCTTGTCCCCCTCCTCACTATTTTCACTCTTTCAAGTACTGTGGTCAGACGAATGGATGCTACTTTGCATAACAACAGTTTACCTGAGTGGCTATTCTTATACATAAGGAGCGTATGGCTCCAATACAGTAGGAGACTGCTTTTGTGGTGTTCTAGTCTACACAACTCATGCCTCCTGCGAGAGGCATGAGTTGTGAGAGAGAACAGCACAATTGATTTTCATACACATCCAAGACCAAAGAAACCTCTACTGCAAAAAAACAACAACAATCCAAAACATGCTACTGTTAATGTACATCACTCACCTTTAACCCTTGGCTGCCTTGTTTACCCGGAGGGCCTGTTTCACCATTTTCTCCCTGGATGGGGAATTACAAATACGTTGTAAATACGTTGTAAAATCAGCATATCCCCCTCTTCTCATTGTCAGACACATTTCATGTTGCTAAAGGAACTTGTAGGCTACAATATAGCCGTGGTTCTCAAAGTTATTTTAAGGTAGTCACGACTCAAGATTCAAAATTCCCATAACTCAGAGCATGTACTCAGAGCATGTAAATGGACCAGGCGTGTATCTACTGTCAGGCAAGGTAAGGTGGTTGCCTTATTTGTAAGTTTTTGTCTTCCCTATTCAAGGCTGACAGTGCAGCCTGCACAATCTGAAAGTGTTGGGTCTTTTCACACAAGTCCAATTCTAATTCAATTCAATTGACTTCATGTGCCTGAGAAAACATACATTTACGTACATTGCCACAGCATAAAAAACAACAGCAGCAGCAACAGTACAACAATACACACTAGTAGTGTGAAGTGCCTGCTACATGGATGGTTGTATGGCTGCAACCTTCCAGAACCGGTTATTCTGCTCTGCCTACCTTGTATCAATTCGATACTATACAGCCGTTGCTGATTTTTTTGCTGAATCGGTCTGGCTTTAGCCATTCTACCTGGCCCTGCCACTGGAACGGACCGGTTCCATTTGTACATTTTTATTACCGTACTTACAGACCTGTAAGGGTCCATTTGCACTATCAGTCATATAACTGGGGACCACACATGGAACCCCTTCAAGGTCCCGCTTTGAGAAGCACTGCAATAGAGCACTGCAATGGATGCAATATCCAATCTCCAATCTCTACCCATTTATCTACTATCAAAGCATGAAGTGTAACTGAAATGTGCAATTGAATAAATCTTACGGTGGGTCAAGGCTGCAATATATATTCCATCAACAATGACACAATAATATTACTATTATACAATTATAATATACAACATATACACTGTATGTGTTTACCTCAAGACCGTTGGTGCCAGGCTGGCCCTTTGGCCCTGGAAAACCTGGGAAACCAGTAGAGCCCCTCTCTCCCTGAGGACCCCTGATCCCCGATGCACCACGGACACCCTGGGAATATGAGACAGACAGACAGAAAGACAACAACAATTGAGTTTGGATTGATTTGTCACCAAAATACAAAATAGAAATGTGCGTGCTCCTCCTCCTGGATGGGTTATGTGCAAAAGCGCCAAAATCGCCAATACATTTTCTGAATATAGAGATTCTTTAGCGGGATTAAAGATTAATTTATTTGTTTACCAAAAATATGTCCTACTGGATGGGTGGGCAGACAACATTGATTGAGACGTTTGTCATGTAATCGGCTTTAATAGGAATATAAATGAAGACATGTAACATTATTGCTGTCTGCTGTGTTGCTTTTCAATGTGTAGCCTACCATGGGGGTATCCAAAGAGCACAAACTATTTTCTGATCATGCCAAGTATCCATCGCAAGATTGTTCAATGTTGTTTCATGTTTTATGTCTCGCAACAAAATCTCTGGAGACCTCCAAAGTAGAAAATGTACCTTTACATTTGCATAACCCTCTGCGGTCACCAAACTGTGCACACATGGTGCTAAATGCAAATGACTTCCTGGACCTTTGTCATAGTAAGCCACTCCCAATGGGAGAGGCTGGTTTTCATGTGTGTAGGTAAGCTGTCTGGGAGAATTCATCAAACTTAAGATGGAAAAGACCACTGGTGAGCTACAATCTATTATAAATATACCTGTAATGATGCATTTAACAAACACTAGGATTCTGTGTTTCTTTTCTTTCTGTACTGTAGTTGAATTAAGACTTGATAAAAAAAAATAATAATAAAAAATGCTAATGTAGTAAGTAACTAGGGCATGTTCGGAAATGTGCCCTAAACGCACTGGTGTACTCTGATCGTTCGTTTATACCAGTTGTATTTGGGGCATTTGGTGCTCCTCGTTCGTTTATTCACACCGGTGTGTTTGGTGCACGCACTGAGCAACCCTACACTGGAAACGGGGTTGGCCGCAGTGTTGCCAACTGCCAAAATCCAAAATGCACTAGAGGCAGGGGTGGACTGACAGTCTGGCATACAGGGCATTTTCCCGGTGGGCCGGCCCCCCCGGGGGCGTTAATGTCGTGTTTTAATTTAAAAAAAAATCTGCACAAAACCGGCCCACGAATCAGTGCTGGCGGCCATCTGTCCTCTTCAAATGAGACTGCCTATTGCAGGGTTTTTATAGTTAACTAAAACTAACGAACTAATTTTAGTTAGCCCGAGCCCCAGAGCCCCTTATGTCTTAAATTCTCATGGGGGCTCAGGCCCCACAAAGATTCAGAGGGCCGCTCTGAGGGCCGCTCTGAGACAAAATTGCCCGGTACGTTTTGAGCTCCCAGTCCACCCCTGACTAGAGGCACTTCCAAGATACACTAGAATGCGCTAGATGCTCGCCTGGAACATACAGATCAAAATCATTCTCTAGTTGTGTAGACTTAAGCCCCATTCGCACGGGATTAGTATTACCCCAGGACCTCAGGTAATATGGAATAATCACCGAGGACGTCTGTGTTTTTAATCCCGTGCGAATCGACCATGTCTGTGATTTGGCCTGTAATTATTACAGGCCAAATTACCTACCATAATTCAGCCAACACCGGGGTCCAGGGGTAATACTTATCCCGTGCGAATGGGGCTTAAGTTGGGCTAATTCACATGATGAATATTTTAACTCTTGAGGGTGTAAAAATGAAACCAAATGGACCCGCAAGGGTCCATTTGGTTTCATTTTTACGCTCTCAAAGAGTTACATCTGGTTAACCAGCTGTCCATCATTTAGCCTGGGGACCACTGGTTGAAAACCACTGTCATAGGAGGAAAAATGAGGGTTTTATCTCTGGCGCCTGTCAATCAATTTCGCCCCAACTCACCAGCCAAAAAGAACTAGATTTTCCGCCAGGAGTTTTTCCACTAATTTGGGCGCTAGGGGGGCCTGAAAAGGCGCTATATATAGCTATATATGCGCCAGGTTGGCAACACTGGTTGGCCGGTGTGGAAGGTTGATTGCATCACAGCTGTGTCTCGAGCGCTGCCGTTCATTGAAAAGCAATACAACTGTTGTGAGCTAGGAAGCTAGGCTCTGTAGGCCTACTGTGGTCCACCAACTTTTCCATGTCTGTCAAGGACCTGCACAGTGCACATTTATCAAATAAATACATGCGGACCCCCATTGAAAATACTTTCCAGGGGGACCCCCATAAGAGAGGATTTATATGGCTCTGGCAGTGATTCTCACCATTTTTGAGTGAGGTGTGTTGTTGGGTTTTAACTGCTCGTTCGTAAATAAGGCTCACTCAACCATGGGCGGCGTGGCCATCGGGACCACCGGGACTTTTCCCGGTGGCCTGCGCCACCTAGTGGCCTGGACGGGGTACAAAAATTTTTTTTTTTTTTTTTTTTTTTTTTTTTTTTTAACCTCCAGGGCAGGCCAGCGCGACAGGCCCAGGCCAGCCCAGGCCAGGCAAACTAGTGTTTCTCCTTCCAAAAATAAAAGGTGTTCTAGTACTACAGGTGCATGCAGGTGCACCAGTGCACCTGCATGCGCTGGACTGGAGAGAGCAAGTTAGCGAGAGGCTCCCAGCTGGCCTGGGATCCAGGGGCGTAGCTACGGGTGGGCTGGGGTGGGCCACTGCCCACCTAAATAGAGAGCTGGCCCACCCATTGAAAACATGACTAAGAACTTGAGAAAACAAAGGACAAAGACCAGAGAGCCTCTAGAGAGAGCTTGAGAGGTCTAGACTCACTGTAGTTACAGTATAATGGGTGATTTGCGGGCACTAATCACCCAGTATAATGCAAATGGAGCTTTTCATTCACCCTTTGTTTGTAAACCTGCCAGATCGTTATCATTTGGCAGGTATCAAAACAATAGCGCTTGTTTCTGTGGGGGGACTTTCACAAGGATTTTTCAAAAGTTAACTCTGGTCTGTTCTCCTGAAAGAAAATCTGTCATGATCAGCAGACACATTGGTAACTAATTTATAAATGGCTGTGATTCAATAGTGAACAGCTGAAATCTATTTGATAATGATTGTGCTAATGAAACAAAACACTGTGTTGGTGACAGGATTATTATTTCATGTTTCATGACATTAATTCAACCATTGTACAGTAAAGGTTATATAAACTGAAATATAACCGTATATGGCAATAATAGCAATAAATAGATTTCTTGCACGTGCAAATTTGCGGCCATCACGCACGCAGCATGCCCACTCTGAATCGCTCATGCCCACCCTGAATTGAGTTTCTGGCTACGCCACTGCTGGGATCAGCACTACCTAACTTAATATATTACCAACCAAAATTCAGTAACTTGTAATATAAATACATTACTTAACAAAAAATGAATACATTATACTTTTCTTTCTGCCATTACTACACTACTTTCTATATTACCTTCTGTCAATATGTCTCATTGCAAGTGTTCATGTGAAATTATCTCGACATCTGCAGAAGTTAAATAATTACTTATTTTCTATAATTTCTCAAATTATTTACTGGCTTCCATGAATTCAAGGAATACATTTACCTCCTTTTTCAAGTTGATCTCAAATGGATTTGGCTAGATGGTGTTTGCTTTATTGTAGGTATGCCACTGGCCTACACAATATTTTATTAATAGTGATACTAAATATATATTTTGTAAAACATTTTTAAAGTAATATGTAATAGTAATATTAGTTCGTTTGAAAATAAACCTTTGAAGGCACAGTAGCTTTGTCATGCTTCGACTTTTGCGAGGTGAGGTGGGGGGGGGGGGGGGGTGGCCTGGCCAATGGCAAAGTCCAGATGGCCTGGCCAGCCCCACTCCGCCCCTGCACTCAACGCACTCCATGGCATTTCTACCCCAAGCGTGTTGCAATTTAACTCTTAAGAGTCCAATTGGTTCCCCTTTGCATTATAGACCCATAAGGGATAAGGGTCCATTTGGTTCCATTAGACCAGGGGTGGGCAATTATTTTTCCCAAGGGGCCAAATGAGACATAAAATATTGTGGAGGGCCAAGACTAAAGACCGAACTAAAGTCTGCGCAATATTAATTTCATTTCAAGATAAAAGTATGCGTAAGACCAACCATTTTGACACCTACTTATTCAGAATTTGAGCCACAGAGGAGCACCACTTGATGACATTTTAGCCCCAAAGACCCCAAAAACTAAAGATATATGTTGCTTGTGTCCACAATTCCAGGCTGAATTTGGGAAACAAAACAGTCAAACATACAGATCAAAATGACCATTAATCTTCTACATTCTGTAGTTGTGTAGACTTGGGGCTAATTCATATGATGAATATTTTAACTCAAAAAAATGAAACCAAATGGTCCATTTGGTTTCATTTTTACGCTCTCAAAGAGTTACATCTGGTTAACCAACTTTACATATTTAACTGGAACTCTCTCAAGGATCACAGGTGGTCCCCGGAACACTGGTTTAAAACCCTTTCACGGGCCGGTCAGACTCAGCCAAAGGGCCGCATTTGGCCCCTGGGCCGCATGATGCCCAGGTATGCATTAGAGTAGACTATCATTTAGCTGGGGACCCAATGAAACACAATACCCAGGACCCTAAAAGGTTCCCAGAAGTCCACTTTATTTAGGAGCCATTGCCTTATATCATTGTGTGTAAATTGCTAGTATAGGTTTTTATGTTTTAATTCCATTGCGCAGCAAACCTAGGAGGTACAAAGAAACCCAAATCCATGTCATCTCCACTTGCTAAAGAGTGTTGGTTGAGGCTGGTAAATGGCCGATCTCAAGGATCTCAACACAGCACGCAAAATACATAGTTATGGTTGGTAATTCACTCCCGATCATCTCATAAGCAAAACATTTCAGAGTAGCAGAGTAACTGTCAGAACACAGACGGAACACTTAGAAGCCCACCTCCACATTTGAAAAGATATATCAGAGAGCAGAATGGCATTTCGATCTCTGGGACCCGCAATTTTATTGCTAAATTATTTGTTCATTTTTATTGGTGCATTATCTATGCAAAATTGTAACATGGCCTACTCAAAAGAATTTGTTCTATTCATTTTTTTTTTTTTTTTTTTTTTCATTTTTATGACTTCCCACCGGCTTTATTGCATTTGCGATGACCGGTATAGCTGTTTTAGCCCAAGCAATGTTTTCCATGCAGTACTAATGGTCCATCTTTGTTGTTCCACAGCTACAGGACAAAGCTGAAAAGTCTTCAATGGATGATCCACCCTGTAAGATCGCACGGAAGAACCCATGTGAGACATTCTTACAGGAAAAACGCCAGAGAGTTTCAACAGGGTCTGAGGTTCTCTGCAGCCTGCATGCTGAGAAATGTAAACTCTTCTGCCTGGAAGATCAACAGCCTGTGTGTGCTGTGTGTGTTCATTCACACAAACACAACAATCACAGGTTCATCACAGGTTCAGCCATGGATGAAGCAGAGGTTCTCTGCAGCCTGCACGCTGAGCAGTTCAAACTCTTCTGTCTAGAAGATAATCAGCCAGTGTGTGTTTCTTGTCTTAATTCAGAAAGGCACACTGAACACAGTTTCAGAACGATGGATGAAGCTGCCCTGGATCGCAAGGAAGACATTGAGAAAGAGCTGAAATACTTAAAGGCAAAACTGAAATTGTTCAATGAAGTTAAAACTAACTGTGACAAAACCACAGCACACATAAAGGTCCAGACCCAGAACACAGAGCAGACAATTAAGGAACAGTTTAAGAAGTTTCATCAGTTTCTATATGATGAAGAGAACGCTAGACTCACTGCACTGAGAAAGGAAGAGGAGCAGAAGAGTCAGGTGATGAAGGAGAATATTATGGGTCTGAACAGAGAGATATCTATTCTTTCAAATACAGTCAAGGCCATAGAAGAGGAGCTGAGAGCTGAACACGTCTCGTTCCTGCAGAACTACAAGATCACAGCGGTACGAGTCAAGCTCCAGTTGCAGGGAGTTCAGGAACCACAGCTGGAATCAGGAGCACTGATCGATGTCGCCAAACACCTGGGTAATCTGGCCTTCAAAGTCTGGTATAAGATGACGGACATTGTCTCCTACACCCCTGTGATTCTGGACCCTAACTCTGCCCACCCAGTATACAGCCTCTCTGATGATCTGACCAGTGTGAGACATGGACAGAGACAGGATCTTCCTGACAACCCAGAGCGGTTTGACCGCTTGTGCCATGTCGTGGGTTCTGAGGGCTTCAACTCCGGGAATCACAGCTGGGATGTTGCGGTAGGAGAAAGCAAATACTGGACATTAGGAGTGTTAGCGAAGTCTTATCGAAGGAAGAAAAATGGAGATCTAAAGAGTAAATCTTGGAAAATCATCTTATGTGATGGTGAATACAGAGCATACTGCGGTTCAGGGTCAACTACTGTTCTCTCAGTGAAGCAGAAACCCCAGACGATCAGAATCCAACTGGACTGGAAAAAAGGAAAGCTGTCCTTCTCGATTCCTGATACCAACACACACCTACACACTTTCACATACTCTTTCACTGAGCCACTCCTCCCATTTGTGTGTAATGCTGTCAATGGTAGCTCTGTGAAGGTGTTGTCAAGAAAAGTCTGTGGTGCCATGCTCGTAGAACGCAGTATACACCAGGCTACCCATAACATTGTGACGTCCACGCGCAAGTACGAAATAGTAGACCAGGGGTGTCAAACTCAAATACAGAGTGGGCCAAAGATTAAAACTGAACAAAGCCTAATGTTAATTTGATATTGCCTCAAGGGCCAACTCAAATTACACAGCGGGTCAAATTTGGCCCGTGGGCCAGAGTTTGACAGCTATGTAGTAGACAGTTCGCACAAGTAACCTCCCAGCATATCTACTTTTCCAACAGGTCTGCATGTGGGTACTACTTTCATAACAGCTTTAAATAAAATAGAGTACCATTACACCACTGAGTAAGGTCAGTGTAACTTTGGAAGAGCAGTTGAGACATGTTGAAAGGTGCAACATTGCTGTACTGCTACAGTTGTATATAGAATAATCATGTTTGATTCTTTTATCACATGATGTTGTAATGTTGCCACAATATCCCAAGAGCACAGGACAATTTGTACAATTTTACAGTACACAGACAATAAAGATGACTTTGAACAGTTTGTAGACTACTCATTATTATTTTAGTAGTTCTGTGGATATATTGAATATTGTATATTTGGGGCATAAACATTATCAGTTAATTGCTTGCATTTTGTTTCATCGGTGTAGTGTGCAATTGAAAATGAACACCTTTTGTCTTGAAGCTCAAGTGTCTCCTACAATGATTCAAAAATGTGAAGAGCCTCTCTTGTCAGTTAGTCATTGCTGTGAGTGTGACCAAACAAAGTCCTCATAGTTAGGATGGGTACATTTAATAATACCCCAAAGTCCATATTTGTATTTTAATAATTGCATGGCTTGTTTATTTTTCTCCAGCTAAATTAAATAATTAGGCTACTTATTTAAGTGTTGTACCACCTTGTGGCCCATCCATCACGGGGTTATATGACACCATCCAGTTATAGCCTTTATACCCAGCCATGGTTGATCAACTGAATTGTGGGACATGTGATGTTGCAGGGGACCAGCACCAGCAGACTCACTTGGGGGGGACAGACAGTGGAAGGGGACCCCACCCAACTTCCCGGGATTGGCTCCTATATTAGCCAAAATGTCCATTTGGTTTCAAAATATTATTTATCTAGGGGCCCCTTGGAACTCCCTCAAGGAGCCCTGCTTGAATTGCGTTGTGCGCCAAAAGGCACGTCAGTGAAGTGAACCACTAGATGGCGCTGCCATGCTAAAAAAGTCTGAAATACCCTAACCTAAAGTAGCCAAATATTTCTCAGAAGGAGAACGGCCATAATACAGCAAACAAGACGAGAACAGAACGGAGAGATCCAAGTAACCAAGGTCTACCTACGTGTGGAGACGTTTTGTGGCGTTCAGTCTTCATTGATCAACCCATATTGTAAGTTACAAAAATGTCAACACACCATTGCACTAATAATGACTGTGTATGTATGTGTAAACTACAGTAGGATGTATTTTCCCCCTATGCCTACCTCGGGAAAAAAACACATCCTTGTCATAGATGGTTACATGATCGGCGCAGATTGAATGATAAGACAGTGGGGGAGTTGAATTGACAATTGATTAACAAAATAAGTTACCGAAATACAGTAGCCTATTTATTATTTAGCCTTATGGTACAAGATGATGATTGGTAAATGATCATGACAACGGCATACTTATTTTGTAGCCTACTTCAGGGGTTTTCAACAGGTGGTCTGGGGACCACCAGTGGTCCCTGAGAGGGTTCCAGGTGGTCCCCACCTAAGTTGGTTAACCAGATGTAACTCTTGAGAACGTAAAAATGAAACCAAATGAGTAAAAATATTCATCATCTGAATTCACCCAAGTCTACACAACTAGAAGATGGACAAAAGCAAGAGAAATCTTTAGTTTTGGGGTCTGTGGGGGCTAAAATATCCTCAAATGGTGGTCCGTGGCTCAAATGCTGAATAAATGGTGGGCCCTGGCATCAAAAAGGTTGAAAACCCCTGGCCTACTTTATTGATAAACAACCACCATCATAGTCAGTCTGCCCATCAGTCAGGCCGACACACATCAGGGTTTTCAACAGGTCGTGCGGGGACCACCAGTGATGATATTGTAACGATCTCAGGAAAGGGAGGCAGAGACGTGGTGTACATTATCAGTCGTCACTTTATTAAAAATAACGTGAGACAAGCAGCATGAAGATGCATCCGAACTCTCTTATCAACTCTCACAGTAAGAGCACACTAGTGTTCACCCGCGCTACGTTTTCCCGCACAAAACACCGGAACCACAACCGCAGACAGGAAGTGCCTCCTATTGGCTCAGCTGTAGCTGGCCGCTACAATATATTTTAACTATTGAGAGTGTAAACATGAAACCAAATGGACGCGGAGGGTCCATTTTTTCGTAGTATGGTAAATGGTATGCAATCGGTTTGAAGTAAGCAACGTTTTATTTCACAACTCGTGTAGTAGCAGTAGAACTGTCTGTAGAACACTATCTAGTTGGCAAGCATAATAACAACATCCGGCCGGGGCGCACATCCTGTTAGATAGCTTTCAGAGTAAAAGCATACCATCTATTACCACACATTTTGTATCATTTTTACGCTCTCAAAGAGTTATGTCTCGTTAACCACCTGGAACTCTCTCAAGGACCACTGGTGGTCCCCGGACCACTGGTTGATAACCACTGATCTACAAACGCAAACCGTAGCAGCACAGCAATAATGTATCCCAATTGGATCTCATGATTGAACTGAAGCATCAGTTTCATTATTGCATTATCTGTGCAAATTGTCCTCGGTCAATTTACTTCACGTTTATACACAATAAACGTTGGTTTACGATATATTTTGTAAACCAAAAGTCTATTCTATATACAGGAATTTATATACATAAAATATTTTTTTAAAATATTTACTTGGCATCATTATTGTCACATGCACCGTTTACAAAACGTTGGTGTGAGTCAAGGAAGCCTACATAAAAAAGGCTGGACCAGCTTTTGATGAATAAACATTATTTCTGAATAATTGAGAGTTTTATCATGCCACCATTTCAGGAATATAAAATAAATTGGCGTGTGACTCAATTAAAATTTAAACTAATTCATTTGAGGTTTTATAATTAATTCATTTGAATTAATCGCATATCAATATTTGACCAGAAAAGCAATTGGTCAATTCAAACAGACATTAAAACAGGTATATAGTGTATCATTGTGTGGGTTCTTCCCAAATCACATAACCACCCAATCCCATAACCACTGGGCCAAGCAAAGCCACCTGATTGGCATGGACTGCCCATAGATAGGCCCAGAGATCCCCTTGTTTGGACTAGTCCACTGAAATCCACCAACAGCAATATGGTTGGCTGCCTTGTTTTAAGCCCTGTGTCCACTGTCCACACTATGACACAGGATTAATAATTTCGGACCAAGGGGATGACGAAACAATGGGGGATCGGATCAATGGCAGGTTACCCCTGAATGGCTTCATTATGATCGGTACACCTTGAATTCATCCAATTCTGTGGTGCAAAATCTATTAAATGAGTTATTTTTTTTAAAAATCTCATTGTTTCTGTAATGAATTAATCTTGATGAATCAGTCCCAGCCCTAAAAATAAGACATCATATAATCGTTCCGGACTATATAATATACAGACGTGCTAATCATTTGCTTTTTGATGTGCACAGTACATTATTTTATTGAGCATCTAAACAGTGATGATGGATATCATGAGATTTGACTGCCAGACAAGTAACAGCAGAAAGTTTTACGTTCACAAAGGTACTTTGTTGCTCTTTAGATAGCTCTACAAAAAGTACACAGTGCACACATCAAAAAGCAGAACAGCATACAATAAAGTGTCTTTTGTTAGTTCCCAGAAGTTCCCAGTCATTCAGAAATCTTAACAACTGGTCACTGGCTTTCCTTACTCCAATCCATTCCATGATTCCATCAAGAGATCTTAGATAATAATAAAAAAAAAAGCACACACAAACAGTCTCTTCAGCCCGTTCTGCTTAACTCTGCTTAACGCTTGAGTTTTATTTGGAATAACAGGAAAGTCTCCATTCTCCATAATAATAATAAGGGTAACAATAGTTTTTTGCGTTCACGGCAGGCATTTTCAATTCATATTGATAGGCTTTGTGTACGCAAGTAAGCCGGTGCACACACATTGTGCTTTTGCCATACCAAAATACGGCTAATGATCACAAATTAGTGCCTTTCGTGAACACGGCTGTGTTGACACTGTTTTATCAATGGGGGGCAGCAGAGATCTATGGTGTACACGGGCCATATTTTGTGTGCACGCCCAATACTTTAAGTACAGTCCAGCCTGCATGACCAATAATTTTACACAAACATTTCTAGACTATAGTACAATCCAGCCAAGGCTGGTTCCCAAAGTGTGGTTCGGGACCTCTGGGAGACCAACTATGTACATGGGCCAGAGTTTGTGTGCACAAACAATAGTTTTACAAGAACATTTCAAGGTTATATTGCAGGACAGCCTCGTACAGCCACGGCTGGTTCCCAAAGTTTGGTTCGGAGACCTCTGGGAGTCCAACTATGTACAAAGGCCATAGTTTGTGTGCACGGCCAATACATTTACACAAACATTTCAATGCTATAGTACAATCCAGCCATGGCTGGTTCATAAAGTGTGGTGTGTTGACCTCTGGGGTTCCAACTATGTACACAGGACAGTGTTTGTGTGCACGACCAATAGTTTTACTTGAACATTTGTTGGTTATATTACAGGACAGCCAAATACAGTCACGCCTGGTTCCCAAAGTGTGGTTCGGGGATCTCTGGGAATCAAACTATGTACACGGGCCAGAGTTTGTGTGCATGACAAATAGTTTTACAAGAAGATTTCAAGGTAATATTGCAGGACAGCCTCGTACAGCCACGGCTGGTTCCCAAAGTTTGGTTCGGAGACCTCTGGGAGTCCAACTATGTACAAAGGCCATAGTTTGTGTGCACGGCCAATACATTTACACAAACATTTCAATGCTATAGTACAATCCAGCCATGGCTGGTTCATAAAGTGTGGTGTGTTGACCTCTTGGGTTCCAACTATGTACACAGGACAGTGTTTGTGTGCACGACCAATAGTTTTACTTGAACATTTTTGTTGGTTATATTACAGGTCAGCCAAGTACAGTCACGCCTGGTTCCCAAAGTGTGGTTCGGGGATCTCTGGGAATCAAACTATGTACATGGGCCAGAGTGTGTGTGCATGACAAATAGTCTTACAAGAACATTTCAAGGTTATGTTGCTGGACAGCCTCGTACAGCCACGGCTGGTTCCCAAAGTTTGGTTCGGAGACCTCTGGGAGTCCAACTATGTACAAAGGCCATAGTTTGTGTGCACGGCCAATACATTTACACAAACATGTACACATGCCATAGTCTGTGTGCACAGCCAATACTTTTACATAAACATTTCAAGGCTATAGTACAATCTAGCCATGACTGATTCCCAAAGTGTGGTTCAGGGACCTCTGGGAATCCAACTATGTATATAGGCCATAGTTTGTGTCCACAGGCAATACCTTTACACAGACATTTCTTTAGTACAATCCAGCCATGTCTGGTTCCCAAAGTGGGGTTAAGGGATCCCTGGCAGTCCAATTATGTACACAAGCCATAGTCTGTTTGCACAGCCAATACCTTTTACTCAAACTTTCAAGGCTATAATGCAATGCAGTGATGGATGGTTCCCAAAGTGTAGTTTGGGGAACTCTGGCATCCAACTACGTTACACAAGGCATAGTTTGTGTGCACAAACAATACTTTCACGTGAAAATTTATAGGCTATATTACTGGGGGTTAGGGTGGGGGGTGGGGGGCTATGTACACGAGCCATAGTTTGTGTGCATGACCAATATTTTTTGCCAACAGCTGATTCGGTCTGGCTTATTAGCCAGGCTAACTCCAGGATCCTGCCAGCATTGTAGGTCCTTGCACATAGTAATAGTTTACACATGACTTTGTTTACAATAGTTTTACATGAATGTGTCCATGAATGTGTCCTTACTAGTCGATAGTCCGAAGGAGTTTAGGAGCCTGCCATGGCTGTACTGTACTATAGCCTAGAGATGTTCATTTAAAGCTATTATACACAGTTTTCCCCACAGAGTCCCCCAAACCACACTTTGTCAACCAGACATGGCTCTACTAAAATGGACTGTATTATAGCCTAGAAATGTTCATGTAAAACCATTGGTCTTGCACACAAACTATTGCAATCCAACGGAATCTGAATCAGCGTTGAAAAGTAAGTCAGAAAACACTTCTTTCACGTTTTTCTGGTGTTTTTTTTAAGGATGTTTCATGACCTCCAGTCTTTTCCATGACCTTTAGGGGTTAACGGTGTCAGAAAAAAATCCGGACCAAGACCATCTGACCTGGCTATACTCCAACATAGATAGGGAGTTGGAATGGATTTTTTTTTTAAATCTCTAAAGGCGTTTTTATGGCCGTCAAAGTCCAAAAAATGCAAACGTACTTGGCCTCGCCCACAAGCATCAGAGGGGGGAGTAATGGAGGTGCACGCGTTCAGCTCGTAGAGACGCATGCGCTGATTTGTGTCAAACCGCTCAAAAGTTAGGTTTTTGACTTTGACGGGCTGTAGCACCGCCCCCAAAGGTCAACATCCGGGGCTTTCTGAGTCCCTCTCGACGAGACGAACAGTTTGGTGTATGGCACTTGTTTGTGCGACACTTTCTTCATATCGATCTTCAACATGGATGGGGAGTTGGAACGGATTTTTTAAAAAAATCTCTAACAGCGTTTTTATGGCCGTCAAAGTCCAAAAAATGCAATTTGCTAAGTGGGCGTGGCGAAACGGTACTTTCCCGATGCCGGAGAGCGTCAAGAGTGGTAACGTTGGATTCAGCGGGAGAAATACTTTCCGATGACATGTCACTTTTATTTTTGTCACTTAACATTATTGTTATGGAAATGCATTTAATGTTGTCAAAATGCTTTTAAGATCCGCCATGTTCAGCCCAGTTTGCTATGACAACCTCACTCCCCCCTCTGAGAGAGTATGGGGGGGGCACGAAAGCCGACCAATAGCGAACCGGGGGCATTTTATGGAGCAATCTGAGGCCATTCAGATGGCGAAAATTATGCAATCTGGGCCCATCGAATGGGGGATTTTTGAAGAAATCTGAGCCCATTCAATGGGGAATTCATACTGGATCGGGTGCAGAAATGTTCATGTGAAGGTATTAATCCTGCACATAAACTATGGCCTATGTACATAGTTTGATTCCCAGAGGTCCTGAACCACACTTGGGAAACAACCATGGCTGGATTGTACCATAGCCTTGAAATGTTTGTGTAAATGTATTGGTCATGCACACAAACTATGGTTTGTGTACATAGCTGGACTCCCAGAGGTCCTTGAACTACACTCGGGATCCCGGGATGCATGGGCACAGGGCACTTAATTTCCTGCCCGGGAACGCCATCCGTCTTCCCCGAGGTTATGATTTTTTTCTTATTAGAAATTACACTAAAGGATTATTTTTTCACACAGATCATCTTTCTCCATATCTGTGAGTGGTTAAATATAACCCTCAAATAATGTACAAAGATGTTTGATGACTGATGATAACTAGACTATGGAGTGAGGGCTACAATGTTGACATCACATGGTCGAAATGCGAGCGGTCAGCAGTCAGGACCGCACAACTGCTGCATCCTCCTGCATTGATTTAACCAGATGCTGCAGATCAGCATCTGACAGAAAAAAGTGCTGTTATTTGCCTACTGTGAACTATTATTTGTTCATGTCAGAAAGACTGGCTTATGGTTATCTGGCTACATTAAAGTGTATGATTGAACTTTTCATGGTATAAATTGTTTAGACATTTTTGAAAATGTTGTAGTGTGTGTGTAGTGTAGAAAAAATATATATATACTGGTAAGCAGTTTTTTCCATGCTACAATATTAATATTTATATTTTGGTGATTTACATACTGTATATCCTTGAAATGTTTGTGTAAATGTATTGGCCCGGCTCACAAACTATGGGCTGCATACATAGTTGAACTCCCAGAGGTCCCTGAACCACACTTTATGAACCTTGTCTCTCTGGTTTTACAATGTGCTATAGGTGAGGATCCTAGAAATACAGAGATAATGAAGTAATTACTCTGAAATCAGCAGATCAACAAGGTTAAGGATCTGCATGAAGCATGAATATACGACCATTTCAAAACATGTTAATCTAAACACCATTTAGATTAACTGTCTGGTTTGGACTCACTTACAAATAGAAATGCAACAGAATGCAACAGAAAGAGCACTCCCCCTCCCCCCTTCATCCCACAGCACATTCTGGATTGAACCCTCGTTAAGTGCAATGGACGGCACCTGCTGTTAGTCAGTTCTCAGTCAACTAGTGTGGCAGTTCTGAAAGTGTGAAGCCCCTACATACTCAGTTTTAATATAGCAGTGCAGCATTGTGGACTGTGGAGATACACAGTTAGAAACATTTGTAAACGTTTTCTTCCGTAGTATAATAGAAAGACAAAATGTAATAAATTCTCAAACCTTTGTGCATTAAGTGAAATATTAAAAAAATGTAATAATCTTGATTATGGTGTACAGCTCATGAAAACCCCCACATCTCAATGAATTAGAATATTTTGAGACCACTAAGAAATGTCAATTATGTGAAAAGCATATTAATGTATGCAGTTACTACTACTTACAATGGATCAGACTGGACTAGACTAGACTAGAGTGTACTGGGCTGTTCAAACAGACTAACCACTCATGGGCAATAGTTTGTATGCACTTACTGTACATGAACATATGTAGTACAGTACAGCCTCGAATGCCCAGGTCTAACCTAGTCAAGCCCGATGGGAGAACAGAGTAGTGGAGGGGAGTACTACCGTACTGTATTATGATGGATCAGGCTGGACTTGACAAGACTAGTGTGCACTAAACTCAAATAGGCTCTATCAGCCTGTACTAGGCTCTGTAGATCCTCACACCATTGGGACTAACCACTATGTGTACATGTGCAATACTTTGTGTGCACAATCAAGAGTTTTACATGGACATGGGTTGACGATAGTACAGTATTGCGTTGTACAGCCTAATGAAGCCTAGTACAGCCTAAAAAAAACCCTGTATTCTATTGAGCCCATTTGAGTACAGCCTAGTATGCCAAAGTCTAGCCTAGTCCTGTCCAATGGGAGAATAGAGTAGTAGAGTGGAGTATAAGTCTATATTATGTCATACCATTGCGATTAACCACTGTGTACACAGGCAGTCGTTTGTGTGCACATTCAATACTTTTACTTGGACATGTGTTGACCATAGTACAGTATTTCCTTGTACAGCCTAATAAAGCCTAGTACAGCCTACCAAACCCCCCTAATAGCCTAGTACAGTCTAACAAACCCCCTATATTCTATTAGAGCCCATTTGAGTACAGCCTACTATGCCAAAGTCTAGCCTAGTCCTGTCCAATGGGAGAATAGAGTAGTAGAGTGGAGTATAAGTCTATATTATGTCACACCATTGTGAATAACCACCGTGTACACGGGCAGTCGTTTGTGTGCACATTCAATACTTTTTCTTGGACATGTGTTGACCATAGTGCAGTATTACCTCGTACAGCCTAATGAATCCTATTACAGCCTAACACACACCCCTACAGCCTATTAGAGCCCATTTAAGTACGGCCTAGTATGCCAAAGTCTAGCCTAATCCTCTACAATGGGAGAATAGAGTAGTAGAGGGAAGTACTAGTCTATATTATGTCACACCATTGCGAATAACCGCCGTGTACACGGGCAGTCGTTTGTGTGCACATTCAATACTTTTACTTGGACATGTGTTGACCATAGTGCTGTATTAGCTCGTACAGCCTAATGAAGCCTAGTACAGTCTAACAAACCCCCTATATTCTATTAAAGCCCATTTGAGTATGGCCTACCATGCCAAAGTCTAGCCTAGTCCTCTCCAATGGGAGAATAGAGTAGTAGAGGGAAGTACTAGTCTATATTATGTACTTTTACTTGGACATGTGTCGACCATAGTGCAGTATCACCTCGTACAGCCTAATGAAGCCTATTACAGCCTAACACACACCCCTACAGCCTATTAGAGCCCATTTGAGTATGGCCTAGTATGCCAAAGTCTAGCCTAGTCCTCTCCAATGGGAGAATAGAGTAGTAGAGGGAAGTACTAGTCTATATTATGTCACACCATTGTGAATAACCACCGTGTACACGGGCAGTCGTTTGTGTGCACATTCAATACTTTTACTTGGACATGTGTTGACCATAGTGCAGTATCACCTCGTACAGCCTAATGAAGCCTAGTACAGCCTAACAAACCCCCCTACAGCCTGTTAGAGCCCATTTGAGTCTAGTGCAATACGGCCTAGTATGCCAAAGTCTAGCCTAGTCCTCTCCAATGGGAAAATAGAGTAGTAGAGGGAAGTGCAGTATCACCTCGTACAGCCTAATGAAGCCTAGTACAGCCTAACAAACCCCCCTACAGCCTGTTAGAGCCCATTTGAGTCTAGTGCAATACGGCCTAGTATGCCAAAGTCTAGCCTAGTCCTCTCCAATGGGAAAATAGAGTAGTAGAGGGAAATACTAGTCTATATTATGTCACACCATTGTGAATAACCACCGTGTACACGGGCAGTCGTTTGTGTGCACATTCAATACTTTTACTTGGACATGTGTTGACCATAGTGCAGTATCACCTCGTACAGCCTAATGAAGCCTAGTACAGCCTAACAAACCCCCCTACAGCCTATTAGAGCCCATTTGAGTACGGCCTAGTATGCCAAAGTCTAGCCTAGTCCTCTCCAATGGGAGAATAGAGTAGTAGAGGGAAGTACTAGTCTATATTATGTCACACCATTGTGAATAACCACCGTGTACACGGGCAGTCGTTTGTGTGCACATTCAATACTTTTATCTCGTCATGTGTTGACCATAGTGCATTATCACCTCGTACAGCCTAATGAAGCCTATTGCAGCCTAACACACACCCCTACAGCCAATCAGAGCCCATTTGAGTCTTGTGCAGTACAGCCTAGTATGCCAAAGTCTAGCCTAGTCCTCTCCAATGGGAGAATAGAGTAGTAGAGGGAAGTACTAGTCTATATTATATCACACCATTGTGAATAACCACCGTGTACACGGGCAGTCGTTTGTGTGCACATTCAATACTTTTTCTTGGACTTGTGTTGACCATAGTGCAGTATCACCTCGTACAGCCTAATGAAGCCTATTACAGCCTAACACACACCCCTACAGCCAATTAGAGCCCATTTGAGTCTAGTGCAGTATGGCCTAGTATGCCAAAGTCTAGCCTAGTCCTCTCCAATGGGAGAATAGAGTAGTAGAGGGAAGTACTAGTCTATATTATGTCACACCATTGTGAATAACCACCGTGTACACGGGCAGTCGTTTGTGTGCACATTCAATACTTTTACTTGGACATGTGTTGACCATAGTGCAGTATCACCTCGTACAGCCTAATGAAGCCTAATACAGCCTAACAAACCCCCCTACAGCCTATTAGAGCCCATTTGAGTCTAGTGCAGTATGGCCTAGTATGCCAAAGTCTAGCCTAGTCCTCTCCAATGGGAGAATAGAGTAGTAGAGAGAAGTACTAGTCTATATTATGTCACACCATTGTGAATAACCACCGTGTACACGGGCAGTTGTTTGTGTGCACATTCAATACTTTTACTTGGACATGTGTTGACCATAGTGCAGTATCACCTCGTACAGCCTAATGAAGCCTATTACAGCCTAACACACACCCCTACAGCCAATTAGAGCCCATTTGAGTCTTGTGCAGTACAGCCTAGTATGCCAAAGTCTAGCCTAGTCCTCTCCAATGGGAGAATAGAGTAGTAGAGGGAAGTACTAGTCTATATTATGTCACACCATTGTGAATAACCACCGTGTACACGGGCAGTTGTTTGTGTGCACATTCAATACTTTTACTTGGACATGTGTTGACCATAGTGCAGTATCACCTCGTACAGCCTAATGAAGCCTATTACAGCCTAACACACACCCCTACAGCCAATTAGAGCCCATTTGAGTCTTGTGCAGTACAGCCTAGTATGCCAAAGTCTAGCCTAGTCCTCTCCAATGGGAGAATAGAGTAGCAGAGGGAAGTGCAGTATCACCTCGTACAGCCTAATGAAGCCTAGTACAGCCTAACAAACCCCCCTACAGCCTGTTAGAGCCCATTTGAGTCTAGTGCAATACGGCCTAGTATGCCAAAGTCTAGCCTAGTCCTCTCCAATGGGAAAATAGAGTAGTAGAGGGAAATACTAGTCTATATTATGTCACACCATTGTGAATAACCACCGTGTACACGGGCAGTCGTTTGTGTGCACATTCAATACTTTTACTTGGACATGTGTTGACCATAGTGCAGTATCACCTCGTACAGCCTAATGAAGCCTAGTACAGCCTAACAAACCCCCCTACAGCCTATTAGAGCCCATTTGAGTACGGCCTAGTATGCCAAAGTCTAGCCTAGTCCTCTCCAATGGGAGAATAGAGTAGTAGAGGGAAGTACTAGTCTATATTATGTCACACCATTGTGAATAACCACCGTGTACACGGGCAGTCGTTTGTGTGCACATTCAATACTTTTATCTCGTCATGTGTTGACCATAGTGCATTATCACCTCGTACAGCCTAATGAAGCCTATTGCAGCCTAACACACACCCCTACAGCCAATCAGAGCCCATTTGAGTCTTGTGCAGTACAGCCTAGTATGCCAAAGTCTAGCCTAGTCCTCTCCAATGGGAGAATAGAGTAGTAGAGGGAAGTACTAGTCTATATTATATCACACCATTGTGAATAACCACCGTGTACACGGGCAGTCGTTTGTGTGCACATTCAATACTTTTTCTTGGACTTGTGTTGACCATAGTGCAGTATCACCTCGTACAGCCTAATGAAGCCTATTACAGCCTAACACACACCCCTACAGCCAATTAGAGCCCATTTGAGTCTAGTGCAGTATGGCCTAGTATGCCAAAGTCTAGCCTAGTCCTCTCCAATGGGAGAATAGAGTAGTAGAGGGAAGTACTAGTCTATATTATGTCACACCATTGTGAATAACCACCGTGTACACGGGCAGTCGTTTGTGTGCACATTCAATACTTTTACTTGGACATGTGTTGACCATAGTGCAGTATCACCTCGTACAGCCTAATGAAGCCTAATACAGCCTAACAAACCCCCTACAGCCTATTAGAGCCCATTTGAGTCTAGTGCAGTATGGCCTAGTATGCCAAAGTCTAGCCTAGTCCTCTCCAATGGGAGAATAGAGTAGTAGAGAGAAGTACTAGTCTATATTATGTCACACCATTGTGAATAACCACCGTGTACACGGGCAGTTGTTTGTGTGCACATTCAATACTTTTACTTGGACATGTGTTGACCATAGTGCAGTATCACCTCGTACAGCCTAATGAAGCCTATTACAGCCTAACACACACCCCTACAGCCAATTAGAGCCCATTTGAGTCTTGTGCAGTACAGCCTAGTATGCCAAAGTCTAGCCTAGTCCTCTCCAATGGGAGAATAGAGTAGTAGAGGGAAGTACTAGTCTATATTATGTCACACCATTGTGAATAACCACCGTGTACACGGGCAGTTGTTTGTGTGCACATTCAATACTTTTACTTGGACATGTGTTGACCATAGTGCAGTATCACCTCGTACAGCCTAATGAAGCCTATTACAGCCTAACACACACCCCTACAGCCAATTAGAGCCCATTTGAGTCTTGTGCAGTACAGCCTAGTATGCCAAAGTCTAGCCTAGTCCTCTCCAATGGGAGAATAGAGTAGCAGAGGGAAGTACTAGTCTATATTATATCACACCATTGTGAATAACCACCGTGTACACGGGCAGTCGTTTGTGTGCACATTCAATACTTTTTCTTGGACATGTGTTGACCATAGTGCAGTATGACCTCGTAAAGCCTAATGAAGCCTAGTACAGCCTAACAAACCCCCCTACAGCCTATTAGAGCCCATTTGAGTCTAGTGCAGTACGGCCTAGTATGCCAAAGTCTAGCCTAGTCCTCTCCAATGGGAGAATAGAGTAGTAGAGGGAAGTACTAGTCTATATTATGTCACACCATTGTGAATAACCACCGTGTACACTGGCAGTCGTTTGTGTGCACATTCAATACTTTTTCTTGGACATGTGTTGACCATAGTGCAGTATCACCTCGTACAGCCTAATGAAGCCTATTACAGCCTAACACACACCCCTACAGCCAATTAGAGCCCATTTGAGTCTTGAGCAGTACAGCCTAGTATGCCAAAGTCTAGCCCAGTCCTCTCCAATGGGAGAATAGAGTAGTAGAGGGAACTACTAGTCTATATTATGTCACACCATTGTGAATAACCACCGTGTACACGGGCAGTCGTTTGTGTGCACATTCAATACTTTTACTTGGACATGTGTTGACCATAGTGCAGTATCACCTCGTACAGCCTAATGAAGCCTATTACAGCCTAACACACACCCCTACAGCCTATTAGAGCCCATTTGAGTACGGCCTAGTATGCCAAAGTCTAGCCTAGTCCTCTCCAATGGGAGAATAGAGTAGTAGAGGGAAGTACTAGTCTATATTATGTCACACCATTGATAATAACCACCGTGTACACGGGTAGTCGTTTGTGTGCACATTCAATAGTTTTACATGGCATGTGTTGACCATGGTACAGTATTGCCTTCTACAGCCTAATGAAGCCTTTTACAGCATGGCACCCCCCTACAGCATATTAGAGCCCATTTGAGTCTAGTGCAGTGCAGCCTAGTGTGCCAAAGTCTAGCCTAGTCCTGTCCAATGGGAGAATAGAGTAGTAGAGGCCCCTTTATAACACAAGCACGTATGTGATTCCACTCTCTCATCCTCTGGGTCCATATGTGCCAGTCTCCTCGCACACGTTTAGGCTAAGTGGTCTAATAGAAGAATTGTGGTACAAAAATAAGTAAATTGTCCCAGTGACATCGTCAGGGAGGAGTGTGTTACAATAGTCAGTCAGTCAGTCAGTCAGTCAGCCAATATGATGTTCCTGAGTCAATTGCAGTTATATCCCTCACACGGTGATGTTGGTTTCAATGCAGAAGACATCTGAGGGATCAAAGGTCAAAAACATTCAATAGGTTTTCAGCCAATCACGTATAGGTTCTTCGGATTGTCTGAATATTTGATTATATTTTAAAGTTGTTGCAGCCATCAAAATCAAAATGAGCAAATATTTGCATACAAACAATAAAGTTGAACATTCGGTTTAAGCATTCAGATAAGCGGAAGAAGATGGATGAATGAACATCTTCCCAACTCCAACAGAATTGGGGTTGTACATGGGAACCAGTTGTGGCTGTAGTAGGCTGTCCTGTAATATAACATAGTGTTCATGTAAAACTATTGGTCGTGCACACAAACTCTGGCCTATGTACATAGTTGTACTCCCACAGGTCCCTGAACCACACTTTGGGAATTGGGATTGTACTATAGCCTATAAATGTTTGTGTAAAAGTATTGGTTGTGCACACAAACTTTGGCCTTTGTACATAGTCGGACCCACAGAGGTCAGCAAACCACAATTTTGGAACTAGCCATAGCTGTACTGCAATAGAACTTTTGGTTGTGCACACATACTATTGCATGTGTACATAGTTGGACTCCCAGTGGTCCCTGAACCACACTTTGGGAACCAGACATGGCTGGATTGTACTATAGCCTTGAAATGTTTGTGGAAAAGTATTGGTCGTGCACACAAACTATGGCCTATGTACATAGTTGGACTCCCAGAGGTCCCCAAACCGCACTTTGGGAACCAGCCGTGGCTGTACTAGGCTGTGGTGTAATGTAATCTAGAAAGTTTTATGTAAAACTACTGGTCATGCATACAAACTATGGCCCGTGTACATGGTTGGACTCCCAGACGTCCCCGAACCACATTTTGGGAACCAGCCGTGGCTATAGTAAGCCTGTAATATGTCCTGTAATATGACCTAGACATGTTCATGTAAAAGTATGGGACATGTACACCATGTACACATGTAGAGTTTTGGTTAATAGCCTGCCACCCTGTGGAATTATGCTTGAACTGCAATATAAGGCCCTAAAATGGACACAGAGGAAAAAATAGCAGTGTGGGTCATCTGAAGGACTGATCGGTAAACATGTGGTGTCCACACGAAGAGGAGGGGGCCCGGAAAATTTAGAGACCATCCGCTGATTTTTCACGCCCCCACAGTCCGCACAGTGTGGACTGGAAATTTCTGGTGTACACCGGCAATATCGCATTGACCTTTTGAGCACCAAAAGCGATAGGGGTAATAATAATAATAATAATAATAATAATAATAATAATAATAATAATAATAATAATAATAATAATAATAATAATAATTTCTTCATCTGTATTTTTTCACAGCTACAGAACAGCCAACTTGAACCTGCTACTGTTGGTGTATTTACTGCCACTAAAATGGCTTCCAAGCCTTTTTCAGAAGAACATTTTTCCTGTGCTTTGTGTAAGGGAATCTCTCAAGATCCTGTTATGCTGCCATGTAGCCACAGCTTCTGTAAAACGTGCCTGCAGGAATGGTGGGGACACAGTCAGAGGTCAACAAGGCAATGTCCTTCTTGTAACAAGAGGACTTCAATGGATGATCCACCCTGTAACCTGGCACTGAAGAACCTGTGTGAGACATTCTTACAGGAGAAACGTCAGAGAGTTTCAACAGAGTCTGAAGTTCTCTGCAGCCTGCATGCTGAGAAACTTAAACTCTTCTGCCGGGAAGACCAACAGCCTGTGTGTGCTGTGTGTGTTCATTCAGACAAACACAAAGACCACAGTTTCAGACCCATGGATGAAGCAGAGGTTCTCTGCAGCCTGCACAGTGAGAAGTTCAAACTCTTCTGTTTGGATGATCATCAGCCAGTGTGTGTTGTCTGTCTTCATTCAGAAATACACACCAACCACAGTTTCAGACCCATTGATGAAGCTGCCCTGGATCACAAGGAAGAAGTTAAGAATTCGCTGAAGTGCTTACTGGCGACTCTCAAAGTGTATGACGAAGTTAAAACTAAATGTGACCAAACAGCAGCACACATAAAGGTCCAGACCCAGAACACAGAGCAGACAATTAAGGAACAGTTTAAGAAGTTTCATCAGTTTCTATATGATGAAGAGAACGCTAGACTCACTGCACTGAGGAAGGAAGAGGAGCAGAAGAGTCAGGTGATGAAGGAGAAGATTGAATGTCTGAACAGAGAGATATCTACTCTTTCAAATACAGTCAAGGCCATAGAAGAGGAGCTGAGAGCTGAACATGTCTCGTTCTTGCAGAACTACAAGACCACAGCGGTACGAGTCAACCTCACACCTCAGGAACCACAGCTGGACCCTGGAGCACTGATAGCTGTGCCCAAACACCTGGGCAATCTGGCCTTCAAAGTCTGGGACAAGATGAGGGACACCGTGGACTCCTACACTCCTGTGATTCTGGATCCTAACTCTGCCCACCCAGTTTACAGCCTCTCTGATGATCTGACCAGTGCGAGACATGGACAGAGACAGGAGCTTCCTGACAACCCAGAGCGGTTTGACCACTTGCACTATGTCCTGGGTTCTGAGGGCTTCAACTTCGGGAATCACAGCTGGGATGTTGCGGTTGGAGAAATTGGACACTGGACATTAGGAATGTTAGCGGAGTCTTATCCAAGGAAGCAGAATGGAGATACACAGGATAAACGCTGGGGAATCATGCTATATAATAGTGAATACAGGTCATACAGCGATTCAGGGTCAACCACTGTTCTCTCAGTGAAGCAGAAACCCCAGACGATCAGAGTACATCTGGACTGGGACAAAGGGAAGCTGTCCTTCTATGATCGTGATAATAACACGCACCTACACACTTTCACACACTCGTTCACCGAGACACTCTTCCCATTCATTTGTAATGCTGTCAATGGTAGCTCTGTGAAGGTGTTGCCAAATGTTATATTCTCGCTACCGTGTACTGTTGAGTAAAGACGTTTTTCTGATTATTTTAAATAATTACGTTTGTGTTTGTGTTTCTAAAACTTTCATATACTATTTAATATTATGCTTGGGCTATGGGTTCTGTGCGCAACAGTACATGCGCAATGCACACCTGTAGATGTGTGATGTTCTGTACCAAAAAAATAAATCACTGAGAAAGGTCAGTGTAACTCTGGAAGAGCACAGTTAATGTTGAAAAGTGCAACATTTGTGTCCTGTTGCAGTGGCATATACAGTAGAAGTATCACGTTTGCTTTTTGTCATTTACCCTTGCTTTTTGTTACAGACTATTTTATTGCAATTTCTAATTTTGCCACAATCTCACAAGAGCAGAGGATAATTTGTACTATTTTGTACCTGTACAGTACAGACAATAAAGATTACCTTAAAACGTTTTTTTTTTTGTTTTGTTTTTTAAGAGTGGTCATTACTTTAGCCACAGTAGTAGTAGTAGTAATAGTAGTAGTAGTAGTAGTAGTTTTAAATAAAATAAAGTACCATTACACCACTGAGTAAGGTCAGTGTAACTTTGGATGAGCAGTTTAGACATGTTGAAAGGTGCAACATTGCTGTACTGCTACAGTTGTATATAGAATAATCATGTTTGATTCTTTTATCACATGATGTTGTAATGCTGCCACAATGTCCCAAGAGCACAGGACAATTTGTACAATTTTACAGTAGCCTACACAGACAATAAAGATGACTTTGAACAGTTTGTAGAGTACTCATTGTTATTTTAGTAGTTCTGTGGATATGTATATTTGGGGCATAAACATTATCAGTTAATTGCTTGCATTTTGTTTAATCGGTGTAGTGTACAATTGAAAATGAACACCTTTTGTCTTGAAGCTCAAGTGTCTCCTACAATGATTCAAAATGTGAACAGCCTCTCTTGTCAGTTAGTCATTGCTGTGAGTGTGACCAAACAAAGTCCTCATAGTTAGGATGGGTACATTTGCAATGTACTGTAGTAATAATACCCCAAAGTCCATATTTGTATTTTAATAATTGCACGGGTTTATTTTTCTCCAGCTAAATTAAATAATTAGGCTACTTATTTAAGTGTTGTACCACCTTGTGGCCCATCCATCACGGGGTTATATGACACCATCCAGTTATAGCCTATATACAGCTATGGTTGATCAACTGTGAATTGTGGGACATGTGATGTTGCAGGGGACCAGCACCAGCAGACTCACTTGGGGGGGGACAGACAGTGGAAGGGGACCCCACCCAACTTCCCGGGATTGGCTCCTATATTCGCCAAAATGTCCATTTGGTTTCAAAATATTATTTATCTAGGGGCCCCTTGGAACTCCCTCAAGGAGCCCTGCTTGAATTGCGTTGTGCGCCAAAAGGCACGTCAGTGAAGTGAACCACTAGATGGCGCTGCCATCCTAAAAAAGTCTGAAATACCCTAACCTAAAGTAGCCAAATATTTCTCAGAAGGAGAACGGCCATTATACAGCAAACAAGACGAGAACAGAACGGAGAGATCCAAGTAACCAAGGTCTACCTACGTGTGGAGACGTTTTGTGGCGTTCAGTCTTCATTGATTAACCCATATTGTAAGTTACAAAAATGTCAACACACCATTGCACTAATAATGAATGTGTATGTATGTATGTGTAACCTATAGTAGGATGTATTTTCCCCCTAGGCCAGGGGTTTTCAACCATTTTCATCCCTGCTCCCACCATTTATTCAGCATTTGAGTCACGGACCACCAATTGAGGACATTTTTAGACCCACGGACCCCAAAACTACAGATTTCTTTTGCTTCTGTCCATGACCATTAATCTTCTAGATGTGTAGAATTGGACTAATTCGCATGATGGACATTTTAACTTTTGAGAGTGTAAGGGTCCATTTGGTTTCATTTTTACGTTCTCAAGAGTTACATTTGGTTAAACAACTTAGCTGGAACCCTCTCAAGGACCACTGGTGGTTCCCGGACCACCTGTTGAAAACCCATGCCCTAGGCCTACCTCGGAAAAAAAAACACATCCTTGTCATGGATGGTTACATGATCGGCACAGATTGAATAATAGACAGTGAGGGAGTTGAATTGACAATTGAATAACAAAATAAGTTACCGAAATACAGTAGCCTATTTATTATTTAGCCTTATATATGGTACAAGATGATGACTGGTAAATGATGATGATGACAACGGCATACTTATTTTGTAGCCTACTTTATTGATAAACAACCACCATCATAGTCAGTCAGGCCGACACACATCAGGGTTTTCAACAGGTCGTGCGGGGACCACCAGTGCTCCCCGGGCTAATTCGGATGATATTGTAACGATCTCAGTAAAGGGAGGCAGAGAAGTGGTGTACATTATCAGTCGTCACTTTATTAAAAAAAATAACGTGAGACAAGCAGCATGAAGATTCATCCGAACTCTCTCGGATGCATCTTCTGCTCTCGCTAGATGCTCGCCTGGAACAGATCAAAAATGACCATTATTAATCTTCTACATTCTCTAGTTGTGTAGACCAAGCTGGGCTAATTCACATGATGAATATTTTAACTCTTGAGAGTGTAAAAGTGTAAAAATGAAACCAAATGGACCCTTGCGGGTCCATTTGGTTTCATTTTTACGCTCTCAAAGAGTTACTGGTTAACCAGCTGTCCATCATTTAACCTGGGGACCACTGGTTGAAAACCACTGTCACAAGAGGAGAAAAAAACGGTGAAAAATAAATGAGGGTTTTATCTCTGGCGCCTGTCAATCAATTCCCCCCCCAACTCACCAGTCAAAAAGCACTAGATTTTCCGCCAGGAGCTTTTCACTAATTTTGGCGCTAGGGGGGTCTGGAAAAGAGCTGAATATAGCGACAAATGCGTCTATTGAGAGTGTAAACATGAAACCAAATGGACGCGGAGGGTCCATTTTTTCGTAGTATGGTAAATGGTATGCAATCGGTTTGAAGTAAGTAACGTTTTATTTCACAACTCTCGTGCAGTATAGTAGCAGTAGAACTGTCTGTAGAACACTGTCTAGTTGGCAAGCATAATGACAACATCCGGTCGGGGCGCACATCCTGTTAGATAGCTTTCAGAGTAAAAGCAAACCGTTTACCACACATTTTGTATCATTTTTACGCTCTCAAAGAGTTATGTCTCGTTAACCACCTGGAACTCTCTCAAGGACCACTGGTGGTCCCCGGACCACTGGTTGAAAACCATTGATCTACAAACGCAAACCGTAGCAGCACAGCAATAATGTATCCCAATTGGATCTCATGATTGAACTGAAGCATCAGTTTATTATTGCATTATCTGTCGGTCAATTTACTTCACGTTTATACACAATAAACGTTGGTTTACGATATATTTTGTAAACCAAAAGTCTATTCTATATACAGGAATTTATATACAATATTTTTTTTAAAATATTTACATGGCATCATTATTGTTACATGCACCGTTTACAAAACGTTAGTGTGAGCCAAGGAAGCCTACATAAAAAAGGCTGGACCAGCTTTTGATGAATAAACATTATTTCTGAATAATTGAGAGTTTTATCATGCCACCATTTCAGGAATATAAAATAAATTGGCGTGTGACTCAATTAAAATTTAAACTAATTCATTTGAGGTTTTATAATTAATTCATTTGAATTAATCGCATATCAATATTTGACCAGAAAAGCAATTGGTCAATTCAAACAGACATTAAAACAGGTATACTGTATATCATTGTGTGGGTTCTTCCCAAATCAAAATTTCCCATAACCACTGGGCCAAGCAAAGCCACCTGATTGGCATGGACTGCCCATAGATAGGCCCAGAGATCCCCTTGTTTGGACTAGTCCACTGAAATCCACCAACAGCAATATGGTTGGCTGCCTTGTTTTAAGCCCTGTGTCCACTGTCCACACTATGACACAGGATTAATAATTTCGGACCAAGGCCGGCAAGGGGATGACGAAACAATGGGGGATCGGATCAATGGCAGGTTACCCCTGAATGGCTTCATTATGATCGGTACACCTGGAATTCATCCAATTCTGTGGTGCAAAATCTATTAAATGAGTTAATTTTTTAAATCTCATTGTTTCTGTAATGAATTAATCTTGATGAATCAGTCCCAGCCCTAAAAATAAGACATCATATAATCGTTCCAGACTATATAATAGACAGACGTGCTAATCATTTGCTTTTTGATGTGCACAGTACATTATTTTATTGAGCATCTAAACAGTGATGGATATCATGAGATTTGACTGCCAGACAAGTAACAGCAGAAAGTTTTACGTTCACAAAGGTACTTTGTTGCTCTTTAGATAGCTCTACAAAAAGTACACATTGCACACATCAAAAAGCAGCACAGCATACAATAAAGTGTCTTTTGTTAGTTCCCAGAAGTTCCCAGTCATTCAGAAATCTTATTTGTTAAACAACTGGTCGCTGGCTTTCCTTACTCCAATGCATTCCATGATTCCATCAGGAGATCTTAGATAATAATAAAAAAAGCACACACAAACAGTCTCTTCAGCCCGTTCTGCTTAACGCTTGAGTTTTATTTGGAATAACAGGAAAGTCTCCATTCTCCATAATAATAATAAGGGTAATAATAATAATAATAATAATTTCTTCATCTGTATTTTTTCACAGCTACAGGACAGCCAACTTGAACCTGCTACTGTTGGTGTATTTACTGCCACTAAAATGGCTTCCAAGCCTTTTTCAGAAGAACATGTTTCCTGTGCTTTGTGTAAGGAAATCTTTCAAGATCCTGTTATGCTGCCATGTAGCCACAGCTTCTGTAAAACGTGCCTGCAGGAATGGTGGGGACACAGTCAGAGGTCAACAAGGCAATGTCCTTCTTGTAACAAGAGGACTTCAATGGACGAGCCACCCTGTAACCTGGCACTGAAGAACCTGTGTGAGACATTCTTACAGGAGAAACGTCAGAGAGTTTCAACAGAGTCTGAAGTTCTCTGCAGCCTGCATGCTGAGAAACTTAAACTCTTCTGCCGGGAAGACCAACAGCCTGTGTGTGCTGTGTGTGTTCATTCAGACAAACACAAAGACCACAGTTTCAGACCCATGGATGAAGCAGAGGTTCTCTGCAGCCTGCACAGTGAGAAGTTTAAACTCTTCTGTTTGGATGATCATCAGCCAGTGTGTGTTGTCTGTCTTCATTCAGAAATACACACCAACCACAGTTTCAGACCCATTGATGAAGCTGCCCTGGATCACAAGGAAGAAGTTAAGAATTCGCTGAAGTGCTTACTGGCGACTCTCAAAGTGTATGACGAAGTTAAAACTAAATGTGACCAAACAGCAGCACACATAAAGGTCCAGACCCAGAACACAGAGCAGACAATTAAGGAACAGTTTAAGAAGTTTCATCAGTTTCTATATGATGAAGAGAACGCTAGACTCACTGCACTGAGGAAGGAAGAGGAGCAGAAGAGTCAGTTGATGAAGGAGAAGATTGAATGTCTGAACAGAGAGATATCTACTCTTTCAAATACAGTCAAGGCCATAGAAGAGGAGCTGAGAGCTGAACACGTCTCGTTCCTGCAGAACTACAAGATCACAGCGGTACGAGTCAAGCTCACACCTCAGGAACCACAGCTGGACCCTGGAGCACTGATAGCTGTGCCCAAACACCTGGGCAATCTGGCCATCAAAGTCTGGAACAAGATGAGGGACATTGTTTCCTACACTCCTGTGATTCTGGATCCAAACTCTGCCCACCCAGTTTACAGCCTCTCTGATGATCTGACCAGTGCGAGACATGGACAGAGACAGGAGCTTCCTGACAACCCAGAGCGGTTTGACCACTTGCACCATGTCCTGGGTTCTGAGGGCTTCAACTCCGGGACTCACAGCTGGGATGTTGTGGTTGGAGAAATTGGACACTGGACATTAGGAATGTTAGCGGAGTCTTATCCAAGGAAGCAGAATGGAGATACACAGGGTAAACGCTGGGGAATCATGCTATATAATAGTGAATACAGGTCATACAGCGATTCAGGGTCAACCACTGTTCTCTCAGTGAAGCAGAAACCCCAGACGATCAGAGTACATCTGGACTGGGACAAAGGGAAGCTGTCCTTCTATGATCCTGATAATAACACGCACCTACACACTTTCACACACTCGTTCACCGAGACACTCTTCCCATTCATTTGTAATGCTGTCAATGGTAGCTCTGTGAAGGTGTTGCCAAATGTTATATCGTCGCTACTGTGTATTGTTACGTAAAGACGTTTTTCTGATTATTTTAAATAATTACGTTTGTGTTTGTGTTTCTAAAACTTCCACATACTATTTAATATTATGCTTGGGCTATGGGTTCTGTGCGCAACAGTACATGCGCAATGCACACCTGTAGTGTGATGTTCTGTACCAAAAAATAAATCACTGTTAGATCACTGAGAAAGGTCAGTGTAACTCTGGAAGAGCACAGTTAATGTTGAAAAGTGCAACATTTGTGTCCTGTTGCAGTGGTATATACAGTAGAAGTATCACGTTTGCTTTTTGTCATTTACCCTTGCGTTTTGTTACAGACTATTTTATTGCAATTTCTAATTTTGCCACAATCTCACAAGAGCACAGGGTAATTTGTACTATTTTGTACCTGTACAGTACAGACAATAAAGATGACCTTAAAAAGTTTTTTTTGGGGGGGGGTCATTATTTTAGTAGTAGTAGTAGTAGTAGTAGTAGTAGTAGTAGTAGTTTAGAATATTGTATATGTGGGTGGTAAAGATGAATGTTTAGTTGTTTAGTTCCTTGTTCATTTTGTTTAATCAGTTTTATATAACATTTAATATGAACAACTTTTGTCTTGAAGCTCAGAGCCTCGCCCATTAGGATATAATTTAAGTTTGATACGACCTCATGGCCCATCTCACTCATGGGTTTATTTATGACACCTTTCCATAGTTACAATTAATCAGATATTGCTCGCCTACAACATACTGCATATTTTAAATTATGTTTTTTATATTGTATTAGTTAGTATATCACATGGATGCAACTGGGCATATCCTTGATTCCTTAGTGATATATCTCAAGGTCATACACCCAGGTTTCGAGTCTTGAACATTACACCCCTTATCAGACGACCCACGCATGTTTGATCAAATCCCGACTTAAGTCCCAGTAGCTACCCTCAACCAGAGACAGATGGTTGATCATGTTGATCTGACCTGAACAAACCCTAAGATCTCCATATAGCAAGCTAGTAGTAGTAGAAATTTGTTTATTTTTGGTTATTAAAAACTGACCTGTGCAACCTGGCATTCCATATATTGATCTGACCTCATCAAGCCCGTAGATCTCCATACTTTATGTCCAATTACGTTCTGACATAATTAATGACTGATCTCCAGAATGATAGATCTCCAACTACGGTAAAAATGTATATATATGTGTGTTGTGTGTATGGATGTCCTCCATAACATAACACAATTTGTACAGCTCTAAATAGTGGGTCAATGTTAATTTGAATCCAAATAGGGTCCATTTACTGGTTTCATTTGTACACTCTCAAGGGTCCATTTGTTTTCAAACTATCATTTAGCTGGAGACCCCTAGAACTCCCCTCAAGGAGCCCTGTAGGGCTCCTATACTGTATAGAATTTGTATATGTTTGAAGTGGGGCAAGAGAGGAGAGAAGTGGAAAATCTGTTCCCAATAAAAATCACTAGATGGCGCTGCCATCCTACAAAGTACCGGCGATGTTTCACAGAACAAGAAGAGTTTTAATTTCCACAAAGTTTGGGGCGTTCCAGATTGATTAACTGAAGTGAACAACTAGATGTAAGTTACCTATACTTCATCTATTTCTATACAAAAATAACACTAATTATTGCATATAGGTAAAACAAATAAAAAATAAAATACCATACGTCATTGTCGGATGGTAATTCTATTGGATGACCATGATTCATGCAGGTTGAATCCAAAACATTTCAGAATAGCAGAATTAATTATCCCACAGACACCCACACAGTGATTCTCAATCCGCAATGTTAATTTAACACTACACACCATTTGTATGTGAAAGAGTTGTAGACCCACAACTATCTGTATGTTGATTAAATGAACATGATGCGGCACCTATAGTGTAAACCAGTAGAAATGCTTTATTATCCTCCACGCACATGCAGTCATGAATCTTGTATTGTGCTTGATTGTACCGCAATTCTCCAAGCTGTTAATACATAAATACATTTCATAGATAATCTAAAGCACTTGCTGAACATTTGCCCCAGAAAAGGAACGCTATACTTTACAGCAGGGGTTTTCAACAGGTGGTCCGGGGACCACCAGTGGTCCTTGAGAGGGTTCCAGGTGGTCCCCAGGCTGATGGAAAGTTGGTTAACCAGATGTAACTCTTGAGAATGTAAAAATTAAACCAAATGGACCCTTGCGGGTCCATTTGATTTCATTTTCACACCCTCAAGAGTTAAAATATTCATCCTCTGAATTAGCACTATTTAATTAATAAGACTACACTGTTTTGTTTGCAAAATCCAACCTGGAATTGTGAACAAAACCAAACTAATTGAAATTCTTTAGTTTCAGGTCTTCGGGGCTAAAATGTAATCAAATGGTGGTCCGTGGCTCAAATTCTGAATAAATGGTGGGCCCTGGTATCAAAAAGGTTGAAAACCACTGCTTTACAGCGTTAAGTCTATAATCTCATAATTTATTTGTTCTGTTTCTGCAGGGTTTTGCTGCGGAGAGATATAGGCCAGATGGTGTCACTATTGCTCTGGTAAGATAACAGTAGGATACTTATCCATTAAAACAGTTTCTTCTCAAAAGGGTGGGGTGAGAGCAAAACATAGTTACTGTATGTACTGTAATCAGGGGTGTAGTGGAGGGGGGACGCGGGGGGGATGGCGTCCCCTCACTTCTCACATCTAAAATATTTTTGGGTCTGAAAAAAATCATTAGCATTATGGTGAAATACATCTTGATGATCACCAAGATGTGTTTCACCATGTTAATGAGTTTCCTTTTTTCTGGGAGTGTACAAATGGAACCAAATGGACCCGCTAGGGTCCATTTGTACACTCTCAGAAAAAAAGTGGGGGGAATTCCCCTTTCAGAGGCGTCCCCCACTACAACACTGACTGTAATGATAAAAGGTTCACATACATTATTGTGAAGCTGCTGATCTTTACACTGTAAGAGAAAAATGAGGCTGGTGCAATGGTTACAGAACAGACATTATGGCCTCTGTAAAATAAGATACTGACGCCTTAATTTGTCATTATTGCATTATCCTTACAAATTAGCCTACTCAAACCAATGTCTTCTGGTCAATTATCCTAACCATTGTAACATAATATATTTTCTAAAGCAATCATCAATTCTATATATAGATTTTATATTTGTTTGGCATCTCTAATCCTCTATGGACATATGCTTGTTTTCATTTTGTGAGAGCATTTCACCTAGATTAAGTGACATTACATTGACATCACATTGGTTACAAGATGTTAGCATGAACGAAGGAAGTTTACATGAAGGCTGGATTAGTTTGTGAATAAACATCATTTCTGAACAAGTGAGACTTTTATCATATAATCTGTTCAGGAAAATATATCAAATAAAATAAGACATATCAGTCAGGAATATAAAATAACACATCAGCATCACAGGTTGTTTTCTAATCACTTGCTTTTTGATGTGCACAGTACATTTTATTTAGCATCTAAATAGGTATAATTTCTGTCTCAGAGGTATCATGAGATTTGGCTGCCAGACAGGCAACAGTGGAAAAGTCTTGCTTTATGCTCTTTACTCTTTAACAATTACACAGCGCACACATCAAAACACAACACAGCAGACCATGATGCGTTACATGTCTTCTGTTGGCTACCATGGAGCAACGAAGAGTTTTAACATGCAATGTTAGATAAAAAACAGAGCATGTCTATCTCTTCAGGCCTTTCTGCTGAAAATGAAAAATCATTTCTTCATCTGTCTTTTTCCACAGCTACAGGACGATGCCGATGACCAAGACAACTTGAACCTGCTGCTGTCAAAATTAACCACGATTCAACTAAAATGGATTCAAAGCCTTTTTCAGAAGATGATTTTTCTTGTCCTCTGTGTCATGAAACGGTTAAAGATCCTGCTCTCCTGCCATGTAGCCAGAGCTTCTGTAAAGCCTGTCTGTACAGTAAGAGGTCAACAAGGCAATGTCCTAGTAACAAAAGGTCTTCAATGGACGAGCCATCCTGTAACCTGGCACTGAAGAACCTGTGTGAGACATTCTTGCAGGAGAAACCTCTGAGAGTTTCAACAGGGTCTGAGGTTCTCTGCAGCCTGCATGCTGAGAAACTTAAACTCTTCTGCCGGGAAGACCAACAGCCTGTGTGTGCTGTGTGTGTTCATTCACGCAAACACAACAACCACAGTTTCAGACCCATGGATGAAGCAGAGGTTCTCTGCAGCCTGCACAGTGAGAAGTTCAAACTCTTCTGCCTGGATGATCTTCATCCAGTGTGTATCGTCTGTCTTCATTCAGAAAAACACACCAACCACAGTTTCAGACCCATCGATGAAGCTGCCCTAGACTGCAAGGAAGAAGTTGAGAAGTCGCTGAAGTGCTTAAAGGCAAAACTGAAATTGTTTAATGAAGTTAAAACTAAATGTGACGAAACAGCAGCACAGATAAAGACACAGACACAGAACACAGAGAAGCAGATTAATGAACAGTTTAAGAAGCTTCATCAGTTTCTATATGACGAAGAGAAGGCTAGACTCACTGCACTGAAGATGGAAGAGGAGCAGAAGAGTCATCTGATGAAGGAGAAGATTATGGGTCTGAACAGAGAGATATCTGTTCTTTCAAATACAGTCAAGGCCATAGAGGAGGAGCTGAGAGCTGAACATGTCTCGTTCCTGCAGAACTACAAGATCACAGCGGTACGAGTCAAGCTCCAGTTGCAGGGAGTTCAGGAACCACAGCTGGACTCTGGAGCACTGATAACTGTGCCCAAACACCTGGGCAATCTGGCCTTCAAAGTCTGGGACAAGATGAGGGACATTGTTTCCTACACTCCTGTGATTCTGGACCCCAACTCTGCCCACCCAGTTTACAGCCTCTCTGATGATCTGACCAGTGCGAGACATGGACAGAGACAGGAGCTTCCCGACAACCCAGAGCGGTTTGACCACTTGTGCCATGTGCTGGGTTCTGAGGGCTTCAACTCCGGGAATCACAGCTGGGACGTCGAGACTGAAGAAAATGGATACTGGACGTTAGGATTGTTAACAGAGTCTTATCCGAGGAAGAATGGACATGGAGACAGACAGGGTAAATGCTGGAGAATAATGTTCTGTGATAGTGTATACCGAGCATACTGCGGTTCAGGGTCAACCACTGTTCTCTCAGTGAAGGAGAAACCCAGGAGGATCAGGGTCCAACTGGACTGGAACCGAGGAAAGCTGTCCTTCTCGGATCTTGATACTGGCACACACCTACACACTTTCACACAGTCTTTCACTGAGCCACTCTTCCCATTCATTTTTAATGCCGTCAATGGTAGCTCTGTGAAGGTGTTGCCAAGAAAGGTCAGTGTGTCTCTGGAAGAGCACAGTTAGACATGTTGAAAGGAGCAACAATCTTGTACTGCTGCAGTTGTACATGGAAGTATCACTTTCTGTGGCGTTTGCATGGTCTCCCATAGAGTAGCTACCCTCACAAAAAACATGAGTAATCCTGGTACCTAAACTGCCTCCTGCTGGCCAGTCGGAGCACCTGATGGAGAGGAAAGGAACTGGTTGGAATAACGTGTCAATTCCACCCCATTGGCCTGAATATAAGACTATGTTTTTTCCCCCCAATGTAAATATATTAATAAATGGGGTCGAATTATATTTGGGGGCTATACAATTTGACATTCGGGGTACTATTACGAGTTTCTTAAGTACGAGGTCTTATGACTTAACTCAAAACTTTTGAATGGCCAAACAGCTTAGCCACACCTCCAAGTTTTGACTTAAGTCATAAGACCTGACACTTAAGAAACCCATAATATGGTATTCAATCTTCTGTTTACAAAAATGAGGCTTGTAAAATGCGGATTATCTTATAGCCAGAGTCTTATATTTGGGTCAATACGGTAAGGTGTCATGTAGGCTTCCTGTTGTATATCCTTGTTTTTTGTTGCAATGTCACAAGAGCACAGGATAATCTGTACTTTACACAAACACACCTCCACACCTTCAACCACTCTTTCACTGAGACACCGTTTACATTCATTCTTAGTGCTGTTGATGATAGATATGTGATGTTCTGCCACAGTTAAACATAAGCACGGAGATGATCTTCTGATTTTCTTCCACTCATATTCGTAATAAATGCAGCTTTGAGTTTGGTGAGAGAAATTGCCCGCGCGCACACACAACAAAGAGCCCATTTTTGGTGGCTTCTCAGTATTATACTGTACATGACGATGTGAACATTGGCATGCTGTTACAGTTGTATAGTGTAGTTTGCTTTTTGCTGTTGTTTGTTTTTGCATTACGATTTCTAATGCTAACCTAATGTCACAGGAAGAAACAGTAATAATCTGAACACATGAACTCATCTGAGTTCTAGTTAGTTCTGATGATTTCTTTGCTAGTTCTGATGATGTATAGTAAAACAAAATACAAGGCGATACGAATGTAACACCGACTGTAATATAATATAAAGTTGACCTCAAATGTGGTTAATTGGATAATCAGTTTGTGTGGATTTGTTGGTATACAAGAAATAAAAGATTGTTTGTTTTTCTTTTTAAATGTGATTCTTGACTATTTGATTAACATACAGTCGTTAATGCCCTACTAATATGAATACAAGGTTTTCTGTTAGCCAGCCCTGATGGAGGACATAGTGTGATATTACTGGTAGTGTTTGAACAGAATGTAGCAGGACCTACTCTGTCGCCTTTAATCCCAGGCTCTCCTTTGTCCCCATCTGGTCCTCGATTACCCTGTGCAAACCAGGAAAAAAAACATTGATTGACAATTGATTTATTATCACTATTATTAGTCAAACTAATGTCCATAATTAGTACTTACATTTACACCAGGAAAACCTGCTGGTCCCCTCCTGCCCAGCATACCCTGAAATCAATGACAAACAGCACAGAGAGGAACCATGATGATTAAAGGATTTATGGGGAGGAAAAAACAGTGATCCATGTCAAGGACCCCGAAAATGATATCTACGAGCTCATGAGCATACTGTACACTGCAAAAAAGGCAGTCTAAATCTAAGAAAGAAATATGTTTTTGAATGCAAAAGAACTAGAAACAAGCAAAATAATCTGTCCATGGGGTAAGTGAATTGTAGTTGGGTGAGAATTCTTGTAATAAGAAATATGTTCTAAAAACAAGGTTGATAATCTTATACAATTTTCTCTTGGTTAGTATATCCTTAAAACAAGAGCAATCATATTTTAAGTCTCTAGACTTGCGTAGTTCAGATTTCGTTTTTGCAGTGTACAATATGCAGTATATCTGCTATAGGTGAATAGTATAACATATGGTGAAAGTGGCCATGATTGTGACTAACTAAATAACTAATTTATCTCAGGAGCTCCTGGTACGCCTAAGGCCCACTTTGAGGACCGTTGGTGTGAAATACACTAGAACATTGGTCTTCATGGTTAACTCATGCTGTGTGCATGAGTTAACAATGTAAATATTCTTGAGGTATTTTTGTTTGGCTTCCTTCACAGCAGGATCAGTATTAATAGGACTAGGAGTAGCAGCAATATGAAATAGACACAATGTTGTTGTGGGTATTACCGTAATACTGTAACCTGTATGGTTTGTAGTATGTTTGATTTGTAGTATGTTGTTTGCTGGTACAGACTAGAGTAATAACTCTATAGACTATAAATGCTGTACCAGCATCCGTTGTTTTGCAACATGTCTGAATGTCTGAGCTGTGTTTGTTTTGCTTTTTTGTCTGCAGAGCTAAAACATTGAGGAGACAACACTATACAACTCACCATGGGCCCCTCAAACCCGGGCTCCCCTCGACCACCCATCGGCCCAGCAGGTCCCTGATTGGTGGGGAAAAACGGCAACATAAAGCAATTAAGAGAGACAGAATGATCTACTCTGGGAAGGATCTGAGTAATACGACGTTACAGCTGGACTCTTGACCTTTACAGATTGACCCCGTCTTTAGACCTAATAAGGGAGTCACGGTGTCAAAAGGTCCAGGAACCTCAGGAATGCAGCCTCCCATTTACTCAAAAGGCATGCGGTGCAAATTATCTCTCAAATGGATGTTTTTGAAAGGGGATTCTCGTGAGAGATATACTGTACTGTACTGTCTTTACCCTTGGAAACCCACCGCTGATATCTAACCAATTCTGAGGCACATGCGCTCACACTAAGTATACTGTAATGTAGATGTACAAGATTCTGTAATCTGCCTCAAATCCCCGGCAGTGTTGCCAACTGCCAAAATAGCAATTCTTCTACATTTTCTAAATATGGAGATTCTTGAAAATTAGCTCATTCAGATGTTTAAATATAATTTAACTCTCGAGAGTTACATATGTATAAAGGTCCATTTGGTAACCAATGATCCTTTCTAGGAAAGGAGGAGGACTCTATCATAGGAGGGAAAATAGTGAAAAACGAGGGTTTTATCTCTGGCACCTGTCAAACAATTTTGCCCCAACTCACCTGCAAAAAAAAAAAAAACATTATGCCAGGATTTTTTCACAAATTTTGGCGCTAGGGGGGTCTGAAAAAAAAGCTAAATATAGCACAAATGCGCCAAGTTGGCAACACTGATCCCAGGTACAGAAGCTCTGCATGTCTGTTTTTTACGAGGACATCCTGAAATGACGACAGCAGCAAACTTACGGGTTCCCCCTTCGGACCGGCGGCACCAACCATTCCGGGACGTCCCTGGGAAAAATACGACCACGTCAGGGTCAACCTTTAACCCAAGCTCAATTACGGAGAACACGATAGCGCTGTGACATAATGTCAAGCCACCATAGTGTCTTCAAAGCTCTTATAACCATTAAAAAGCAAGAAACCTCTCTTTTCTTTCACTGTTACACATCTCAGAGAACGGTCATGGATAATTGGTACTGTAGCTATGGAATCATTCACAGAGCTGTGGGAGAAATCACATTGTTTTTCTGTTTATAACCTCAGTCATGTCGCCTGCCAAGGTAATCATGTGACCTTGGCACTAGCGACTCTTAGATATATTTGTTTTTGGCACACACTCAATGTTAATGCATTAGAACTGTACTGTACTGTACATAAATACTGATTACAGCCGGGGTGTCTAATTTGGCCGGAATTTTCAAAGCCTATATTAGGCTATATTAGGAAATATAAAAACAACAATTACATAACATCTCTATCATCTCTCATACCTATCATAATGTACATTAGGCCTACTTTCAGCACATGTATCAAAGTCATATAACATGCATATTCATCGTGCAGCAATTTCATTCTGTCAACATCACAATGAAAACACAAATAACCATTTTTCAGCCTACCAATTATAATCAGACTAGAAACCTGACCCTAATGCCATGTGTTCTGTGCTGGTCAGGTTGTGTTGGCGGATCAGGCACGGTACATTGGTTGGTTGTGACTTTGTGGCTAATATCCAGGGCCCATCTTGTCTCCGTTTAATGCTTTTACTGTACATAATGGAGATAAAGGAGGGACATACCTGGGGTCCACAGAGCCCAGGAGCCCCAATGTCTCCATCTAAACCCGGAGGCCCCTAGACAGAAGTAGGTAGAGATGTTTCTAAAAAACACACATAATGTATAATGGAGATTCTTACATGTATTTTTCAAAAGAAACATTACCTGGGGGCCTTTAGCACCCACTACACCAGCAGGCCCCATATCGCCCTGGAAGATAAAACAAATATTCATTTGTTTAGTTATGGTCACTTCCTCTTCCAAGGAACATTTTGACACAGGAGAACAGCATGCATTCAGACACCCTATGGCCAGTCTATGACGTTAGTCATCTAAAAACATATATAGCATATCATGTACAAGTTCAAGTTTCGTTTTATTGGTCTCCCGAAGGAGAAACTTGTCTTGGAGACAGGACCACAGCTGCATACATAGGACAATAGACAAAAAACAAACCAGAAGACAACACAACACAAGAACAAATAGCATATACACCCTAAGTGCTTACCCCTATGTAAGGGAAATGAACTTTGTAAGGGAAATGTACTTTGATGTCTTTGATGTCGTTGCCCATATTTGGGCAACGTTTCAACTGAATCAGCCCTTTGTTGACTTTTAGTACAGTATAAAACGCAACACTTTGTAAAAATGAAATCTTTTAAAAATGTGGATGTTTTCTAATCTTTTTGCCAATCACATTTAAGAACTGCCCCCAAGTCCAAACCTACACCCGCCAATTCCCACCAAAGCAGATCATCAGATTCCATCTGGTTCCGTTCTCTGCATCTTCGTCTCTCCTTTTAGAAACCTCTCGAAAACGAGATAGTGAAAGTTTTATGTCTTCTAAACCAGTTTTCTAAAAATATAAAGGTACATCTTCCCTCTCACTTTTGCTGGTACAATTCTGCCACATGCTAATCCCAGACACGTTCCTACATCCCTTACGCAATGATTGCAATGTCGTTGGATAGTTGGTCCCACGTATTTGAACTCCTTACCTTTGACTTTGCAACCTCTACTCCTTGCAGCATCCCTGTTCTCTCTCTCTCTCCCTCCCTCCCCCTCCCTCCCTCTCCCTCTCCCTCTCTCCCTCTCTCTCTGACTTCGACACCAACCCTGGTGAAGCTTGCGTTCAAACCAGCAACCTTGTGGTTACCATCCTGTGACACTCTCTCTGAGCCACCACTACCCGACAACCCGAGAGATTTCCTTTTATGAACTAAAATTATTTCCACCCATTTCTACAAAAACTTGAGAGACTAGATTTTATCTCACCCTAACTGGCGTCTTATAATTTTCCAAGAACAGGAAGATTTGAGCGCAATCTTGAGGTCAGATGACGTGGTAAGATGGGTGAAAATGTTTGATGCAACCTCACCTGCAAGCCGCTGGCTCCCTGAGCGCCAACTGACCCCGTCACCCCTGGTGCACCCTGGGCCACACACACACATACACACACAGACACACGCACTTGGTAAAGAATGCCATATTCAATTTTCACTCTGACAGTGTGTGTCTGCTGTACTTACATCAGGGCCTGGCAACCCAGGTGCGCCATCCAGTCCACTATCCCCCTGAATGATGGAACATCAGCACACAATGAGAACAATGAGTGTTAACCATAGTTTTGCATACAAATGGACCCATACAGGTCCAAATGTGTATCCTTTTGTACTTAAGAGTTACAGACTTGTAAGAGTAAAAAGGTTTGCAAACTCCCTCACGGATCTGTCCACGATTTTGTGCATGCAATAAAGAAAAGATATATATGTACTGTCTCGTTTCAAAATAATGTGGACATACCGTAACAAACTAAATTATGTTCACCAAAACAAAATCTGCGTACTGTAAATCATAAGGAACTTAAGGTCAAACGATGCCTGAACAACTTAAATGTAAGAAAGCATATCAAGAAGAATATTTTCTTAATAATCTATTGATATTTTGCTGGTGAAACACGGTGGTGAAACATGGTGAAACACAACTTGACGTTATCAAGACGTTATCAAGTTGTGTTTCACCATGTTGATGATGTTTCTTTTCTTTTTTTGTTTCTGAGTGTACAAATGAAACCAAATGGCTCTGCTAGGGTCCATTTGATGGACATGTGCACGCTCTCAGGAATTTTTTGAAAATGGGTGGAATCGCCCTTTAAAGCATCTAAACCAAGCAGTTCTGCAAGCTTGAAGCAACGTAGATGGCACGGTATTTATCCTATAATCAGATTTGGACATAATAAGGTTTCCACCACCCGGCAGAGACAATGAGCAAGAAAATAGGAAACTCACCTCAGGCCCTGGGGGTCCGTCTGGCCCGTAACCACCTCGGATACCTGGTGGTCCCTGGAGGAAAGATCCAATATACACTTTATACTAGCACTGATAACACCAGCTGTCCCTCAAATACGTACAAGTTATGAACCAGAAAAGCCCGATTTGTACAATAATATCAGTTACATTCCAGTTACAGAATAGGAAGATGCAAATACAGTACATATGGACTTGCATAGACTACAATAACTTACCGTCATTACAATTACAAATAGATTTGCATTGTTTCTGCCTGCTTTTCTATGTATTGATACTATCAAGTGAATATGAAGGAAAAGAGTGAGAGAGAGAGAAAGGGAGAGACATGCAGCAAAGGTCGTCACGAATGGGCTCGAACCCGCGATGCGGTGTCAGGCCAGAGCCAATTACAGTATATGAGGCATGCGACTCTGGACCACGTGGCCATCGGGTGTCCCACAAATGGAATTATTCACGGCAAATCCATAGAAATGGATTTGCCGTGGATGGAAGAAAGGAAAGAAAGGATGGAAGAAAGGAATATTTTGCTGTAGTGGTCCGACTTTCATACTATAAATGTGTGCTATTGCATGCAGGAGTTCCACTACTGCAAATGAAAAGAGCACATGAGCAAGCATACATTGATATATGAATCACAATGTCATGCAAATGGTAAAAATAGTTCCTTTATTTGTATCCATAACTTGATTACGACTTGTTATAACTTGACACAGTACTAACAGAAATGCTGTGCCACAGACGTTTTGGCTCCAAGTCTCCCATTTAATTTAGTTCCCATCCTACTCCTAGACTAATCGATACATGCTATGATAATTAAATAACAGGTACTCACCGGTGGCCCCACCGGACCTACTGGACCAGGCAGACCGACTGACCCCTGGGCATGGACGAGAAGAATACACACGTTGGAGCACAATGTACATTAGCTACTCAAAGTAAAGTGAACAAATGGTCATTTGTTACCAGACGTGCATTCAAGAAAGGACAACCTCTGACTGTGTGTGTGTGTGTGTGTGTGTGTGTGTGTGTGTGTGTGTGTGTGTGTGTGTGTGTGTGTGTGTGTGTGTGTGTGTGTGTGTGTGTGTGTGCGCGCGCGCTGGATAGCAGGTTGAATCAGTGGTAGGGTAAGGGCAAAAGTGTATGAGACAAGTGTAATACAATTCACCGTGAGTGGACAAATTAGTAATACATGTAATGCAGTCATGTAGGCAACACTATGGCATACTAGTGTAGAACCTATCCTGTATGAGGTTTAGTCACTAGGTGGCACTACATCCATCTGAATGCACTTAACTTCACAGAAAGAGAAGATAGAGATTTATAGTGCACATTTCATATAACAATAATTGACCATATATATGGATATGGCCTGGATTTAAAGTGTCATAGTTGCACACAAATCACATATTTCTATGGGTGTCTATCATAATCAAGCCAAAGCTACATCAATGTGTTGGTTGCTCTTTTACTGTTAAATGTGCAAACAGTACATGTATAGGCTGACTACTGTCTACCAAGCAATGACTTAACTATTACAAGCCATTTCAAGTATTTCTATAAATATTACCTTCTCGCCAATTTCACCAATATCTCCTCTTGGACCCGTGGCTCCATTGCGGCCCTTGACAAGTAGAGAATAAAGCAATTATTTAAAGTATCAAACCCTAATTATTTCCTATTGTCACCATTGGGTGGAAACCTTGTTTGTCAAAAAACGTTTTAGACACTTTTCTGGAAAGTGTCTGAAAACGCTTTTTGACAAACACTTAGGCAACACTTAGGAAATTGGTTCCATGTTGTACACAGAGATGAAACACAAATCATGATTTGTTCATTACTTGGGACAATATACTGTACAGTGACATTTGGCTCTTGCTGTGTTAAATTATAAAGGTATTTTTATTTTTATAATCACACTGAGAAATTAATGTGATGTTTTCTCAAATAATAAAGGATGGGTCTTAAGAGCATTTCATTCACCAATGTTTTGCTACATAGATAACTTCCAAGTGCTTGCACTACACATCCCCTATATTATATTTATTCAAATCATGACATCTTCGGAAAATATTTGTTGGTATTTCCACTGTAGTGTTAATTGTCAAACTGGAACACCATCCATGCTCAAGGAACAAACTCTAAAGTTTTACTGTACATGTTCTGTACAGGTCTCTTCAAAACATCCTCTCGGGCAAACATTTGAATAGCAGATTACCGAAATGGTAATAAACAAAAATATATATATTCAACCTCCTAGTCACCATGTCATGTTCCCCAATGAACTAATAAAATACTTGGAAGTGTAGTTTATCCCCAACTGAGAGTTTTAAATCATCTTTGAACCTGAAAATCGTCCCACGGCCTAGTCGAGAGAGTGATGATTTGCGATGGAGTGAAAGCATTTTGTAACACTACAGAGAACAATTGTAATGTCCTGAATTACCCTGTCTAAGGCTAGCTGATGGCGACTGATTGAGTCTCATGAGACCCGACTTGTTGAAGTGCTAGAAACGAGTTCCAGAGAATATCATACACCAACAGCCAATACTAGGATTTCTTTATCTGTTGCAACTGGGATAGAGCACTGACATACCAAATGGCATCACGACACATGCATGTATTCCAAAACGACAAAGAGTATTGCTTATCTGGAAAATGCTGTCGGATAGTTCAGGCAAATGTACACAAACCATGGGCCAAAACATATTCCCTGGTCCCCAGAAAAAAAAAAGACATTGAGAACCCCTAGCCTACTCAATACAACAGGGGTTTCAACAGGTTCAGGGACCACCAGTGGTCCCTGAGATGATTCCAGGTGGTCCCCAGGTTAAATGATGGAAAGTTGGTTAACCACATCTAACTCTTGAGCTTTCATTTGGTTTCATGTTTACACTTTCAAGAGTTAAAATATTCACAATTCGAATTAACCCAAGTCTACACAACTAGAGAACGTAGAAGATTAATGGTCATTTTGATGTACTGTATGTTTGACTGTTTTGTAATCCAGCCTGGTATTGTGGACAATAAATATACATGAATAAATAGTGGGCTCTGGGTTGAAAAAGGTTGAAAACCACTGCAATACAAGATGACTATAGCAGAATTTATGGAATACATACAATGTTGCATGTGTGATTTGATCTCTGGTGGGACAATAACGTAATGTAAACAGGCTTTTTTCACCTGACCTTTTTTTCCACCTGGGGAGTTTTCCCTGGAAGGAAGGCATTATTCCAAACAGTTCAGTCGACCTGGTTCAGAGACCAGGATTACTGCATGCATTTGCAGCGTTTAAAAACAAACAAAAAAAAACAGATTTGACAGTTGGATTTTGTACCTCGTCGCCTTTTTCTCCTTTGGAACCCGGCTCTCCTCTGTACCCCAGTGGACCCTGGAGAAATGCATTTTGGGATGGGGGGGGGGGGTATAGAAAGAAAGTGAAGTTATACTGTACACCGCTGGCTACACACAATCATGTTCTAGATGTCAGGTGGATGCTCGAGCACAGGTACATTAAATCACATTAAATCCACCGATCTAACCCTAACCCCCCACCTGAGGTCCAGGAAGTCCAAGGGACCCAGGCTGACCATCCAGTCCACATTCACCGTCTCTCCCCGGTACCCCCGGTCGGCCAGGGGCGCCCCTGGGTCCTCGCTCGCCCTGTAAACACACAAAAAAAACTCTTTAGTCAACAAACCCCCTGGAAACATACAGTATGTCAGAATTCAGGAAGTAGTTATTCATTTATTTTCTCATCCTCTTCCCTTCAAGGACTGAAGGGAAAATGGGGGTCAGTGGCTACACTTTTCTGTGCCCATATTTTCGAATAGATGCAACATATAGTAGAGTTTAATTTGTTTAAATCAGGGGTTCCCAAAAACTTTACGTGTCGACGAATAACGTTGGTCGACGAATAGCGTTGGTCAAAATAACAATTCATCTACATTTTCTAATGGTGTAGAAACTGTAGATTCTTGAAAATTCAGATGTTGAGATATAATTTAACTTTTGAGAGCGTAAAATGAAATGGACCCTTACGGTTCCATTTGGTTCCATTGTACGCTCTCTAGAGTTACGGATCTATAAGGGTCCATTTGGTTACCAACTGTCCAACATTTAGCCTGGGGACCACCTGGAATCCTCTCAGGGACCACTGCTGGTCCTGGACCACCTGTTGAAAACCCCTGCTGTACGTGGTTGTATGAAACTAAAATTGGGTCCCAACCCAGTGTTTGAGAAATGTTGGTGTTTGTGGTTTTGCTGGGGTTAGCCTTCAATTACGTGTGGGCCGCTGAGATCCCTACTTTAAGCGCACCTAGTGAAAATAAAATACCATTTCACTTTCATACTAAAGGCTAGTCGGCCAAGAAAAAAAAAGCCGGGTCTTTTGCGGTCAGAAGTACTAGCTCATGATTTATGGGAATCTTAATGGTGGAGAGGTTGCAGCAAATCAAAGTGGATTTGCATTAGGTGAGATCACAGCATTATATATGTCTACACTGGCAGTGATTCTGATAAAAAAAGGTAGGGGAAGTTGCAAAGGCCCTGCTTTCTCCAGTAATAACTTTAAGTAGTAATTTGTCAGATGGCCTTCGGCTAGGAGGAGCATATTGTCCACACGTTAAGATTTATTTTATTGTTTCAATACCTCCGACTTGAAGACAGGTGGGAAACATGTTACAGACTGAATTAAACCACCTGTCGGATCTTGGCTGTGGAGCGCGGACAGAGTTTGATTTTCGGCAGCAGCGTTTGATGGATGCAGGAATACACACGCAGATGTTGGCCTGTAGTTAAACAGACGCTATTAAACATGTAGATGTGCAGTTTGACGAGTGGTTTCTGGAACAGGTTTAGGACTACACACGATTAGATTCGCTCGCGCGTACGAAGCGAGCAGACACACACACGTGCACGCACGCACGGCTGATTTGTTGTACAAGCTCACAAATGTTTTAAAAGAATATGCCAAAGAGAAACAAAAACAAATGTGTGACATGCATGGAATCAACAGACACACAAGCTCACTTGGCTGACTGGCCATTTTCTAATGATCTAAGGGGAAAAGTTTCTTAAAACCACACAAGGCTTTGAAGTGAAGTTGTCTCTCCTCCAGTATGCTGTGAGCATTGAACAGCATCATACTGTGCAGTTCAGTTGAGGTCTACCATAAACAAAGCAAGAGTTGCATATGTTTCTGAAAATAGCTTATTGCAGTGAGAGTAGAGGTCACAATTACAATCAAAACCTGCATTTCCGCATGTCCTTCCACGGACAAGTAAACGCATCAACACTGCAATGTAGAAGTATTCCTTTACAAGCAAAAGTTTGTTATTGCCTGACGTAATGCATGGATCTTCAGGGAGGGAATGCACATTTGTAGGTTCTGAAGTCAATTACTTGTAGATTTATTGATGTTTTTGGACAACTGCTGATCCGACCGACTTCTCCAGGACTAGGCAAAATCAATTTGCGACCACGGGAGTTGAAAAATAACATAAACCCATCGCGATGTATAACCCGCAACGGGTTATACTTGGCACCAATGGCGCCATGTATAACCAATGGTCGTGAACGTTGGCATAACGGTCACGACCATTGACATAACGGTTGCAACCGCCATGCCAGCGGTCGGGGGTTAAGGTTACGTTTAGGCATAAGTCTTAATGAGGTTATGTTTAGGTTTGTGGTTTAAGGACTTCAGTGTTTTGTATCCTACAACATTATGTATGAGTACAATACAGAGAATGTTTGCATTCGCCATCTTTGTTGAAGAAGATCTATCTATGTCTGAGAAAACTAATCTTCTGTATCTTTCAAATCGGTTTAAACCCTGTGAAAATGTTGTGTTAAGTCATATTTCTGCAAACTTCCTCCCCCCCTCCGTCCAAATTTGATTGGATTCCAGTCCACTCACTTCCATTGCTTTAATCCCATGTCTCATAAAGTGTTGTACGGCTAATCTTACTTTTCTTTCATAGTGGTTTAAGCCTTGTGGAAATGTTGTATTAAGTTTTAAAAATCCATTGTTTTTCTGCAAACTTCCTCTCCCCCTCTGTCCACTTTTGGTCGCATTCTAGTCCACATACTTCCATTGCCCCAATTCCATGTCCAATAAAATGCTGTACTATTAGCGACATCTCCTTGGCATTTTTTACGTCATATCTATGCTGGTTAAATCTGTCTGCTATTGTGTTTCTGGTTTCCCCTACATATTGTAGATTACATTTGTTACATGTGATTAGTTTAGTTTTAACGTTTAACGTTTTAACCAGACGTGACTAATTTACAACAGTCGCAGCACCCGTCACGACCGCTTGGACACATGTCCCTATAATAATAATAATAATAATAATCTTTATTTGTATAGCACCTTTCATGACATAAAATGCAGCTCAAAGTGCTTTACATTGCAATAGAGAAGAAGACAAAAAAAAGTGGGTATAAATTAAAGAGATCATTAAAATACATCAAAGAAGCAGTACAGTGAGGACCTGAAATAAGGCATAAAATATAAAATCATAAAATATAGAATCACAGAGAATCAGTTAAAAGCAAGTGCATAGAAGTACGTCTTGAGTTGTGCTTTAAAAATGTCTACAGAGGCTGCCTGCCGAATGTATAATGGGAGTTTGTTCCACGCCGTCGGTCCATAGAAGCAAAAGGCTGCTTCACCGTGTTTTTTAGTTGCCATTTTAGGCACCGCAAGCAGGCCTGCAGTGGAAGACCTGAGGGGTCGGCCTGGGACATACTTAGGCAGGCAGTCATGTAGGTAGGAAGGTGCAAGACCATTAAGCGCTTTATAGACAAGTAAAAGAATTTTAAAATCAATTCTAAACACAACCGGTAGCCAATGTAGTGAGGCTAGGACAGGAGTAATATGTTCTCTCATCTTAGTTTTAGTTAAAACTCTGGCCGCCGCGTTTTGGACTAGTTGTAATCTGTCAGTTGTTTTCTTGGGGAGGCCAGAGAAGAGTGCATTGCAGTAGTCAAGCCGGGAAAATACAAAGGCGTGGATCAGGGTTTTAGCATCATCCATTGACAGATAGGCCCTGATTCGTGCAATGTTTCTAAGGTGAAAAAAGGCAGTCTTGGTGACATGGTTAATGTGTGAATTAAAATTCAATTCGGAGTCAATGAAGACCCCCAAGTTCTTTACTGTGCTATTACTTTCTACAATCAGATTGCCAAGTCTGCTTAGTATTGATTCTTTCTGGTCGCTGGAGCCAATTATGAGAACTTCTGTTTTATCCTCGTTTAGTTTGAGAAAGTTCTCACTCATCCAGCATTTGATGCTAGACAGACAGGTCAGCAATGGATCTAAGGCACAGGGATCATTTGGGGCTACGGAAAGATATAGCTGGGTATCATCGGCATAGAAATGGTAATTCACTTTGTGATTTGTAATAAGTTCTCCTAGCGGCAGTATGTATAGGGAGAACAAAAGGGGACCGAGTATTGAGCCCTGTGGGATACCAGAACTGATGTCATGTTTGTCAGAGTCAAACTCAGCTAGCTTAACATAATAGTTTCTGTTTGATAGATAGGAGGAGAACCAAGACAGGGCTGACCCCGATAGACCTACCCAGTGCTCCAGCCGGTGAATTAAAATTGAATGATCGATTGTGTCAAATGCAGCCGTAAGATCGAGAAGTAAAAGTACAGATATATTTTTCTTGTCAGCAGATACCCTGAGATCATTGATTACTTTTACAAGAGCTGTTTCTGTGCTGTGACCTTGCCTGAAGCCGGATTGGAATTTGTTATGCACCTTATTTATCTGTAGAAACACATCCAACTGATGAAAGACATGTGATGAAAGACACGTGTCTATGTATGAGGTCTCTTGATTTTATACATTTTATACAGCAAGGCCCTTCATTCTGTAGGTTCTCAAGATACAGTATGTAAAGTACAGACAGACAGAGAGATGGATACAAATGCAGAGAATCTGTGACTTCAGAGACAAATGAACACTTGAGAGCGACATGTGACGCTCAGAAAATGCCAAACATCTCCGATTATACAAGCTGCCAAATATCTCCAATTTTACAAGCTGCTAATCAAAAACATTGATTTAGCCCGCAGATTTCTTTAATTAGAAGTTGAAGCCACATGGGAGAGAAAAAACAATGTCTCGCTGAGTGAATGTGATGCCTATTAAACAACATTATTAAAACAGTAAAATCTGGGTCACCTCTGACCCGGTTTGGTCAAATTCTTTGATGAAAAAAATAAAATAAAATATGGAATCTCTTAATTTAGCCATAAAAATACTTTTTGTCTCTCATTTTCTCATTATGAGGATGGTTACGTCATACTGGGGATTTGGGGATTTGCATCTTAACCACAATCCATCTTCTTCACATGCTATTGCTACGCTTAGATGGAGAGACCGTCTAGACTTGAAAGGGGAATTCCACCCTTTTTCAAGATTTTTCCTGAGAGCATGCAAATTTCATTTCGACACAAAAAAGCCCCCCAAAAAATCATTAACATGGTGAAACACAACCTGATGATGTCATCAAGTTGCGTTTCACCATGTTAATGATTTTTTCAGACCTCCATTTCCAGGAAACACTTTTTATCATGTCCACACAACATCTCTAAGGTATATTAATGACCCGGTAAGATGTTGAAAATGGGCAACGACTGTTTGGTGAGGACTTTTTTTTTTTTTGGGGGGGGGGGGGGGCTTCACCTGAGCACCACCTTGCTGCTCAGGTGAAGGCTACAGAACCATTGCGGATCAAGGATCTAAGTTGGGACTCTGGTGCAGCACACAGGCCCTGGGCCTGGTGAGAGCAGGAGTGGACCTGGTGAGACATAGCCCGGACAGGAGTCACGCCCGGACAGGAGTCAGCAGTTGATGGGATCTATCACTGAGCATATGTTCCAGATGAATCCATGTGATGTTTTTTTAATCACCAGTAGGCCATAGGATTTGTTTTCGGTAATAGATTACATTCTGACTAATACAAGAACAGCATAACCAAGGCAAACGGAGCAAAAGGGCAGAGATTGAAAGGATGGCATAATTCTATGAGTTTACTTATTAAATAGCTTGAAAGCCGTCATTACTCACTACCATGGATCTGGACAGACACGGATGGCAAATGGTTGGCAGGGGCCTATAAACCACTATGTGGTATTTCTAGATTTCTTTTTAAGCACAATGTTCTAGAACAGTGGTTTTCAACCATTTTCATACCAGGGCCCACTATTTATTCTGAATTTAAGCCACGGACCACCTTTTGATGTTGAGTTTAGTCTCTTGGACACAAAACCAAGGATTTTGAAGTTTGTGTCCACAATTTAGGAGAGATAACTGGCAAACATTTCAAACATTCAAATATTTCATTTTAATTTTTAAGAGTTACAGACTTGCAAGGGTCCATTTGGTTACCAACTGTCCCCAATTTACCTGGGGACCACCTGGAATCCTCTCAAGGACCACTGGTGGTCCCCAGACCACTGGATGAAAACCACTGTGCCAAACATGTTAGATGTTCTGAATTGATGGTGTGTGTGCTCACCATCTCCCCCGCCATCCCTGGGCGTCCACGATCCCCAGCTTCACCTGGTGCTCCCTGGAAAAGCATAAAAACAATCGGATTCAATCTACTGTTAGACAGACATCCGTTTATTTAGCTGGCTTTGGTTCTTGATGATTATTTGATGTATTCCTATGTATTTGGCTTTGGAATTGTTCTTGCTTACTATAAATAGCTCTGCATTAAACCAGTCAAGTGTAAGTTTAGACCCACGCTACTAAACTAACACTATACATTATGAACTATACAATTAGTACACCATATATACTGTACATATATATACAATAATACCAATAATTTCTAACAAAATCTAAAGCTACGCAACACTAATTTTAACTAAAACATCTCAATTACAGTATACTACTCTTACAGCATACTTTGTTGACCGCGGTACACCTGGAGTCTATACTTGGTGGTCCCCCCTTTTTTTATCCCTTCACACCAAATGTCATTGCAAATAGCCGGATATACGTTCACAGTGCAATGCAATGATTTGTGAGCTGGTGGATGGGCTATTTTGGGGGGGGAGGGATTGAATGTTTTATATTGTCATAACATTGTGTTTCATCTCAAATGACTTCATCTTGAATCCATGGTCTCACCTGTACGCCTGGCTTGCCCATCTCCCCAGGGGGTCCTTCAACGCCCTCTTTGCTCTGAAAGCTCAGGGAGAAGATACTTGGTGTCAGATAAACAGGAACTTATATTATAAACAAGTTAAACCTTTATGTACTGAACGCGTTTTGGTGTTTTAGCTGTTGAAAAATAGCAGATCTACAAGCTCATATCGCGCCACCGAGTGGCGCGATATGAGCTTGTAGTTCTGCTATTTTTGAAAAATTGTGAAAATGTGGTGCAAATCTTTGAATACATTATTTCGGAAGCAAATGTTTTTAACTCAAATCTTTGCTTCTGGGGGATCCCTAGAACAACATGTTTTTAGATGAGGTTCTGCAGCTAAATAATAGATATTTCTGGAGGTCCTTCCTATGAAATATGTTAAGCATCACTGACACAGAAAGAGATTTTTTCCAGAAAAACTAGAACCTCGTGCCAGGGACTAGAATTTAGTGTCACAAACTAGAATTTAGTGTCATGGACTAGAATCTAGTGTCAGGAACTGGAATCTAACTTCAGAAACTACAATCTACTGGGAGGAACTAGAATCTACCGTGGGGGACTAGAATCTAGCATGAGGAACTAGAATCTAGCGTCAGAAACTAGAATCTGATCAGGACAACTCACACCCACAGGCTGTACAGGTAGTCACAGCATACTTACAGGCCATCCTGCTTGGATCAACTGGTAGAAATTGGTTTGCTGCAGAGGATAATAAGACAATAATGCATCAAATTCATTTGCAGAGGAAAGTGAAGGTTATGTTTAAAGACATATCCTAGATGGAGATCAGTCATGCAAAGGCAAGAACGTCACATACTAAATCACGGCTCTATTTGCAGTTTTTCCAATGCCCCTTTATCATAACTCTATCACAGAGTAAAAGCGATATACAAGTCAGAACCGCTATAGACGTCCAATTGTATAGCCCTCCATCCCTCTGTCCACCCGCCCGTCTGTGTGAGTGTGTGTGTTCATCTCTGTATAGCTAATCTCCGGCACTGGCAATGTCCAATTATCCTTGAGCATGGGTCAGTGTGATGCACAATGTAAAGCACTTCTGATAAAAGTTCCTCAAATTCAAACAATCAGGGTGACCAATTGATGAACTATATAAATTTAAAAAAAATGTTATGGATATTTTTCTTTGTCCCACCCATGAACTCATCACAACTGTGATGGAGCAGATCAAACATTATTAAAAAAAAAAAAAAAAAAAAAAACTCAAAACGCATTCACAAACTAGTCACCCGTGACAAGCCTTCCACCCTCTCATCGCTTACATTATCTCATGAGCTAAAAGATACCATTGATCTTCAATACAGTACAGTATATGGCCATAGTATCTGTACCAAAGTATAGGATTTCTAATTTCTGGGACACCCCTATCTACACTGTATGTAGAATCGTTGGTAAAAGTCTCAGATTTAATTCAATTTGCTTTTCAATTTGCTTCCCACAGTATGTATTCCCGTTTAGCTGTGGCCCTCACCTCCAAACATATACGACGTAACAAATTGCGCGTCATGCAAAAAGTCAAAAAGACAACAGCTTATCAATGTCGCCCCTCCCCGCACTCCCACCTCCTTCTGCACCATCTTTATTCAATAATGTGGATGACGTTTTCCGTCATGCTGATATAGTGGTGGTGGTTATTATACAGCCCACAGATGTGACCATAGTAGTAAAGCCATTACACAGATGAGAGAAGAGCACAGGCTCACACGCACACGCCTGTATGGGGTCAAACATTCAACATTAGTGTGTGTGTGTGTGTGTGTGTGTGTGTGTGTGTGTGTGTGTGTGTGTGTGTGTGTGTGTGTGTGTGTGTGTGTGTGTGTGTGTGTGTGTGTGTGTGTGTCTCAGGGGCGGATATAACATGTCCCATTTGGGGGGGCAAGAGAACATGTTGGAGGGGCAAGAGAAAATGGTATGGGGGCGGCTTCATCTCCCGTGTCGCTTCGCGCCACGGGCGATGAAGCCGCACCCATACCATTTTCAGTTACAGGACTTTTATTAGGCAAGTTATAAGCATCAACAATAACATCAGTTGTTGTTGAAGTTGCAACAGACACGCAGCATGCATAAAGCTAAAGGTCTGACTCAGAGAGTTTTCTGTTTTCAATGATGAAATGCTGTTGGTTTAGTGGTGACACAGCTGTAGTTAGTTAGTAGCAGTAGTAGTGTTTCAAATCATTTTAAATAGGAGCACTTTAATTTGAAATATCTTGGGTTGTTTTGCATGGCATCGTGTTTGGGGGGGCAGACTGGGCGGCTGTGGCTCAGGAGGTAGAGCAGGTCGGCCAATGATCCAGTGGTCGGCGGTTCGATTCCCGGCTCCTCCTGTCTACATGTCGAAGTGTCCTTGGGCAAGACACTGAACCCCACCTTGCCTCCAGTGGTTACCACCACTGGTGTGTGAATGTGGGAAGTGGGGACGCTGGCGTTGACTGTTCGCCGCTCTACTTCCCAATGTATGAATGAATGGACCATTGTAAGCGCTTTGAGTATACACGCTGTGCATAGAAAAGCGCTATAAAAATGCAATCCATTATTATTATTATTACTTAGGGGGGCATTGCCCCCCCCCCCCCCCCCCCCCCCACTGCCCATGCCTAGATCCGCCCCCGGTGTGTGTGTGGGTGTGTGTGTGTGTGTGTGTGTGTGTGTGTGTGTGTGTGTGTGTGTGTGTGTGTGTGTGTGTGGAGGGTGGTGGTGGTATGTCTGTACAGTATATGTGGGTCACAGTTGATGCGCAGCATGTTGCATGAAGGATGACGACTTCTGGAAGGGTAGAAGCAGATGATAAAAGAGAGATCACCTGGTCCAGGCTGGTGTGTGAGGGAGGGGGCTTTGAATTTCACTGCCCTGCTATGACATTTAAAAGCGTCTGTTTTGTTTTATCACGTCGTAGCGGAAGGAATCCTCGAGCCAGGGCTGGCTGTGGGTCGGTCGGCATCTGTGTACGTACGCGTGTGTAAGGAGTAAAGTGTTATACCTTAAACACACTATAAGATGTTGGCATCTTGTCTGAAGGTTGAGATGCCATTTCACGCAAATGTCGACCATTAGATGGCGCTATTGGCTCAGACTAGTGCCGTGGTTTTCAGGTCTGCCAAAATTGTCACTGTAATGCGTAATCATGTTCAGGGCACAGTCTTCATCATAAGAACTGGAAATGGTTCCGCAAGGTCACGGTGATTGTTTTTAATTCACCGCCAAAAACATGGATGTTTTGTATGATTAACTCAATCTGAGCTCGATGTCCGATGTAAAGAGGGTTTTATTGGATACGCACTGGATGGAAAATAACTGATGATGTGGCCAATGCATGGTGATGCTAGGCAACGGCCAGTCATGAGCCAGTGAACATCCTGAATTACCGTAACAATATCAACCCTCATCTCATCATTAATCTCATCCACTCTCGCCCTAGTCGAGGAATGAGTTAGACCCCAGCATCAGTGTTGTCCCCTAGGATGAAGCCGAGGCAGCGGTTGGGATATTTGAAAAAAAGGTTGCCCTCAAAATAAGAAGTCAGGTGTCTTGCACGTTGCCATGGTGCTGCAGGGATTAAAATGCATGATATCACACATCACAGCAAGCAGATGATTGCGTTTGCTGGAAAACGTTTGCGTCATTCATACTCCGTCTTGTAACAGTGTTGCTGGCTTGACAAAAACACGCAAATCTCCGAGGGATGCACATGTTCCACTTGCGACGCTAGTATATATATTTTTTCTTTGTGGAGCCTATGTAACGGAGTGGAGATGTCGTCACCGGACGCAGGTAAACTTCCTTCAACGAATGCAAGCCGTGGGTGCATTGGCAGTTGATGCAGGATCACATGCTAACATTTGCTGCAAGATGATTCCCACTGTGAAAGTGCATAGTGTACTGTATCTGGCTGTTTGTGAAATAGAACACATTGCAAAAATACCCAGCTGTATTGTAATACCACTAAGAATCACACTGCGAGACATGCATTGGCTGTGAACTCCCACAAAATCTCCTTACAACAGTTTACTGGATTTCGCTGGTCGTGCTAAATAACACCATAAAACCTGACGTATTCTGTATTCTGCCCTGGCCTGGCCTGGCCTAGGGCAGAATACGAGCTACAACTGGCTCTGCTCAGCCATATAAACACACACATCCAGAGTTCATACAGGGTTCAAACAAGGTGCTCACAGCGGACAAAAGTCATGAATTGTATGGAAATGGGATGGCGAAATCAAGTTGGGACAGTTTAAAAGGGAATTCCACCCATTTTCAACATTTTCCCGAGAATGTACAAATGTGAACCAAATGGACCAGTTGGATCCAGGAAAAAAGGTCCTAAAAGAAAAATCATTAACATGGTGAAGCACAACTTCACACACAATGACGTCATGAAGTTGTGTCTCACCGTGTTAATGATTTTTTTCAGACCTCCTCTTCTAGGAAACACAGAATGGGGGGAACTCAGGATTTGAACTCAGGTCTCCCGCGTGAAAGTCCAACATCTTAACCACTAGCTCAAAGGGACATCGGCCTTGGTTTAGGGGGCAGACACTAGACTCTGGCTGTAGCCACCTGCTACATGCGCACGACATCTCTAAGGTATATTAATGACATAGTAAAATGTGTGTAAAATGTGTAATAGCAGAAGAGAAAAACCTCTCCATTCTCACACCCAGTTACATCAGCACAGGTTCTGCGGTGCAGGACTATCATCTCACCTGGAAGGCAGCCCACTCCTCTGCAGTGTTTTTCCATAGGTAGAGAGTAGGTAAACCTGGCAGTCCTGGAGGCCCTGGTTCACCCCTTCGCCCAGGACGACCCTCGGGCCCAGTCCTACCCTGCACAAGGAAAAGGGGAAAGGCTGTAATGTATACACGCAGACAACATGAATCATGTTGAGAGAAATGTAAACACCATGGTAAACGACAATTAACCATTTTGTGCTCTCTCAAGAGATTTTTTTTGCGCTAAATAGCTCTTCTACTTCCTATAGTAAACTTCACTGTTTGTTCACTAAAATGGGTCTTCACGTCTTTCCAGAGGGGAAATACTACAATACCAATGCGGTACAGATTTTTAACACTGCAAATCAATACAAAGTCAAACGATACAATGCAATATTTTCTATTTACAGAATTCTTTGACTTTTGAAATTAAATGTCACACCCCTACTGTATATCGTTACACCGCTAGAAAATATATTTTCATAATGTCGGGATACAAATTTTATCCGACCAGAGACAGAGAACCTGCAGAATTTATCGTATAAAAGTGAAAAATGGAAACCACGGAACATGAATGTCCCATTTGCCTGCTGTTTGCGATAATTTAATAGTTTTGATAGCACATACAGGAGGAATGAATTATTTTCAGTTCACTAAAGACTGCTCAATTGTTTTAATTAAAAAAAAAAACGCATTTACACCAAATATCACCTTCCAATACTGAAAATTTTACTGTGTTGTCAAGCAAACGTTTTGACGTTTCAACTTGATCAACAAAGAACTGATTTCCTCTACATATCGCTGAACTACAGCCATAAGAACCAGGAGCACAACGAGTTAAAAGGAGTCAAGGCATGGATGGACAGGAGTTTATGACTGTGAATGACTTGCACCTCTAAAGGTGAAGGTGAGTTGTAAAACAAGGTGCACACTCTTGTTTGGGAATCAAATTTTACAGTGGCTCATTGGAGTTCTAGAGAGGGTCAAATGGACTAACCAACCCCAACACGTAATTGTATGCCGTTCGGTCATAAACCACAGAAACACACTAAAGCTATCGAAGACTGTTACGCAGGTCCGCTCACCTTATCACCTTTAAACCCAGGCCAGCCAGGGTCACCCGCACAACCCTGTAAAAGGCAGTAAAAAATAAATAAATTGTTGAAGGTGATTGAATACATAAGACAACTTGTAAGCATGGGACAAAAGAAAAAAATGCAACGGCAAAGCTGAAAATATAAATATGATAGTAAAATAAGCGCATCATAACAGCAATGACGAAATGCGAAACGTCCAAGATCAAAAACCCAGTAACATTATAGCCAAAATTTCAGCACTTCCTTTTTCGTTCCCCACTTAAAAGGTCACACCTTTCTAAAAGACAGAAACAGTCTGCCTGAAACCAGGGGCGGATGTAACATTTCCCAATTGGGGGGGCAGGAGAAAATGGTATGGGGGCAGCTTCATTGCCCGGGTCGCTTTGTGGCACAGGTGATGAAGCCACACCCATACCATTTTTGGTTGCAGGACTTTTATTAGGCAATTAAGGATCAATAATCAAAATAAACATCAGTTGTTGTTGAAGTTGCAACAGACACGCAGCATGCATAAAGCTAAAGGTCTGACTCAGAGAGTTTTCTGTTTTCAATGATGAAATGCTGTTGGTTTAGTAGTTAGTTAGTAGTAGTAGTAGTGTTTCAAATCATTTTAAATATAGGCACTGTAAGTTGAAATATCTTGGGTTGTTTTGCATGCCATCATGTTTGCTGGGGCAGTCTGGGCATTTAGGGGTGCCATTACCCCCTCCATGCCCATGCCTAGATCCGCCCCTGTCTGAAACCAGACGGCTGACCCCCATAAACCTCCCTATAGCTCTGCAGGCTTCTGTGGGCCTCATTGACTCCAGCCTGCTGTCAGTGGAAAGCCAAAACTATTCACTTATTCTCCTCCTCACAGTTTAGTCCATAATAAAAGATAACAAGCTTTTCCTCAGCCAAAGGAGAACTACTGTATGTTATGGTCACGCATTTAACCTGCTTGTGTTGCCTTGACTCATTCATGGTCTCTGTGGTGGTACCTGCTGGTATAGCGGCACAAACCTCATAAATGTCAAGCGGTGTTTGAACATATGCAGGTTTCTGAAAACGTCATGTTTTCAGAAGCTGCATGTTATTGTTAAAGCTGCTTGCATTTGGAGGAGATGTGGAAGCGTTTCATTTTCATGAGCGGTTTGCGTGTTTGCAAGTCAACAGGACAACCAAGAGATGCAAGAGAGAGCGAAAGAAAGAGAGGGAAGGCATACCAATAACTTAAGGGTGGAGGCAAAGTTAAAGGGGAAATTAAAATTGGTCTTTTTAGTGACTCACTTAAATATCTAAATAGGAGAATATGAGTGTCCATTCAAGCGCCACCATTCACAAACACACACAGAAAATCACAGATATCTCAATATAGGACTGACTGTTTAAAAAACAACTTTTTGTGTTGCACAGGGGATGGTAAATACACCAAAAACCTTGAGAAAGGCAAAATTTATGGTGGAGACCCATTTAATTATTCAAAAATGCTTTTCAATATACTATAGTAAATTAGAACTACACTCAAGTGCCTACTTGTGCATTGCACGCACGTAGGCCATGCAATTCAATCCCAACACCTCTAGGAGACAATAATAATAACAATAGAGTTAAAGATATCTTAATTACATGACCATTGCATCATCAACTAATAGAGCCAATCAGTACGACCAAATGACCGACTGACCGACTGACCGACCGACCACGGGCCAACATATAAAAAGTAGTCTAGGGATTAGGGGTTTAGCATGGAAGAATAGAGACCGAGGGCTCAGGTCGGGCCTCTCACCTACACTGTACAACTACAACCAGCCAAACGTCATCCGCTAGGGTCGCCAGCAGCAGAAGCAGAAGAAGCAGAGACGGTTGACGGATAATTCTTTCAGTTCTCCACAGTAACAGTACAAGCTCTGATTCATAGCATGCCTCCTTCACGTTCCCCCTGCAGCCGGGATCCATCACAGTAATGGTGCTGAGTGATCCCAGGGCTTTTATATACTGTAGCTGCACCACGACCACTCCACCGCGCCGGCCCGGTCAGACACTGCCAGATGTGCAGTCTGGGCCTTATTCCGTGTTCCGTCCCCCGCCCTCCCACCTCCACCACGCATCCTGGATACAGGTATACGGTGCTCCGATTGGACGGCACGGATTGCATGCGCTTCGTTTTTTGCACCGGTCGGTCGGGTTCAGATCTGGAAGTGATAAGTCACGATTGTCCTCCGCATGCGGTGACTTAATGCCGGCCGGGACGAACGGCGTCGACACTTATGTCAGCGTTCCGTTCCGAGCGTTACATCAAAGACATGTGCGACACACACACACACGCACGCACGCACGCACGCACGCGCACGCGCACGCGCACACACACACACACACACACACACACACACACACACACACACACACACACACACACACACACACACACACACACACACACACACACACACACACACACACACACACACACACACACACACACACACACACGCTCGCTGCAGCGCGGCATGGACTTTGTTTATTGCGTTCCTGCCGCGAGTGATTGAGACCAGCGTTTGCAGTCTCTTTCGCTTTGTTCGCCTTTCTTTCGTTCTCCTGTGTCCTTTTTTTTTCTAACTCGTTCGACATTCGAAAGCAATTTTACATCACGGTTTTGACAGAGAATACATAGTGAAGTGATTCCTTCCAGGGATGAAATATGTCTGGTCAGCATGCAGCGTCATTTAGTGCTGGATTTTAAAGTATAGTAGAAGTGTGTGCAATTCACCACACATTGTATCATACAGATAAACACATTTGTGTATGAATTTGATACAAGCATTATCAAGTTCTTGTTTACTTGTTTACAGTGTTTACTGTACTGTTACGTGTAACGTCTGGATTAGTGTCAGGTAAATGCTAAATTGTTAATCATAAAAATCATCCCACATGGAAAGAAAATATATGTACATATATGAAATTGGGCCCTTACATACTGTATATGCACTGTACATACAGTATATGTTTTAATGTATGCCACATATATGAAATTGGCCCCCTACATATATGAACCCGACTGTGGCATATATGTGGTTACCTGGTTATTACATATATACAACATATACTGTATGATGCATATATTGGCATATATTTCTTTCCATGTGGGATATACTGTTATGTGCATATTCCATATATTTCCTATCGCCAGTTATATGTTGCCAATCTTTCTCTTTTTATAGCATCCTGTCGCCATTATCGTTGCCTCGTATCTTGTTGGCGTATTCCATTGTTGATAGCAGTCTTGGCAAAATGTGCCAAACCAGGAGTTCGCTGAGTGACAAATGAACGCTTTTGTGATTCTCTCTCTCTCAAAAAAAAAAGCAATGATCTCAAAATAAACCCGGGCAACAATACCTTATCTGTTGTGTTGACCAGAAACTTAGAGAACAACTGTCAACCCCATGAAGAAAATCAGGACATTCATAAACAACTGCCTGAGAAGAATCCTCCGAATCCACTGACCTCACGCAATCAGAAACCTGGAACTGTGGCAGTGAAACAAGCAAACACCATGCGGAGGAAGAACTTCTCCAAAGACACTGACCCAGTGTTTGTTGGAGAATATTTAAATTCTTTTGAATAGCACACAATTAATTATTTTAGTCCCATTGAGTCCTGCAACATTGTTCTTTTAAAATAGATCCACTCGACACAATACTCTGAAGTCTGAACAAGCAAACAGGTTGTATAGTAGAAGACTACTGTACAATATACTCATGTACTTGGTCTTTTGAAAACATACTGTACATTTAGTCATTTAGTCCCATTTAGTCTCCTGGAATTATTTTTGTTAGTCTAATCTTAGTCAACTTAGTTTTTAGTCTTTTGTTTCCTAATAACTGACTGAGGTGCAGGTCCGTTATAGAGCAGAGCAGTCGATTATAGCGACATATGTGACCTCTCACATGACCAGAACGCTGGCTTCTGACTGGAGCATTCATTCAAGCCATGTACTAACACAAATTAGCACACAACAACAAAAAGGGGATATGACTAATACTCACTTCCTTCCCCGGGGGGCCCATTCGCCCCGGGGGCCCAGTCCGGATACGGTACGTGTTCCCATCCGACCCGAGGACCAGCTCTCCATCCTTGGGCACGAGCCTCACCTCAGGCGTCCTCTCCGTGCTTATTCGCGTTGCACCACCATCCCTGTTCGCGTCATGCGACGATACCTTTGCCCGTTCATCCTCTTCCAGTGTGTTAGCGTCCGGGTGCTCGGGGGGATGCTCCGGAACGGGACGCCTCACCGACGGGGGCTTCTTGGGCACCTCCGCGCCGGTGGGCCTCGAATCCAAATCGATGATGACGCCGTCGTCGGACGGTTTCCCGGGGAACGCAGGCCCGGCCCGCCCTCCCAACTCGGCCTTGTCCGTAGTGACGTTCTCCTCGTCCGGGCGTTTGGAGGAGGAGGACGAAGACGACTCCGTCGTTTTCTCAACGACGTCCTGTCCGGGGGCGACGGGCTTCTTCCACTTCGGCGGGACGCGCCCCGTCCCGCCGCCGACATGGTGGAGGGCGGGGTCCAGCAGGTCGGTGTCCTCGTCCACCACGAACACGTCCCCGCGGACCACCACTGACCCTCCCCCTCCTCCTCCTCCCGTGCGGTGGGTCCCGGTGGGCAGCGTCCCGTCGCCTCGAGCGGCCCCCCGCCGCAGGAACACATTCTGCTGGAAGGAAGAAACCACAGCATTAAGGACTGAAGGGAGGGACGGGGATTAGTGTTAATCAATGTGATTTCGGAATTTTAAACGTTTGAGTTTGTGTCGGTTGTCTGGTTGCGGCATTGGTCTGCACTGGTGTGCGTTGTTGCGGCAGACTTGTGGAGAAAATGACTGGACACGGGTGAACGATAAACAACATTTCATAAACATGTTGTATCGTTGCTAGCGCCGTCTCGTGACAACCGCTTACGTCACCCAAACAGTGGTTAAAAAAAAAAAAAAGATTTAGAGCATAACAAAATGCTGCATGATTCATTTAAAATTAAAAAGGGAAAAAACAAACAAAAAACACTAGAAAGCCACTCCACTCAGCCAGCTGTGCTTAGTTAGTTCAGTTGTTAAATGATGGGATTCCTCCGTATAAATAATCGTTCACGTCATGTCGGTAGCAGAAGAGCTTTAAAAATGTCTTCTAAACAGCCAACAAGGCCTGCGGTAGGTTAGGCACTGGAAAATAAATGTGCATGGCTATTTCAATGTTAGAGGGAGAAAAAATGTCAATGTTACCGGGAGAAAATGTCCGCTTTACCCTCCAACAGGAGTTTTCCTGTGATGCACCGTAATGCACGACTGCGGTGATCAGTTTTGCCATCACCTTGGTGGGTGAGTTCACTTTCCCAGACATTCAAGGTAGTACACTTTTTTTTTTACTCGAGTTGTATGTTTGCAACTGTATTCATTGATTGGTCATGTCCTGTGATGGGATTTCTGCTCTGGCTTTGGTCAATATTAAGTTGTTCTGGTTATTTTTTGTGGGAGGTACTGGGGCCACGCATGTACTGAAAATCAATCCACAAAACTAACGTGTGTATTGTTTGTTGACCAATTTCTAAAATATTAGTGCAATGTTCGTTGAGCTTTGACCCTTCTATCACACAGACAGCCCAAAAATCACACTATCTTTGAAAATAGTCATATGGAGACAAAAATTAACGAATGTTTAGAATATTTTAGAAATAATACAAATGACATTAGTTTTGTGGATTCATTTACGTTTAATAAGTGACCCCAGTACATCCCACAATAGTATTTCATACAATTTAAGGTCAAGAATTCTGAACTATCCCTTTAAGCTGTGTATGCAAAAATAATACTGGCAGCTATGGGGGTGACAGAAGCTCACCAAACCACATGCCAGCGAAGCAGTGGTTCCTAAAATGTTTGGACTGGCATTGGACAATCGCTTTTGGGGGGGCTGGGTTAGCGAAATGTGCATTGCAATAGTATGCCTGAAGTAAGGTCTACTAGAAAAATGTCTTCTTTAAACAACATACTAAAAATATTGCATGTCCCCATCGACCAATCCCTGCAAACCACATAGCTCAGCTGGTACGGCCACAACCAATCACAACTCAGACACTTTGGCACGAGGCTGATTCTACTGGTCCAATCACATCATTTTGAAGCATGTCTGTTATATAAATATAAATAAACTTGACATTCCAAACAGACATACTGTAATAGTTGCAGCATGTGGCCTTTAGAGGTGACAAAGACGGCAATCTAAAAACAAAAACAGACACAACCACAGCCTGAACATTCCCCCCGGCTAGACATTATGCCCATATTTAGCATATTATATCGCGCACGCACACTCACACAGTAAACCCACCACAGTTCCTCTCTCCAAAAACACAGAAATGCGCTGGACTAGAAGATTGTTTTGGGCCTTGGGGGGAAAACATGGGGGGCTTGAGAGCATCCTGGTTGAAAGAGCATAGCAGCTGTAAAGTTATTTGATGGCCCTAATGGGCTGAAATGGAGACCAGTGAAGTGGAGCTGGGGGGCATGTGGAGTGCAGAGAGAGGGAGAGAGAGAGAACATCACCCTCACTAAGATGCAAACAAAGACACACATGCAGTGTGTGCATTTTCACTTTTGTTTTGTTGAGCTTACTGAAGACCGCAGTATGAAATCAAGACAAGCACAAAATTCCACAGACTGTGCCTGTGCCACACGGGTGACACATAATATGTTATTTAATACTTCATCATTTTATCCCTTGGGGGCGCCATTTTACAGGAGATAAGGGTCCATTTGGTAAGGGGGGCTCCAGGGAAAATCTTGCCTAGGGCTCCAAATTGCTTAGAAACGCCACTGATGCCGTCAAATGAAATGACGGGCGGGCTTGCTGATCAATGCCGATTACCACCACCACAGTATTTCTAAACATTAGTTTGGTGTTACTGCTGCCATAATAGAAAAGGTGTGCAATCATAGGCACTGGAGAGGTGGGCCATTTGGGTCTAAATGTCCCTATCGGGGGACACCTGGTCTATTTTTCTCCCCCTGAAGAATGTGCATTTCTGTTCATGGTGTTGCGCCGCATCACTGATTGGCATTATAAAGTGTTAGCAACAAGACACTCTTTCACCACATCCACTTGAAATGTCACTCATAGATACTGTATGTTGACGGAGTCACGGAGTCAACGAGTTTAGAGATTGTCTTTTTTCCTGCTAGGAAAAAAATATATATACATACTGTATATTAAAAAAAGAAGAACATAGTACGAATCCCCAGGGATCAAGGAAGACGTGATATGAACTGAGACCAATAAGGTTTCTCCTCCAGCTCTAAGGAACAAAGGCTCCCTTCTCTATAGCCACCAGACCTGGCTGATAAGCTGACACTGGATCTGCTCTGGCCGACGGCGGCCTGTCGTGTCCCTGTGGCTTATCACCACCGTCCAGCCTGGCACCAGGCCCAGGAGACTGCATGGGATTATCTGCTACGAGTTCCACTAACTGCACCTCTCCTCTCTGCCCATCTGGGCCGGATCTAGGCAAGGGCATGTTTTGCCCCACCAAACATGATGGCGTGCAAAACAACCCAAGATATTTCAAATTAAAGTGCTTATATTTAAAATGATTTGAAATTTATATTTAAAATGATTTGAAACCACTAAACCAACAGCATTTCATCATTGAAAACAGAAAACTCTCTGAGTCAGACCTTTAGCTTTATGCATGCTGTGTGTCTGTTGCAACTTCAACAACAACTGATGTTATTATTGATGCTTTACTTGACTAATAAAAGTCCTGTAAATGGTATGATGGCGATGAAGCCATTTTCTCCTTCCCCCCCAATTGGGAATTGTTACATCCGCCCCTGCTGCCCGTCTGTCTGCCCGTTCCTCTGTCTGTCTCTCTGCCTCTCGTCTGTTTGTCTCTCTCTGGTTTGCTGTATCATTTCCTCCGTCTCTCTCTCTCTCAATTCAGTGGGATACTTATTGGCAATGAAAACATACTGTACATTGCAAGCAAGTGTAGTACGCCATACTAGAATAAGGAGGACATTTATCTGTGTAGAGCGGCTTCTACCGAAAATCGATAAAAGCGATTATTTCCCAGTAGGTTGATTGTCATGCCAATAATGTCACATCTCGTCACCAGTGTTGCCAACTTGGCGCATTTGTCGCTATATTTAGCTCTTTTTTTCAGATCCCCCCCCCCCCTATAGCACCAAAATGAGTGAAAAGCTCCTGGTGGAAAATCCACCATTTTTTCCTCCTATGACGGGGGTTTTCAAACAGTGGTTCCCAGGCTAAATGATGGAGAGTTGGTTAACCAGATGTAACTCTTTGAGAGCGTAAAAAATGAAACCAAATGGACCCGCAAGGATCCATTTAGTTTCATTTTTACGCTTTTTTTTGGCCACACCAATTTTCTGAAGGATGAACTGGTTGTACAATTGAGCTCTTCCAGACCAATCTGCTTACAGGCATGTTTTTGCCAACAGCTGATTCGGTCTGGTTTTAGCCAGGTTTGGGAATTATCGCTAACTTTCTTTTTGTCCATCCGGCTGTCCCTCTCACACACGACAGGTCAGTCAGGAGCTAGAATCAATGGTCTGCCTCACCTCAAGCAGGGCGACTTTATGACACATGCTTAACTTGGACCTAAAATACACAGAATTCATCTCATCTCTCATCTCCAAGATTACTGTACATCCTATAATGATTCTATAATTGTCTAGGGGTGCCTGCTGGGCTAATGGTCCAGCCGCATGCCATTGTTCCCTTTGCCACATAATCCAAAAGGCTCAGCTGCAGACCTAGCCCAGGAGTGGACGTGCCTCACAGTTGATGTGATGACGTCACACGCTGTTGGCTGTTGCCATGTCCCACCCGCTTCTACCGTTCAAGCGATAATTCCCAATAGGCTGCTTATCAGCACCATCTTAGCTTGCGGTTAGGTTTAGGGCAGGGGTCGGCAACCCAAGATGTTGAAAGAGCCATTTTCGACCCAAAATTAAATTCAAAATCTGTCTGGAGCCGCATTTTATTATTTTTTTCCTGAGAGTGTGCAAATGTGAACCAAATGGACCCTGGCGGGTCCATTTGGTTCCATTTGCAAAAAAGGTCCTCAAAGAAAAATCATTAACATGGTGAAACACAACCTTTCTTCAGAAATGGAGTTTCTAAAAAAAAATAAAGGAGTTTTACAGAACTCCATTTCTAGTCCACACAACATCTCTAAGGTATATTAATGACACAGTAAACTGAGTAAACTGTTGAAAATGGGTGGTTCAGATTGAAAGCTTCACCTCTGATAAGTGCTGGGCTTTTTTGACATGGCCAAGTGCTACTTTAACTGGCAACTGTCAGACAGCGCAACGCGTTTTGGGTGACTGAAATGTTTATATTATTTTGGTGTGGATCACCCCAGTGTGTGTATGTAATAATGCTACAGCCACGGAGCCACTAGGGCTGTGTTCTAGAGCTGCATGCGGCTCCTGAGCCGCAGGTTGCTGACCCCTGGTTTAGGGGTAGGTTTAGAGAAGGGTGTAGCAATGTTTGTAGCAAAACCCTAGACCCCTCCAACCGTAACCCTAAGCCTAAATCCCCGACGCTCAACCACCACCTCACACCACTGACACAGGCCTAACGGTCTGTGAGGTTAGGTTAAGGGTCAGACATTTAGGATTAGGGTTACGGTTGGAGGGGGCTAGGGTTTTGCATCTCGGACTGCAGAGCATGGCCTTAGGCCTACAACAACAGGGGCCTGTGGGTTGATGTGACGTCATCACATCAACTGTGAGGCACGTCCACTGCTCGGCTAGGTCTGCAGCTGGACGTATCTCGCATAATCAGTGTTGGGAAATATTACTTAGGAGAGTAATATATTACTCACTACCCCTTTAGAAGAGTAATAACATTACAATGCTTGGACTGAAGAGTAATATGTAACATATTAGATATTACTTTTGCACCACCACACCCACAAAAAGGGTAAGGGGTCCTTGAGAGAGTTCCAGGTGGTCCCCAGCTAAGTTGGTTAACCAGATGTTACTCTTGAGAACATAAAAATGAAGCCAAATGGATCCTTGCGGGTCCATTTGGTTTCATTTTTACGCTCTCAAGAGTTAAAATATTCATCATCTGAATTAGCCCAAAGTCTACACTAGAAAATGAATGGTCATTTTGATCTTTTTTTGCCAGTTTTGTTTCCCAACTCCCTATTATGGACAAAAGCAAAATAAATCTTTGGTTTTGGGGGCCTGTGGGGCTGAAATGATCTCAAATGGTGGCTAAAATCCCGAATAAATAGTGGACCCTGGTATCAGAAAGGTTGAATGCCACTGGTATAGACTCTCGCCTGACAGCGTGTCGCGTATTCGAGTCCCACTCAAGACGACCTTTCCTGAATGTCTCTCCCACTACCCTCGGTCACACTTTATCTGAAAGTCTGTCTGTCAGTCCGTCCTCATCCATTAATTGTCTCCCTACTGGGCTAAGTTACTCCATATGAACTTGCACTATGCCAATACGTGAGGAAGCCCAATTATCCCTTTTCCTTCACTCTCACTCAATTAAGACTGCTTTGGGTGGACACAGGGAGTGCCTCAGAGATTAGTGCCATAGTTTCATTGACTGGCATGATGTTCTGGCTTACGGCTATAACACCAGCGCACCGCCAGAATGAATGCCAGTGTAAGTACAGCGGCATCTCCGCGGTGCAATAAAGGGCTTTGGATTAAAACGCATAGCATGCACCGCCAGTTACAACTAACCCATGCCGCGGGTTAAAACTCACACATGGCTCCTGACATGCATGACAGGTTACCGTGAAGTTAGGTTTAGAGTTGTGTTTTAGGTGGGATTAGAGCAGAGGTGGGCAATTATTTTCCCCAAGGGGCCAAATGAGATACATAAAATATTGTGGAGAAGCCAAGACTAAAGGCTGAACTAAAGTCTGCATAATATTAATTTAATTTCAAGATAAAAGTAAGCGTGAGACCAACCATTTTGACACCCATTTATTCAGAATTCGAGCCACGGAGGACCACCATTTGATGACATTTTAGTCCCACAGACCCCAAAACTAAAGATTTCTTTTGCTTTTGTCCACAATTCCAGGCTGGATTTGGGAAACAAAACAGTCCAACATGCAGATCAAAATGACCATTAATCTTCTACATTCTCTAGTTGTGTAGACTTGGGGCTAATTCACATGATGAATATTTTAACTCTTGATAGTGTAAAAAATTTGTACGCTCTCAAAGAGTTACATCTGGTTAACCAACTTTCCATATTTAACTGGAAGGACTGTTGGTAGGACTGTTGTGTTACTGTACTGTACTACTGTACAACTGTAGGACTGTCCAACCTAACAGTCGGTAGTGAACCAAAAGTAGCTAATATACTGTACAATCATAATTGTAACCACTTAATCCATTTACCCATTGGCAGATCTCATAGAGGCACATCACAAGTTGCAAAGAATGCACAGTACATCTGCTATTTCAGAAACCTTTTGGCAGAGTCTGACATGTGAGAAGCACCATAGGGTGGCATTAGACAAATATTTAATAATCCCAGTAGGTAGTGTGTCAGATTAAGCTCTTAATGATCTTAGTAGGCAAACCTATAAATATTTTACACATGCACTTTCATGTCTATCCAGGGGCCATTGCAGGGGCAGGCTGAAACACGTGCGCGACTGTACTAACACTATGTGTGTGTTCTTACTAATTAATACTGTATACTGAACATGCACTGGTTTTTCCAATGCAGAACAGCACATTGAGCTGGCCTGGTAGACCTGCTATTTAGGGGTCAAAGGATATTCATTTGGTGTGGACCAAGTGGACCAAGTGGTCCAAGTACAGCGCCAACTGAGAGACTATAGTCTAGACCAGGGGAGGGCAATTATTTGTCCTAAGAGGCCAAATGAGATGGAATATTGTGGAAGGCCAAGACTAAAGGCTGAACTAAAGTCTCAACTAAAGTCTACGTAATTATATTAATGTAATTTCAGGATACAATTAAGAGTGAGACCAACCATTTTGACACCAGGGCCCTCTATTTATTCAGTTTTTGAGCCACAGAGGACCACATTTTGATGACATTTTAGCCCCACAGACCACAAACTGCAGATTTCTTTTGCTTTTGTCCACAATACCAGGCTGGATTTCACACGGTCAAAAGTACAGATCCAAATGGTCATAAATCTTCTACATTCTCTAGTTGTGTAGACTTGGGCTAATTCAGATGAACATTTTAACTCTTCAGAGTTACATCTGGTTAACCAACTTTCCATATTTAACTGGAACTCTCTGAAGGACCACTGGTGGTCCCCGGACCACTGGTTGAAAACCATGGTACCCTTTCGCGGGCCGGTTAGAGTCAGCTAAAGGGCCGCATTTGGCCCCCGGGCCGCATAATGCCTAGCTATGGTCTAGAGTAGACTCTATAGAGGGTGTTACAGGCTCTTTCAGCCGATCTATTGTGTGGATCTATTGGATTTGTTTTACTCAGGACCCCAGGAAGACTAGAGGCTCGGTCATGTGTCTCTAATGGGGGTCCTTGAATAAAAATGCGAACGTTGGGAGGTTTGGATCAGATACAGTAGATTTAACCTTTATGAGAGGATTGATATCAGAGGCTTGAGGCATGATGCTTGTATCTCTGCCAGAACGCATGTCTCTCTGTCAGTGCTGCTGTATGCTATGAATTGTAGAGCAATGCAACGCGGGAATAAAGTGATATACGAGTGTGATAATGAGTCAGCTAAGTAATGTCGCATATACAGTATACTATAGTGTTGTCACAATACTAACTGGATTTTAAAATTCAATACAATATTTGAAGGACACACACGCATGCACACTGCTAGAAAAAAGGCAAGGACTGATGGAGACATCTAAGTGGCAGGGTATTGAAAAAGAAGCAGTAGAAAAGATACTCTACTGTTCATAGTCTGCATATTAAAGGGATAGTTCAAATTTTTGGAACTTAAAGATAGAGTGCCATGCTTTTTTCCCACCCTAAAACATGATCATCAGGCATTATTGTAATATGAGGAAGAAGATTTTTTTTTTTTTTTTTTTTAAATGTACAGTATATGTTAAAATGACGTTTTTATGTGCGCAGCCTCACCAGCTCAATGAGTATGCCTGGTTTACCTGGTGGGTGGTGATGGGTGGAGATATACCTAAACTAAAGCCACACCCACAGCTGTGGTTGTATCATAAAGGGGGAGGAGTTAGGGGAGGGGCTGATGATGTGATGTCACTACATTACAGTTTTTTCATTGAAAGGGTCTCTGGCAATCAATTAATACAGTAGCAAGCAACTACTATATCAATGGCAAGTATTTCATACAGCTTAACTTTCTGAACTTTCCCATTACTGTATCTAATGCACAAGACTGAAGGGGATGTTGAGCCCCAGTCCTCTCCATATACAGTATATCGAGACTTTAAAGAATAATAATGATAATCATAAGGGCTGTCACACAAAGTAAAAAGGTATTGAATGGGCAAGATGGGGCAAAGGCTGGAAATGCAAGCTTAGACGCAGCAGACAGACGTGAGGATCATTGTAATCAGCAGGCTGCCTGAGGGGACATTCACACTGAGAAGCATGGCTTCACCGTAATTCAGACTTTCTGCGTGTGTGATCATACTTGGACATATGAGGTCTCCACCTATAGGAAAGGTAATATCTTATATATTTGATGCCTGTTCAGCCCTTATTTTTCCTGTGGCAGTGGTTCTCAAAGGGTGATCCTGAGACCTTAAAGGAGAACTCCACCCATTTTCAACATTTTAATATGTCATTAATATACCTTAGAGATGTTGTGTGGACATGATAAAGAAAAGTTCCCCCATTCTGCGTTCCCAAGAAATGGAGGTCTGGAGAAAACCACTAACATGGTGAAACATCTCGATGAAATCATCAAGATGTATTTTCACCATGTTAATGGATTTCTTTGGACACTTCTTTTTTCTGAGAGCGTACAAATGCAACCAAATGAACCCGTTGGGGTTCATTTGGTTGCATTTGTACGCTCTCAGAAAAACAATTGAAAATGGGTGGGATTCCCCTTTAAATCAGTGTTTCTCATCCCTACCAAGCCTCACTATTTATTCAGCATTTGAGCTACAGACCACCATTCGATGACATTTTAGCCCCACAGACCCCCAAAACTAAAGATTCTTTTGCTTTTGTCCACAATTCCAGGCTGGATTTCGGAGAAAACAAAACAGGCAAACATCCAGATCAAAAATGACCATTAATCTTCTACACTCTCTAGTTGTGTAGACTTGGGGCTAATTCACATGATGAATATTTTAACTCTTTGAGAGCATAAACATGAAACATGAGAGCTCTCAAAGAGTTACATCAGGTTAACCAACTTGTCATCATTTAGCCTGGGGACCACCTGGAACCCTTTAAGGGACCACTGGTGATCCCCGGACCACCTGTAGAAAACCCCCGCCCTAAATGGAGTTAAGGCTTAGTCATACTCTAGGGTGAAGTGACTCATTACTGATTTTTTCAGACCTCCATTTTTAGGAAATACAGAATTGGGGGAACTTTTTCATCATGTCCACACAACACCTATATGACACATTAAAATGTTGAAGCCTTAAAAACTACACCAGGGTGAAAGTCCTTCACCATGAGTCACTTCACCCTGGAGTATGACTGAGGCTTTACAGTCCTGTAACTCGGTGTACAAATCCAACCAAATGAGTGCCTTGTGCCTGAGCTAAAAGACCTTACTTCTTTAGCTTGCAATTACGTTAGCGTAAGATATGCGCGCCAACTGTAAACACACACTGGCTGCATGGGTCTCTCTGATGTGAAAACCTCCAAAACCACAGGCAACATTACTTATGGCTTGTGTTAACCACACACACATGATTTAAATGCGCCCTTAAACGCAACACTTTGTCAGCCCACGGCAATTAAAGGGGGAAACTCATCTAAAGCATAATTCCACCATATGTAATGAATGCTAATAATTAGATCTTGTCATGTTTAACAACAGGGACTAAAACATGCCAAAATGTCACATGCACGCACGCACGCGCACATGCACACGCACACACCCACACCCACACCCCGGTGAATAAGTACACGGTACTACAATAATTAAACGATCACATAGTACATCTGCCACTGATAAATGCAAATGTTTGTGTTGTCACAACAAACAACAAATGCTTAACAATTGCCCAACAAAATCAGCATTGTTCATTTTATTTCTGTGCTCCCTCAATGAGGATTTGGTCACATTTATCTGCACTTGAAATCTTTTCAACATGTTCCAAAATATACCAAAATGCTTTCTTGTTTTCTTTGTACACTAGATACACTCTGACAAAGCACCCCGTTGTGACACATTATCATTTACTCGTGTCAATCAGAAGAAAAACTGCTTCGACAGGCCCCTATATACCTTTTTGAGTGTCCGTCGGCCCTCCACGCGGTAACAACCAACTAAATCCAACAACAGGTATCCAAGAAGGAGCCAGTGCCACCCAGCACCCAGTAGCATGATGACTGCAGGTAGAAGCAGGTATGTGTGTATTCCCAGTGCATTCACATTCTCTATGGGCCGGCCCCAAGGAGCAGCAATGCTCCAACTCAGAGCAGACACACCTATATGGTGCAGCAGCAGCAGCACACACCCTCTTTCTCCATGCACCACGCATCTTGTATAAACACTACATACAGTACAATCCAGTGTGCTGCATCGCCAGGCCAGGATTAAAGTACTGACATAGCCTGAGGGTTAACAGGCTATGGTTTGGTATTAGGAACATCTGGGGAACCTCCATTTAAAAATAGCTATTTTTGTACATATACATACATAAACATATACTGTATTAACTAGACCTTTGGGGCGCAGGTCTCCACCGGCTCGTCACCCCGTGAGGCCAACATTCACCCCCACAGGGTGACTATTACGTCCCCCTGTGGGGGTGATGTAACAGTCACTGGTGGTGACTCACCATACTGGTGAGTCACCACCGTAAGGTGGCGACTATGTTTCTTGCAGACAACAGTTACATCACTCTGTGGGTGACGTAACAGTTGCACGGACGGACGGACGGACGGACGACCAGACGACCGGACGGACAGGGGGAAACATAGTCACCACCTTACGGTGGAGACAAAAATGGTTTAATTACACAGGCTTAGAACGGACTTACATATTTAATACAAGATTGTGCCCCTACGGGGCACAGGTCTCCACCGTCCGGGCCCAGCAATTGATATTATTCTAATATATATAAAACACTAATGCCAGCCATCCTTCACACCTATGACCTCATCATGAGGTATATCAATTACAGCATGGACAGAGGGCGTTTTATAGTCTTTCTTATATAATGCTATGTATTACATCATCTTCTTTTCATTACGTACAGAAATCTCCATCTCACACTTTTATCTCCACCGTATCTCTTACCTATGACCTCATCATGACGTCATCTCAATCTTCTCAAGCTCAGGTCTCCTCCTAGAGACCTCTACCCAGCTCTCCACCCTTTGGTCTCATGTTTGAACGTGCACTGGTAGTAGTATATCAACTATAACCTCATCATGCTGTAATCATGGGACGGACAGATTGAGGACAGATAGTCGCGCCACAGACAGACTTAGGACATGCACGGACAGAGGGCGTTTTATAGTCCCCATGATTACCTCATCATGCTGTAATCATGGGACGGACAGATTCGTCGTGCCACAGACAGACTTAGGACGTGCACGGACGGAGGGCGTTTTATAGTCCCCACCTTCGGTGGAGACAACAAAAATGTCTAATATCTATTATACATCATACAACAGTTTGGTTTGAGGAAACAATCTGATTGGTTGAAACAGCTTCTATCCATTTAGTCCAGGCAAAATGAATTTTCAAGTGGAATAAATTGTAACATGGGATTTTTCTTCACAGATCATTTCTTTGGGGTCTCCAGAACAACATATTAAAAGTCCTGAAAAATCCCAGTTGCGCAAATATGTTTAATATCATAAAGTAATAGAATACATAGGCTCCAATGGAGTGATAGCCCCGCCCCCTCCTATACAAACCCATTATAACTTAAAACTCCATTTTAACCATGATGGATTATTCAAAAACAACCCATCTTTTTTCTGGTGACTGATATTGTCCTCCTAATACGTGAGAGGACCATGGAATTTCATTCACAAGTTTCAGTTATTTTTAAAATATTGTTTTAGAAAATGTAGCTGCCTCCATATCTGGCTATGCCCATCCAAATGAATATTAAAATAAATAAATAAATGAAACCTGTAAATGAAATTCCACTGCCCTCACCTTTTTCTGGTGACTGATATAGTCCTCCTAATATGTGAGAGGGCAGTGGAATTTCATTTACAGGTTTCATTTATTTATTTTTTTAATATTCATTTGGGTGGGCATAGCCAGATATGGAGGCAGCTACATTTTCCAAAACAATATTTTAAAAATAACTGAAACCTGTGAATGAAATTCCACTGTCCTCTCACGTATTAGGAGGACAATATCAGTCACCAGAAAAAAGATGGGTTGTTTTTGAATAATCCATCATGGTTAAAATGGAGTTTTAAGTTATGATGGGTTTGTATAGGAGGGGGCGGGGCTATCACTCCATTGGAGCCTATGTATTCTATTACTTTATGAAATTAAACATATTTGCGCAACTGGGATTTTTCGGGACTTTTAATATGTTGTTCTGGAGACCTCAAAGAAATGATCTGTGAAGAAAAATCCCATGTTACAATTTATTCCAATTTTAGGTAAAACATGAGCTAAAATTACTGGCCTAATTCCCTAAAAACAGTGTAAAGGGACACCTAAATCAAAACAAAGATTTCAGCTGTGGTTTTCTCCCAGAGCGCAGCAGACTAGGTGGCTAAGCTAGCTACCCAGATAGCAAAATGCATTGATTCAACGTTGAATTTTGGTTAGATAACCAAAATTCAACGTTGAATCAATGCATTTTGCTATCTGGGTAGTTTCTTGGGACATATGTGTTTGTTGTATAGAAAATTAGAAATATACAATTTTTGGACAATTATGTTAGTTAAGTTAGTCAAGGGCAACTGAACTGAAAGTTAGTTAATGGCAACTGTTGTATAATTGCTACCTATTGTTGCAAAAAACTGTATATCCACCCATGTAAAAATGTTCACATTAGTGATGCACCGATGTATCTGCCCACATATCGATTTGGCTGATATCTCACTGCATGGTACTGGCACTCAATGAAACCTATATACGTATCACACATTATCACACTGACAAAGCGTGGCATAAGTGAGGACAATAATAAAAGAAACATGTCACGCGTGGTGAAGCACAGGGCCTGGTCATAGCCCTGGGCGCGCGCGCGCACGCACGCACGCACACGCACACACACACACACACACACACACACACACACACACACACAGCCCTCACTTTAATTTGTGTACATCATGGATGTAGCGACACACTTTAACCAGCGACACCAGCTGCAGTGTAGCTTGTGTACACAGGTCTCTTCAAACTTGCTTGACTCTCTGCATAGCGTATGCGAAAGACAGACAGAGAGGCTGACAGATGTGAAAGGTACTTTGTTTATGAACTCATACACTGCCAAATTTATATTGCCCCCTGTCCCAGGGCTTTTTTGTCATTTACTTTAAGCTTTCTTTCTTTCCTTCATAAGGTTTTGTCCATGCTGTATTGATGTCGGTACTATAGGAAAGACAAACATTGATCAAAATATCAATTTGTCCACTCTCTAATAGACCTTGCAGTAAGCCCTGCCCTCTCCCCAGTGTCCAACCCGTCCAATGTAAGAAAATAAAATGTAAAATAAATAAAACGTTACACATTTAATACTGGTTAGTTTTTGGAACCAGATCTTCTCCTGTGTGTGTGGCATTTATCTTATTAAACAATGTTTTATCATATACGAAAGCTATTGGTGGAGAGTTTTGTTGAGACCTTTTAGAATTCGCTTGAGGACTGCCGGTTGAAAACCACTGCTATGACTCCGGGTCAGCTATGGCCCTGCCTCGGCTCCCAATAGAGCACAGTGAGGCTGTGGCCTATACAGACTGGTGACCTGGGGTGGTGGGTATAACTGGGATGGAGTAACTATGGTGTTCCTCCACACCACTCTACAGTACGTCCTGTCATGGCCGGATCTAGGCATGGGCATGTGGGGGGGGGTCAATGCTCTCCTAAATGCCCTGACTGCCCCACCAAACATGGTGGCATGGAAACAACCCAAAGCCATTGCAAATTAAAGTGGTTATAGTGTATTTAAAATGATTTGAAACACTACTACTGCTACTAACTAACTACAATTGTGTCACCACTAAACCAACACCATTTCGTCATTGAAAATAGAAAACTCTCCGAGTCAGACCTTTAGCTTTATGCATGCTGCGTGTCTGTTGCAACTCCAACAACAACTGATGTTATTATTGATGCTTACTTGCCTATTATCAGTATTATTCAGTATTATTAAGTCCTTTACAAGATATAGATCTAGTGGAACTAAAGACAATACATAAGATTTTGTGGTATAGGTAGCCTATAACCATGCCAAAATACATGGTTATCTATTCAACATGGGGGTTTGGGAAAAAATGCTATCAGGGCTGCCCCAAGCCCAAGCCAATACCCTTCTCGCCTGCCCCCCCAAAGGTTACATCCGGGCCTGCATCCTGCTGCTGACTGAGGACCCTCACTAGGAGGTTAACCTCCTACCGAGGGCCAGCACACATACACACGCGTCTGGGGGAATTTGGGAATTACGGCATTACGGTATAAAATAAGGGAGGGGAAATGAAAAGGAAAATGACACAAATGTAACTAAGAATAAAGTACAGTACACTTTATTCTTCCCACTCTGTCCCCCCCAAAATGCAACACATATGGTACCTCAAATGGAATTCTCTATGCGGGGGGTGGGGTCTGGGGGGCTTGGAGCCGATCCCATCCATTCATCACAAGCCGGGGTCTAACCAGACTCGATTGAGGGTGAAGGTAAACATCTTAATACAACTATCCTTTTGGCACGGCGCAGGCGACCGCAACGTCACGGGCGACTGCAAAACATCTCCCGCAAGATGGAGAGAGCGCCGTTGCCAGAAAAAACGTCTGCCTGCCGAAACAAAGAGCTTGGAAGAAGAATGGATACAGCGGAAGTGGAGGGAATCCCTCCTGGTTCCAGACAGTGAATCAATCAGTTCCAGGCTGTTCCTTTTGGCCGTTCTGCCCCGAAGACGTACAGGACCTCAGGAGCCCCCTGGACGGGAGTCAGAGCAGGGAGAAGAACACAGTTCCTCTGGAGGAACACACGGCTAAAAAAAGTATCAAGTAGGTGGAATGTTACTTGACTTAACCCTTGGTGTACTGAATGCGTTTTGGTGTTTTAGCTAGCTAACTTGTTGTTAGCTTGTTGTTCTGCTATCTTTTGAAAAATTGTGAAAATGTGGCGCAAATCTCTGAATGCAATATTTGGGAAGCAAACATTTTTAACTCAAATCTTTGCTTCTGGGGGATCCCTATAACAACATGGTTTCAGATGGGGGTCTGCAGCCAAATATGGATAACTCTGGTGGTCCTTGGCTTGAAATATGTTATCATTACTGACACAGAAACATAGATTTTTCAGAAAACCTAGAATATTGTGTCAAAAACTAGATTTTAGCGTCGGGAACTAGAATCTATTGGCAGAAACTAGAATCTAGTGTCAAACCTAGATTATAGCATCAGAAACAATAATTTAGGTGTCAATAACTAGATTCTAGTGTCGGAAAATACTGTAGAATCTAGCGTCAAAAGCTAGAATGTTGCTGCAGCTATAATCTGGTGTAAGGATTAGGAACTACTGTATAATCTGGTGTCAGAAACTGGGTAAATGGGTTAAAGGACGCACACCATGCACCGTTTTAAAATGATTTTTTAATATTTAACATCATATTGTTTATGTCCCTCAGACATGTTTCAAAATGTTTTATTCTAAATCACCATGCCCACATTACCACCGATTCCACTGTGCCCCTCAACCTGATGGGCGATAATAATCGCTCGGGAAAACAAAAGCTCACATAATTTAGGCTTAAAAATAGAGGAGGATTGAAATAGAGGTGCGATTTATTACTGCCTATACCCTGTATCTGCTTCACACACTGTCCTGATTTGTTACGTGGTGCGATTTAGCCAGTTTATGCAAGAATACGCACAATGATTAGTCTTCACGGCGATTGCATTTTGATTGAGATTTTTTGTTGTTGGAAATATCCATCTGTGATTGTAATCTGTAGGATGTGTCTATGATGTCTTGGTACGATGGACAGATGGTTAGGAAGTGTAGCTGCCAGGAATCCTATGCACAATCATTTCATTATATATGGACCAGTCCAACAAATCCCTCTCTGGCAATGCTCTGCAAAATGCTGAGCAACTTATTAATCCCAAAGTAAAATAAATAAATCATGCTGACATCGACATCCACATGTGAACGGCATGCGATGCCAGTCATCAATGACTTATGATAACTCCACATCTGGGAAAGGTGCCAGGCGGCTAGATCAGATTAGAGCTCCACCGATTTGAAGATAAATGAATATCAGGGGCAGATCTAGGCACGGGCATGGGGGGGGGCAATGCCCCTCTAAATGCTCAGTCTGCCCCACGGGGACGGCGTTTCAAGGCACATTTCAAAAATATTTCAAATTAAAGTGCTTATATCTAAAATGATTTCAAACACTACATTTAAAATGATTTCAAACACTACTTCAAACACTACTACGCCCTCTCCCATCGGAAAATGTTACATCCAGGCCTTGTCACACCGTCTTCAAAGCAACTCGGTGACGACAGTACTAGCTACTTTCCGCCCAGGGATGCAGGGATGCGGCAACAACCTCCCGATGCAGAGCTCCGTAAAACGACCACAGCCGACTCCAGCCGAGAGAAACGCAGAGGGAGAATATTCGCCGAGTGCCTTCCGCGGTTGACTTGATTTATGCACGTCGAAGGCTTGATGGAAGTGTGTGCGTGTGTGTGCGTGTGCGTGTGTGTGTGTGTGTGTGTGTGTGTGTGTGTGTGTGTGTGTGTGTGTGTGTGTGTGTGTGTGTGTGTGTGTGTGTGTGTGTGTGTGTGTGTGTGTGTGTCATCCTCCCAACCACACCAGTTGTTTGGTCTGAATCAAAGACCAGACAGAGGAGCATTGACTTCGAGTCTCCGCGGAGCGGAGGGGAGGGGAGGCACACGCTAATGCAAACAGCCATATAACCCAACGAGTGCAATGGGAGGTTGATCTGGGGTGAGCAGACCCCCGTAGGCGCTTTGTGACTACGGGGCAGATCCTGTACACCGTGTGTGTGTGTGTGTCATGTTTCCCCATCACATCTTAGTCTTCCCCACTAACTATAATGGCTTCCAGATACTTCAGTGTCTGCCTTAAAATTTTCATTTTTTTTTCTGAGAGCGTACAAATGGAACCAAATGAACCCGTTAGGGTTCATTTGGTTCCATTTGGTTCCATCAAATGGAACCAAATTTGGTTCATTTGGTTCCATCGCTTTTTCTGAGAGCGATGGTTCCATCGCTCTCAGAAAAAAGAAGCATCTAAAGAAATCCATTAACATGGTGAAAAAATACATCTTGATGATGTCATCAAGATGTTTCACCATGTTAGTGGTTGTAGTTTTCTTCAGATCTCCATTTCTTGGGAACACAGAATGGGGGGGAATGTTTTTAATCATGTCCACCCAGCACCTCTAGGGTATACTAATGACATATTAGAATGTTGAAAATAGGCGGAGTGCCCCTTTAACAGAGCAGTCCTCTTCTTTCTCTCCATCCAGGGGGAGGAGTGTCATGGTGTTAAGAGTAGAAGGAGCTGTGTGTGTGCGTGTAAGTCGCTGATGAAGCATTCTTATGACACCCCCCTCCCCATCGCCGTGGTAGTTTACTGGGCATGATTTATGTCCTCGGCACAGATACCCCGGCCGGGGTAAATTACAGTCTGAGAGACAGCAGTGAGATGATAGGTTTTCACACGTCTGGCCTCGGGGCCGTTGACGTCGACAGCATGTATACTGTAGGGTTGCTGGGGGACAGGAGGAAAACCATACAACACACAGAGAGACAGAGAGGTCGTACGATTCTCCTTTTCTCTTCTCCTCCCTCACTCACTCCAACCTACCTACTGCCTATACTCCAGTGGTTTTCAACCTTTTGGATCCCAGGGCCCTCCACTATTTATTCAGCCTTTGACCCACAGACCCCCCAAAACGAAACATTTCTGTTTCTTTTTGTCCACAGTACCATATAGGCTGGATATTGGAGAAAACAAAACAGTCAAACATACAGATCAAAATCACCCATCATTCATTAATTACAACTACAATCTTTAGTTGTGTAGACTTGGGCTAAATCAGATGATGAATATTTTAACTCTTTGAGAGTGTAAACATGGACCCTTGCGGGTCCATTTGGTTTCATTTTTACGTTCTCAAAGAGTTGCATCTTGTTAACCAACTTCCCAGCATTTAGCCTGAGGACTACCTGGGACCCTCTCAGGGACCACTGGGATGCACACACAGATACGACACAACAAAGGTCAGACACAGGGAAACATGTGGAAATGCGATCGCCCGACGCGCGCTGCTCCGTGCCTGCGCTTATGGTTGGGTTATGGGTATGTCCTATAGGATTTTCCAAAAAAATCTTATACGTTGTAGAACAGAATTATATGGGAAGAAAATTCTGGATTCCTTGGGAAGATTTTTTGGGAAAATCCTGTTTTATTCTCTTAATCCTATGAGAAAATATCCAATATCTTAAATGAGGACTAATGTAAGTACTGAAGTATGTCTGGAAGTGGGAGGGACCCATCCCTGCTTCAGCAAATAAGCAAATAAAATACTGATGATGATGTACAGAGCCTTTATATTATTGTGTAATACTATACAGGATCACAGCACCGTTCAGAATAACAGGAGAGCATAATTATGTCTTTATCGTCATAATAAACTTTTTGTTTGCCCTGTTCCCTTTGCCCTTGTCTTTTATTTTTATTCTAACAGTGCAGCTTGCTCCCTCCTGATGGGAAACCATCAACCTACAACCAGATAGAGAGCTGTTCAACGTTGACCTTTTTCTTTTATTACACATTCTGGGTCATATGATTGCTTGCCGGGTGGTTTGACGTAACAGGCCACATGGCTTTATCCGACCTCCTGCAAATGTGCACAGGTATAAACCCCTCAGTGCAAACATAACTTGCTTTACCATTTCACAGAGCTTTTAGAGTTGAAAGATAAAGCAAGTAAATAATATTGGGTGGAATTCTCTACCGCTGTGGTGTAGCCAGGTATGGTGGAAGTTAGTCTTCTCATTGGCTGCATGGCAGCAAATCGGGTCTGGGGGCCTTGTGTGCAGGCCAAAAGCCTGTACCACCAGACCTGGGCCTGGGCTTACCAAATAAATAATTACCCATGATAATTAAAACCAGCCATCAAGAGCTTCAACTCATGATGAACAAAGCAGGGGAGTACAGTAATTCGGGGGGTCGGGGGTCTTCTAGACTTTTTGAATCGCAGATTTTAATTATTATGGGTAATTATTTGGTAAGCCCAGGCCCAAATTTGGTGGTACAGGCTTTTGGCCTACACACAAGGTCCCTGACCCTGATTTGCTGCCATGCAGCCAATGAGAAGACTTACACCATCCCTGGCAACAGGGATGGTGTGATCTATTCAGATCATAGCTTTCTGTGCACTCACAGTATAGAGACAGACACGACTATAGAATTTTGTACCAATTTAATTCTAAACAACAACTAAAATCTTCTCTCACGGTGGTCGCTGCAGGCTACCAAATCTTTATGGGGCCCCGCGCCACCCACATACATACAGCGCACATCAATTTTGACGGCCATTGGCACGAATTGCAGCACTAAAATAATGTAGTTAACACATGCATGACATCAGATTGCGAGAGCGCACCACCTCATAGTTGTAGAGATGTGCTTCGGGATCAGGACGCGTTTCAGCCAGCAAACAGAAACGGGGCGGAGAGAGACACACAAAGACAAGACCAACCCCTGCAATATATTACAGTCTCCTTGACACACACAAGCTCAAGTCATTTACCGCCTTTCTTGGCGTGATGCAGTCATAACGCGGTGACACCCACTTAATCGCCTCGTCACACAGCAGCCAAGAGACATGGAACGACTTGACCCTGACATCTGTTCAGCAGTACAGAGCCAGATCGACCCTGTCGGGACAATACTTTTGGCCTGTTGTTTGACTTTGACTCTCACTGAGACTAGTAGTAAGTTCTCAAATGTCTGGACCTGCAAAGGGTCCATTTGGTTTAATTTTTACGCTCTCAAAAGTTACATCTGGTTAACCAACTTTCCATTTAGCAGGGGACCACCTGGAATCCTCCCAGGGACCAATGGTGTTGAAAACCCCTGCCCTATGTAAAGAGCCCTGGATAAAGGCGATAATGTATATAAATGCACCATGTACGACAAATTGCAAGCTTGCAGATGAATCTTGGCGTCGGTCAGGCTGTACCTGCAGCAGCTCAGGTTATTTACCGCGGTCTCTGTGCGATGCAGCGCTGCAGCGGAGACGCCCACTAAATTGCCTCGACGCTCAGCGGCCAAAGATATACTGTATGGAAAGACCTGGCTTTGACATCTGCTGCTCCACAAAACAGTGTTGCCAGAGCCTGCGAGAGAATGAAGCGAGCAGGTCTACAGAAACGAAAGCGACCATTATACTGCCACAGGTCTCGAAAAAAACAAACAAAAAAAAAAGGACATCCACACGGCGGAAGTGCTGCGCTCTGATTTGATCTCACTAACGTGTCGTCATCTCCGGCCCCTCCCACGCCCGTCCACTGCTGTTCTACGTCACATCATTTAGAGCGACGCCCACCCCGGAAGGTTGACACGCCCCTCAAGGCCACTTTCCAACGCGCGTTAGTCCAGGCTTTCCGTTTTCGCGCAAGGCGGACGAAAATGAAAGCCTGGGTGTCGAGGCTATGGTGAAAGAAATGGGCATAGCCCCATAGCACTCAGACTCCTGAAACAGAGTGCAGCATTTTCTGTCGACACAGCACATGTCCGCTATAGCTACAACGCATCTCTGCTAGCTAAAGACTGCCGAGTGTGTGCCCACCGCTAATAAGGCAGTGGGTTTCAGCCAGTGTTGTTTTGGCAGGCATTTTTTAGATTTAGTCAGTCTTTTGGACGAAATGCCTATTCATTTTAGTCACTCTTTAGTCATTTGGACAAAATGCTTACATTAGTCTTAGTCACATGTTGTCATTTCTATCCTTGATAGTTTTAGTCTAGTTTTAGTCGACGGGAACACCAGTGTTTTTGGCAGGTATTTCTTTTTTAGATTTAGTCAGTCATCTTTTGGACGAAAGGCTTGTTCATTTTAGTCACATTTCTATTCATGATAGTTTTAGTCTAGTCTCAGTCAACATCCTGAAAAGGCTATTTTAGCTTGTCAGTTTTAGTCTTAGTCCTGAAAAAAGAGGTGCTGACGAAGTCATTTTAGCTATAGTCAGGAGTGACCAAAACAACAGTGGTTTCAGCCCACTCCCTCTCTTAACGCGCTCTTCAGGTGCCTGCCGACATACATGGCAACCCTGACCGTGAACTTCCATTTCAACCGCCCCCGTCATCGTTGGAAGTGAACCCTGAACGATTTACACGCGCCAGGTTGGCAAGAGCACCATATAACATCGGCGGACGCAAAAAAAAAAAAAAACAAAAAAAAAAAAAACAGGAGACGTGACACACGTGGGTCAGTCATCCAGCGCAGTGAGGGCCTTAGGGCCTCTGCTGGCTGGCTGGCTCCAGCAGATTATCACAGATATCTGGTGTCTGGGAAGCCGCTGAGGAGGCCTGTCAGCAGCTCTGACTGCGTCGCGCTGCGTCCATACATACGTCTAGAGTCTGCCAAGAGTCGTGCGTGGCAGATTATTTATCGTTGCTTGTCCTGCGTTTGGCGTCAGGTCGAGCAGGCGGTGATGTTTGGGAAGCAACGAGCGAAGCTGAGACGCGTCACAGGGGCGGATGTAACATGTCCCATTTGGGGGAGCAAGAGAACATGTTGGAGGGGTGAGAGAAAATGGTATGGGGGCGACTTCATCGCCCGTGGCGCGAAGCGACACGGGCGATGAAGTCGCCCCCATACCATTTTCGGTTACAGGACTTTTATTAGTCAAGTAAAGCATCAATAATAACATCAGTTATTGTTGAAGTTGCAACAGACACGTCATCATGCATAAAGCTAAAGGTCTGACTCAGAGAGTTTTCTGTTTTCAATGATGATGTTTTCAATGAAATGCTGTTGGTTTAGTGGTGCCAAAATTGTAGTTAGTAGCAGTAGTAGTGTTTCAAATCATTTTAAATATAAGCACTTTAATTTGAAATATCTTGGGTTGTTTTGCATGGCATCGTGTTTGGGGGGGCAGACTGGGTATTTAGGGGGGCATTGCCCCCCATGCCCATGCCTAGATCCGCCCCTGACGTGTCATCAGAGCAAATAAAGGGGGAGGGAGACGGGGGAAGGGAGTCCGTTTGACTCTGGACATGGACAAGACAGCAGTGGAGAGACAGGCAGACAGTCTGTCTGTCTCACACAGGGAAAGAGAAAGATACAGACAGACACATGGAGAAACATACATTTAGACAGGCAGTTACACTTGGCTGACTTTACGAACAAGAATGCATGATGTGAACGTATATCCAACCATCCAGTGACAAGCCGTGGATACCAGCAGTCAAGGTACGATGGCAGAGTTTTATCCACACCTCGGTGCACAGTTCATATCGGTCGCGCTATGCCTCCTGACAGGCGGATGATTCAGTGATGACAGCCATAATGGCACACTCAGGGGAGGAGGACATAACAGCTCCTCTGGAGACAGTGTCAGGCACACACACCACACACACACGCGCACACGCACGTGCACGCGCACACGCACACGCACACACACACACACTAACGGACTGTTTAACTTCTGTCTGTTTAACTCGAGACGGAGGGGAAGGAGCCTGACCCGGCCCTCACCTTCACCTTTGACACATACTTCAGCCAGGTGCCCCTGGTCCAACCCAGGGAAAAAAGAACATATGGACAATAGAGAGACAGGCAGACAGGCAGGCAGACAGAGAGAGAGAGAGGGGAACAGAGTTTCCATGTCTTTGGTGAAACCAGATACTGGAAAGAAAGTATCCCTGGAGTTGATTTGAAAACTGGTACCACACCACGTTTTGGTGGGAAACGATGGCTTACAAAATGTTCCCAGCACCAAAGAAGGGGAGTGATAGTGTTATTCATCAACCCTTGCAACATTATATGTCTGTTTGTTCATTGCTGGTGTCTGAATAATAGGCTCCCAGACGTTCAAGTAGGTATGACTGCAATTAATATTACTTTGAGTTATATTAATTACTTTGAGTAATATTAATTTGAGTTGCTGGCTGGCTGGCTGGCTGGCACGCACACGCACACCTTCTTGAACGAGAACTTAAACATCTGCATGACCACTGCTAAACACAAAAGCAGAGGTTTTCACATGGAACCATTTAATTTAGCTATCAAGATAAGATCAAGATAAGACAAGCCTAATCCTGATGCCTTGTCAAAATAAAGTCAAGCTAGTTTCAGAGCCTGTTCGACATTTTAGCTACACAATAAAACCTTCAATTAGAATTCAGGAAACCATAAAAAAAACAAACCACAACAAACATTGGCTGTCATAACTCAAAAGGTTCTATTTGATCAAAAAACGAAATCCAAACATTTTTCCACGCTAATTAGAGCCATCAGACATCCCATAATAACACAATGCCAGGCGGAACATCTTCCCGTCGGGCTCCAGAAACTCTTTGTGTCAGTTGTGGCTCCAAAACCCTGCGCTGATCCTTGCTGAGACTTATGACAGTATGGAGACTTCAGACGGTAACGAGTTGCTTCACAAATCACTGACTTCAAAAGGGAAGTCACTCAAAGCCTAAGCCCTGAGCTAACATGCTGGAGCACGAAGATGCCAAGAGAGTTAAAGTAATTGAATTTAATAAACTGCTCCACGAAGCGCTGCTGAGCAACACAGTTGTGGAAAAGTGTCAAATTGATGAATGAATTCTTCGACTTTTTTCCCCCTCCAGTACGGTTGGGGAAAGCCATTGTTTGTGGACGAGTTCAGCAAAAAAAAAATAAAAGAAGCTCCAGAGCGTGCGCAAAGACCTGCTAATACAAGAAGGCTCGGCCCAAATAATACTCGGGCCAGCCGAAATGTTGCGACATTGAAGGGTCAGAAAACAGAGCTCTCGGGAGGGCTGTTGCAGCCCCAATGAAAGACAAAAGAGGGACAAAAGAGGGACATTTCCAATATTTTCCTGAGAGTGTACAAATGGACCGGCTAGGGTCCATTTGGTTTCCTTTGTACACTCTCAGAAAAAATACCTAGTCCTAAAAATCAGTAACATGGTGAAACACAACTTAATGAACCATGAAGTGAAGTTTGCGACAGCATAATTCCGTCTATACTCAGGGCATATTATTTGGGAGTCGGGACAGAGCCTTCCTGTTACAGACCCTGCTTGACTTGCATTTCCCTGACGTCACCCATTACATAGCCACGTTGTTGCTGATTGGATGGAGTTCAAACAAACGGTGGTGCATTTCAACCTTCATATGCCCCGCCCACCTGTGGTGATAGGCCCCTGGCCAGACTAGTTTGCAAGATGACATTTCACATGCACAGAACGCAGCGAATCAGACTGGATCCCAGGCTAATAAGGCCTATAAATCAACACACTTCCATTTCCATTCTAACCCATGAGCACATTTCCTAAATGCATATACAAAGGAGCTTGGACTGATATTACACAGTAAAATCCCACAGTTAATTTAACTTGAAAGCGTGTCAAAATGGAACCAAATGGACTGTGTGTATGCATGGCTAGAACAAAGGTGTGTGGGTATTAATAGGGGAAACAAGAGTTCAAAGCCATCAGCCTATGTTGAAGAATATCAGTCTGGCTTTTCAATTACGGATTTTTTCCCCCACCAAAGGTCACTGACCTCCAGCAGTGTTTAATATCTCAGGGCACCCAGGGGGGGGTTGGGGGGGGTTGGGGGGTGTCCATGATGGAGCGGTGCAGCAGTGCCTCCTGTCTTCCCACACGGGACATGCATCAAAGTCAGGAAACCACCAAACAACAGACCCCCACAATCAGACATGTTACGCTTCAAAGAGCAGAGGGAAGCAGACCCTGGCCAAAAGAAAAACAGAAACATCTTGTTAATGCTGGGGTGCCGGCTATATTTAAACCCTGCACGTGTGTTTCGGTGTGTGTGTGTGGGTGTTTGTGTGTATCTGTGTGGAGCGAAAAGGAATGGACACAGAGGAGACAGGACTGATGTACCCCTTATTACAGGCTGGTGTGGACGTGTGTGTGTGTGTGTGTGTGTGTGTGTGTGTGTGTGTGTGTGTGTGTGTGTGTGTGTGTGTGTGTGTGTGTGTGTGTGTGTGTGTGTGTGTGTTTTGTGTGTGTTAATGAAAAACATGCTGAAGAGAGAGAGGCGGGAGAGGGGGCGGGCAACGACTTGAGCCAAATAAAATATTATATTTAAGACAGGCAGAAGATAAGAAAATATGTTATACACTGACAGATGGAGGGGGGGGGGGGGGGGGGTGCTAGTTTTTTTTTTTTTTTTTTAAAAAAATGGCAACAAAATGGAAAGATCAGCCACAGTAAGAAAACTGCATGGTGGATTACTGAGCCGTAGTTACACTGCTGAATGGGAGCCAAAGAGAAAGTGTCAAACAGAGACAAAACTTTATCGTGAAACAAAGAAAGGGGGGGAAAGACACGGATCCACCATGAAACTGAAACGCTACGCTATACCAACTACAATTCAAGACTCAGACTTTTAGCGTTATGCATGCTGCGTGCCTGATGACAACTGATGTTATTATTGATGAAGTCGCCCCAAAACCATTTTCGCCTGCCCCTCCCTATTGCGAAATGTTACATCCGGGCCTGCATAGGAACGAGTGGAGGTGTTTCACTTTGTGAAACACGTTCATAAAAAGGAGCTCAAACGCATCAAATATTGTCTTACGTAGGACTAAAGAAAAATAAGTCACATGAAAAATAAGTTATGTCACATGACTTGACATAACCTATGACATAATGTGAATAATGTTGACAATGCTATATCAGAGCTGCAGCCTGCAAAGTTCAGGCAGAAGGAACAAGTACTCACGGCGCCTGATGAGTAAATAATCATTTACAGTTTCTTCTGAACCTTCGCTTCAAGCGAAAAACGGACAACTTTTGCTGTATGCGTTCATTGTTAGTTCTAAAAATGGATCCAGCCCGGAGCAGGAGGGATCTATACTGAGGTTGGAACCAACAGGCAGGAGTCCTATAGAGGAGGACCACCAAGGAGGACATTTATGAATGTAGAGAGAGAGGGGAAATGTGAGGAGACAGAGGACAGGCTGGGATGGAGGCAGATGAGTCACTGTGGCAAACCCTGAAAGGATTGTTTTCATCAAACGGAAAACAAGGAGAGGAAAGTGTGCATTTCTCCTAAAAACATGAGCAGTAGAACAAGCACCAGCATGGCATTGTTCAACTTTGGATAAAAAAACAAAACAATGATGGAATATAGTTCCCATTCCCCAAAGGACCTGTCTACTAGAGAACAATTATGAATGATTATATGCAGTGAGAGAATTAGAACAGAGGAGCTCCCTATAGGGAAACAGAGCAACCATTAGATCAATATCCGGTCTATACAAGGAATCAAAACACTAGTGCTGTTTTTGACAAGACTTCAGGTGAGAGGTTAAATCAGCACCCTCTGATAAGGCAGTGAGCAAGTACAGGACCCTCCAGTTTTGTAACAGCAGCCGTGACTTGCGGTACAACGTTAACGTAAGGAAAACTGAAATGATCGTGGTGGATCCCTCCCAGATCTAACAGTTCTCTTGGATATCTAGAAGTACACGTAGATTGCGAAATCAGCTGGTTGTCAGACACAGACAAAATAAATTATTGTACAACCTCTCTACAAAGCTACTTATGTCTCTATGGTTAACCAAACGTTTTGTGAAGAACTAACACTCTGTTGTGTGGAAGCAATACTGTACATCACAGAAAGCCAGAGAGACAGTCCAACTACAAAAGACAAATGGCTGGAAAATATCAGGCTACAAAGCCATACAAAGAGGGGGAGAGAGACAGAGAGAGAGAGAGAGACAGAGAGAGAGAGAGGTAACAGGAACCGTCACAGGGATGTAAGTGTCTACTGTATATGATGAGATTGGTACCCCGGTGCCAATATGCTGAGTCCACTTAGCGCCAGGTGTAGCTGGAGCTGGCAGGACATGGCACATGGCAGCTCATACTCACACTCAGGGCCGGATCTAGGCATGGGCATGGGGGGGGGGGGGGGGGGTGATTTTGGCCTAGGGGGGGCGGGGTGCTGTGCTGTGGGATCCACACGGCAGATCGAGATGATCTGATTTGATCTCACCAACGTGTCGTCATCCCCGGCCCCTCCCGCGCCCGTCCACTGCTGTTCTACGTCACATCATTTAGAGCAACGCCCACCCTGGAAGGTTGACTCCTCCCTCTAGGCCACTGTGTGTAACAAATTAAGTCCAGGCTTTTCGTTTTCGCACAACGCAAACGAAAATGAAAGCCTGTGTGTCGAGGCTACAACTTCAACAGCAACTGATGTTATTATTGATGCTTACTTGCCTAATATAAGTCCTGTAACCGGAAATGGTATGGACTTCATGTGAGCAATGTGGGCGATGGAGCCGCCCTCAGACCATTTTCCCATGCCCCCCCCAATTGGGAAATGTTACATCCGGGCCTGCTCACGCTACGACTAATGTGTGTTTTGAAGCTTAGCGATTGCAATCGGCCTTCTGGCCATTCACTATCACCACAAAGATAATCAGACACTGTGATGATTTAAAACGTTTTACTTCACAACAAAAAATGAATTAAATAGAATCTTGCTATGTTTACCCTTTCCTTCCAATTTAAACCCACATTCTTTGACCAAGTTTTCATTCCAGTCATAGGCTGACGCCGACAACAATGTGTTTCATCGTGTACAGTACCATGTGCCAATGTAAACATCCTCCGCGTTTCAGGAAGTGTTTTTTTTTTTCTGTTATTGAATTTGGAATTTCAGAAAACCAAGCAATGTTGAGACAACACAAGATGACTGACGGATGACGGTTCACACTGGCAAAAACACAAAGAAACGACACATGATTGCAATATCACAACAACAATCCTGGACATTCACACTGATGTGGTTCCTCAGCCGTATCCAAGACTGTCTGAAATTACATCGGATCGTGTCTGTCAACAACATTCCTCTTAACACGAGCTGTTAAGACCTTTAACCAGCTAATCCGTACCGCACACAAGTCCGTCAGGGGTATGTTCGGGCCAAATAATATCCCCCTCTTTTCCCCCTCTACATCGTTGACATAAATAGGTGGCCAGCAGGGACAGTATAGGGTTCATTCGTGTGGTTAACAAGCGTATGCAGACATTTACAGGCCACAGCCAGTGATCAGCCACAAGACAGATGGAGAAGAAGGCCGGGCAAGGCAGCATTTAACTGCTTTATTTTCTGTAAAGCACTCAATGACTAAATTATGAACAGGTTTCATTTGGCAACGGACAGGAGAGGAAACACACCGACACTAGCTGCACTGGCACCCGACATGAGCAAATGTCTGCATAACTGCATAAAACGACAATCCTGGGAAATTGGCATGATATTTGCTTGTCCGTAATCCACATGATCACAAGGTCACGATCGGTTTTCAACCTTTTTGACACCAGGGCCCACTGTTTACTCAGCATTTGAGCCACGGACCAACATTTGAGGATATTTTTTAGCACCACAGACCCCAAAACTAAAGATTTCTTTTGCTTTTGTCCACAATTGCAGGCAAACATACAAATCAAAATGACCATTAATCTTCAAGATTCAAGGTTCAAGGTTTACTTTATTAGTCTCCCAAGGGAGAAATTTGTCTTGGAGACAACGACCGAGCTGCATACAAAGTTTACACAGACAACAGAAAGCAGCAGGAGACAGAACAACACAGTAGAAAGAGCAACATAGAACAGAGCAACATAAACATACACCTTAGTGCGTTCCATGTCCCTAGCAAGGGTGCATCCAGTAATCTTCTACATTCTCTAGTTGTATGGATTTGAGTTGAGAGCGTAAACATGAAACCTAATGGACCCGCAAGGGTCCATTTGGTTTCATGTTCACGCTCTCAAAGAGTTACTTCTGGAAGTTCTGGATCTGGTTAACCAACTTTCCATCATTTAGCCTGGGGACCACCTGGAATCCTCTCCGGGACCACTGGTGGTCCCCGGACCACCGGTTGAAAACCCCTGCCTTAGTACAAAATGTAAAGACAGAAATCAGTCGCAAGACAGATGGAGAAGAGGACAGACAAGACTTGCTATTGTTAACACTTAAAGTGTCATTAATACTTCATTAGCTGGTGTTCCCCAAGGGTCTATACCAAGTCCTCCCCACCCTCTACATCAAATAACTGATGTACTGTACATGCTCACAACAACACGTTGCAATGCAGCATGTTGTGTGACGTGGTACATTGTCTATTTTCAACAGCGTTCTGCCCCAGAAAAAAGGCACACTTCTTGGGCTAAGTGCTTTGCACTGTAGAGCACTTGCACATAGTGACCCATTTATCGACAAGTTTTGCTTGGCAACGGCAACACTGCGCACGCGAAAAACATACACTACTCCCACATGCAAAACAACAAAAACGGGGACAAGAGAATCGGACAGCTGCGGCCGCCGGCCTCAGACGCCCGCGCTCAAAGCTAATTAATGACAGACGAGGGCCTGCATCCAAAACAAAACACTGTTCTTTTTTTTTTCCTTTTTTTACAGGCAGAGATTTAATGAGAAATGAAGTTTGAGAAAGCAGACTTATAGCAGTGGTTTAGGGTGCATGGCTTGAGCCGCCTTCCCGCTGGAGATGGTTAAAAACAAAGAGCCACTAAGCTGTGTCCACTCCCTCCAAAACACACACAAACCTCAAACTTAATAGACCCCCAAACGCAGGTCTGGGCTTTGGGGACTATCAGGCGTGTTTGCCATTGTTTGAGTGAAGTGAATCATGGTGATGTCCAGTGGTTAATTCTCTGGACCGCTAACATTATTTCTAACTATGTCTCAAGCAGAACCACCAGCCCAGCCTACCTCCATTCGAGGTGAACAGGCTGGGTAGAGAGGCAGTCTGGGAAGCGCAATGTCCCCAGTTTGCCTCCTGCCAAACTTGATGTGTCAAGTGTCCCCGAGGAACCCTTAAAGAGCCAGTTTACCGCTTTTGCAACCAGATGATGGTTTAATGGTGTCTAGGACAAAAAAAGAACACTTTCTTGCGGGTTTCGTGTGTGTAATATGGTTTTTCGGATATTTTAGTTATGAAGGGGATGTTCATGAGGACATGGACATGCCAGAACTTCCTTCCTGGACTACAAAGTCACAGCTCAAGTGTACTCCCCCTCCTTATGGAGAGTGGAGAGGCTTCATGGAGGTGAAAAATTGTAGTCCAGAGCAGTTCCTGGATGTTCATGACCTCATGAACATATTACACACTTTTAAAAAATCACAAGAAAGTGTTCTTTGCGTCCTAAACATCATTAAAATAAGCTGTAGTTGTAAAAGGGCTTAAGTGGTGTGTAACTGACCCCCCTGAACCTGCCCACACACACACCCATTCTCTACTGTAGCAGAAAATTTCAGAAATTTCCTGAAACAAACTGTGGGTCAAATAGAGTCCTTCCTTTATCTTGTCTATACCTCTTTCCCTTACCTCACCATAACAAATCATAGATTTTGCCATCTATTTCACAGATCAGAAAATGAGGATAAAAACGATACCGGAGGATAGATTTATATGCAGCTGAGCACTGGGCACCATACACCAGAAAAATAGCCAATCGACACAAGCTCACGTACAGTGGCTATTGCTGTATGAGTCCACCACACCACGGCCAGCAAACTATATGAGGCTCAGTCATGATTTCTTTTGAAATGTTGACATGCAGCTTTTGAACGAGAAGTGCGTCAACATGTGCTGCTGTGCATGTTGAGCACCGTGCTTCCAGTCCTACTCACCTTCCTGTCGACGTCTAAGGCCTTCGAGTCGCCCAACAGTCCCACCTCCAGGTCATTTGACGACAGCAGAAGCTCCTTGATGGGAAGAAGTAAATAAATACGATGAGAATGAATGAGCAGTTCAGGCCCAGGCTGACCCAACAGACAAAGCAAAACAATCACAGCTTGTTGTACTCAATGTGCCTGATGGATTGAACAGCACAGCTGAACCCTAACACTGGGTTCATTACTAGGCCTCTCCCAGTGTTAAATGATTTTACTGTGTATTCGCCGTTATTTGGAAAACATGATTATTTGGTTTGAGTGTCAGCCATTGTCTTGTTGGATCTTGTACACCAATAATATATTTTCCTAGCAAAGCAACTGTGGTCACACATTGTAATAAAGAGGTCTGCAACGACCGCCATCTTGTGAAAAATGAACCAGTTCACTTCGTCATTCTTGCCTAATATTGAGCACACTCCAGTGTTTCCACTGAAAATGGATTTGTTCAGAAATAGTAGGTACAAGGTAAAAGTAAGTTCAGAACTGGAACTGAAAATAAAAATGAAAGTAGTCAGGTTACAAGAATCTAGAACAGGGGTTTTCAACAGGTGGTCCGGGGACCACCAGTGGTCCATGAGAGGATTCCAGGTGGTCCCCAGGCTAAATGATAGAAAGTTGGTTAACCAGATGTAACTCTTTGAGAGCATAAACATGTTTACGCTCTCAAGAGTTAAAATATTTATCATGTGAATTAGTCTACAGTACATTTCTACACAATAGTCTACACAACTAGAGGATGTAGAAGATTAATGGTCATTTTGATCTGTATGTTTGACTGTCTTGTAATCCAGCCTGGAATTGTGGACAAAAGCAAAATAAATCTTTAGTGTTGGGTACGTCTGTGGGGCTAAAATATCATCAAATGGTGGTCCGTGGCTCGAATTCTGAGTAAATAGTGGGCCCTGGTATGAAAAAGGTTGAAAACCTCTGATCTAGAACGCAACCAGTTCTAGAACCAAACTTCTATTTGCAGAAAAGGAGCCAAAGTGGAGCCAATTCTTTGCACCTCGTGTTTTGCAACTCCAACACACTCTGGGATAAATTCCCTTCCGCTTTCCTCACATACTGCAAGGGGCATGATGTCACCGTACTGTAGCTGAAAGAATGCTGTTTATTCTTGTATCCTCTCACATCTTGGTGGGATAAATGAACTCTGAGGGCACACCAATGGAAGCAAATAGACCGCAGAGTGTCCAAATGGAACCAAATGCAACTCAGAGAAGTGCAAATTGGAGTCCAAATGGAACCAAATGTCTCAGAATGTAGGAACTCAATTAGACAGAGTGTCCAAACGGCGTCAGAGTGTACAAATGGTTCCGTTTAATATTCAGTTAATTGATCACACTGGATTTATTTTTTACGGTGAAACGTTCCCTCTCTCTCTCTCTCCCTCATCTCACCTCCAGGGTGTCATCGGTGCGTGTGGAGCGTGCCGGCTTGGACGCAGACGGCCCACACTTGGGCGGATGCAGGGTGCAGTGGTGCCGGGCAGCACCGGGGTCCCCCATTATGAAGCTCAGCTGTCGCAGGTCACCCTGCAATGCACAGGAGAGGGGGAAATGGAACAATAACCCACTGAGGTTTGGCATTAACTTAAGACAGGGGTGCCCAAAAGGTAGATCGTGATCTACCAGTAGATCACACAGACCAATAGACCATGCAGGTAGATCACATGACAGTCCCCCCAGCACTTGGAACCTTATAAATCTGTAACTCTTGAGAGTGTTAAAATGAAATCAAATGGACCCTTACGGGTCCATTTGGTTTCATTTAACACTCTTAAGAGTTCAATTATATTTAAACATCTGAATTACGTAATTTTCAAGAGTCCACACAATTAGAAAATGGAGAATAATTGTTATTTTCACCATGTCAGTTCTCTTTCGCAACTGTGGACAAAAACATGAAAGTTCTTAGTTTTGGGTGCAAGAAACTAGACTCAACATCTCAAACTGTCAACTCAAATTCATTCATTATAAGTGCATTATTCTTAAACACTAACAGTAAGTAACACCATCGCCACTATTTTAAAGCTCAATCTTTCTAGGGGCCTTGAAATGGATTTTCAGTAATGGAACAATCACATTTTTGACGTGTAGATCTTGTTGAGCCGCTCATTTTGACAGTAGCTCTCAAGTCAAAAAAGTGTGGGCACACCTGACTTAAGATATACTGAAAAAGCCACAGAATGACTATGCACTATGCCTAGATTCATTACTTGACGACAGTATGTTATTGTCACTATACAGCATGTCTTACTTTGCATCTTATTCTCATCCATCTACTCTTACCTGCACCTATCCTGTGTTTCATCTGTGTCTGTCTAAGGAGTAGGAGGTTACTCAAGGCTAAGCTGTCTGGTTTCAGTGTACCTGGGGATCTGTCACCAGTCCAAACAGTTATCAGCACACCTAGAACAGAGATCTGTCCCTAGGCAATGTTTACTGGAATGTGTCTGTGACTGAGAAGGTCTGGACGCGCATGTGTGTGCGTGCGTGCGTGCGTGTGTGCACGCGAGTGCGTGTGTACAGCACATGTGTGGGTCTCCGCTGTTACAAAGGAATGCATTATTTTAACACCAAAGACCTCATGGTGTAGCAGGATTTAGACGTTAAAGTACCGTACCGCACATACAACTAATATAGTGTGTTGGTTTTGGCTCCTCACAGTCTTGCAGCAAACAACAACATAAGTGGTATCTACAGGTATAGTCCTTCACTTTGCGGTGGGATATTCTGTGTTGTTAATCTGCCCGGCCCAGTCAGGATCCTGTCTCCTGTTTCTGGAACATGAGGCAGATTGATATATAAGCACTGTACATCCTGTGTCATCATGTACATGTACACCTCCCCCTGATACTAAGATGATGCCAGGCCCGGATGTAACAGCCCTCCCCCCAGGCCCGAGGGGGATGATATGAGGGCAGCTTCATCGCCTGTGGCGCTTTTCATTTAAATTCTTTAGTTCTGTGACCCACACGATTTATATCTTGTACAGGACCTATATTAGACAAGTAAGCATCAATAATAACATCAGTTGTTATTGATTGAGTTTTTTGTTTTGACTGATGATGAAATGGTGTTGGTTTAGTGGTGCCCCAATTGTAGTTTAGTTGGTACCAGCGTTTCAAATCATTTTAAATATAACTAAGAACTTTACCGTAATTTGAAATATCTGAAATGTGCCGTCATTTTGGTGGGGCAGTCTGGGCATTTTGCCCCCCTGCCCATGCCTAGATCCGGCCCTGGATGATGTTTAGATGTTGCAGGAACTTACCCACAATCTTAGTGTTAATGCCGAGTGCAAAGCATGGAGGGATTGGGTCCAGTTTACCGGTATAATAGTCTTTAGTGTAAACCAGCTGTGGAATTGAACCCTGACTTTTCAATCTCTAGGGCAGACACTCTAACCACAGCGCCACTGAGCTGGTTAGCTGATTAAAATAAAAATAAAAATAAAAATAAAAATCAGTTAATAGCACAGGCAGACATAAATGTCAGAGCTTGTACTAAAAAATAATACAATGCCAGCCGCTCAGTCAAATAAATTGGGTCACAAAATATTTTGTCACTTGGAATCTTTGCTCGGCAATCTCTTAAAAAATAAATCCAAACTGTAAACTCGTAACGTTTTAAGCACACGCGCGATGTGCTAACTGCACTCCCAGACACCGCGAATGTTTCATACACTCCTCCTCTGAGGTTACATCTGCAGGAGCCTTCACTGCAGGGTGGATGTAACATTTCCCAATTGGGGGGGGGGGGTGCAGGAGAAAATGGTATGGGGGCAGCTTCATCATCATGAAGCCGCACCCATTCCACTCAATAATACCATCAGTTGTTGTTGAAGTTGCAACAGACGCAGCATGCATGAAGCTAAAGGTTTGACTCAGAGAGTTTTCTGTTTTCAATGATGAAATGCTGTTGGTTTAGTGGTGATACAACTGTAGTTAGTTAGTAGCAGTAGTAGTGTTTCAAATAGTTTTAATTAGAAGCACTTTGATTTGAAATATCTTGGGTTGTTTTGCATGCCATCGTGTTTGGTGGGGCAGACTGGGCATTTAGGGGCGCATTGCCCTCCCTCATGCCCACGCCTAGATCCGCCCCTGCTTCACTGCCTGCTGTTGTTGGAAGCGTGCGAGAGGCTGAGAACACTTTGTATCTTTCATAATGGGGCTCTGGCCGTGAGCCACGGGTACAGCAAACGGCCTGCTTGAAAATAAACACTCCGAAACGGAAGGGAGGAGTTGTCATCGCCTGCAAAGGTTCTGAATGACAGCATGATTGACAGACTGCCACGAAATGCCGTTACGTTTGGGCATCCGCGCCCAAGTGCGGAAAGAGTGTCGAAGTGCCCATGAGCAAGACGCTTAACTGGCTAGGCTCTACGCATACAAGCACATGGCAACTCGAAAAGCTTACAAAGCCATGCAAACCAGGGGCGGATCTAGGCATGGGCATGGGGGGCAATGCCCCCTAAATGCCCCGACTTCCCCACCAAACATGACGACGTGCAAACAAACCCAAATTTCAAATATATTACAAATTAAAGTTCTTATAAATAAAATGCTTTGAAACACTACTACTGCTACTAACCAACTACAGTTGTGGCACCACTATACCAACACCATTTCATCATTCAAAACAGAAAACTCTCTGAGTCAGACCTTTAGCTTTATGCATGTTGTGTGTCAACAACAACTGATGTTATTATTGATGCTTTACTTGAATATACAGTATATACTCTATGTCCTGTAACTGAAAATGGTATGGGTGCGACTTCATTGCCCGTGTCGCTTCGCGCCACGGGCAATGAAGTCGCCCCCATACCATTTTCGCCTGCCCCCTCAATTGGGCAAGGTTAAATCCGTCCCTGATGCAAACTTTAATTTTTTACCCCTTTCTTTCCTTTTTTTTTTTTTTTTTACAAACTATGGATGCCAGGCAGGTAGTGGCTCAACTGTGCACTCAATAGAATCATCCATTTAGACATCAGCTGGGTGAAACTGTGCAACTGTGCGAGAGATCATAAAATATCTCCCTCTCCCTACGCGATACGACAGCCCAAACAATTCAGGCTGGAGTGAGGTCTGTTGCCAACCTCAATACCTGCAGCGGTGCAGTGCTCGGCCCGCTTTTTGACTTGTGTGGTTTCAATCCCCTCTGATGTCCACTGAGAGCTTCCACCACGGGAGTCGAGGTGGTGGAGAATCCATCTCCACCGGTGCTAAGTTTAAATGCAGATGTGATGTGATGTGCTATAAGACCTCTCCTGCCCTCCATGGTGATACTCTGCTGGATCCTTCATAAACTTCACTTCGTGCCTGTAGAGCTGCTGCCTGGGCCAGCTATCGTAATGTACTGTACATGTATACTCCAAAATCCTCCTGGGACGGAGGCCTAGATTTTCGTCACCGCTAAACCCCTTAACCCTTAACTTCTTTGCCTTTTTAAACTATTAAAAAAAAATAGTTCAAACAAACAAAAAAAAACATTTTCCAACAGTTCAAAGGGCCAGTCTACATGCTCACAACGTATCAATAGATTAGCACATTGAACTATTCCCAAAAGTTTTCAAAAATAGTAAAAAAGAGATAAGGGGTTTGGGATAAGGGGTTTATCATGTAACGAAAATGGAGCCCTTAAATTCATAAGTCTGACTGAGAAGTTTGCTATAGGTATAGTGGAAAGATTCCTCTTGACTGGTTTAGGTAATGACATAATGGCGTCGTAATTAAGAGATCTTTATAAGTATTGAGAGTAATAGAGAGTATCATCTTCGCTCCGCTCCGCTCTACCGAGTACCGATCTAGTTTGAGGATGGGGTTGGATAAGGCCACAGACCCTCTAGCTCTCTTCTGTGTACAGCTGTGCTTAAACCTGTATGCATCTGTACGCAGATGTATACATGCTCAGAGTGCATGTGCGTGTGTGTTCACGTACGCACCCACGTGTGTGTGTGTGTGTGTGTGTGTGTGTGTGTGTGTGTGTGTGTGTGTGTGTGTGTGTGTGTGTGTGTGTGTGTGTGTGAGTGAGCGTGTTCCATGCATACACAGCCTTAACATTTTCCGTCTGGTTTTCGCATAAACAATCTGGTGTTCGCGTTGACGCATTCACAAGCGCGCGTGGAAAACATGGAAAACACGGGAATTTCCCCCCTTACCTCGAAGGGAGTCTCGAATCCCTCGACGACGCCACCGACCATGAGCAGGCCGTCGGTAGAGATGTCCATGCCGGGGTACACCCAGTCCACACTCTCCACCAGGGAACAGTCAACGAACAGCGCCAGGCGTCTGGACGACACGCCGACGGCCACGCGGTGCCAGTCCTCGTTGGACAGGTTACGCACCGGGAACCTGATGGGAGGACAGGACAGTCCCTAATTTCTAGTTTCTGAATAACATAATATTCAAATATTTGCACCACGTTTTCACGATTCTTCAAAAATAGCAGAGATACAAGCTCATAGCGCGCCACTCGGTGGCGCGCTATGAGCTTGTAGATCTGCTATTTTTCAATAGTTAAAACATAATGCTTAGAACACCAAAGCACGTTCAGTACACTAAGGGTTAAGACAGATTACAGACACAACGCAGGACAGAGACTTGACCTACATGACCTGGAGCACCAAGAGATGTCAGGTTTAGGTGTTATGCTGATTTTAGAGAGTTTCCAGATTCCATGTTTTATAGCAAAACAACATGCAACATTTTCTAATCAATTTGCAGAAAAAAATCAAGTTTCTAATCTATTGCACAAATTTTACCGGGAGTACGAGAACGATATGTGTATTTAAGTGAACGTTTCATGAATAACAATGTTTTTTTTTCTGTTCTACGGATGCTATGGAAGTTGGAACATGGTTTATATTTGTATTTTATTTTTTTGCCCAGATAATATTGTAGTTGTCGTATTGTAGTGTCGGAAATGTGTGCATGCACCATCAGCATGCAATTTCTTTCATCCTAATAAAGTAAGTCTTGAAGCTCTACAAACTGTGTGCCGAGGCTGAAAAGTGGTGAAGTGCTCCTTTAAGAATGTCAACCTCTAAAACGTTATGCTTTATCGTCTGAGGTCCCCCAGACAGGTCTCCAGACTGCAAGTTATCTGGCCGCATATGCGACTTAATTTCTTAGGGTGCTACTTAAATCTCAATGAGGTTGCTCCGGTGCGTCTTGGAAAAGACAAGAGAGAGAGAAAAAAAAACGATCTTTTGATTCCGTTTTTTTTTTTTTTGTTTTCTTTTCTTTTCTTCTCTTCTTTTTTCTTACTCTTACTTTAGCTGTGGTCCGGCACATCAGCCAGTCTAGACTCTCCCTGTTCTCTCACTGCCTGTCTGGCACACGCCATGCTGTGTGTCACCGCAGAGTGGAGCGAGGCGTGCGCCTCGGCACACACAGACGCAGTAGCGGGGTTGAGAAACGAACTAATGCCATGTACATCGAGATGAGAGTAAAATACGTTTGTATGACTGGCTGGAGTGGCCAGTTTCATGCACCCATAAAGTGTATCAAAATGAAGCAACATGCTCACAACATGAGCTTGCAGACAGGCCATTTTCAGTGTTGAACACGGCAAAACAAGTATGAATCAAGCATTACGAAATGCAGTGCATACTTCTGTTTGTCAGTGATATATCGATTCCACTCAAGGAGGAGGAACGTGCGGTGCAGTGTGTGTAGACCTTAAATCACCTCACCTAAGACACACAGCCACACACACACAGGCATGGAAGCCACTGCTGCCAGATTTTTCCCCGAGAGAAATAAGCCAACAGGCATTATGAAAACAAGCTCCAAAAGAAACTGGCTCATCATCACATAACACTTTAAACCTCTAGTCTAAAAACAGACAATCTACAAAGTTGTGCTTGTAGATTTTGCCAAGTTGCTTGTAGATCTGCCACTTAAAAATAAATAAAAACAAACAAATGTAAACATACTGTATATATGATGATATGATGAAAGCCCAATGAGTAAATTCTGTCTCTATACTTTTATCCATACATGCGTGCATATTTGTGCATTATATGTACAGTACATATAATTTCATGTAATTATTTTATCCCTCCATCCCTTTTTCATGTTATCTATGTCCGACACCCAGCTGTTTGCGAACCAATACATTGTGTTCATCGCAGGTTCAGCAGTGGAGTCTACCCACTGATCACTCCCTCTCTCTTATCTCCTGATCAAGTCCAGCCAATCACGCAACATTCCCACAGCATGAATACACCTCCTGTCTCATCTCTTACCTGTTTGATACTGCTCTGCGCTGTAAACATGTTTGAGAAGCTTACGGGTTAGAAAATGTACAAGCAAATTTAAGTTTGCTTAGAGTATACTGGCAACACTGATGCCCACACACGCACACAGACTCACTCATAATGGCGCTGCTGTGTGCCTATAAAGATGACAGCATGGGCACTGACGCGCAGTTGCAGCATGATGTGGCTGTCAGGACCGATCATGGTGAACACACTGCGCTCCTCTCTCTGCGGGCTGCGCAGCTGCACCAGCAGGCTGAATTCATCCGCAAACCTGCAGTGTACACACGCACGCACGCGCACACGCACGCATGCACGCACGCGCACACGCACACACACACACACACAAAACAGAAGCACACATTCACATTTTCACATACTATCCCAGTATGTTCTGACAACATCAAGAACTAGCAGACGTACAAGCTCGCGGTGGGTGCCGTGAGCTTGTATATCAATAGTCAACACCCCTAATCTAAAGCAAGTTAAGCAACACATTGTTTATGGTCGGTTTTAATGAGATCAATTACATATCAAATTGTCCTTCTGACAGATAACATGTACAAATGTGTTCATCCTGGATACTGTATGCCTTTTTGCCATTGGAAATTACAATGCCATTTCTATAGTCACTACTGTACTGACACTAGGTCAGGGAAAGATTTATGTTCTTTCTGACATTAGTAGTGCATTATTTGTATGGCACAAACCTGTATATTTAAAGGCACATAAGCCAGTGGAGTTGACGTAACATAGATTATACAATATAATTATCTGCTTAGAGCTATATTATACACCCGGGCTTCCATTTTCGTCTGTGTTGCGCGAAAATGGAAAGCCTGGACTAATTTGTTCGCCACGGTGGCCTAGAAGTGGGGGTCAACCTTTCAGGGTGGGCGTAGAAGAGCAGGGGAGGGGCCTGGGTGACGACACTAACGATCAAATCAGATCAGCTCATCTGCCGTCCAAAAACAGACGGCACCCCGCCCCCCCCGAGGCCAAAATCATTTCAGGTTAGGCCAGGCGATATTATATTCTCTTATGGTAGTTCCTGGCATATCTTTTCAATGTCAACTCAGGCTTTACATGGACAAGTTTGGAAAACACTGCTATAAGCACAACAGAATATATAGATCATACCTGGGCATTATGCGGCCCGGGGGCCAAATGCGGCCCTTTGACTGACTCTGACCGGCCCGGGGACCACCAGTGGTCCTTGAAAGAGTTCCAAGTTAAATATGGAAAGTTGGTTGACCAGATGTAACTATTTGAGAGCGTATAAATGAAACCAAATGGACCCTTGCGGGTCCATTTGGTTTCATTTTTACACCCTCAAGAGTTAAAATATTCATCATCTGAATTAGCCCAAAGTCTACACATTCAATCAGAGAATGTAAGAGAATGGTCATTTTTGTTATCCTGTTTTGTTTCCCAAATCCAGCCTGGAATTGTGGACAAAAAACAAAGGAAATCTTGAAGAAAGTTTTGGGATCTGCAGGGCTAAAATGTCATCAAATGGTGGTCCATGGGTCAAATACCGAATAAATAGTGGGCCCTGGTGTCAAAATGGTTGGTCTTACTCTTACTTTTATCTTGAAATGAAATTAAAGGTAGGGGAAGTGATTTCACTTTTGTCAGATATCACCCAAAAAATATTTTTTTTCTGTTAAAATGCTCTATTATAAGGTGTGGAAACCACATATGGAGTTTCCCCCTCCCCCACGTTAGCAGAGGAGCTAATAAAAGTTCCCCTGGTCACCACCAATTCTCCTCCAATCAGGAGCGAGCAGCAGGTTCACATAGTGTAGCTACTGTTGGGGGCCCCTAGTGCACCAGACTGGTACTACACCATGAATTTCAAATCACTTCCCCTACCTTTAATATTACACAGACTTTAGTTCAGCCTTTAGTCTTGGCCCTCCACAATATTTTATGTATCTCATTTGGCCCCTTGGGGGCGTATATAGACACATGTATACACACAATAACCAAATGTATGCACCCGTCAGTGAAGAGTCGTCGCAGGGGCACAGCCAGTGTGGAGTACTGTCCCACATGGAGGACTGAACACCTGTCCTCCTCCACCGTCATGGACGCGTTGGTGCTGTTGGACACCTGCAGGGACAGTCTGTCCAGGACGTTGACCTCGTCTGTGTTGGAAGAGAGGGACACATGTCACGCATTTTTGACACTTCAGACAAAACAGGAAAATTATGGGTTAAAGGAGTCCTGACAACATTGTCGCAGATTGTCAGTGGTATATGTCAATGGGATTTGCCAGCGAATGTCACCGTTTCCATTGTTTCGTGTGTTGCCATTGCAGCTCAAGATCCTTCCAAACTCCACAGAAAACTCCTGACCACAGAAAATCCACTGCATGTTCAACGTTCTGGTTTTCTGGCTGTGATCGAATTGATAAACCCGAAAAGAAAAACAAAAAGTAAAAATAATTGAGATTGAAAGTCACTTGACAATGTGACAATGTTAACAGAGCGTATTCCAGGGCATCACGAGTTACTAGAGTTAGAAAATATTATCATAACAGGGCAGATTACAAGCTCTCAACTTTAGACAGAATATCATGTAGAGATAGAATTCTAATCTACTAACTTCTTCATCTCTCTCTCAGCTATGTCCTTGGCTTAACTGTACACTAAAGTGTTAGACTGTGACATTATCAAACATGAAAATCAAACAGAACAAACAGCCATACATTATTACCAAAATGCATGTGTTTTTGTACTTCACTCTGACCAGTACAAGCGGGACGATAAAATACATCCTTACCACCAGTGATAAAGTTGAATGCCCAGAGGGGGGTATTAAACGCACAGGCATGTACCCCCAACCCGTCCAAACAAACCCGACCTTGAAAATTCATATACAGTGCTGTTCTTAGAGAGAGGGACAGAACGGGAGGAAATGACAACCAGCTGCAGCGAGCAGCCGGGTCTATAGAACTCCTCATTCCTATGGTGGCACTTATAGGAACAAACCTAATGCTGTGATGTGAAAGGACCACTCTCACTCTGGTGGCACTAAACTGCCGGAAAACAGCTTCAGGGACCAGTGCCTCTCAAAGCACTGAGAAGTCCAATTGGTTAAAAGACGTAGTAGTGCAGCGGTTGCCCCCATACTGATTGCCATTGTTTCACCTCCCTCTCATGAGCTCATTTCCTGCCGTTGGGCGCAGTCACAGGAGAGGCCCATTTTTTTTACGCGCCGTGCGGCGGCGAGGCTAAGTGCCATTCGTCATGCCCCTGCCCCTGTGGTGACGTGTTGTTGTTAAACGCCGCATCTGGGGGTCATGAATGCAGCTGTTGATGGCCTTTTCGTAGGGAGCGAGCATAGGCATTGAAAAGCCGCCGTTGTTCGCTCGGGTATTGATTGTCGTCTAAACTCGGGGACCCACTTTAGCTCCCCGTTACGAAACCCACGCGGGAATTCCACAGAGGCGTATGGTGCCCACTCCCACTGACGGGTCTAATTAGGTTTAACACGGGCGGGGTACTCCAACGTGACCCCTTTGACCTTTACCCCGACATCAGGGACGTGCAGAGAGTGTTGGGGGTTGAAATCCTATAAGAGGGCACTTTTGGATGGCAGATAGCAGATCTATAAGCTCTCAACGTGTCGAGAGCTTGTAGAACAGCCATTTCCGGAGCGCGGAGATGTGGTGTCGGACGTGGGTTTCGAAACAGGTGTGTTCAACACAAAACGCTGTGCTCAAGTTCAGGAGACTGAACTGAATATTGCCTTCCGGGTGGCATGACTTCTCCATAATAACATGCACAAAACAGGGTATAAAATGCACGGTATTATTCGGAAATAAGCACGTACAGTACATACAGTAAGTGCTGAAATTTTAATGTTAAATAATATTAAATTTCCCAAAGAGCATATACAGTACCTTGGTTGCTCTAGTACAGGGGTTTTCAAACTTTTTGATACCAGGGCCAAATATTTATTCAGAATTTGAGCCACGGACCACAATTTGAGGAAATTTTAGCCCCACTGACCCCAAGATTTCTTTTGCTTTTGTCCACAATACCATGCAGGCTGGATTTGGGAAACATACAGATACATACAGAACAAAAATGAGCACCAACCTTCAACTTTACTTCTACTAATCTTCTACTCTAGTTGTGTAGACTTGGGCTGAGTGTAAAATGAAACCAAATGGATCCGCTAGGGTCCATTTGGTTTCATTTTTACGCTCTCAAAGAGTTACACCTGGTTAACCAACTTTCCATCATTTAGCCAGCAGATGACCACCTGGAACTCTCTCAAGGACCACTGGTGGTCCCCAGACTACCGGTTGAAAACCCCTGCTCTAGTAGAAACGCTGGAAAAAAAAAAGACCCTACGGTCACACTTGGTTACCAGGTGGAATGGCGCCTATCTGGTGTCAGTGCAGCTATAAGCATTCCAACATAACCAGCATTCCAGGGGTCCCAGGGTCCCACTGAGACACACACCGGACCCACTCATGGAAGGTGGGAAAACAAGGAAGAGAAGAGGGCATCATTTTGAATAATGACCCCACTTTGCAATTTCATCCTTTCAGTCAGCGGGAGGTACGGGATGGGATGGAACAGGGGTGTTTTTTAGCCATTAGGCAGACTAGGCAGTTGCCTGGGGCACCATGAGGGGAGGGGGGGCACCGGGGCGACCACCAGAAATGCTTGAAAAGGATCCCATGCAGGATAATAAGCCTCATGTGGTAAATACATTATACGTGCCCTCTATAACTAGAATTGAACGTTTAAGCATGTTCTTTAGTTTAGAAATAGTTCATATTTTTATCCCTTGGGTGGGAGCCATATGTTACTGTGCTGTCAGGTATGACGTCACAGGAGATTTTCCCCGGAGCCCCGTAAGGGGGGGCCCCCCAGGGAAAATCTTGCCCGGGACTCCAATTTGCTTAGAAACGCCACTGACGGTAATGGCATGCAAACCAGGAGGATAACCACCAGTAGTGGAGACATTGTGAAGTCAACTTGGAGGAATAGAGAGAGAGAAGATCTGCACTGACACTCACTGAGCTGTCACTCAATCATTCAATCATGGCCTCACTCACTGATCAGCATCAGTGCATGCACTGCACCTGTGAGGGGCGTCAACCAGGCAAACAGGAAGTGAGGAAGAGAAGATCTCACACAAAGGGCACACACACACACACGCACTCACCAAACAGTGTATCAAGGAGAAGCACTAACAAACACACTGAAAGAAGCAGAAAGGAGCAGCCATACGAACTCTTGAGAGACAGCCGGTGAGGAGCTTTGTTGTTGGTGTTCTGAACATTTTATGGACTTCATGAACAGTGAATATGCACAGTTTATATGATGGTTGGTTTAAGGTTGTGAAGCATGGTTAGCATGGTTGTGCACATGATTACAAGTACTTGAATACTTACCTTACATGTAATACTTACCTTGCTTTAATACTTACCTTAATACTTACCTTACCATTTAATACTTACCTTACTGTTTAATACTTTTATACTAATACCTTTATACTTACTTACTTACCTTTAGATGTAACATCATTATGTGATTACTTTACCTAAATACCTTTAAAGGTTAAAAAGTAAAAGGTTAAAAAGTAACATGATTGTTTGAATACTTTTGGCTTTAAAGCACTTGCTTACTTAAATACTTTTGACTTTAAAAATGCTTATACTTAGATACTTTAAGTTTAAAAATGCTTAAAAGTCTTTTGTCTTAGACTTTGTCTTAAAATGCTTAAAAGACCTCGTCTTAAAAGACTGTCTTAAAATGCTTGAAGGAATTTATTCATTTTGTTCTTAGAAATGCTACAAATGAATTTCAGTTACTTTATTTACATTTCATGAAATTAATTAAGTTTAAAATCAGTTTAAAGGAGAATTGATTTGATTTAAGAATGAATTGATAAAACATTTAAAAGCTAAAAATGCATTGTTAAAAAGAAAATTAAAGGTGAAGTGATTAGTAACATTATGCAAACCTGAGGATTTAAAACATGATCTAAAACATGTGGAAATGATTCATATTGATGTATATTGTGTATTGAATGCATTATACTTACAGTAGTTCTTTTGTTGTTTTTCCTTTAAGGTTTTTCACCTGTACCTACCTGTACCTACCTGTACCTGCCTGTACTATACCTACCTGAAACTTAAGTAAAGAAGAGTAAAAAGAAGGAAAAAGTCTGGTCATTGTACGAGTGAAATCCAGTTTAAATCTCTGTGTGGACTGTACCGTCCCTTTCAAGCGGGGAATCTGCAAAAATAACTAAAGAGCTTGACAGTGAAAAACCGGGGCTGTGAGCTGGAACAGTAAAAACAGTGACCTGGAAAACACAAAGCACCCACTGTGACCAGGAAGCGGGACCCAACACCCTAAACAGGAGGAGAACCCAAATCCAACATGGCTGACGATATAGCCGGGAAAACAGTGGAACAGCTCAAAAATGAACGCACTACAGCAAAACGAGCATTCACACGACTAGTCAACAGTATCATCAGAAATCACAACGACATGTCAGAGGATCAGCTCCAAGATAGCTTCAATAAGCTCACTATGGAAGCCAACAAAGTCATGGAAGCCAATGACGACGTCATGGCAGGTCTCATTGCTGAAAGGGAGGAACTTGAAGACAAGGAGCTCACTGAGCAGCAAAAAGTTGACATAGCAAAGACCGAGAGTGAATGTGGCTTAAAGCTAAAGGAGGCTGGGGAGCTAATCAAAAACGATCTATGGGAAAGGTTTGGAGATGAACTGTCTACAGCTATAGAACTAGCCGAAGATGAATGTGACCGTGTCACTGGAGTACGACCTGACGGCAACCATGAGGCCTACGAGTTCAGACTCAGTCACCTTAAATCACTCCTGGAGACTGCAAAAAAGACTAACTCCAAATGGCAACAGTGGATTCCAGAAGCGAACCAGAGTGAGATCCGCACTCGGCTGAAAGAGCTTGAAAGTCGAACAATAACTCAGGTTTCAAGGAAGGCTGAATTCATAACGGCGAGACGAGAGGAAGAAGGGACAAAGTTTGCACCAACTAGCCCAGCTTTTGGTGCTGCCAGTCCTCCCATCATGACCCCAGCCATTAAGCTGAAACCTGCAGCTCTCCCCAAGTTCTCCGGCTACAAGCGTGACTTTCACAGATGGAGGAGAGACTGGGAGTCACTCCAAAGACAAGGAGAGCCAACCGGCTCCAAAGAAGTCAAGAAAATACAGTTGCTAGACAGCTTGGATGACAAGATCAATAAAGACTTTCGCCTCACTACTTACAACACTGCGGATGACATTCTCCGTGTCCTGGAGAATCGCTATGGCAACCGAACGGCTATCGCCATTGAAATAGTGGAGGACCTGCAGAGGATGCCATCTGTCAAAAGCAGTCAACCAAGGAAAATTGTCGAGTTGATTCAAGCCGTGGAAAAAGCACTCGGAGACCTGAGTGACCTCGGAGACACGGGTGCCATAAAGAACCCCCTCGTAACCAAATCAATCGAGAGCAAACTTCCTGACTCCCTCAAGAAAGAGTGGCTTGTCTATGTAGCCAATCCGAGGAACCAGGTGTCGCCAGAAGATCGGTTTGACCATTTAATGGCATTCCTCAAGCAGCAGGAGACTATCTATGAGGAGCTCGAACTGCTACAAGAAGAGGAGCCAAGCTGGAAGAAAGACACGAGAAATGAGCAGAAAAGTGCCAGAACTAAATCTACAAAAGCAGCTGATGACCAAGGCTGCGTAGTATGCGGCGATGCCAAGCACACAAAGAAGCTCTACTTCTGCAAACAGTTCAAGGCTCAGAATGCAGCAGAAAGGAAAGCCTCAGTAAAGAAGCTTGGTGCATGCACAAGATGTCTTGAGGTTCACAAAGACCACTCACCCTGCAAACCCGGCTTTCTATGCAAGAACCCAGACTGCGAGGATGAGCAGGAGCCTGAGCATCACTTTTGCCTCTGTCCCAAATCTGCATCAAAGAAGTCTGCTGACAAATCTGATAAAGGCAGGAAGAAGTACACAGAAGTTCAAGAAGAGTTCATAAAAAATCTCTCACCAGAGCTGGCAAAGCAGTGCAGGGAGGTTTTCTCAAATGTTGCCTCCAGGGTCTTCAAAAACTCAAATGACCAGCAGAGTCTACTCGAAAAGAATGGAATGCAAGAGCTCCCTGTGATCATGATGCTGCTGTTCGTCACAGCTAACGCCGGACAGAAGGTCGGAACGCTGATCGACTTAGCATCTGACACAAATTATATCACTCACCGAGCGGCTAGGCGCCTTAACCTCAGAAGTGAAGACATCATGCTCGTTGTCCATGGAGTTGGTGGGATGAAGGTCCAGGTGAAGACAAAGCGCTATCTCCTGAAAATCCGCGTAACCACTCCCAAGGGCACACTGAGAGCACACCAGCTAGTCTGTTATGGATTGGACAACATTGCAGACGTCCACAAAAGTGTGACACCCGAACAACTACAGCCATTCTTCCCGAACGTACCTCTGGATGAGCTTGCGAGACCCAAAGAAGTCGAACTTCTCATCAGCCACAGAGAAGGCCAGCTGGCTCCACAGAGAATCTGTGTCGTAGGAGACCTTGTACTGTGGGATGGACCACTCGGGAAAACAGTTGGAGGAACCCACCCCAAACTCTTTGAGGAGGTCGGAGTCTCAGCTCGCATGTCAAAGACACATTTTGCAAGATCCATGAGAGCCGCAGCTGTGAAATATGAAGAGCTCACTGACCACATTCCAGAGCAGAGCCCCAGATGTGGTGGCTGCCGGTGCGGGAACTGCCAGCCCGGTGGTAAAGAAATGACTCTCGCCGAGGAAAGGGAGCTCGAGGTGGTGAGAGGAGGACTCACCTACATCACGAGTGACGAGCACAGCAGAGAGCCACATTGGCATGCAAAATATCCCTGGCTAGAAGATCCAGCCTCACTGCTGAACAACAAAAGTGCAGTTGAAGCCACGTTCCTAAGAACGGAGAAACAGCTGGCCAAAGAGCCAGAGTGGAAGTCGGCCTACAAAGCTCAAGTGCATGACATGGTTGACCGACGAGCTGCAATCAAATTGACAAAAGAACAGATCATTACCTGGAAAGGACCAGTTTGGTTTGTGAGTCATCTGATCGCACCAAATCCACACTCTACTACAACCCCAGTAAGACTCGTCTGGAACAGCAGCCAAAAGTTCAGAGGCATCAGTATGAACGACCTGCTGATGAAGGGGCCAGACGTCCTTAACCCTATCCGTGCCGTCCTCCTGAGATTCAGAGGCGGAAAACACGCAGCCTTAGGAGACATCCGTAAAATGTACAACAGTGTATGGCTGGAAGACCGTGAGATGCACCTCCACAGGTTCCTCTGGCGAGATTCAGAGGACAAAGAGTTGGAGGAGTACGCCATCACCAGGGTGAATATTGGCGACAAACCCGTAGGCTGCATCGCACAACTCGCAAGGCGAGAAACAGCCAACCTACCTCAATTCGCCCACCTTGAAGTAGAGAGGGAGGTGCTACATAATGACAGCTACGTTGACGACCTCTTGACCTCTCACAACGACCTTGAGGAGCTGAAAACCATCACAGCAAACGTGGAGCAAATCCTGAAAGCTGGAGGTTTCCTGCTGAAGCCTTGGGTCTTCTCAGGCCAAAGTGGGAGGAAGGAGAACGACAACGAGACCAAAGTCAACAACATGGTCCTCCCGAACCAGATGAGGGACGAGGACAATAAAGCGCTTGGTCTGGGCTACCTTGTGAAAGAAGACAAGCTCCATGTCAGATCATCTATCAACTTCTCAAAGAGAAAGAAGAAGATGCGACTTGGCCAAAACCTTCTACTTGACCAAATAAGAGCTCAAACCCCAAAACCTCTGACGAGAAGGGACCTCCTGAGTCAAGTCTCAGGTTTATATGACCCAGTCGGCCTGGTGACCCCTGCCAAGCAGAAGGGCGCCATCCTTGTGCGCAGGAGCTCAACAGCAATCCCAGACTGGTGGTGGCTTCCTGGCCCTCTCAATATAGCCGACAGCATAACCAGAGGGGCCAGTCCTCAAGACCTGGATGAAAGTTCAGAATGGCAGAATGGACCAGCGTTCTCGAAGTTGCCAGTGGCTGAGTGGCCAATTGAATCTGCCAAGGAGTTGGTGACAGCTGCCAGAGAAAGCGTTAACAAACTGCAAAAGAAGGCATTCGTTGCTGCACTAACCAGAGCAAAGGCCAAGGCACAACTGTTGTCAGAAGACAAAACGAACAAGCCAGCAGAACCAAAGCAACAGCAGGAACCAACTCTAAGCCAAACACCACCAAAGAGGCCACCAGCAGGATCAGCTGTCCAAAACCTGGTCGATGTCAAGCGGTTCAGCAACCTCGATCGACTCATCAGGACGGTCGCTTGGATCTGGAGAGCAGCGAAGAAGTTCATTAAACCTGTAAAGCAAACTGCCAACAGTCCAAAGTGGGAGGCAGTATCATCACAAGTCATCTCAATGCAAGAGAGAGAAAACGCCCTCAGGGGTCAGTTCAGGATTGCTCGAGTGGTCAGCGTGAACTCGGACAAAGGAGGTGTGCGGGATGTAAACGTCAGAACCTTCCCAAGCTACCCAGTTCCTGTCACTAAGCCTGCCACGACAAAAGCAAACCAGCGAACGTCAAGCAAACTCGAAATTCCAGCAACGTCCGGCGACTGGTCGTCCTGCTTCCCACTGAACAACAGAACAAACTGGAAGACCCAAGTTGGCCTCTGAAATGTGCGACCTCCAAGATGGTCCCACTTGAAGGTCGAGTGGGAGGTGTGAAGTCAACTTGGAGGAATAGAGAGAGAGAAGATCTGCACTGACACTCACTGAGCTGTCACTCAATCATTCAATCATGGCCTCACTCACTGATCAGCATCAGTGCATGCACTGCACCTGTGAGGGGCATCAACCAGGCAAACAGGAAGTGAGGAAGAGAAGATCTCACACAAAGGGCACACACACACACACACACTCACCAAACAGTGTTCCAAGGAGAAGCACTAACAAACACACTGAAAGAAGCAGAAAGGAGCAGCCATACGAACTCTTGAGAGACAGCCGGTGAGGAGCTTTGTTGTTGGTGTTCTGAACATTTTATGGACTTCATGAACAGTGAATATGCACAGTTTATATGATGGTTGGTTTAAGGTTGTGAAGCATGGTTAGCATGGTTGTGCACATGATTACAAGTACTTGAATACTTACCTTACATGTAATACTTACCTTGCTTTAATACTTACCTTAATACTTACCTTACCATTTAATACTTACCTTACTGTTTAATACTTTTATACTAATACCTTTATACTTACTTACTTACCTTTAGATGTAACATCATTATGTGATTACTTTACCTAAATACCTTTAAAGGTTAAAAAGTAAAAGGTTAAAAAGTAACATGATTGTTTGAATACTTTTGGCTTTAAAGCACTTGCTTACTTAAATACTTTTGACTTTAAAAATGCTTATACTTAGATACTTTAAGTTTAAAAATGCTTAAAAGTCTTTTGTCTTAGACTTTGTCTTAAAATGCTTAAAAGACCTCGTCTTAAAAGACTGTCTTAAAATGCTTGAAGGAATTTATTCATTTTGTTCTTAGAAATGCTACAAATGAATTTCAGTTACTTTATTTACATTTCATGAAATTAATTAAGTTTAAAATCAGTTTAAAGGAGAATTGATTTGATTTAAGAATGAATTGATAAAACATTTAAAAGCTAAAAATGCATTGTTAAAAAGAAAATTAAAGGTGAAGTGATTAGTAACATTATGCAAACCTGAGGATTTAAAACATGATCTAAAACATGTGGAAATGATTCATATTGATGTATATTGTGTATTGAATGCATTATACTTACAGTAGTTCTTTTGTTGTTTTTCCTTTAAGGTTTTTCACCTGTACCTGTACCTGTACTACCTGTACTATCTACATGTACCTACCTGTACCTGCCTGTACTATACCTACCTGAAACTTAAGTAAAGAAGAGTAAAAAGAAGGAAAAAGTCTGGTCATTGTACGAGTGAAATCCAGTTTAAATCTCTGTGTGGACTGTACCGTCCCTTTCAAGCGGGGAATCTGCAAAAATAACTAAAGAGCTTGACAGACATTCCTTTTCAAAATCTTGCATGGGGCTCCAAATTGCTTAGAAACACCTCTGGTTTGAGGAGGGTGGGTTGGGGGGTTGTCGTCGGACACGCCAGACAACGGAAATCTTAGTTTGAAAGGTGCTCGGGAACAACAGAGCCTAATCCGTCTCACAGATGAAGTCCACGTGTTGCGATAGCATCGTCTTAGATTTCGGGGCCTGGGTCACAGGGATCCCATATCTGACGAGGACAACGTGAAGCCAGCCTGAGTCTCAGATGTTCTAATCTCACCATCGGCCCTGCAAAGCGGCCGGCGGTCTTCGATTCAGATCTCTGCAATTGCTTAGTAGTTACTGTAGATGAGTTGCGGAATTCGATTTCAATGGAAGAACAGACAGCTTGTTATCTCAAGATTAAAAACAACTGGACTGACTGAAAGTGATGCATTTTTAGACACATGTCATTGAATCTATGAGTGTGTTGACATGCTGCTTATAACAATAGCAGCGATTATTTTCTCCAGTTTGTAAATATGCATTATATTTTGGGCCTTTTGAGTCAAAAGGCCCAGGTCGAAATAACAAGCAAGAGAAAGATAATGGGTGTACTAGTTGCCTCTAAGTAAAGTTGTCATGGAGCTCCAGTGTGCAGATGTTCTTTCCCTTCACTTACTGTATGCTTGGCGTCCATCCTGGCCTGAACATATAAAATGATATGTGCGCAAAATTCTTCTCTAAAATTCAAAATAACACCATTTTAGTGACATGACGACATCATAACCCAACCCTAACCCCTTCCATATATATATATATATATATATATATATATATATATATATATATATATATATATATATATATATATATATATATATAAACAGCTGTGGGCAACGCTACCCATCCACATGAAAACATAACACCCCTAAAGAAATCTTCTAATCATGGTACCTGATGTCATGTTTTAGGAGGAACATCATCAAAATCAATAAGCATCATTTGTTTTATGTCTTGTCCTGCTTTATACAAAAATATTGTTTTAATGCGAATGCGTTTCCATTTCTCTATTCAAAGTGGATTTGACTAAGAACAGATTTACACTGTAGGCCTTTTTATAATAAAGAGAACATGTCTCACAGTATGGTATTTCACTCATACGAACACGCATGGGGTCATCAAAAGTACATACTCCTCAATAAAAAAAATGAAAAAATTCCACACACACATTACATACTGTATATTAGGGAGGGATATATCCATAAAAACGATACCATTTCCCACAACAAAGGAATGCCACTGGCGTTCTCCCGACACATCAGTGATGGGCAGTAGCTTGTTACAAGTAGCTAAGCTACATAGCTTAACTACATTTTCCCGTAACTTGTAGTGTAGCTTACTACATTTGTTCTGGGAATAGCTTGTAGTGAAGCTACACTACATTTTCGAGTAGCTTGTAGTAAAGCTACACTACTTATTTTGAGTAATAAGGATTGTAGCTTACTACATTTTCCCACACACATTTTCAAATTCTGCCCATTTTAATGGGTAGAAAACCTAAAATATAAATCCCTCTAATATGCATAATACACATTTATTGATATTATTTTATTATTATGATTATTATTTAGAAAGTTGTACATTAAGTTGAGATATATATTTTTATATATGTAGTGTTGATGTAGCAAGCTACATCAAGCTACTTTTGTCATGTAGCTTGTAGTGTATCTTGCTACAATTTACTAGGGATAGCTTGTTGTGTAGCTTAGCTACATTTTTTCGAGAGTAACAAGTAGTGTAGGTTACTACATTTTCCCAGTAACTTGCCCATCACTGGCGTTCTCCCGACACATGTATAAGACAAGTCAAGGCAGCCAGAATCCTACACAATCACTTAGTTGGAAACTTATGTTACAAGCCAAGGAAAGACAACTCCTCTATAATGCTAACATTATTTATGGATGACTGTCTTGGTCTCCTGCTGCAGGTCATCCATCATCACACTGGAGAGAGGAATCGCCATTATTAACACAATAAACATATTAACCAGAGTACGATCTGCCATATCACAGTGGCTCAACCAGAGAGAAACTCTGTTCACTTCATGGGGTAGTCCAAAGGCAGCTCTTCTACTGAGCATGGGGACATTCAATATGGACTTGTACTGGGGCGGAAGTAGGCATTGTACCCAGGGAACAGCCTAGCTTTAATGATCTCAAATCCCTTTATTTTAGATTGGTTTGTTGGTTAGTTGTTGGTGTACAATAGTTGGGCACACTTGTTGAAAACAATGTATTTCCAACTCCAGCGAGTTGGAACCCTGTTTTCTGCCCTGTCAATATTGCAACTCTGGGCTCATCTAGCTTCTATTTTGAGCGACAATGACAGATTGATTGATTGTGATTATGTAAGAAACGTAAGGAATTCATGTGTCCAGGTGAGCTGCATCTTATGACACAACACCACCAACACCCACGCTGACTGTTTAACCACAAGTAGCTTACGTAGTATATTGCAGTATGTCCTTGTCCAGGTCAAAATAACAGGCAGATGTCCAGGAAAGCCATTTCATGTAGACGGAACAACAATGAGAGTATAGAGCTATAGATCAACTATAGCAGTGGATTCCGAACATATATGTTATATGAAACATCTGCCGCCGCCATCTACCAGTATGTGTCCTCAAGAAGCACCTTAAACGTCCCTGAGCAGTTTTCCTGAAGTTTGTTACATTGTTTTGTGGAGATATCATTGAGCATGAACGGAAGCTGTTTTACAATGGTTTAAGTTAACAGCAGACAGTTAATGTTAGAATCAGGAGCCGTATCTGTCAGCAGCCTTTCATGCACGTAATTGCTTAAATCTGACACTTTAATTGATCACAAACTTAACTTACATTATGAGCTTTTAACACAGTTAAAGAGAGCATTCTTTTGTTTTATTAAACCTAATGCAGTTTAGCCCAATGATTATAATGGTTTGCAGAGCAAACGTACAGTATGCATTAGGACTATATTACGCACAGCTAATGCTGACTGAAATTCATATTAACAATAGCCTGTAGCTTAAGATGCTGGTAAGTAGAAACTGTAAAACTGTAAATGCCCTGTATATTGCCAGGAGGGACGATGCAGAACTCCACAATGTGGAAAGCATCGCCGAACCATAATTTATAACCCCGGGAACTGGAAAATGTTCTCACACACTGTAAGATCTGAAGCTCTGATGGTCTTAATTAAGACCCGCATGCTCTACAGTGTTCATGAAAGAACATTTTCATGTTGTTATATATTCCTTTTCCCCTCGAGCAAAAGAGAAACCCTCAGAGTGTGTTCACCACGCACCGAAATCAAAGGATCAAGCCATTATTTATTAAGGAGGTACGGTATAGGTGGGGGGTGGTGGACTGCCATTCACGTCTGCTCCGTACCCTCCAGAAAGTGAAACAGATGTTTCAGTTCCCTGTGACAAACGCCTACAACATCCCTGGAGAGACGGTAGAGGACATACTGTACAACACTGACTGTTTTGCATTGGTGGACAATGAGCACATCCCCACCCAATCCCCACACTACTCCAGGTGATATTACTCAGCAACAGAGACGGATCTAGGCATAGGCATGGAGCTACTCTGAGTCAGACCTTTAGCTTTATGCATGCTGCGTGTCTGTTGCAACAACTGATATTATTATTGATGCTTAAACTTGCCTAATACAAGTCCTGTAACCCGAAAATGGTATGGTCTGCCCCCATACCATTTTCCCCTTGGGAAATGTCACATCAGCCCCTGCTCAACAACAAAGTGGAAGTTGCTCCGTCAAAATGTAGTATCTGCTGTTTGAATTCAAGAAGTATGTGACCCCTGATTCAAGTTTCAACATGGCATTCTTATTGTGAGCAAATCATTATGGGGGGCAAATTCAATTCCTCCAAAAAACCCATCACACAGAGAGCATAACTGACTGGCAGAATTTGAATCAGTATGCAGACTAGGCTGAGCTAACTAGCATGTTGGCCTAGAGCAGGGGTTTGCAACCTTTTTCATACCAGGGCCCACTATTTAGTCTGCATTTTAGCCATCCAGTTGATGTTGATCTCTCAGTCAACCCTCGGCTTTCAAAGAAGTCACCATTAATAGCAGACCTGCAAATCACAATGTTTGTCTTTGAAATATAGTAGAATCAATTAGCCCTTCGCTAAGTCCCTCACCATTCCAATAGGCGCACATAGCAACAGTTGTTAAACTACTTGGATTGGCATTGGACAGTGACTAGACCGCACCCGTTGTTGGGGTGGGGTGGGGTCTCGCCGCTGGCTAATTGATGCTAGCCAGGGGTTTTCAACAGGTGGTCCGGGAACCACCAGTGGTCCCTGACAGGATTCCAGGTGGTCCCCAGGCAAAATGATGGAAAGGTGGTTAGCCCAAGTGTATGTATGTAGAAGATTAATGGTCATTTTGATCGGTAAGTTTGCCTGTTTTGTTTGTTGAAATCAAGCCTGGAATTGTGGACAAAGCAAAAGAAATCTTTAGTTTTGGGTCTGTGAGGCTAAAATGTCGTCAAATGGCGGTCCGTGGCTCAAATCCTGAATAAATAGTGGGGCCTGGGATTAGTCCAGTTCCTTATGTCATTTTTTAGGATGAAGACGGGGATTTTTAAAACTATATATTTTTGGAAACCTTACAGCCTACTGAATCAGAAAATGTTTGATTCCATTTTTTTCAAGGTCATTATAGCGGCCATCTTGGATCTTGGCTACTTTTAAAAACGAATTTCTCAATATCTTGCCTCCAAGATGACCTAAAATCATGATTATAGTGGTTAAATCTACATTTTTTGGGGCAAGGAATACAATGGAAATGGTTTTCATTCTAAATTAGGGATGTATGGTTAGGAATTTTGCATTTATACATGACTAAATGGTATTATTCAGGTAATCTGGACACATAATACAATATCTCATAAACATTTCTCAAATCTCTCAAAAGACAAAAACTTAAAGGTATAGTAAGTGATTTCGATGATTTGGAAAACCTTCCGGTCCCCCCAGTAGCAAGATGTGCACATGCACACACTCTACGGTGAGGAGGAGTGCAACAGGCCAACTATAGGCCTATACACCAAGGCCTGTCCCCACTCAATCCTGATTGGAGGAAGGCCCCTCTTATCCTGATTGGACGAAAGGCTTTTATCCCAAAGCAAAAACTGAAACTAGGGTTTTATAACCCCAGGGTCTCACTGGGGACAGGGACTCCTTATATGGTCACCACACTATAGTAGAGGGGATTAGCAAAAAAAAGAAAAAAAGAAAACACAAACAATATTTACATTAGGTGAAATCACTTACTACTATACCTTTAATCAAGAACTGCAGAGCTTTGACCCAGATCCAGAGAATGGGAAAATGGAAGAACAGAAAAAGAATGTCTACACTGCTGCTGCTCGGTTTTGTCAAAAGGAAGCAGAGAGATTGACGAGAATGAACCTGAGATCCACATCTTAATCCAGACTCCCACCAACATCTTGATTATTGCGCTTTCAGCCAGAAGAAGCAGCAATACCAACAAGACAAGCAAAAGCTGCTGTGGAGGACATGGCAGATGGAAAACAACCTGTGGGTAAAGATTGCATAAGATCTTCAGATGGCTGATGACATGAAGGACTTTGGGTCTTTCCATTCAGGCCTGCATGATCTTCATGCACCTAAAACCTCTGGCTCAACTCCAGTCTGCTCCTCTAACAGGTCTTTCCTTCTCACTGACAAGTGTGACATCCTAGCACGCTGGGCAGAGTGAGATCTTGAACAGAGTCCTCAATTTCCAATTGCCACAATACCTGAACTGCCATTCAAAGCTGAACTGGCTGACCCCCTCACCCGTGCAGACAGTGAAAGCACTCCAAAAGGCCACTTCTGGCAGCAGGACGTGATGGGTTGCCCGCAAACACCACCACACACCACCAGTCAGTGGCCTTGTGGTTAGAGAGTCCGCCCTGAAACTGGGAGGCCGGGGTTCAATTCCCGGCCGGGTCATACCAAAGACTGTAAAAATAGGACCCAATGCCTCCCTGCTTGGCACTCAGCATCAAAGGGATGGATTGGGGGTCAAATCAACTAATGATTCCCGAGCGCGGCGCACGCTGCAGCTCACCGCTCCAAGAGATGGGCCAAAAGCGGAGAATTAATTTCACTGCGGTAACGTGAGTGACTAATCTGACGACTTTGACTTTGAAACATCTATAAGAATGGTGGCATCTGTACCAGGAGGAAAAGAAGGGTCCCAAGAAGGATGCATATAGTGCATGTTTACAAGAGGAGAGGGGAGAGGGAATCCTGCGATAACCATCATGGTATAGCCCACCTGAACATAACAAGAAAGATTTTCGCAAGAATCAACATAACCCGGCTCATCAGCCATGTAGCTGAGAATGTTGTCCCTGGAATGTGGTTTTCACACAGGCAGAGGTACTTGATCACATGATCTTTGCCATCAAGAAAGGGCAGAGAGCAGAACAAGGATCTCTATGGAGTTTGTCTACCTTAAGAGGGCCTATGGTAAATTCTGGGAAAGTTTGGCTGTCATGGGAAATTGAACTTTCTCATGGTGTAATTTCATGATGGAAAGTCAGACAGAATAGAGAATGGTATGATATTGCCTTGTTCATTAACATACTGTATACTGTAAGTATACAGGTAAATGCATTCCCTTCACCGAGACTTTCCATCCAGCAAAAAAAGCGAATTAATTATTGACCAACCTGTCAAGTTTTGTGGAAATACCCCTCACTTATAGGCTGGAGGCCAGTATTGTGGCAGACATCCTATAATTATGGAAATGTCTGTCTAAATGTCTGTCTGAAACCGCGATAACTCCTCAATGACTGAGTTTTCACACGGACATTGACCATAATATTAGAAGAGACTGACAAAGGCCTTTTTTCAAATTAACAAATTGTTGATGAATCGTTGAATTACATTTTCCCCATAGGTTTTTCATACATCGAATGGATGCAACCTGGGACGTGTCTTCAGTGATGTATCCCAAGCTCATTGGGGTTTCGGGTCTCTCGAACATCATACCCCTCACTCAGGTGACCCAGCCGGGGTTCATGACGCCCCGACTCACGTCCCAGTAGCTACCCCTGGTCAGTCCCACAAGGGAAAGGCCAAGGCCGTCCAATCCACCGCCCGTGAAATACTCCGCCAAAACTGGGAGGTTCTGATGCGTGGAGGGACTAGGCTCTGTGGTTTGACACCTGTCCGTGCCCCTCCTACGTCTCACCAGGCCCAATCCTGCTCTCACCAGGAGGCACAGGACCTGTGCGTTGCACCAGACTCCCAGCGCCGGACATGGAAGAGACTCCATGAGCGGTGGACAAACGGCCCTCCTAAAGGACTAACCAAGGGTTTTTGGGCGTCTTCCTCACGGACGACGCAGGCTGGGGCGCTAGGCCATACTGCTAACCCGGGTGCTGTCTACATTCCGGCTGCCACCCGTCTCTCCGGTGGTCACCAATACAAGTCTTTCCCTGGTTGTCACGTAGTCTATTCCAGAGCCTTCTAGGCGAGAGTTGCGATATTCCCGTTCACTCCTGTGCGTCAGGGCAATGGCGGTGCTGGAGGAGCAGCAGCGCTGATGTAAAAGCCGTTTGAGTGCACTCTGAAAACCGGAAGTCGATAAATATGAATGGGACTCTATGGATTTAATCAGGCACCAGCAAAGAAGGCACGAAAACATCATGTACAGTATTAAAGGCGGTGACGTCGTAAACAAACTATCGATGCAGGCAAATTAAAGAATGCCTTCTGGAGGTTGATTTCGGATACTTTGTCACATGATTTGCAAATGATATATAATTACCGGTATGTTGACGTCTTGAAAGTGTTAGTGCTGATTGAAACTGGTTTCAAAGCAGGCGATATCGCGATAATTCACTGAAAAACTAAGATTCTCGCGATAACAGCGGGTCCTATTGGGGGGTAGGAGTATGCAGAAAGGTGTTGGACCCGGTTATTTAATCCATCTTTAATGACTTTATTTTAGTTATTCTTTAATAATAGTACAACATAAACATTACAGAGACGGTAGCCGTGACTGAACAATACTTTAAAACAGTTGTCTTTTTACATACGTACCTAAAATAGCTCTTATTGCGCCGTTTTCGTTGAAAACAATGTACTCCCAATGACAGTTAGGACTGGGACTGCACTCATAGACAAATCTCTGTAGTCACGTGCACGGTGCTCTGCTCTGCTTTCTGACCCCTCAATATCGTAACTCTCCTACTAGAAGGCTCTGGTCTATTCCTATGAGTCACTATAAATAGGTTGATCGGTTTTTTAATACATCGAATGGATGCAACCTGGGACGTGTCTTCAGTGATGACTTAACATGGGGAAACTCCGACCGCCCCCCCCCTAACGTTACAGGCGACCGTTCTCGGTGTTACCCCACATATTTCCACTGCTACACCAGCAACGCAGCTGATAGTGACCTATACAATTCAATTCCTATACATGCGGTGTTGGTGTTGGGGAGGACGAGGAGGCACGCCACAACAGCCAAGGGCTCTACAGTCGACTCGACTCGATTGGGTAATGCTTTTGCGACTACATTTAAACTGTTATCGTACAGCGGCGGTGTTCGCACCAAAGATGCAGTTTGCCCCCTGGGTAATAGGGTTTGACATTTGCAACAATTTTAACAATATGCAAACTCAATTCAACAAACTCAAGTCAACAATTATTGTAGAAGTCATGAACCACTATTTTGGGTAGCCACCATATTGTAAATATACACAATAAGGGTCCAGACACACCCAATAATAAAAAATAGGTATTCCATTAAGACTCTCATGCTCAGAAACTAAGAAATAGACAACAAGTTTGTATTTCTAGATCATCTGGTTCAGAAGTTCAAGCAAAACCTATTTTATGGGGGATAATATTGAATATTGGATTTCATGGAAACTTGCAATACAAAAATGTTCTTATTCATATCATTAATCAACATGTGATGATTTGTGAAAATATGCCTTAGTTTAAAATTTGTCCTGTTTGCCCCCATTATATCCAATGGGCCTAAACTGAAGTGACCATATTGGATTTCCAGGTTATAATAGGTACTGTAATAACCAGGTTGTAACCCTACTGGGTCATAGATATTATTTCTGGTGGAAAACCGTTGATCTTATGGCAAATGCAGCACACCCCCTTTGCCCCCTGGGTAGGGGGCTACCAGAATTGGAAGGCTTGATCTCTGGCCATATGAAGATTTTTACAAAATCTTAGTGATTGGTAATCATTCACAGGGTCTTATAAAAGTTTTTTTTTAAACACTGTAATTTTAGCATTGACAATGTATCACGGGTATAAAGTGGAGGTTCATCTCAATACGAGGTTGCTTTTAAGGCATTTTTTGGCATTTAAAGTCATTTAAAAACATTTAAGAGATTTTTAATTGGCTGTATTTTGTCAAATCCTTTAAAATTAATCTAATTACTATGTAAAGGTTATACTTGCCACAATCAGTTAAATTTGATCACGTTTAGGAAAAAAATAGGTCATTTCTGGTGGCCATTTTGGATTTTACCCCCAAATTAGCCTTTAGTAAATCTAAAATGTTGGGCACCCCTTCTGGGATGGTGAGAGACACCACCCTGAAGAGTGTGTGTGCCAAATTTGGTGCTTTTGTCCACTTCGTAACGACTAGAATTATGTTATGACGATAATTCCCCCTACTATACCTAATGGGCCATGCAAGGTGCACCACATTGGGTAATTAACAAATCCCACCCACTCCTGCTCCAACTGTGAGTCCAACAAGTGGAGTCTGAATCTGCAGAGTTTGATTTTCTACAATAGGCCCAAGATTAACATAACTGATGAAGAAACTTTTCACACATACCTGGATTCATCTGAGATGTTTTTGGCACCATAGGGTTTTTCACAGCTAACCTAAGAGTTGAGCTATGACTAAAACCAGCATTCATCAAGATATTTTAGGGACCTTTATATTACCTTGACATGAATGTAATTTGATGCATAGTGTGTATTTTCCGTTTTTTATTTTTCCATATTGTGTTGTTTTACAACATAAAACATGATTATAATGGAAAATACACACTCATGCATATTTCATTTACAATGTCGACTCCACTGCATCCCTTGTGCCCAAAAATGTAGATTTAACCACTGCAACCCTGATTTTAGGCCATCTGGGAGGCCAGATATTGAGAAATTCGTTTTTGAGAGCAGCCATTTTTAAAGATCCAAGATGGCTGCTATAACAACCTCGAAAAAAAATGGAATCAAACATTTTCTGATTCCTTAGGCTATAAGGTTTCCAAAAATATATAGTTTTACAAATCCCCATCTTCATCCTAAAAACTCATGTGGATGAACATAGTGTCCTGGACTAGATCAAAAAGGTTGAAGACCACTGATGTATGCCTAGCCAGAGATTAAAAAATAACGTCACACACAAACACTCAAGTAAATGTACCCGCTTACTGTCCACTATGTGCTTGTGTGCTTGTGTGTGCGTGCACGGCCGTGCATGCTTTTTTGCGTGTGGGTGTGAGACAGTGACAGAATAAAATGTGTGAGGAGAGACTGAACAGAAGACAACAGCACTGAGGGAGTCGTTTAGCTGAAGACAATCAAAGAAACCCAGAGCAGATGTGTGAGTAAGTGACTCCTCATTTAGTTATGATTCTCCCACATAGATCTCATCGATTAAGATGCAGCCTGATGACAGGACAGCAATTTGTTTCATAGTTAGCTGACGCCCTTGGAGATGACATAAAGGAACATTCTGCTGAGAGGCCTGTGCCCATACTCAACAGTGGCTATTTTATGCTGATCATCATCTTTTAATAATCACATGAACCCTTGGAACCTATTCTGGGGAGAACATTCAATAACCTTTGGGGGCAGAAATTTGGTGTAAATTGTAAATGGTGAAATTATCAAAGGTGCTTTAAATAGATTGTGCATTACATTACATTCACCCATTCACACAAATGCATACAGCGATGGCAGGGGAAACCATACAAAGTAGTGATCAGCACATCAGGAACAATTAGGCATTTAGACTCTTGATCAACAACATTAACTCTGGAGAAGCAAAGGTTTGAACAGCAGTTACACTGCAGTTACAGTACCATCCAACCACTCTATTCCTGAGCCACCACCATAGACAATACTGTAGGTCAGAGGTGCCCACACTTTTTTGACTTGAGAGCTACTTTCAAAATGACCGGCTCAACTAGATCTACACATCAAAGAAATCCAAGGCCCCCCCAAGAAAGTTTGACTTTGAAATAGTGGTGATGGTGTTACTTACTGTTACAGTGTTTAAGAATAATGCACTTATAATGAAAAAAGGAGGGGGAGAATTGTAAGGTTTTCTTGTATATGCTACTACTGACGTTTGAAAACAGTATTTGGGGTTTGAGTTGAGATTGTGATTGTGATGTTGAATTTAGTCTCTTGCGCCCAAAGCTACCGGTAATAACTTTCACATTATTGTCCACATTTGGGAAACAGAACTGGCAAAACGTTGTTCAAAATAACAATTATTCTCCATTTTCTAATTGTGTGAACTCTTGAAGTTACGTAATTCAGATCTATACATTTTAGAGGACTGTTATGTGATCTACCTGCATGACCTGTTTGATCTACTGGGAGATCACAATCTACAGTACTTTTTGGGCAGCCCTGCTGTAGGTGGAAAGAGAGGGGGCCTAGTACGGGCTCTTGGGTGACTCTGGACAATGAAGTGTAGGTTTTAGAGGGGGAGCAGTGGGTTGAGCTGTCGCCTCACAGCTAGAAGGACCAGGATTTGCACCGGTGGGACGCTGTGGGCAACTGGGCATGTTCTCTCCTCCTCCGTGTCACCAGTGCGCATGATAGTCGGTGGGTGCCTGGGTGGGCAAAGGGGCCTTTCTCTTATTTTTTAAACAAATGTCTTTTAAATTTATTTTGCCACAATAAAAGAACAACTATAACAACATGCGAAAAGGTCAGATTTTTTCAAACAAAATAAAAACCACCAAAACAAAAATAATAACTTGATCTGAGAAAATAAAATAAAATTGAAAATTGAGTATGACAGAAAGCATAACCAAGTTGAAAAAAGATGTCAGAACAAAGCAAACTTAAAAAGGACAGGACAAGACAATAGCCAAACAAAATCCCTCATTCTTACGGAGAGAAAGGGGAGGGGGGAGTGAATCCTTCCATTATAGTAAGGATGCCAATGTGGTTGTGTGTGTGAAAGGACTGCCAGGGTTTGTGGAACTTCTTCAATGAGCCAAACCAAATCTATAACATAATTATTAATATTATTGTCTCCAATCCGAAGACATGGTGAAGAGCATGTTTGCCCTCCGTCCGTGTGTCCGTCCGTTACCGGTTACTCTCTGGCACCATTAAAGAGGAATTCCACCCATTTTCAACATTTTTGAACCCTAACGGGTTCATTTGGTTCCATTTGTACGCTCTCAGAAAAAAGAAGCATCTAAAGAAATCCATTATGGTGAAAATACATCACCATGTTAGTGGTTTTCTTCAGATCTCCATTTCTTGGGAACACAAAATTGGGGGGGGGGGGGGGGGGGGGGGCATTTTTATCATGTCCAAACAGCACCGCTAAGATACACTAATGACATATTAGAATGCTGAAAATGGGTGGAATTCCCCTTTAACCTGAGTGATGCCAAACTTTGCAGACATAGTCACAGATTTGACAGATTGTGCATGAAAATAACTGTATTTGCAAGCTCACAAGTAACGCCTTGAACCCAGTCGTGCGCCATCATCGTTAACACCACAACAACCTTTGATGCTACATCTGGCACTGGGCAACAAGTTAACATTAAAGAAAACTACACGAATATATACTGTATTTTATTTTATGTTATCCAAAGGCAATGCCTATGCTCGAGTGTTCCCTTTATGGCTATGATTTTTATTGTTTTTGGCAAGCGTGGCCGCACACACTTTATCCACTTTCTGTTTGGCATTGAGATGGTTTTATGAGGCACACATGGATCTCATGGATGGTTCATTACATTACTCTACAGCAAAAGCCAATGTAAATACCACCACTCATCACACTCGGCCTAGCGTGTCAGAGAGAGTGACAAGTGTTGATGCTTATGAGTATTTTCCTTAAATGGATAAGGCAGAGTGTGGGTAGGATCGATGTAGGTTTGGTTAAAGGGGAATTCCACCCAGTTTCTTTTTTTTCCTGAGAGTGTACAAACGTGAACCAAATGGACCCTTTAACATGGTGAATTACATCTTGATGATGTCATCAGATGTATTTCACCATGTTAATGTTTTTTTTTTTCAGACCTCCAGTTCTAGGAAACACAGAATGGGGGAACATTTTTTTTATCATGTCCACACAACGGGCTCCATTTCCGTTACATGCTAAACCCCTTATCCTAAACCCCTTATTCCTTTTTCACTATTTTTAAAAACTTTTGGGAATAGTTCAATGTTGTGGGCATGTAGACTGGCCATTTGAACTATTGAAAAATGTTTTTTTAATGGTTTAAAAAGGCAAAGTAGTTGAGGGATAAGGGGTTTAGCGGTGACGAAAATCTAGGCCAAGATCTCTAAGGTATATTAGAGTTGTTGTGTGGTATATTAGTTAGAGAAAGAGGCCTGTTTTCTCCCATTCTTTCCAATAGAGTTCCTCATGATTAGTATGTAAATACCAAAACCATACATAATAGTTGTTCTCCCCACTCTCTCTCTCTCTCTCTCTCTCTCTTTAGCTCACTCAATATTATGTAATGATTTAAGTTTCAACCCGACAAAACTGTTGTTCGAATCAATCATGTGCAGACAAACACGCACATTACGACGTTGGCTGTTGATTAGTTTATTTCCTTCCCTTTTGGAGTTTTGTTGAGATTTCATTCTTGGTATGCAGTTGGGGTTGGGTGCTGTGTATTTGCTTTGACGTTTGACGTTTCAATGTACTTGATGTTCCGTACTTGTTTTGAAGCGCTTCATCAAGACTCATTTGCATCTTTTGTTTTTGCTGCTGGTAGAACATGCGATGCTTGTAAAAAGGGATGAAATTAAAATGCAAAAAGATGTAAAAAGCTAATCATGTGAACATGTGTTCCATTGATTGATGAACTGTGCACAGTGTGTGGTCAGTGATGAAAGTGAGAACATGTGCACTGTGACAAAAATATGCAGGGTTTGGGAAAGTCGTGTTTTCGGTTTTCACAAATTTGAAACGTTTCTTAGCCGTTTCTGTAGTAACGGATGCAGTGCCACGTTTAGGAAAATCAGGTATGGACTAATATATCAATGAACATATTGCGAGGGATGTAACATATTGGTTGGACAGATGGGTGTACAGACAAGAGCAAAAATAGAGTCTCCAAATGCCTATGTCATGAACTGGCACCGTTACTCTGAATAATTATGTTGTTTTTCACCCTCCTAGGAAAGACAAAGTTGTCTGTCGACAGGTGCTCCGAAGAACAGTTGTACACAGTATACACACTGCGTAGCTGCCGGCTATACAGAAAAAATGTAGTAATCCATTATGATCTTTCAATCAACAAGGTGCTGTATATGCAAATCAAAAAGATACAGCACATCCAACTTCTCACTAGCCACAAGAAACAGACATGATCGTTGTGTCATCGACTTTGATTAAAAAGAATTGCTTTGACAGGATCAAACAGGATATACTTAAATCGTGTTTAGGGATAAAGAGCTTTGCACGTGACAGGAAAGCTTGGAGCATGCTCTGACTCTAGAAACTATGCCTGCCTGAGAAACCTCAAACATTCAAACACGCTCATTCCAGGCGCATGATGCTTTCGCAGTGCGAACATCAACACCAGAACCCTCGCGGGTCAAGCTTGTAAGTAAATGGTTCTGGAAAGGAGGTCATTGTAAGGAATGGCATGTAACACCACTTCAGTCCACATTCATGATGAATACCAAAATACCAAATCATCAGCCTTTGCCTTTAGCCGGATCCCACAACACACTGACCACTGTCCACAATCATGACATTTTAATTGAAGGTGATTAGTCGTAATTGTGTTTTTGTCATTGAACATTGGAATACAGTAATGTAAATTACAGACAGAGACAGTTACAGATGAACGCGAACAAAGTGCTGTCACCTCACAGCTAGAAGGCCATAAGGTCACGGGTTCAAAGGGCCTTTCGGTGTGGAGCATGTTCTCCCTGTGTGCTCTAGGGTAGGTAATCCTGGGCTCTAGACTGCCTCCGACTGGTCAGCTGGGGCACCTGATGGAGGGGACAGGAACTGGTTGGAGTAGCGGTGTTCCTTCCACACGTTACGTCCAACTCCTCTGTCATGCATTGAATTAAACATGAGCCCAGTCCGCTGCCTCCCAAGGTTGGCGGAGGATGTGTAGAGCCCATGGATCGCATTAGGAATTGGCACTGGTTGACAAAAATATTACAAAATCGAGGGGGTAAAATTAAACACAAAATAATATGCAATCAGGCAATCACGTGATAATTTGTGATAGGCCTACTCTCCACTTCAATGCACTGTGTTACAGTATGGCCTCATAGACCCAGAGGAAAATTCAGTTTTCACCCTTCAGGCTTCAGCCTGGCTGATGGCTCCTTGGGGTGTCCCCGTTTTGCTCGGGGACGATGGAGCCGTTCGGATTACCATGTGCCGTGGACAGCTTCTCTTTCTACTCACTGAGTTACAGCCTCCCAACAACACCATTGGGTTATTAAGGAACTGAAGTATCTATTCTTAACTCACGGCCCGCCAATCCCGCGCTCGTTGTGCACGGTCCCGTCCGCTGGTAACGACGAAGGTGCAGAAAACGACGAAACGTAGATTTCATTCTTTAATCCAACTATTTGTCCCAGCGCATCATCTGATAAAGACGCACCCATTCAATCCAACGCCTCTCCTGAGATTCTGCCCCTGAATGTCATGGGCGCATGGGTAGATCAACTAGGGCTGGACGTCACTTCCTGACTTTGACCCGGAGAGGAGAGGTTAGTCAAGACACCAGAAACAGCATGACTTCATCGCACATGCTGTTTAGGAGATCTAGCACTTAAAGGTAGGGGAAGTGATTTGAAATTCATGGTGTAGTACCAGCCTGGTGCACTAGGGGCCCCCAAAAGTAGCTACACTATGTGAACCTGCTGCTCTCTCCTGATTGGAGGAGAATTGTGGTGACCTGGGGAACTTTTATTAGCTCCTCTGCTAACGTGGGGGAGGGGGAAACTCCATATGTGGTTTCCACACCTTATAATAGAGCATTTTAACAGAAAAAAAATATTTTTTGGGTGATATCTGACAAAAGTGAAATCACTTCCCCTACCTTTAAAATGATTTTAAATGATGTACAAGTACACCCCCTGGACATGATGCACGGATGTCTCTGGGATCTCTTACCTCTAATCCAACCCTGCTGTGCCAAGTAGAGAGACACTGGCTACCATTCTTTTGTATTTGGCCAAACCCCAGTCTCATGTCATGGCAGACGCTAACCACAAGGCCACTGAGCCTTGGCTTCAACTACACAAACACCAAATAAATAAATTAAGCCCCTCACAACAATAGGCTTTTTGTTCAGGAAAAAAAGCTTAACCTTTGCTGCTAACAAAATCCATGTATTCTTATTCTAAATTTGCATCCCGCAAGTTTCTAACCGACTCTTTCAGTGTCAGTCATCTAATCCTGGGACAATACTGTACAATCCTTTTGCCCTTTGAACACAACCAATTCCTTTCCCCTCCATTATAGACATAATTGTTGATCTGTTGGACTATAACCAGGGGCGGATCTAGGCATGGGCATGGGGGGGCAATGCCCCCCTAAATACCCAGTCTGCCCCACCAAACACGATGCCATGCAAAACAACCCAAGCTATTTCAAATTAAAGTGCTTATATTTAAAATGATTTGAAACGCTACTACTGCTACTAACTAACTACAGTTGTGTCACCACTAAACCAACAGCATTTCATCATTGAAAACAGAAAACTCTCTGAATCAGACCTTTAGCTTTATGCATGCTGCGTGTCTGTTGCAACTTCAACAACTGATGTTATTATTGATGCTTTACTTGACTAATAAAAGTCCTGTAACTGAAAATGGTATGGGTGCGACTTCATTGCCCGTGGCGCTTCTCGCCACGGGCGATGAAGTCGCACCCATACCATTTTCTCTTGCCCCTCCAACATGTTCTCTTGCCCTCCCCAATGGCACATGTTACATCTCTGACTATAACAGGTTTTTAAATTCAGATTTTGAGTCTCTGTGTCAGTTTGTGTGTGTGTGTTTGTGCACGTTTGCGCACGCGCACATACACAGTAGCAGGTGCACATCTGCTTAAGGACACAGAGCGGATACCGTATGTCAATGAGTGTCCATCAAAGCTCCGTAGCGTAACGGAAAAAAAACGTTCCGACTGTGGGTTTTCCACATGCAAATCCTCCTGTGCATTGGCTCACAGTCTGTTAAGGACATGAGGCGGCTCTGTCAGTCACCAGGAGGGTCAATCTGGCATGCAGGGGGCCATCAAGGGTCACTGACGGAGGACACAAAGGCCTTTTCCAGACCCTCAGAACTACATTTCAGGCTCCATATACAGCACACTGGCTTCAGGAGCTAATCGCTGAGGCCCATCCACTTTTTAAAGACAGACAGGCATGGCTTTACTGTTTCTACTTACCAGCCGTAATTCTATATGCTATCATCCTCCAACCATTATGGAGGCAAACACTGCTGCAATCCTAGACTATAACGTTCAGTAGACCTTGCAGCAAGCCCCGCCCCCTCCTTCCAGTGTCTAGCCATGGGTTGGACACTTTCCAGTCATTACACATCAAACAATGGTTCATTTTTGTAACCAGACCTTCAAAATCTCTTCCAAATCCGTCAAGAAGGCCTGCCATATGCAGTGGAACAATATGTTGTTGTTGTTTTTTTAAATAACATTTTATCATATAGGAAAGCTATTGAGAGAGAGGTTAGGAAGGGAAACAGCTGTATAAAATAGGGCTGTTGAATGAACAGAACAATTCGTCCCAAAGTTGTACTGTAAAATCCATTTACTTGGTGAATGGACTCAGCCCCAGTGTTGCCAACTTGGTGGATTTGTCGCTATATTTAACTTTTTTCCAGTCCCCCCCCCCTCCCAGTGCCAAAATTAGTAAAAAACTTTTCACAATTTTTCCTCCTTCCTTCCTAGAAAGGACCATTGGTAACCAAATGGACCCTTATAGATCTGTAACTCTTGAGAGCATAAAATTAAACCAAATGCACCCTTACAGGTCCACTTGGTTCCATTTTACGCTCTCAAAAGTTAAATTATATTTGAGCATCTTAATTACCTAATTTTCAAGTATTGCTATTTTGCACAGCATTTTACCAGTTATTTCTCCTGAATTAGTCCGAGAGACTAAACTCAACATCAAATGGTGGTCCGTGGCTAAAATGCAGAATAAATAATGGGCCCTGGTATAAAAATGGTTGAAAACCACTGCTCTAGCGCATTCTAGTGTATTTTGGAAGTGTCACTAGTGCATTGTGGATTTTGGCAGTTGGCAACACTGCTCAGCTCTTCACAAAGTCCGTCACAACAACACAGGGTATGTGGAAGCCAGTGGCGACCAGCCGATGCCTACAGCGCAACTGTTAAGTAACCCCAGGGGGAAAAGAACGATTAGCCACCATTCCGCTGCCCCTGCCCCAGCGACCGCGCCATGCCTGGCCTACAGCCAGCTGCTCTAATCAGGGGAAGTGGGGCCAGCCGGCACAGGGCCCTGCGCTGGGATCCCATTACTGTAATGGGCCAGGATGGACCGACAGATACTACAATTACTGTGTCCTATACGCCCAGGGAGAGGAGGCTCTAATAGGCCAGATGATTAAAGACGCGTACCTGACTGTACCCGCTGGAAACGACAGAGAGAGAGAGAGAGAGAGAGACGGGGAACCTCTCTTCCTATAAACATCCTAGTCATTCATCCGCAAAGCAATGAGTGATGAGTATGTTTATTGGCGTGCTTTTCCTTTTTTTCCCCTCAGCACGAGAAACCCTCACGGATGCAATACCTTAAAATATCATCTGAATTAGCCCCTAGAGAATGTAGAAGATTAATGGTCATTTTGATCTGTATGTTGACTGTTTTGTTTTCTCCAAAATCCAGCCTGGTATTGTGGACAAAAGCAAAAGAAATCTTTAGTTTTGGGGTCTGCAGAGCTAAAATGTCATCAAATAGTGGCTGAAATTCTGAATAAATAGTGGGCCCTGGTATGAAAAAGGTTGAAACCCCCTGTTCTATAGTATACTCAATTTGTGTTTCACCATGAATCGTTGGCTCGTAGATCGACTATTTTCATATAAAAGGCTTAATTAAATCAGACGCCAAATCAGGCGCCAAAAACGGCCTCTGTAGCCTATACCCAGCAGACCGATATGGAAGGAGTCCCATGAAGCGATTTGACCGACTACTGCCCTGGCAGAGTGACACAGATCTGGCGCCCGGCCGCTCGAATCCCCAATGATTCCTCATCTGGACGAGCCAACAGACGGTGCCACTGTGGCTGTGTCTTGGAAGACTGAAAGTCGGATCTAGGCATGGGCATGGGGGGGGCAATGCCCCCCTAAATGCCCTGACTGCCCCACCAAACGTGATGGCATGCAAAACAACCCAAGATATTTAAGTGCTTTTATTTGAAAGTATTTGAAACACTACTGCTACTAACAAACTACAATGGTCTCACCAGCCACCACTAAACCAACAGCATTTCATTGAAAACAGAAATTTCTGAGTCAGAGCTTTAGCTTTATGCATGCTGCGTTGTTGATGTTTACTTGCCTAATAATAGTGAAAATGTAACTGAAAATGGTATGGGGGCGGCTTCATCGCCATGTCGCTTCACGCCACGGGCGATGAAGCCACCCCCATTTTCTCCTGCCCCCCCAAAATTGGGAAATGTTACATCCACCCCTGCTGCCAGTTAGCAGGGTACAGCCTACAAGGAAGAAGGAAAGAAAAGGGGCCATTGGGTAGTACTCAGAAAGTGTACAAGTGAAGCCAAATTGGTTCCATTTGTGTGATTGAGTTAATTTAACACTGGGGACTTTTACCGTGTTGGCATAAGGCTGAGAACAGAGTTATGGCTGACTGTGTGACTCATACAATATTATTTCAATGCAGTCCCACTTTACTGTCCGCGTTCACTTTCTGCAGCTGTGACAGCCGTACATGTTGACTGATAGCTTTGCCACTGACGATCTGGACATGAATCAATTAGCAACCAAAGTGATTCTTATTCTTCTCTCTACATTGTTTAACAATGTTTTATGCTTTGAAATACAACAGCCAATCGCCTAAATCAGTGGTTTTCAACCTTTTTGATACCAGAGCCCACTAGTTATTCAGCATTTGAGCCATGCACCACCATTTGAGGACATCTTAGACCCCAGAAACCCAAGAAACTATAGATTTATTTTGTTTTTGTCCACAATACCAGGCTGGATTTCGGAAACAAAACAAGGCAAACTGAATAAAAAAAGCCACTCTGATGAATATTTTAACTCAAGAGTTACATCTGTTTAACCAACTTTCCATCATCTAGCCTGGAGACCACCTGGGACCCTCTCAAGGACCACTAGTGGTCCCAGGACCAAGCTCATTGGTTGCATCTCAGCCATGTACCCTTCCTGTAGGTCATCTGTTTTCACTTAAAGTATAACATAGGCCTAGCCTAGGGTATTTTGGGAGATTTTTGGCTTATAGCCTAGTAAGCCTACTGACATGCCCAAAGAATAGGGTTTTCCTGGGTTAATTGGCTATTAACCTAATAGCCAATTATTGTAAGTGTCTGCTTTCTGTATTTAGAGAGACTGGATGTGTCCGGAGGGTCTAATCACGCAGCCAGGAGAGTTAAGACATAAAAAGACACACAAACCCGCTCCTTCCTGCTTCCTAACGGTTTTCCTCTCACTTAATGGTGGGTGAAATCCCATCAAAGACAGCCTTAAGAACACTACAGGTCCTCATTAACAAAGTCATGTTGAACATTATGCTGGTATACAAGTGCCGGTCCAAAATGGGATTCAAATAAATCTGTGCCTGTTGCTGTGTGTGATGATTATAACTCCAGGCAGAACAGTGTGGCCCTTTACGCACAATAACTGGGTAGTGTATAATGTATATACCATGTTATGGTGTACATAACGTCTGAAAGTCTGGAGAGATGCATTGAGGGCAATAAAAGTAAAGATTATTTGAACAGATATGAGCGGAGTCATAATGCTAATGGATCATAAAGGGCCTTAGGTGTCACTCTGTCTGCTCCTCTGTCCCCTCAATGGAGTTGGCACTGGCAGCAGCAGCAGCAGCAGCAGCAGCAACAGTGTGGTCACCTCTACTTTGATTACTACTTTGGGAAGCTTTTTTATTTGAACTCTGCCTGTTAACTCTGAACTGTGCTCAAAACGACCTGACAGACATGTAAAGAGACCAGTATGTGCAATGATTAACAAATATGTTTTTGAATTCTTCGAGACACACATGTGGGTATTTCGAGGCTTGGCCGAATCCATCTTCACCGGGTGGAAACGGCACGGCTTTCACCATTGGAACTGCAATAGAGATGCGCAGTGACGTCACCGCCCCTGTTCCGGAAGTCTTTTCCCCATTCATTTTTCTCACAGACTTTTCGAAAATAATTTATATCAAGACGATTACGCCGCGGCCAAAGCCAACTCAGGTCGTGACAAATCATGACAACAAACACAACATCGTCATATAATATATAATTAGGAAGAAGAAGAAAACGGCATGATACAAGACTTTTTGTTTCGTTTTTCATCTTAGAAATTATTTTATTGTCCCAAAAGTTTGTGTGTGTCATCATGATTCGTCACGACTCGAGTTGGCTTTTTCCGCGGCGTAATCGTCTTGATATAAATTATTTTCGAAAAGTCTATGAGAAAAATGAATTAGGAAAAGACTTCCGGGACCGGGGCGGTGACGTCACTGCGCATCTCTATATGGAATGTACACATGCAGGCCTTACATTGTAGGCCCATGTTTCTGTTGTTTTTTTCTGTTTGTGGCGCAAGCATTGCTTTGTCCCTCTTTTTAGTGTACCAACAGGTGGCGCTGTCTCACAAATATAGAGAACACATCTTTCCTTATGTTTAACGCCATTTCTCCAATATACACAGCAACACCCAGTTTCACATGGTTGGTGTGTCATTTTGTGTAATGGCAAGTATTGTAGTGCAGGAAATTGCAACAACCGTCAATCTTGTGGAAAATGAAAACAGGGCCGGTCAAATGTTTTATGTTTTGTGTGATTCTGCCAACAATCCATACTAGGATATGTGACATGTGCAGAGGCAAAGGAATAGGTCAATTATCTGCTATTTGGAGTAATGAGACCAAAAAGCCCTGTAGAAAAAGATACCAAAAATAAAAATGGAGGAGCAAGTCATATTAGAAAACTGAAGCTGAATTAAAACAAGCTCATACTGAGTAACAGTTCCTTAAGCCTGCGCTGAACCTTACATTTTCTCATTTCCCTTCTCCGATAGAATAATATTTAAGTCTGACCCAAGGGCACAGGCAATCCAAATTAAAAACCTTTTGCTTTCTTTTTCCACACACCTTTACTGTACATTGTTTCTCAACTGTGCAGTGCAGAAATGATTATGGTTATGGCCTTGTTCAAAGCTTTCAACACTCCTACTTCCTGATGAACAATACCTGAGCTTTCTTAGGACACTTTTCCTTTTGCGAGGGAAAAATGGAAAAGCACGAGTCAACACTTGCCCTGCTTCTCAACAGTATAAGGATGTTCATTTCTACAGGAATGAATAGCACCAATTAGATGACCTGTCAAAACAACGTCGGCATGGGTGTGACATTATGTCAAACATTCTCTACGTAGAGGTTTTACTTAACTAGGGCCTTACCCGTTGTGAATATTTGAACACCAAATGATGTACTCACTGTGTGGGTAATGTGAATCCTTCATCACATTATGTGATGAAGGATTTGATGAAGGATTGCTTTAATGCACACGCACAGACACTGCAATGGCCAGTCATTGTGTGTGTGTGTGTGTGTGTGTGTGTGTGTGTGTGTGTGTGTGTGTGTGTGTGTGTGTGTGTGTGTGTGTGTGTGTGTGTGTGTGTGTGTGTGTGTGTGTGTGATTGATTTGCATGGCCCCCTGTGGCCGAAAAGGGAATTGCCAATGTTAAGCGAATGGGGAAATTTAATTCACCAAAAAATTCATTATTAATCAACAATTTGTTAATTTGTAAAAAGGGCTTCATCAGTCTCTTCCTAATGTTATGGTCAATGACTGTGTGAAAAATCATAGTGATCGGGGCAGCCAGTGATGAGTTATGCTCGCTTCAGACATTCATTCAGACGGACGGACAGACAGACAGACATTTCCTCGATTATAGTATGGATGAAAGGGTGAGAGTGTAAATATGGGAGAAACCTGTTATCCTTAACGGCAGTGGTTTTCAACCAGTGGTCCGCGGACCACCAGTGGTCCTTAAGAGGGTTCCAGGTGGTCCTCAGGCTAAATGATGTACTCTCTTTGAGAGTGTAAAAAATGAAACCAAATGGACCCTTGCGGGTCCATTTGGTTTCATTTTTACACTCCCAAGAGTTAAAATATTAATCATGTGATTTGCCCCAAGTCTACACAACTAGAGAATGTAGAAGATTAATGTTCATTTTGATCTGTATGTTGACTGTTTTGTTTACCAAATCCATCCTGGTATTGTGGACAAAAGCAAAATATTTTTTTAGTTTTGGGGTCTGTGGGGCTAAAATGTCATCAAATGGCAGTGTGTGGCTTAAATTCTGAAGTGGGCCCTGGGATCAAAAAGGTTGGAAACCCCTGCATTCATTGATTTAAAAAACAAGGGCTATGTTGCATTATATATCTGAACATAATGTGTTCAGATTACATACAGTACGTTTAATGCAACGTAACCCTTGTCACAAGGCCTGCTGCAGGTCCAAATCACTGTCTTGCTGCACTAATAAATACTGAGCCTCTTGCCTGATTTCTAAAACCAACAGTCAATAGTTTTCGTTCCTTGGTGTAAATGTGCACTGAAGACATCACTGGGCCAAACAACAGTTCCCACTCAAGCACTGTCAAAGTTAATAAAGAATGACTCTGGGAAACTAAAGTCTCACTACACAGCCAAAGAACACAATTACAGGCAAACATAAAGCAAATTAGGAATCTTCCTCTTGGAAGGAATGTAACACACGCACCAAGCAGGGTCGGATCTAGGCATGGGCATGGGGGGGCAATGCCCCCCTAAATGCCCAGTCTGCCCCACCGAACATGACGGCAAGCAAAACAACCCACAATATTTAATCATTGAAAACAGAAAACTCTGAGTTAGACCCCATAAAAATCCTGTAACCAAAAATTGTATGGGTGCGACTTCCATACCCCCATACCATTTTTTCTTGCCCCTCCAAAATGTTCTCTTGCCCCCCCAAACGGGACATGTTACATCCGCCCTGGCACCAAGGATAGCATACAGGGAGTTATATACTGGTACGGGTGTGTATATTACACAGACATGAACAGATCAGTACAACAATACTGTACTTTTTCAGCTGGTACAAAACCTAATAAGTGAGAGTTTTAAAAAAAGGGGGCATACCAGGTTAAAAGTTAAAAGAGAAGTTTCCGTTCCCTCCAGTCCCCCTGTGGCCTAAACCTCCTCGTTTTACAAAGGATCAGATCAGTGTGTGAGCGACCGTGACTGAAACCATATATCCTGTTGGAGAAATTCATAATGTTCTTAAGCCTGATTTATGCTTACATGGTGCGGTGGGGTCATATGGCAGGAATACAATGTTTTCACTGGAAATTAAGGACCCTGGCGAGGGTTAGAGCGCAGCATGACAAGCCTATATTATACTAGTGACAGACCGATTATCGGCCGCGGCCGATTATCGAATTCAATATTGATGATTTTATTAATAATCGGTATCGGTGCTCAAAATAAATAATCGAAAATGGAGCAGCCGATTATTTGTATTTATTATAAATGTTCAAAAATGGTACATCGACCACTTTCATTGAAGATCCGGTAGATTGTGGTGGTAAGAAGATGTATAGCTGTGTGTCTCTGACTCTATCACCTCATGTATTTATAGATTTATCCAAATTATTTTTCTTTTATGTCTGAAGCTCTGTGCCTGTACTTAAATTAAAAAAGATGCATTTGATGGAGGGGAAACTGAAACACTTTTGCTGCTTCCGCACTTTTATTCTATTAAAGTAAATAATAATCGTATCAGCTGATATCGGCTATCGGCCTTTTTGATGTTCCACTAATCGGTGATCGGAAACATCGGCCAAAAGTCTGATCGGTCGATCTTGACAAGCCTATATTATACAGGTGGTGTAAGCACTATGCTCCGCTGAAAGATGTCTTACACCCCCATAATGTATAGACAACACGGCATTGGCTTAAAAATATGGTGTGTTCAGGGCATGTTGGTGACATCAGGGGCGGATCTAGGCGTGGGCACGTGGGGGCAATGCCCCCCTAAATGCCCTGACTAGCCCCACCAAACATGATGGCATGCAAAACAACCCAAGATATTTCAAATTAAAGTGCTTATATTTAAAATGATGTGAAACACTACTACTGCTACTAACTAACTACAGCTGTGTCACCACTAAACCAACAGCATTTCATCATTGAAAACAGAAAACTCTCTGAGTCAGACCTTTAGCTTTATGCATGCTGTGTGTCTGTTGCAACTTCAACAACTGATGTTATTATTAGTGCTTACTTGCCTAATATAAGTCTTGTAGCTGAAAATGGTATGAAAATGGCCGCCCCCATACCATTTTCTCCTGCCCCCAAATTGGGAAATGTTACATCCGCCCTGGTGTGACATCATCATCATTAACAGAAGTTATGTGGGAACACCTAGTGAGTGGCAAATACCATTTTCTGGTCTTGACACTCACTTTGTCACTCGATTCGCGACTCCACTATTTTCGTATCTATACGAATGCAAGTAAAGTACATTTAAAGTACATTTAAACTACCAAAACAAAACCTCCATGCACTCAATGTTGAAGTTACAACATTTAAAAGCCTGGGCCTTCTAGGGTTAAATTGGCTTCATTTTTTACTGTACATTTTTACAATTTAATAAAGACGTGTTAATGTTTATGTTATGTTTTAAGTTTTATGTTACATGTGTTTGTTTGAGTAGCTTTAATCACTGATGTGTACACATTTTTTGGAATCAGAAGGTATCTGTAGAATGGCGGATTGCAGGATAACCAAACAAGCAGGCTGTTTTCACAGATGTGAATCTGACAGTCTTGTCTACACATACATCGCATGGAACGTCTTTCACTTACCACTGAGCCTGAGACTGGACAGACACACCAGTGCAACCAGGGGCGGATGTAGCATTTTCCAATTGAGGGGGGCCGTAGAAAATGGTATGGGTGCAGCTGATAAAGCTGCACCCATACCATTTTTGGTTACAGGACTTTTATCGGGCAAGTAAGCATTGATAATAACACCAGTTGTTGTTGAAGTTGCAACAGACACGCAGCATGCATAAAGCTAAAGGTCTGACTCAGAGTTTTCTGTTTTCAATGATGAAATGCTGTTTGTTTAGTGGTACCACAACTGTAGTTAAATTAGTAGCAGTAGTAGTTGTTCAAAATCATTTTAAATATAGGCACTTTAATTTGAAATATCTTGGGTTGTTTTGCATGCCATCATGTTTGCGCTGTGCGTCCCTGGACTGCCCGCGCGTGCAGGCTGAGCAACAGATGAGTGCGGGTCAGAGGTTACAGCCATATGACCGGACAGGGAACGTCCCATCTGGAAAAGTGAACTTAACCGGCAGGCTGGCTGTTGGGCCATATGAGCTGGGACATAAACAGCACCTGTGTTGCACCGACAGCCTTCTACACAGCATGACATCATTGTCATCCTGTAAGCTAGAAGACAAAGCCATTAACCCTGATTAGAAATGGGCTGCTGTGTCTCTCCATGCAAAAGGCGCTAAACTCACCTAAAATCAGGAGCACACGATTGTGAAATTAGCCCCTGATGCAATTATCCGGTCTCCAGTGTGATACCGATTGATCCAACTCCATAATTATACACAATTGGGAGCGAGGCTATAGGCCCTGTAGTGGCTTGGCCAAAGCCTGTTAATGAAGTACAACACAGCCGCCTTCCACTGGGTTCCAGACCGTGTGGTTGCCCATACCTAGGAAACCACACTATTATATAGGCAAAAGCGTAACAGCGTAGAAAAGCGTACAAAAACATTGCAGGGTCCCCGGGTTCCAACACTCCTCCATGCCTTGTAGCTGAAGGCCAAGGGAGGTCTCTGTGGGGTTCAACTAGAATTGAACATTTAAAAATACACATAATACAGTTCTTTAGTTTAAAAATGGTTCATGATTTTATCCCTTGGGGGCACCATAGATGTGATGTCACAGGAGATTTTCCCTGGTGGGAAAATCTTGCCTGAGGCTCCAAATTGCTTAGAAACGCCACTAAGTCTGTGATGTCAGTCCTACAGGGTCATGTACGTATGATGTATGACTCCATATTTTGGCAAGCGTGATCCGAACCCCGTCAAATTCCATTATTTAGTAAAAAAAAAAAAAAAAAAAAAAAAGTTATTGAAAATATATATAAAACATATGTGAAAAAATACACACGGACGCATCCTTGGCCAACTGGCAGGCAGTGTGCACAAGAAATGCGTCATTGATCAGTCCGATGCTGCGCGACTCACGAGATAAGCCCCAGACATACAGACAGACTTGCAGATTTAGACCCATTTCTTAACATCTAGATTCTTAGAGCCGCACCATTAAAAAAAAGGAGGAAAGGGTGGAGAACCGAACCGAGGAGGGAAAAAAAAGCTGTCTGTAAGACTTGTGTTTTACATCAGATGAGGAAAGCAGAGAGGTTTTTCTTGGATGGCTTGGGGGAGTTAGTGAGCCAGGTAATAAGACTGTTGGAGCCGTCTAGGGAGAAACAACTGAATTGTGAGGCTGATGGGTGATGAGATGAGAGTCACAGGGCGTGTTGGTGCACTTATGTGGACAAAAACGTGGAGTGGATGCCTGCATCCACTCACATGCTCAATGCTATGAAATCCTGGACGTTCATTAGCAGCATAACTAAAATAACTTATGGGAAACCCTGGGTTTTACAGTAGGGACGGATCTAGGGGGGGGGGGGGGGGGGGGGCAATGTGCATCCTTGTAGAGCGTTCCAGGTGGTCTCCAGCTAAATGGTGGAAAGTTGGTTAACCAGATGTAACTCTCTGACAGCGTAAAAATGAAACCAAACGGACCGTTGCGGGTCCGTTTGGTTTTGTTTCGCACATTTAGCCTGCAATTGTGGACAAAAGCAAAAGAAATCTTTAGTTTTGGGGCCTGTGAGGCTAAAATGTCCTCAAATTGTGGTCCACGGCTCAAATGCCGAATAAATAGTGGGCCTTGGTGTCAAAAAGGTTGAAAACCACTGCTTCATATAACAACTTTGGAGTTGCCCACCCTGCCAATCTTCCAGCCCACCCTAGCAGGGCTGGCTAAATCCGGACCCGTTTTACAGCGTCTCACACATGGAAGTAAAACATTTGATTTTGTGCCTTGGCTTCTTTTTTGCCTTTATTGGTAGTTACAGTGAAGAGAGAGGCAGAGACAGGAGGGGAGAGACATGCAGCAAAGGTCGTGATCATGAACGGGACTTGAACACGTGACACGCTGTCAGTCAAGAACCCATATTAGCCCTTACAGTATAGCCCCAATTCATTGAGGCCCCAACCAACGTTTCAACAATTTTAAGCGTCTTTTGAGTTTGAATGCAGCCTTGAGCCTATTGAGGTTAAAACGGATTATTCTTTGGCTTGTTAAAAGTATTACCACAAAGCTATAAAGGCACTAGGATTTAGAGGATTAACATAACTATACAGAACAGAACTATAAGTCTGGCTATATAGAATTCTATTCAATAGCCACATACGTTTCATGTTTTCTTAACATATCGCTCTGACTAGTGGGTCCTTCCTTTCAAGTTCAAACAAGAATCTGTTACTCAACAGACAAATCTTATCGGAATCCAAGCCTGGTGTCTGTCTTCAACTGTCACCTGTGGCAAAGGCTCCTGATTTAAGTCGTGCCTTATGTGAAAAAAAAGAAGCTGTTTTTCGGCGCACCGGGGCAGATAAAATGATGATGCCATGGAAACATACACAGTGATGATGTATTATACCTCGGAGTTGAAGGCCACGTCCGCACTAATGATACGCTTTCATGCAAAAACGCTGTGCAAACGCAAGCGTTTCAGAGTGGCTTCACAAACCTCTTCAGTCTCCCCTCCATGCTCACACGCCTGGAAGCATGCGGTGAATCAGTAGATGAGCATTCTGGACTTTAGGCGGAACAACGTGTCATCCAGAAACAAAATGAAAAACAGCATCAAAGTGTGCTTCAATGATTATTATTTTTTTAAATGTCAGATTCACCACAGGCAGAGCAGCATGATGAGACTGAACAAAGTTGAAGAACAAACAACAATATATGTTGTAATGTTGTGTATAGCAACCGCCTTGTTTGTGCAAGCAGTTGGAGAAGGCATCACCAACGCACATCTCCAATTGCTTGTCAAAATTATTATTGTAATGAAGTTATTAAAAGCAGGTTTTATTTTTTAAAAAAGCAATAACTAACTGCAGGCATCGTCGTTTTCAGTATTACCGCGTTACCGTTTTACAATACTGTTTCGCACGCATCGGGACTAAATTGCAAGAATTTTAAACAAAAACATGTTAGTGTTTTTGGATTTTGTGTATTTTGCAAAATAGTGTGGATGTAACCTTTAGTCAATTCAAATACCATACCATTTTTTGAGATGGAGTATTATAGGGTGCACCCTTTTAATAGTACCGACAAGTATTATTATTATTATTTTTTGAGTAACCACTTATTTGATCTCCTTTTTTAATCCTATGTATTTGTACTTAATTTGTACGTGATGAAATTGTAATCGAGCATTAATGATGTACCTCTCAAATGTGTTCATGTTTTTATGAATGTTCTTTTAATGTTCTTGTGCATGCGTTAATCAGTTAGTCTCCAAAGACATTACAGGTGCCACATTTTATAGAAACCAACAATCCCTCCAGACAGTCAAGGAGAAACTTTCCAGGGGGAAAAAACCCTTGATGATAAACAAAATGGTTCTTTTTTTATGTTCCCAGCATGGGAACATAAAAAAAGAACCATTTTGTTTATCATGAAGTTTACCAAAACATGGGTCTGTTGTCGGTTGGGTCTCTGGCTCGTTAACAATTAAACCAAACATGTACTAGGGTTTATTACCATGCAGTTTATGGTTTATTATCTCCTATGACCTGAAACATCTTCTCTGTAGTCTCATAAGCACTGCCCTGTCTAGTTAGGGTCATTGTTATCATAAAGTCCACACTGAACGGGGTAAGAAAACACCATAGTTACACTGACAGAGACATTTAAGTGCTCTTAAAAAACTCTTGTAAAACCTTTTACAAGGCTTGCCCGGTCTCTGGCTGTCGGCCCACAACTGCCACAGTGGTGACCCCAATAAGCACATTGAGATGTGTGGGTTACTTCTTCAGGGCTCTTGTTTAAACCAAGACCACTACAATAAAAGGGCATTCCAGGGGCGGATGTAGCATTTCCCAATTGGGGGGCAGGAGAAAATGGTATGGGGGTGGCCATTTTCGGTTACAGGACTTATATTAGTCAAGTACTGAAATATCTTGGGCTGTTTTGCTTGCCATCATGTTTGGGGGGGCAGTCTGGGCATTTAGGGGAACATTGCACCCCCCTCCCACCCAAGCCCATGCCTAGATCCGCCCCGGGGCATTCCTAGGCGAGAGGACTCATGACTCGTGCTGGATGACTGGATGATGCCCAATTGTCACTTTTTGGAAAGTTGAAATCAGATAATCATTTTTGTGGAGTGATTCAGATGGCATGATGAATTATGAAACTATAGCAAAAGTGTCACACCTCCCCCTATCCACAATGAGGAGCGGTGAAAGGAAGAACTGTGGGAATTGTAGTCCAGGAAGTAGTGCCCATGACATCAGAGGCACTGGACTCACTGCTAAAATTTAAAATATCTAAAACTATATATTACACACACAAAACATCCAGGGTAGTGTTCTAAAGCGTGTAAATATCATTAACCTTTTTTTTTTTTTTTTGGCAAAAATGATGAAATGTCCCTTTAATGCAAATACTATAGATGTTTATAACCCTGTGCTATAGGACCAACAACATACAAACATTGTGGTCCCGTTTTACTGTGACAGCTGCTCTTTGATTATTCCTTTTGTTGATCATTTATCCTCGCTGCTGCTACGATCTCTACGAAAACAATTTGACTCTTACGTAGTCGCACGCAGGATGTAACAATTAAAAGGCCGCGCATCTCTTGGATCTTGGAACGCAGTGGACGATGGGAAGTCTCCTTGATGTCTGTGTCGGCGGCACGGCGGAGCACAACGCATTACGTCAGCCTCACTTCATCATCGGAGATGACTGACACAGGAGGATGACGAGGAAAATGTGCTCTCCTTCTCGCACAACTACAGAGGACTGGGACGGATGGACACCAGACAGAGAGAGGAACAAAGGAGCCAGATGACTGTGCATTCATTAATTATGAGAATTATGATGTCACGAATACAGTGAGTGCACACTGCCAGCAGACATCCACCACAGCATCATCACCACGTCCATTAGTCACGGCCCTTCTATTCACAAACGGTAAACAGGGGCGTGTTTTGCCATTAGGCAGACTAGGCAGTTGCCTGGGGTGCCATGAGGGACATGGGGGGCACCAGGGCGACCACCAGACATGCTTTAAAAGGATCCCCAGGCTAATAAGCCTCATATATACATATATACTTGCACCCGATAACTATAATTGAACATTTAAAATATACCAATATGCTCTTTATATTAAAAAGGGGGAGGGGGGGGCGCCATTTTACTCTGCCTGTCATAGGTATGACGTCACAGGAGATTTTCCCAGGAGCCACGGACCCACGAACCTGGAGACACGGACCACTGGTAGAAACATTACGGATTTTATTCAGATGTTCAGAAGTCATTCAGATGTTTAACACTGTAAGAACGGAGATTTCCATCCTTATAAAGAGTCCCACAATGGCACTGCAAGAATGGAGATGAAACAACAAGACGTCATCCAAAGTCGCTTGGCCGACTATACAGGTAGTCTTAGCCACATCTGCTATGAGGCCCGCAGTGACGTCATGTGCGCCTGAAACTCGGTCCGGATGGAAACAATCGCGGCACACTGATTTAATGGTTCCCAATAGTGCTGGCAGCCAATAGTGCTGTTAACACCGCAATTTAACTCTTTGAAGTATAAAATGAAACCAAACGAACCCTTACACTTTCAAAGATCTATAAGTGTCCATTTGGTCACCAATACTCCTAGCCGGGGACCCCCTGGATCCCTACTGAACACTCTACACTTGCACATCGCTTTTCTTTGGCATCGTTTGTCGGGTCTCCGCGTGAGGTTGGCCGCGGAGGCTACCAGCATAGCTGCGACATTTCCATTCGTAATGAAAGTGGGTTGAACTTTGCGTGAAGGCATGGCACAGAGCGAAACGCCAGCCCCCCTTTTCTAATTACAGAGGAGGGTTAATAGTTTAAACGTGTTGGCTCCGAGAGTGACAATGATGCCATAGCTGGCAGTCCGTAGGGCACATCTTGTATCCGGCGGCAGGTAGCGTTCGCTGGTGATCTAATCTAACCATAATGGCCTCCGTGCTAATGACAGGGTATGAGGTCCCCTGCTAGGGAGAGCTGTTTCACACATGATTTTCCTTCAAGACAACGACGACGACGACGACCACGGCCCACGTCATCGCACGACTCCATGGCAACAGACGACACACATCGGCACACACGTGGCCATTGGCCAACTTGTGTGCAAATTCAACAGACACACACCAAACGGTAAGATGCATGCTGCACATTATCTACGCAGACGAAAAAAATCCCCTTTCCGCTATCCTATGGTTCACATGCATTGCTAGTCCCTACAATAGAAACAAGTCAGAAAGTCAGATAGGGTCACATCCCCGAGTAGAATACATTAAGGCTCGGGCCAAGTAATACTCGGACCAGCTGAAAAGTTGCGACATTGAGGTGTCATAAAACGGAGCTCTCGAGGGCTGTTGCAGCCTGAAAGATGGACAAAAGAGGGACATTTCCTATTTTTTCCTGAGACTGTACAAATGTGAACCAAATGGACCCGCCGCTAAAAGAAAATGGTGAAACACAGCTTGATGATAGAGCCGCCATTGGACTGATCCCATGAAGTGAACGCGAGTTTGCAACTCAGGGCCGAGTAATATTTGGGCCGAGCCTTCCCGTTACCCCCGAGTATCCCCTCACCCCCCACTTGCATGGTGACCACCAGGTCCTACAAGTCAAACACCTCCAGAGTCTTTCACAGACTTTGAGCTGGCTTGCAGACTGACAGACCAAACGCAGCCCCGGGAATGCGAAGTGAAAAGAAAGCGATAGCAGGCTCGCTTGAGGGGGATTTCCCATGGGTACAGTTCATGTGAAGAAACGAGGAAAAATAACAATCAAGTGAATGTGTGAGCTTTCAGCCTAGCTGTCCCACTGCGCAACTTGCATGAGTTGAGTTTGTCATAATAAAAGTCTGACTTGTATAATTGGTCGTGCGTGCTCTGCGTCACCCTGAAAGCAGCAGAACTGCAAGCTCATAATGCGTCGCATAACGTGTGATGTGTTGTGAGCTCGTAGATCTGCTATTTCCGCAGCCAGACACGGGCACGACACTCAGTTTAAAATCAGGTGTACAGCGACATTGACTTAAGTGATCAAGTGCAGCAGAACCAGCCGCCACACACACACACTTGACCAACTGCCTTTCCACTGACCCCTATGTGACATCCTCGGGATGGGAAAATAAACTCTGTCTCACTGGCTGTCCAGTCAGTCTTAAACATGCCACTCATTTCCTCCCCATGGACTCTCAGTGGGTCGTGTTTACTGCTGGGCAGGTGGGATCAGCTGGGAACGTGGTGAACCCCATCGGTTCTTAGGCCTGTTTTACACGTGTTGGTGTGAAATATTTGGATTTTTTTTTGGGGGGGAGGTGTAGAGCAGGTCATCTAAAATCTAATCTAAAGTCATCCGTGGGTTAGTCGCTGGTTCTACTGTCGAGGTGTCCTTGGGCAAGACACTGAAGCCTACATTGGCTCCAATGAGTCGATTGATTGATTGCTGCTACATGCCGCCATTGGTGTGTGTGAACGAAGAAGTGTGGATGCTCAGTGTTATATTATAGGGGTTTTTAACAGGTGGTCCGGGGACCACCAGTGGTACTTGAGGATTCCAGGTGGTCTCCAGGCTAAATGATGGAAAGTTGGTTAACCAGATGTAACTGTGAGAGTTACAACATGAAACCAAATGGACCCGCAAGGGTCCATTTCTTGCCCCCCCAAAGGTCTTACTTTGCTTCACATGTAATACAGACAAGTGTGCATAGTTTTCATATCCGCTGTAGTTTAGATCTAGAACTGATCAACAGCCTGCAAACCATCCCCATCCCAGTCTACCATTATAAACAAACAAACACTTAAAATACTACTTACTACAGTAGTACAGTAGTTAATGAAAAAAGTACTAATATTACTTTAACACTGAGATGCTGCAGTCGTCTGTTCACCTTCCAATGTATGACAATTTCTATGAATGAAAGCACTGTTGTGAAGCTCTTGGAGAAGCACTATAAAAATGCAATTTGTTCTTATGATGAATGTTGTGTGAAAAACACCCACCAATAAAACAAATATTGGACTTGGTCTTGCCTTGGACTCAGTTTAGGAGGACTCATCTCCAACACAACCAATCAGTATAACCGTTTATTATACAACGCAGTATACCTCCGGCTAGTCTTGGGCAATATAGCGGTATTATGGTTTATCACGATATTGGAAACCAATACCGAATATTGTTGGGTCTATAAAAATGTTGAAATCAATACCGCCCAAGACTACCTCCGGCCACACTGTATATTACAATAACACTGAGCATGTTGCTGTACATAATCGGGTCGGGTCAAGGAAATACGATATTTAAAATGTTAAATTGTGAATTTGTTTTCCATGAAAATTTACAGCTCAGTTTGAATTTTGTTTTGACGTTTGATGTTTTGATGTTTTTTGGCACTTGTATTATAGACGACTATTCCCAATAGTTGAAAATCTGCCAAGATAAATAATTACTGAATTTGGTAAAGTTGCCAATGTTTTGAAATGAATAGCTGAAATGTTTTGTAAATGGCTCCCTTTGTATCTAGTACACATTCATACGTGTGTGTGCGTGTGTGTGCGCGCACGCACACACACACTTGTGGTTCTGTACAACTACTGAAAAATGTGAAATAAAAAGCACAACCTCATGAATTTGAGTGTGTGTGTCTGGTGAAAAAGAATGTGTACAACACTAATGGAAAGAAGGTGTGAGCTCTGCTATTGCCTGCACTGTGTGCACTGCCTCACCTGGCATCTATTTTGCGGAACACAAGCATATTAGGGCAGTTCCACAAGTCACAGCTGCAGCAGTTAAAAGCCAGTGCCTGCCTGGCCCCTATACCTTTAGTACTTTTTAACAATGAATTAGAATACTATGATTCCCACTGCAGTACAGAGCTGGAAGAAGTACTCAGATTTACAGGCAAAAATACATCTATATTTCTCAAACGTGCATCCTGCCCACCCAATAAAGGGAATATCAGTGGTTTTTAACCAGTGGTCCGGGGACCACCAGTGGTCCTTGAGAGAGTTCCAAGTGGTTCCCCAGCTAAATAACCATGGGGTGTAACTCTTTGAGAGTAAAATATTCATCAACCGAATTAGCCCAAGTCTACACAACTACAGAAAGTATCTTGGTGAGAGTAAGTAAGATTAACGGTCATATGATCTGTATGTCTGACTGTTTTCCCCCCAAATCCAGCCTGGTATTGTGGACAAAACCAAAAGAAACCAAAAAGAAATCTTTAGTTTAGTCTTTAGTTTTGGGGTCTGTGGGGCTAAAATGTCATCAAATGGTGGTCCATGGCTCAAATGCCGAATAAATAGTGGGCCCTGGTGTCAAAAAGGTTGAAAACTGCTTCACTGCTTCATATGAAAAACCTTGGAGTTGCCCAAGGTTACCTAGTAGCTAGGGAAATTTAGCAATATTTTTGGACCATCTGTGAAAAAATTTACTACCAATAGCTTTCTTCACCAATGTGTTCTGATAGGTGTCTAGAATCACCTCTCAATTAGTGCAAGCCCAAATCCCATGGGAAAATCCTGGAGAGCCAATCAAAGTTATGGAGCACAGAGTGCTTGGTTGAAAAATATGAACAAAAATTAAAAGTCTAAAATGAAATTGTGGGGTGTCTAACTAGGGGTTTTCAGGGGTGCTGAATCCATTCCAAACATTAGTTTTGGATAAAAATGTATCCCTGGCCATATAACCTATATATGTTGGTTATTAAGCTGTAAAAACACCCCAAAAAATGCTGTCCGCTTGACAAATAACCATGTAATATGAATATTTTTCACTTTAGGGTGGATATTACTGCCTCAAATGTACCTACAAAACTGCCCAAACTCATAAGCTACGATTTGAGCCCAAGATGACCTCTCTGCCTAGAGAATTACTCTTTCTGTGGCCAAAAGTCTGCACTATACCTCAAATCAACATTTCCATTTCTATAGCCTTCCAGATGCCTAGAATAGGTTGTGTTCTCCAACTACTGCCATAATAATCACCCATCAAATGAGCATGCATTGCAGTCTAGTACATTACAGTTACAGTACAGTTGTCTACAGCATAGTACAGTATAGCCTGCTGTACAGTACAGTAAGGTACAGTAAGGCCTGATGCAGTATAGTACAGTACAGTACATTAAAGTACAGTGCAGTAAGTTGCAATACGACCTGCTGCATTACAGTACTGTACTGTACTGTATCTTAGTGTACTGTACCGTACCATATTGTACTGTACTGTACCTTACTGTTCTGTACTGTACTGTACTGTACTGTATCTTACTGTACTGTACTTTACTGTACTGTACTGTATCTTACTGTACTGTACCTTACTGTACTGTACTGTATCTTACTGTACTCTACTGTATCTTACTGTATTGTACTGTATCGTACTATACTGTACTGTACCTTACTGTACTGTACTGTACCTTACTGTACTGTATCTTACTGTACTGTACTGCACTGTACTGTACTGCACCTTACTGTACTGCACCCTACTCTACAGCACTGCACCTTATTGTACTGTATTGTATTGTACTGTATTGTACTGTATTGTATTGTACTGTATTGTACTGTACTGTACTGCACCTTACTGTACTGTACCGTACTGTACCGTACTGTACTGTACTGTACCATACCTGACTGCACTGTACTGTACTAAACTGTACTGTACTGTACCGTACTGTACCGTACCGTACCGTACCGTACTGTACTGTACCGTACCTTACTGTACTGTACCGTACTGTACTGTACCGGTCCTTACTGTACTGTACCGTACTGTACTCTGCCGTACTACTGTACTGTACCTTCCTGTACTGTACTGTACCATGCTGTACTGTATCATGCTGTACTGCAGCAGACTGCACTGTTGTGTAATGTAGCATACTTTACTGTAGCATATTGCACTATATACACACACCATACTGTATGTACACTACACTACACTACACTGGCCACCTGGATAGTGTGTGGCGCTAGAGTGAGACTGCCAGAAGGTCATTCGAATTCTCATTTCAATTCCAGTGAATGTCTGAATTCTGATCCAAACAATTAAATCCTCTTTCATAGTCTGGATTCAATATCTTACCTCAAAATACTGTCTATGCAGTCAAATTGCACAGACGTAGTGATGGCCTTCTACAGCTTGTACTCTTGCATCTACCCAAAAGGGAAACCTATTTCCCCATATTTTTCTACCCAAAGTACCTATATGTGAGGAATTTCGCGTAATTCTGCTTCTACCGAATCACATAATTCACATTCTACCGATGTGAGGGTGATCATCAATCACATCAAAAACACAATGCCTCACATCAAAACTGAGTCAGAGCAAAAGACTGACATTTTCTTAATTTTGCTCTATTATGCAAGAGGGTCCTCTTTCAGTATGTTAAAAGATTTAACTTTCAGGTTATGTATCTGAAAGAGGGCTCATGAGAACAACCCAGAAATGCAAATCATCTCTTGACCACGGGTTTCATTTGAACTCAGAAAATGGCAAGCTAGAGCCTTTATGGTTTGAAGAAGGTGACGTCATCCCAAAGCCCTCATTGATATTGTCTGAAGAGGGGACAGACAAGAATGATGTAGAAGAAATTCATATACATGATGATGACTTTAATCCTAAAGTAGTTGATGGGTAAACAATGATAGTGAAGGTGTCAAATATGCCAAGGCATAACAATAATTCTGAAACAGCTATAATATGTGCATATTTGACTTTATATATTGTGTGAATATCAATGAAAAGTAATTGTTTTCCTTCTATACTATTTACAATTCATGTTTCTACCTTGAGATGGCAGTAGTTGGAGAACACAAGCTATTCTAGTCATCTGGAAGGCTAGTGACTGAAAATGTTATCATCTTCGATTTGAGGTATAGTGCAGACTTTTGGCCACAGAAAGAGTAATTCTCTAGACAGAAAGGTCATCTTGGGCTCAAATTGTAGCTTATGAGTTTGGGCAGTTTTGTAGGTACATTTGAGGCAGTAATATCCACTCTAAAGTGAAAAATATTCATATTAAATGGTTATTTGTCAAGCAGACAGCATTTTTTGGGTGTTTTTACAGCTTAATAACCAACATATATAGGTTATATGGCCAGGGATACATTTTTATCCAAAACTAATGTTTGGAATGGATTCAGCACCCCTGAAAACCCCTAGTTAGACACCCCACAATTTCATTTTAGACTTTTAATTTTTGTTCATATTTTTCAACCAAGCACTCTGTGCTCCAAAACTTTGATTGGTTCTCCAGGATTTTCCCATGGGATTTGGGCTTGCACTAATTGAGAGGTGATTCTAGACACCTATCAGAACACATTGGTGAAGAAAGCTATTGGTAGTAAATTTTTTCACAGATGGTCCAAAAATATTGCTAAATTTCCCAAGGTAACCTAGTAGGGATGGCTAAATCCGGCCCTGTTGTCAAGTCAAGTGTGTAGAAAAGGAAGAAAGAGCCTTTTGGTCCAATAGAAGGGACCAACAGAGGCCTGACAAAGGAGTCAATTTGTTTGGAATTCCATTCCCTTTTTGGTCTGGTCGACGGGCAAACCCATATTAGTCAGTGTTAGGGAGGGGCAGCAGAGTTTTTAAAAGAAACATAAAAACAAAGTGTCAGAAAAAGTGAAAATTAGCAGTCGTAAACCATCTAACACCGTATAAATATTCCTAGTATTGTAGTTGAAAGCTCCAGCTGGTAAGCAATCCAGTTGATGAGTTTGTTGCCATCCGCTTGTTTGTATAAACATCGTCACGCGCCCGACCGGAGGGACGGTACAGACGTTTAACATTTGCAAGATACAAAGAATGCAATAGAGAAAATGAACGGGTACAATTACAATGTGTCAACACTTCCATGAAATGAAACTGCAAACAACACAGCTCAGGACATATACCCCCCCCCACACCCCCGAAAGCCCCCAACCAGGCAGGGGCGGATCTAGGCATGGGCATGAGGGGCAAAGCCCCACTGTCTGCCCCACCAAACATGAGGACATGCAAACAACCCAAATTTCAAAGATATTTCAAATTAAAGTGCTTCTTATTAAAATGATTTGAAACACTACTACTGCTACTAACTAAGTACAATTGTGGCACCACTAAACCAACAGCATTTCATCATTGGAAACAGAAAACTCTCTGAGTTAGACTTTTAGCTTTATGCATGTTGCAACTTCAACAACAACAACTGATGTTATTATTGATGTTTACTTGACTAATACAAGTCCTGTAACCGGAAATGGTATGGGTGCGACTTCGCGCCACGGGCGATGGGCAACTTGGATGAATGTTACACCCTGGCCTGCAACCAGGCTGCGCAAAAATCCTCTCCCTGCTACAAGCCGCCATGTTCTTTGTAGACGACGTTCTCGCACATTTGAGAGACGTGAGAACACACTACGGTTGGAGTACAAAACAGCGGGGAGGAAGGTGAGCCTTGTGGCCTTAATCTTTCACATTCTTTTATTTCCCCTTTAACAGCGGCCATGTGAACGCTTCCCTGTCTGTACAATATCAACCCACACAATCTCACATCTGGTTCCACTCGCACCTATAAAAGGGACTGTAAAGGCCAGGGCAGCAGCAGATTCAGGTCCAACATGTGGTCTGTAACCTGTAGCAGCGCTCTCCATCCTGGACCTGTTCACACAGGGCTAGAACCACAGGGTAAACGTGACCCGCTCCAAATAATAGCACCCAGGGGCGGATCTAGGCATGGGCATGGGGGGGATGCCCCCCTAAATACCCAGTCTGCCCCCCCCCCCCAAACACGATGTCACGCAAAACAACCCAAGATATTTCAAATTAAAGTGCTTATATTTAAAAATGATTTGAAACACTACTACTAACTACAATTTTGGCACCACTAAACCAACAGCAGTTCATCATTGAAAACAGAAAACTCTCTGAGTCAGACCTTTAGCTTTATGCATGCTGCGTGTCTGTTGCAACTTCAACAACAACTGATGTTATTTTTGATGCTTTACTTGACTAATAAAAGTCCTGTAACCGAAAATGGTATGGGTGCGACTTCATGAAACCGCCCCCATACCATTTTCTCTTGCCACTCCAACATGTTCTCTTGCCCTCCCAAATGAGACATGTTATATCCGCCCCTGATAGCAACCAGTATACAGGAACACAGGCCCTGACAGCCAGGAGAACGCGTGCAACGTTTGCACTATGCCAGGGTTTTTCCTCAATACTATAATATATACACATGTCAGATTGACGTTATCCACTTTTAAACAAATTCGATCCTTTGATTAATAAAAAAAAAGAGTGTTTTGTTTCCCAAATGCATATTGTGGACAAAAGCAAAAAAAAAAAAAATCTTTAGTTTTTGGTTCTGTGGGGCTAAAATGTCCTCAAATGGTGGTCTGTGGCTCAGATGATTCTGAATAAATAAGGGTCCCTGGTATCGAAGGTTGAAAACCACTGATATACTATTATGCTTGACATTGGAAGACACCAAATGTATCGAGCTGAAATGATTTTTGGGAACCGACCAACCTATGTACAACATACTAGAACAGGGGTTTTCAACAGGTGGTCCGGGGACCACCAGTGGTCCTTGAGAGGGTTCCAGGTGGTCCCCAGCTAAGTTTGTTAACCAGATGTAACTCTTGAGAACGTAAAAATGAAACCAAATGGACCCTGGCGGGTCCATTTGGTTTCATTTTTACACTCTCAAGAGTTAAAATATTCATCATCTTAATTAGTCTACAGTCTACAGAACTAGAAGATTATTGGTCATAGACAGAAGCAGCAAAAGATCTTTAGTTTTGGGGTCTGTGGGGCTAAAATGTCCCCAAATGGGGGTCCGTGACTCAAATGCTGAATAAATGCTGGGTCCTGCTATCAAAAAGGTTGAAAACCCCACTGTGCTAGAAGGTGTCTTAAGGGTCTCCAGAGTGCTGCTATACGTCCTTCACCAGAACAGGCGAAGGTATGAGGCAGGCCAGGAGGATCACGTTTCATTGGAAGCAGATGGCCAGGTTATAGATCTGCCATTATATTGGTGATGACATCACAGGCTCAACCTGCCGGCAAAGAGCGTGTGGAACCGAGCTCGGCCCGTACCGAGCGTTTGATCCCCCGTTACGGCTATAGAAGCTTGACGATGATGTGACAGAGCGAGTGTTAATGAGAAGTCGCCGTGACGGGACGGAAATGAAAGCAGTTCTTGTGCACTGTGAAATCAAAAGGATTCACCTTGTGGTCCGAGGTGTGGTCGTGTTGATTATACCGGCGAAAGTTGGTTGTCGGTTGAACCTGGTACATGTGCTCTGGATCTCAAGTTCATTACGACACCTTACTTTTTTTGTGCACCTCAAATGGCTATTATTAAGAAGAGTATACTGTAGGCTATACCAGTGGTTTTACCATTTATCACCTTGTTAAATCCACATGTGTTTGGAATATGTGGAATATGTCCTCAGGTCTGAGCAGCGACATGATCACACAAAATAAACACTCCGAGAGAGTATAACTACGCCTTAAGAGTTATTACACAATGGACAAATACGAAATGAAGATTCAACAATGTAGTTTTCATTTCTCAGCAGCCCTCGCCTTTCTCTAAAAAGGGAGGGATGTAAAATGTCAGAGAGAATTTAGATATGTGCCGTTGTATTTCCCAGCGGCACAATTTTGCGCAGCTAAACATCAGCACACTTTAATTTCCTTTTGCAATTACAAACTTCAAGAAGCTGCTCTGAGATTATATTCCAGTCAGCTTACAGTGCTACACGAAGCATGCCGAAGAAGTGACTTCAACCCCATGGCCAACATCCTGCAAACTCTATACGTCATGTCATGTGTGTCCCTTCTTTCCCTCTACACCGAAATTATCAGCTCTACAAGGTTAACTCCTTCTGTGCTCTGGTGGCCACTATGTTACACTGCCACCCAACAGTAGCGGTGTTAGCAATAGCTGCGACATAATGATGCTGCACGTCATGGCTAGACGCTGCAGAATGGATGAAATGGAAAAACGGGGTGCTGTGCTGAAATTATTGTTTTTAACGGGAGAAAATGGGGGGAATAATACTAAACCAAACGAACAGTACAAAGTAAACAAAGTGACGACGCAACGATTAATATAACAAACGTCTAAGTACGCTTCCGAATTATTCGCAGCACTATGTCTACAGATTAGCTATAGCTTAGCTATGCTTCTGGTTGTAGCTGACAGGGAAAAGGTTAAAACGTGTCACTAAGTGAGCTGGTAGATGTGCTACAAACAACCACAAAGAACTTTACCCTCGCCCCCTCCCCACACACATAGTCTGTGTAATTAAGTTTGACAAAAAGGTCAAATAGCTATAGCAGGTGAGACTGACTAATGGATCTCTCTTCCAGAGCCTTTGGTCTTTGCTCTGGCCTAATGCACCTCAGTACTGTCACCACCAGTTAGAATTGTTAATGTTAAGAACATGTTAATATTTTCAGGAGAAGGTTTGCACTTCCAAAGCCAAAGTCATATGGCACAAGATCTAAAGGTGGATGTAGTAGATATGTTTTTTTGGACCTCTGTGGTGTGCAGTTTCACTCTGTGATTGAGTGTGCATGAGTGCGCCACACACTGTGTGTGCATGCAAGTGTGCAATGATATTCTTTTGAAATAGTTGGGGCCATAGAACCGTTGCCCTTCCCCAGATGTTGTGCATGCAGTGTTCTTGTGATATGCATCTCGTGGGTCAGGGGGCTACAGGCAGGTATTCCAGACACGATGAGGAATCGGATATCAAGAGCTACAGCATGTTCTGAGCTGAATAAGAGCAGTTCCATGCATGGATCTGGGTGGGTGAATGAAACAGCAATACATGGACGCTCAAGGTTAAGCATTTACTATGTAAAAACATCCAATATCCAAGATTTGTAGCTGCTTTTTCAACGATTCTCTCCCAAAATGGCAGGTGTACACACCTCATAGCGCGCCAGAGATGTGTACAATTGCTATTTTTCAATAAAACATAAAAACACCAAAAGGTGTTCCAGTACAGAATTAATTAAAAAGAGACAACCCTGTCACCTCATCAATTATTTGATCCTAATTCTGCAAGGAAAAGACACTACAATAAAATGTAGACGTGGTTTGTCCGTCATTGTGGGGAGAGTGGATCTGAGTAAGGAATCGATGAAAATGTAAACTCTGAAAGCAAAAAAAAAGAAAATATTGCACATTTAAAACTCTTAAAGAATGAATTTTCTACCCAGAAACTGGAAGTACAGTACACAGAAAGAGCTACAGCCAGGCACAAGCCTGAGCATTGCTCCCTGTCACAAGCGACAGACACACATCGCCACTAGTCAGGGGCGGATATAACACATTTCCCAATTGGGGGGCAGGAGAAAATGGTATGGGTGCCGCACCCATTCCATTTTTGGTTACAGGACTTTTATTAGTCAAGTAAGTATCAATAATAACATCAGTTGCTGTTGAAGTTGCAACAGACAAGCAGCATGCATAATAAAGCTAAAGGTCTAACTCAGAGAATTTTCTGTTTTCAATGATGGAATGCTGTTGGTTTAGTGGTGACACAGCTGTAGTTATTTAGTAGCAGTAGTAGTGTTTCAAATCATTTTAAATATAGCATTTATAAGAATTTATAAGAATTTATAAGCATTTTTAATTTGAAATATCTTTAAAAGTTGGGTTGTTTTGCATACCATCATGTTTGGTGGGGCAGTCTGGGCATTTAGGCCCACGCCTAGATCCGCCCCTGCCACTAGTATGAAAAACGCGGCTTGATCAGCTGTTGTGACTTGTGAACCCTAGTGATTAGCTCCGCAGGATACAAGAATAGGCTGATTACCCCATTAAAAGCAATTATGTGTTTCATCCATGTCCCTGGTGTGTGTGTGGTCGAGTCGGATGGATGTCCAACCGTTACTGAACATGTGTTGTCTCTGCGGCTGCATGGCGCCAAGTGAGAGACAAAGATGACAACAATGGAAAATTGAATCTTATTCATAAACCCTCAGTGAAACACATTACCTTTGTGTATACTCTTGCTGGAAAAAAGGTCCAAATATGCATTAATTCCCGGTAACCACAGTCAGGACCGGGACTAATTAGTGACGTGACGTCGCAATTGTGGCCAGATCTAGGCAATCTAGTAAGATCTGGCCCAGAATAACTTAATTTCAAATGGTGAAGACGACGTCCTGGAAATTACGTAAAAAATCATCCCCGTATGGCAGGGGTTTTCAACCTTTTTCATACCAGGGCCCACCATTTATTCAGAATCTGAGCCACGGACCAACACTTGAGGACATGTTTTAGCCCCACAGACCCCAAAACTATACTATCGATTTATTTTGCTTTTGTCCACGATTCCAGGCTGGATTTAGGAAACAAAACATACAGTCAAACATACAGATCAAAATGACCTTTAATCTTCTACAATCTCTAGTTGTGTAGACTTGTGCTAATTAAGATGAATATTTTAACTCTTGAGTGTAAAAATGAAACCAAATGGACCCGCAAGGGTCCATTTGTTTTGCGGTCTGTGGGGCTAAAATGTCCTGAAATAGTTTGTGGTCCGTGGTTCAAGTGCTGAATAAATAGTGGGCCCTCGTACCAAAAAGTTTGAAAACCACTTCTTTAAAGCAACAATGATCCAACGATGCCCGACGGCCAAATGTCCCATCACAGCCCATGAGATTACAGTACCAGCAGACGATATACATGAGGTCACATCTAGCACTCCATTCATCACTGTCACCTTTGACAAAAAAGCCTCGTGAAAATAGCTTTCTAGCTTATTCCGACTTAATATCTGTTTGTTTGGGATAATCTTACATTAGGTCATTTAAACCCCAACTACCACTCACGGATGCTTTTTTTTTATTGGGGAGGGTGGTGGTTCATCATTGTAACAACAAGGATTTACTTTTTTCTACAATGGCCCAGGTGAGCCCAGTTATTTTCTATTACAGGGCACCAGAGCCAATAAAACATGTTTCACGAGTAACCACCTCACAAGGCATGATTATGTGGCAGCCTAGGAGATTATTATCTCAACATTACATAATCACCAGCCTATTCAATGAAAATCGGCACTCTGTTTAAAGAAGGCTTTCACGCTCCGCCTGCCGCCGAGGCTCTCCGGGGACTTCTTCTCAAAACACACGCAATGAAAACACTGAACGGTGAACCGTCGGCGTGCTGTCTGGATTCAATCAACGCCCCCACTCTCCCCACCCTCCCCGAGGTCGTTTCTGTCACTTTAACAGTGTAATCCTGGCCCTCAATGGGGTCCCTCATGCCATGTTCTCAGTCGTAGCAGGGTACAGTTCTTCTGTGGCTTCCATGGTGACAGCATGGTACAGTATTTGTATAGATCCGTGGTTTTCGACCTTTTTGATACCAGGGTTTTATTCAGCATTTGTGCCACGGATCATCGTTTGATGTACTTTTTCACCCCCACAGACCCCAAAACTAGAGATTTCTTTTGCTTTTGCCCCACAATTCCAGGCTGGATTTGGGAAGCAAAAAAAACAAACATACAGATCAAAGTGACCATTAATCTTCTCCATTCTCTAGTTGTGACGACTTGGGCTAATTCAGATTAATATTTTGTGTTGAGAGTGTAGAAATTTTTACACTCTCAAAAGAGCGGAATCTGTAACCAACTTTCCGTCATTTAGCCCTCCTGGAACCCTCTCAAGGACCACTGGTGGTCCCTGGAACACTGTTTGAAAACCACTGGTATAGATGACAACTAACCACCATTCGACTGGATGGAGGAGATTCATGAATCTGCTTTTCATATAAATTACATGTTACATGTTTTCCTAATAACTACCCTTTGTTTTGTTTTTGTTTGGCCACCCCTGATGAATGATCATGACTAATGAATGATTCACTAGGATCCTGGATGGCTTGATTCTAGGCTTAAATTAATTCCAAAATTGATATAAATATACTTGGAAAAGCACTGCCCTCCTGTCTTCCATTGTTACGATCAATTTTTATCCATGCTTCTGCTCAGACTGAATTAATGTAAATCATGTCAATTTGAAGAGAACATTCCTATCCGGGTTGATCAGAAAGAATTGCAATTGTGATGATTGAGAGGGCGTGATGGTTAAACCTTTTGAAATTCAGATCAACAGAAAACCGATCAGCAGCACTGTAAACACTTCTTGTGATCGCTTCTCTCCGGTCGGTTGCTCGACAGAAAAACAAACATCAAAAAAGCCAGAATCACTCTTCAGATGAAATGCCTTTTCATTCAGCCTCGACTTAAACAGTTAAGTTGGAATCAAAATTATTAGTACCATTATTACTTATTGTACCAGTAAGTACACCATGAAGGTGAGAAAGGGCGAGGTGATGTCAACTGCACGCAACCGCTTGGGAGACGGCAAAATGTTGGGTGAGCTTTAGAATGGGGATTCAGATCAACACATGGAATGAATTCTGTACAGTCCATGGATTCTGTACGGGTCATCTATGGATCATGCTGAGACTGTACAGGGTTTGACCAGGTCCAATTAACATAATGGAATGTCACAAAAGGAAGGACAGGTGGGGAAGGACCAACATATGGAATGTCAGAACAGGTTTAAAGTAAAATAGTTGTTGTTTTCTTCATGCATATACCATATATGGAGTCATGACATGACACATGGAAATGAATGTTTTCATAGTAAATGACTTGAAAAAAAAAAAAAAAAAGAAAGAAAATGAAGCAATGTCATGTAGTTTTGATTCCCAAGCTTGGATATGACCAAGACGTGGATTCAGTTGGAAACATAAAAGAGAAACTGTTGAGAAAGACACATAATGAGAACTATTAAAAGATGTGGTTTGCCTAGGGACACCAAAGTATTGTGAGCAACAGGACAATGTTGAATTAATCAGCTTGGTACAATCGGATCAGACACTTTGGATTTAATAGCTAAGCTGTCAATTATTTTTGGCATTACAGTTACAACATGCACTTGGCACGTGGAAAAATAGGCCATTCTCTGTGCATGGTGGCAATCAGTGAGTGAGTTTTACAATTTGAATATTAACATATATATTTTTAACAGGTGTCCAGCTGTTCTGAACACTCAATAATCTCCCATAATACAAAGATAAGATGTAAATAACTATTTATTTCAGTTGAGTTTTAACGTTTTCGGCAACCTCTGGTGGCCGTATTTACAATTAGAAATGACAGACACTGTCAGGCACACTATCCTGACAGGCAGACAGACAGACAGCTCATTGCTGTAGTTTTGCATTCTTCACTACTAAAGTACAGCTCAATTAAGAAGCAAAGAGATGCATGCGAACAAGTCTGAAGTCTATAATAAGGAAAGTAGCCCCCATCTTCTAGTAATATCTGCAAAAACCCTGACTGTTATTTGAACTTTCACCATTAAATTAACACAGACGATGGGAGTTAAGGTCAACACTGATGACTTTACATGTGTACTCTCATCTTGGAGCCAATGACGACGATGCGAAATGTCCCACCGCAGCCAATTAGATTACAGGACCAGCAGACAGCGGTGTGAGGTCACATCTACCACACCATTCATCACATTCACCACATACCATTCAATGGCAATCAATCAACCAATTACACTTTTCTAGATGCAACAAACAAACAGAAATAACGCCATAAGGCCTTCAGACATCCAGTGACGAATTAAGAATACAGAAATGTGAACATATGTGCTGCACAGGCGACTGTGTCAAATATATTTTATATAGAAATGATTCCCATCATTGACCCCTCATACAAGTTGACGCTTGTATTCATTAGTGAGCATACGATCTGAAAAACCTACCTACAGTAGTTCTGATTAAAGATTGTTTTGCTTGATAGACTCTGCTAGTATGATTAGTATATTCGGTGCTTTCACATAATTCAAATATTATTATATTTTGCCATCTTTTTTGGATAATCCTCCCTACTATGTGGTGACCATAAACAGAGTTCCTCCGTGTACACAGTGAGCCCCTTGGGTTAAAACAAAAAGAAAAGAAGAAAAGAAAAAACCTCTAGGTTTCAGTTTGGGCTTTGGGAGATCTCTCTCATCCAATCAGGATGAAAGGGTGACCTTCCTCCAATCAGGTTTGAGTGGGGGTGGTGGGCCTTGGTGTATGTGATACCTGGGGGACCGGTGGGTTTTCAAAATCACTGAACGATCCTTTAAATCAGGGGTTTTCAACCTTTTTCATCCCAGGGCCCACCATTTATTCAGAATTTGAGCCACGGACCACCAATTGAGGATATTCTTAGACCCACAGACCCCAAAACTAAAGATTTCTTTTGCTTCTGTCCATGACCCTTAATCTTCTAGTTGTGTAGATTTAGGACTAATTCACATGATGAATATTTTAACTCTTGAGAGTGTAAAAATGAAACCAAATGGACCCGCAAGGGTCCATTTGGTTTCATTTTTACACTCTCGAGTTACTTCTGGTTAAACAACCACCTGGAACCCTCTCAAGGACCACTGGTGGTCCCCGGACAACCTGTTGAAACACCCTGCTTTAAATGTTTGCCGATACGTTTTGCAAGAGGGAGGGAGTGCCATGGGTGGGGAGATTCCTCCTGCAATCTGCATGTTACATCACATCATATGTAAGATATCTTAAGTTGACATTTTGGCCTGAGGGTGGCACAAAAGGTAAGGGTCACATTAGGTGACTGGGTTTTAACTGGGAATGAGCTGTCATCTTCAAAGTGTACTAAACAGGGAGCATTATGTAATTCCATCTTATGTTTAAATCCGTTCAGTTTCTCTTTGAAAAGAACCATGTCGAGTAAAAATAGTCTCTTAAATGGCCAATAAATAAATTCCGGACACTAATAGAAGCACTGGAATCCTATTGCGTCATTGAAGGCAGAGTGCTTATCCCTGCATGCATAAAAGAAAGAAGAGGGGAACATTTTAAGTGGGTTGATTCTGCTTTTAAGCATGAGCACATGTTTCTGCAGCGAGGGTACAGGGATAAAGTAGAGGCTCCCATTGACTATACAGAGCCTTTGATGCCATGAGAACAAGTCAGTGAAAAACTACTGAGGCTACAGAGTATAATGTACACCAGTAAACAGTGATTCCCAACCCACTGGTGGGCCACCGGGTAAGATAACAATAGTCCCGAGTCATAATTGAAATTTTAGGTTAAAGTGGCCCATCACATTTGACCCATTTGAGACGGTAACAAGGTGTGAGCAAACGTTTCTACACACACATCCTGAGGGGCAGCCAGGTGCTCAAGTGAAAAAAAGGTCACATGCGGAACTGCTGGCTGCCTGAATAGTATGCGAGATTTAAGGACTTTGAGCCACAAGTGATATATTAAGAACCCTCTAAATCAAGGGTTTTCAACCTTTTTGATACCAGGCCCACCATTTAATCAGCGTTTGAGCCAAGGACCACCATTTGAGGACATTTTATCCCCACAGACCCCAAAACTAAAGATTGCTTTTGCTTTTGTCCACAATTCCAGGCTGGATTTGGGAAACAAAACAGTCAAACATACAGACCAAAATGATCATTAATCTGCTACATTCTCTAGTTGTGTAGACTTGGGCTTAACTCAAGAGTTACATCTGGTTGACCAACTTTTCATGTTTAACCAACTTAGCTGGGGACCAACTGGAACCCTCTCAAGGACCACTGGTTGAAAACCAATGCCCTAAATCTAAGGCTAGGGCACAGACCATAGCCGACCATAGCGTATATGATAACCATTGTGTACTCATTAATGTCACTGTAAAGTTAAAATATGTAGGCTTTATGATGTCCCCAGGTGGAGAGAAGAGAACTACTAATTGCAACTCCATGCCACCAAAAGTAGGAAAAGTACTCGCATACAAAAGTACAACAGTAACGCAACACAAAACGTAATAACATACCAAATGTAAAGGCACATTGTGCAGAATGTCACATTTCACAAGTGTCATGTTGCCATGCTATGTTTCATAACGTGTCTTATTTCCAAGAATACAACGGTGTCAGCCAATACCAGCAGTTTCATACCATCAAATGTGATTGGAATGGTAGGCAGCCAGGACACAATCCATCTGTCAGACTCTCAATGATGGCTGAAACAGACAGTGCTGCTACTGCAGTCTGATTGCATGCATATTTTGTGTCAAAATGTGTTTAGATAAAATCACCTGTTGGTGGCACTATAAGATGGCGATGCCAAAGTGAAAAGGCTAATATACTTTCATCAGTCTAGGAGGAAATGTTTCACACAATCCTGCAAACTTTGAAAGCGTCAGTAAATTAGGATGAAATATGAATTATTGGAAGAATCTGTCTTGAGCACTATGGAGATACAGTGTAGTGATTTGTCTGATTTTTGGACCGAATCTGGAGGAGTAATATTGAAAAATGTTTTTTTTACAAAAGCCATCCTAGAGGCAATATTAAAGGCAGACGTGAAAAATGTAGGTCAAAGGTTTGTCCTCAGCCTCTAGGGAGTATGTTTGCGTGGTGGTGATGCTCTAACATGCATTTGGGGTAGAAGTTTGTCGTTGTCATCCAAAGAGTGTGTGTATTTAGTTTGTCATGGCATCAAGAGGATTAACGGTGCAGGAGATTAGCTGACAGACAGACAGACAGGCCGACACAGACAGATTGCAAAACTTACTCTCCCTGTAGGCCTTTGACTGGTGGAGACAATAATTGCACTTTGAAAATGCATAATGTGTCACTGATTGGTGATTGCAACTCTGAATTGTTTACAACAAAATTCTCAAAATAAGATCTGCTATTTTCAACAAACATCAGCAAAAATCACAACCGTGTGAAGAAAGTGGTTCAACAGTGACACCCGCTGGTATATGGCATATGCTACTTCCAGACCCAGGGACCCAGGCAGGAGCCAAGGGACACGGGCAGGGACCCAGGGACAGCCACACACGCACACACAGCTGTCTAATTAAGTGGTTGCAAACTTAAAATGTGATGTAACTTTTTGAAACATTTTAACAAGACAAAAGCTGCCAGCCACGAATATGATCTGAATGTGATGTAACTTTTTGAAACATTTTAACAAGACAAAAGCTGTCACGAATATTATCTGAATGTGGACAATGCAAATAGCATTGTCACTCAAACATTATTTTATGGGGTAGTAGCTAGCCCTTTTCAGTCCCCCGCTGGCACGGCCAAAATTCTGAAAAGGGCTATGCTTGGGGGTCATTTTAGACATTCATTCTAGACATTAAAGGGGAATTCCACCCATTTTCAAAACTTTCCTGAGAGGATACAAATGTGTATTTCTATATTTGTACCCTCTCAGGAAAAAGGGGTCTAAAAGAAACATCATTAAAATGGTGAAATACATCTAGATGACGTCATCAGATGTATTTCACCATGTTAATGATTTCTTTCAGACCTCCATTTTAGGAAATACAGAATTGGGAGAACTTGTTTATCATGTCCACGCAACATCTCTAAGGTATATCAATGACATATTAAAATGTTGAAAATAGGTGGAGTTCCCCTTTAAAGGGTTTGGGAACGACTGCTGTAAATTTCAGTGAACTTTGATGCAAAAGTTCAGTGTTATACATTTTTGCATTGCGGTACTCCAGAGTGTAATAAGTTTCCTAGAGCCTCCACAGATCGCATACATGCCATGCAGGGTGTGAGTGTGCTCGTCGTTCTTACCTGCGGGCAACATGCCAGAACCAGACTCCCCACCGCCCGCCGCATCCATCCAGGCTTCATCACCTGAGGCACAGCTCATCTTCATCATCAGGAGGCACAGTGTCCAGCCGAACGACCAGCCGAGCGTCATCTTCATTTCTGCACACCTCTGTAGTTAAATGATGTCCAACGAATTAATCATTAACAGCTGCAAAGTCCTTCACACAAGTCCTCCTGTCCCGGGATATAAAGTTACACGGACAACATCATCCAACGCGTGTTGTTTGGGGGATAGTCGAGCCTCTGATAGAAAACTGGCTAAACAGTTAAAAGTTTCCCCTATAAAATATACACGTAGCCTAGCCTAGCTATACAGATGATTGTTTACTGGCTGAGTGACTAGGTGTGATCCTGTTCCTGTCTGTCGGGTGGTATATCCAATGAGCAGAGCCGTGATCAGGACCCCAGCAGCCTGCAGCAGCCACTGCCAGTGAAGCACCTTATTCTCTCTCATCCACCCAGGCAGTGTGTTGTGGAGCACTGGGGAGAAATGCACGCCCTTTTCATTTGATCTCTACACCAATGAGACGCCTGCCCTGCATGGTCTCAGCTCTCTGCGTGCATTCTCTGTGCATTCTTCAGGTACCAAAGAAAGCCATGTGGAACTTCTACAGTACAACACTGCAGTGTCCTTCGCTCGACAGAGGCTGTACAGAGGCTAAAAGCAGTAAAGTTACTAATTCCCTAATAAAGTTACTAAGTCCTTCAAAACAAGCCAGATCTACTATAATTAACTAAGTCACTTTAAAATTGTGGAAGGAAAAGGCTCTTGGTTGAGAAATTGTGCACAATCCTCTGAAATTGTCTATATTACACTACCCAGTCAATAGATGGCGCTCGTGTGCTCCTGTAGACCAAACAGTAACACCTGCTGGCATGCTCCCCAGCATTAACATTGTTTTATATGGTTTGTTACTGCCTGGTAATGGTATTTTAAAACTAAATGTAACTGATTTAATGCAAAAACTAAGTATGTTTTGCACGTTTAGTTGTTTTTTTTTTTTTTTTTTTTTTTTTTTTTTAACAGTTGTTGCCCCAGTCCTTTAGTTTCTTTTAAAGTATGGATTCCAACAGATCTGTCTTATTATTAGTAGAGTGAGTAGCCTAAACATTACTTTAAAAATAAATAAGTATTACTAAAAGTCAAGAGTAACACTACCATACAGCAGTTACAGGAATGGAACTTGAATGGAAAAGTGTCAACATATTGCTTTTCCGCAAATCATAACTCTTTATTCAAGGACTTATTCATATTCATACAAAACGTAATGGTGCAGTAGAAATGACCGTGGAATTGACAGTCAAGTAACAGACCAGGCAGCAAAGGAGTCCAGCCGCTTCCAGGAGCTCCTTTTCTGAGAGAGAACCTTCCACATCGTTGGTGCTTCAACAAACTGTTCAACAAATGTTATTCAAGTGCACTGTTCTTTTCTTTACCTGAAGCAGATAGACCGCTATAAAACACAACCTGGACAAACAGATTGTATAAATCATGAACTGTGCGAAAGATGTGTCAAACACAATCGCATTTTTGTTTTCGTTTGTACACATGCACTTTTTTTTCTTCTTTTTTTTTGTTATAACATGCAGACATGACATGTCCAGGGACTAGTCACAGTACAAATTGATGGGAGAAGAAGGTACAGACAATGAGGTTGCAACTTCAAATTTGGCATCCTATTCAAGTAGGGCTTACAGGTTGGATGTTGGATGAAGGATCAAAATACAGGGTCCATTTTTTTTTTATTCAGTTCGTCTAACAGTGTCACTCTACCGTATAATATGTACTTTTTTTTGCCAAGAACATATAGGGGGGACTGTCCACAATGTAGCCATGGACCTTATTGCTTCAAATTCTAAAGTATTATCATTTAGACCATCCACCAAATAGATTGCACAATACATGATTACTAGGAAGTAAATATATACTGTATATATAAAAACTGGAATTCTGGATAAATACACAAACTAATAGACAGACTGGGGACAATGATTCATATTGTATGCTTTAGTTTTCCCTACATCTCCTGGATAGGTGCGTTGGCACATGGTACATTTTAACAAATATCATTGAATGGCTACTTGACTGACACTACACAGTACAATCCTTGTTAATTTATTAACGCTTGAGTATACAAATGGTACCAAAAGGACATGTCCATTTCTTCTTTTTTATACACTGTATTGTCCTAAATGGTGCAGTTTAATACTCCATGTGCATTGAGCAATGCTTTCCGATTACCATTTCGATCCAGGTATATCACAGAACACAGTTGTAACTCCTTCCATCCCGGTTGAAGTCGTGCACACTCCTCGCCAACCTGAAGATTCCACAAAGCATACCAATTCCAGACCACTGTGCCTTGATGTTTCTTTCCATCAAACTGTACATAATACAGTATATTGCATTTAAAATGCACACATCCTCATACATATATTATGTAGCTTTTGGTCACAATCATGCTGAAGCCTGATTCTGGAGTTATGAGTTGTCTTATTGTTGCATATCCCTACTTTTAAGTCAACGGCAACAGTAAGTCTTTAGTGGTATCTTAAATACAAGCCTTCACACAACACTCAAATGGCAGGATTAATTTCCCTATAATTCCATATACTACTATATGTATGTACTGTACATGTATAGCAGATATGAATGAAAGAAGCAAATATTCTTTTGGACTTTATAGTGAAAGATACAATATTGTTTGTTGACAGGAAGTACAAATGGCACTTTTCCCATCTTCAACCTCTGTGTCAGTATTTTTCTGGCAGTATTTTTCAAAAGACGAAGGCAGACGCTTACGATAATAAAAGACGCACTCGTGCACGCACAAACACAAACACCCACGGAGGCACGTGCACACACACCCCTGCCAACACCCACACAGACAGGCACACACACACACACACACACACACACACACACACACACACACACACACACACACACACACACACACACACACACACACACACACACACACACACACACACACGCACACACACACACACACACACACAACACAATTGACAAGTTCAAGACCCTGGCATACACTAGACTGCTCAATTGGTATCCGTGACACTGACTTACCCACCACAATTTTCATTACAAAAATGTCTCCTTTTCTTTTTTGCATTCTGCCCCCTTGAAGACTGAGGGCTTTGTTAAAAAAAGAAGAAAAAAAAAAAAGAAATTAATCATGTTTTAATTCAACGCTCAACCTATGTACAGCCACGTACTTATATTGATCTGTCTGATCTGTATGATGACTCACATTACAGCTATGTCAGGTACTGTCACTGTCAGCTATGTGTGTGTTTTGGACAGCTACTTGCCAATTACAAGTCTGTCCTGTCCCCAAAACCAACGTCAATACACCTTGAAAGAGGCACTTAGTATTCAGACACATGACGTCAGAAAGCACTGATCTAACCAAACCCTTGTAAGCACTCTGAATACGGTAATTTGCGTTGCTAACAATTTACAAATAAAAAAAAACACACACACACGCACACGCATGAACATCATGAAAATATAGTAAAACTACTGCTGTTCCATTCTAAACCAACGAGAGACTTTGGATTGTCCCGTCACTCAATCTGTTCAGCATGAGAGAACAGCAGCAGTTAGTCATATCTACATAAACATCTATTCATATCCTTATATATCTATTCAGCACTGGTGAAAACTATGAGATAGTTCCTTGCGGTTCTTCTTTAGAAAGTGTCGATTTGAAAATATTTGTTGCAGAGAGTATTTTAATTCAATTTGGCAGTATAGTGCATTTGTCATCATCCATTAAGTCAACAACAGCAGCACGAAATCGACCATTTGTACATGATCAGAAAAACACACAGGTCACGGGAACACGGAGGAACGGAGGGGTTCAAAACACGGTTCACAGTCTTTATCCGACCCCCACTTGGAGTGGGAGGAGAATTTGGCTTTGTTGCTGCTAAAGCAATTTCATTTCTCTGGCAGTAGAGGAAAAAACGCTATTCACAGGGTCTCTTCACATGTGCTCTGTATTGTGTACCATCAAAATAAACTCACGTTTCAGTGCAATAAAGGGGGTAGAAAAAACGTCATCTTTATCCTTAGAGAGTCATTTGTATAAAAAGGAGAATATAACACTACAAAACTGGAATGATTTTTCCTTCTTTTTTTACTTTTTACTAGCCAGCCAACGCAATGCAGCGCTTTCTTTCTAGATTAAAATCTCTTCTGTAACGTCGCTATTGGCAGTCTATCAGCAAAAACCTGTTAGCACAATGGCATCTGATTTTCAAGCTAACTGTGATACGTTGTGACGTACAAACGAGTCTCAACACTGTACAACCTCGGCTACATCGAAAACGAAGGGCTTGCCCTCGATTGTACACCCGAGTATAAATGGAGGTGATGACGACGACGACAACACCGATCACGTGGGCCTTTCCACCAAGATTTTCCCTGGAGCCCCCCCTTACCAAATGGACCCTTACGGGTCTCCAGGGAAAATCTCCTGTGATGTCATACCGTCAGAAAACACGGATCACATGGGCCTTTCCACCTGCGTTCGTGCGTTTGTTTGTTCGCCACTTTAGCGCCAGTCCTCCTCGTCCTGCTCCCTGAGACTCCCGGCTCCTCTGGAGCCGCCCGAACCGGAGGCGGCGGCGGAATTCACCCCCAGGGTGTAGTGGTACCCGTTGGGCACCCCGCCGCCGCTGGCCCCCCGGCCCTGCATGCCCCCCGATGGCAGGGTGGCAGCGCCCGCGTGCGAGGCGGAGGCGGAGGCCGCCGACGCCGCCGCTGCGGTGGAGACCTGGGTTGTCCTGGTCGAGCGTCCCACCCCGTGGGTGCCGCCGAGCGCGTCCTGAAAGTCCTCGGCGTCCTCCTGGGGCTGGCGGTTGGCTCTGAGGTCGGAACCGATAAGGGTGACCGGCATGGGGGACTCGTTGTGGCCCCTAAGAAGGCGGTTGTGCTCAGAGAGGCCGCTGCGGCTGAGGCGAGACTGGTTCCCTGTGGAGGAGGTGATGGTGGTGGTGTTGGTGGTGGTGGTGGTAGAGGTGACACCGGACTGCACCGGTGATGAGCTGGCAGTCTTGTAGGCCACGGCTGGGCGAGGGGTGAGGGGGGTCTGGGGAAGCTGCCTCCGACAGCGAGCAGGCGTACCGGAGCCGGTGGTAAGCACTATGGGGTTGCCGCCTTTGACCACACTGATCCCCTGATGAGAAAACAAGAAAATGGCGATGATGAGCGACTACATCAAAATAACGTTCTTATTAGTGACCAGTTAGATTTCTGAGAATGTATGTACTAAAAAGGACCCTAAATGTGTCCCCAAGGTGGTGGGCAGCACAGAAGATCCTCTACATTACAGTCAAATGTGTACTACAATTCAAAAAAAAGAAAAAGAAAAGTACTTTTTTCATACTGTACTTGTGAGTGTCATTCACCTCATCATGCAGTTGACAGCTAACCTAGGGGGGGACTGGTTTAAGGGGTGGGGGAGTGATTACGCAAGCCATTATGAGTGGATACAACAACACTATTGTCATACTCATTTCTGGGCTCAAAAGCGCAAAGAACTGCTTTCAGGGAGATTTCTCCACTATGGGTTTTCAGAAGGTCATATCGCCTTCAAATATTGTCCAACTTCACTGAACACTGCATCAAATTAAAACTTTACATTATGCAGTTTCATAATATGTAAACCAAAAAAAGTGAAAAAATGATCAGGCCCCCATTGTATCTAACAATATTGGAACTGGTCACATTTACCATGATGTTGCTCATTATGCTTTCATACTTGAACAAAAATCTGTTTAATCCCAGAGAAACCCTGCCACCCCACCAAGTTCTCACAAGAACCACCAGGCAGAAACAAAATTCACAAAACAATCCTGCCATAATAAACCGGTGCGCAGCACAACGGGCAGTAGCGTTTCTAAGCAATTTGGAGCCCCAGATTTTCCCTGGAGCCCCCCCTTACCAAATGGACCCTTACGGGTCCATTTGGTAAGGGGGAGGATCCAGGGAAAATCTTGTGTGACATCATACCTACAGTATGACAGGCACAGTAAAATCCCCCCCAAGGGATAAAATTATGAACTATTTTTAACTAATTTATTTATCTATATGAGGATCCTTTTAAAGCATGTCTGGTGGTAGTCCCGGTGCCCCCCCATGGTGCCCCAGGCAGCTGCCTAGTCTGCCTGGTGGCAAAAACGCCCCTGACAACGGGGTGCATGCCGGCCTCACGTGTCTGAGGAATCCGGAGGAGTCCTGTCCCTCTCCCGGGGAGGTGGAGCGGCTGGGTCCGGCCGAGCG